>CM061555.1:86787023-87395356 GCA_030864225.1 Capsicum baccatum var. pendulum | reverse complement strand
ACCAATAATTTAACAAGAATTCCTATTCATTTTAAAAATATATTAGCTCATTAATGCTCACTAGACCAATTCCATAGTTCAATACACCATTAACACTTGACTAGTCAAATCTCTTAGACATTTTCACAAACACCTTGAGGGCATGCTTTTATCAAGACCAAAATCAAAGTACAAATTATCAAATTTAGGGTTACTCATGACCCATTTTTTAAATCACGACCAACAAGCACCCACAATCTAACCAGGACTAGGGACCTTCCCCTGTTACCCAACCTAAACACCTATATCCAGCCTTAGATGGGTTGAATTTCAAATATATAACAAAATAACATTATTCTTCTCATTAAGACTCTAGGATAGGGTCACAACCGTGATCGACCCAACTGAGTCCAACCATATCGCACCAACCGCCCAACTGTACTAAACTAATCCATAGACCATAAACCAAAGGGAATATGAAAACATAATATGAATATCAATCCCAAAATATAATACGATGGAAAAGTGAGAAATTATGTTTGATAATGCCAGCCTCTCAGCTTATTCTAATGCCAAGGGTGACACCAATATCAATCCTGCCCATACTAACCACCAGAAGTACCACAAAGCCTCTACCAAAAGAGTAAATGAATCCAATTGGAACATGACCCCAAGCATGGCCAAAACCAATATCCAAATAAAAGAAAAATGTTTAAAGATATCCATAACATGAAATGATGCCTTTCGAAAGGATAAAAGCTCACCACTTAAGTTCGAATACTAATACCGAATTTGCATGCTAAATAGGAGGAGTAGAATGACCAGTTCCTGCATAGCATGGGTATACAACCGCCAGTAGACAGGGTTAGCAAATGACCGCTAGCATAAAACTTAGGGTCAAGATAAAATAACGCTAGTTATAAAACCAAGTAAAACCATCCATAATTCATACAATCATACATATATAATTTTTAAGAAAAGGGATCGGGTTTAGAATGCACTTAAAACCTTTACCTGAGCTTTGTAGCTTGGCCGTCCTAACCATCTACTACGATATGGGTTTAACTCCCCCTGCTGAAAGAGCCCTAATATGTGTAGCCACACAACAAGGTTATATCCCATGGGATTACTAGTACATACCTTCAATATAAAATGTGACACTCATATGTGGTCATCAAGACCCTTTATATCAACAAATATGAGTTTTCGATTTTGGTCCCCCCCGAGACCGCCAGTTTCAATGACTTAGCTACATACTTCTCCATTAATGCCAAATTAAACCATGTACAAACAATTCATTTACCATTTATCAACCAAGGACAATATTAGTGTTATCATCATACCACCCCACACTTGCAAGTAATATTCATAGACAAACTATTTAGGTTAAGGGGACCTTAGGTGTCCTTCCAATTACCATATTAAATCCTTTTGGGAGACTTCCATGTTCTCCACAAGCATAAACATTTAGATTTTAGCCTTTAAAAACCATTTAAATCATGCATAAATCCTTTTTCCATTTTAAAACATACAAGAGTTCCATTAAAAGAAGTCAATGCAATGAACATATCTTTATAAGCATTTTATCAAACACCTTGGGGGCATAGTATAACCCAAACCAATTCCAAAGATAATTAAACCATTACCATGCAATCCAATTGTCCAAAACCATCATTATTACATATAAAAGAATAATTAAAATCATAGGAAACCATAACCAAGCATTCAATATCAAAACCCCCAACAATAGTTGAAAAACCATAATCATAAAATAGTAAAACCATGAAATCAATCATGTAAATAATGAATTTAGTTAGAATTAAAATGAGGAAGAGAATATGCCTTAAATCAAAGAATTGATGGAAGGAAATCACCAAAGCAAGCCCCAACGCAATCCCTTAGTTGAAACCCTAGCTTCTTTTTCCCAAAAGCTCTTGAGAGAATTATGAGATATTTTAGAATAGTTTCTTAGTGTTAACGAATAGAATAATAGGGTAAATAACCTCCTAAGTATATTAGAAGTCGTGGGTCCTAGTTAGGGTAAGTAGGTAAATATCTAGAATATCCTTACTTAAATCCCTTTAAAAAGCCATCATAGGGATACGACTAACATATACTAGTTGTACCATCCTATACGATCGATATATACCACTCATATTCAAGCCACTTAAAAAAGGTCATTGGAATGGTGGGATGGTTTGGTCACTGGTCAACATATGATGGTGGGATTGTTTGGCCACTGGAATGGGTATGACATAGAGGTGTGAGTCGTAAGGTCTTGATACGTCATATTAAGGACTATTATAGTGGACTATGTTTGATTCTCTTGGTATTCATTCTTCCAAGGATATGGGTTATGGGTATGGATCGTATACTATGGTTACGACTTGGTTGGATGAGTTCTATACTGGACAACATTTGATCCAAGAGTTGAGGCTTATATACGAGTAGTGGATACAGATCGTATAAGAGGGTACGAATCCTATGGGTCAGTCGTATCCCTGTGATGGTTTTTCTAAGGGATTTAAGTGAGGGTATTCTGGATATTTCCCTATTGACATTAATTAAGACCCACAACTTCTAATATACGTAGTAGGTTATTTACCCAATTATTCTATTTATTAACCCTTTGATATTATTCCAAAACAACTCATAATTCTCTCAAGAGCTTTTAGAGAAAGGAAGCTAGGGTTTCAACTAAGGGATTTTGATCGGTATACACCATTCATACAAAAGCCACAACCCTTGGACCAAACACTGTCCAGTATATGACTCATCTAACTAAGTCGTAACTGTGGTATACGATTCGTACCCATAACCTGTATCCTTGGCAGAATAAATATCAGGAGGATCAAATATTTCCTACCATAATAGTCCTTAATACGAATCATACCATGACCTTACAACTTACACGTCTAATTCGTACCTATTCCAGTGATGAATCCATCTGACTATCATATGCTAACCAGTGAACAAACCATCCCACCATTCCAGTGTTTTTTTTAAGTGGCTTGTATACGAGTGATGGATACCGATCGTATAGGAGGGTACGAATCGTATGGGTCAGTTGTATCCCTGTGAATTTTTTAAGGGATTTAAGTGAGGGTATTCTTGATATTTCCTTACTTAACCTAAATTGGACCCACGACTTCTAATAAACTTTTAAGGTTATTTACCCTAATATTCTATTCGTTAACACTTAAAATCTATTCCAAAATATCTCATAATTCTCTCGAGAGTTTTTAGGTAAAGGAAGATAGGGTTTTAACTAAAATATTGCTTTAGGACAACCAAGCTACACAACCCATGTAAAGGTTTTAAGTGCCTGCTAAGCCTGGTACCTTTTCTCAACACTTATATATATTTATAGTTCTATGAATTATGGATAGTTTTACTTGGTTTTATACCTGGAATTATTTTATCCTTACCTTGAGTTTCATGCTAGCTGTTATTCGCTAACCCTATCTACTGGTGGTTGTATACCCACGCCATGTAGGAACCAATAATTCTACTCCTCCTGTTTAGCATGCGGATTTGGTATCAATAGTTGGACTTAAGTGGTAAGCTTCCATCCTTTCGAAAAGCATCATTCCATGTTATTGATGTCTTTGACTCTTTTCTTTTATTTTAGATATTGGTTTTAGCCATGATTGAGGGCACGTCCTAATCAATTTGTTTACTCTTTTGGATTGAGGCTTTGTGGTACTTCTGAGGGTTCGTATGGGCAGTATCAATATTGGTGTCGGCTTTAGCATTAGAATAAGCTAATAGGCTAGCATCATCGGACAAAATTTCTCACTGTTACAACATATTATATTTTTGGATTGATTTTCATATTATGTTTTGGTATTCCATTTGTTTTATGGTCTATGGGTTGGTTTGGTACCGTTGGACGGTTGGTACGGTACGGTTGGACTTGATTAGTTCGGTCACGGTTGTAACTTTATCCCAGAGTCTTAATGAGATCAATAATGCTATGTTGTTATATGTTTGAAATTTAACCCTTTTAAGGCTGGATATAGGTGGTTGGGATGGGTAATAAGGGGAGAACCCGGTCCTGGATAGTCTTAGGATGCCTATTATGACAAGGCTCGTGGATGGGTTATGCCAATTTTTACATGTGGGTGCTT
Source organism: Capsicum baccatum var. pendulum (assembly GCA_030864225.1). Taxonomy (NCBI): domain Eukaryota; kingdom Viridiplantae; phylum Streptophyta; class Magnoliopsida; order Solanales; family Solanaceae; genus Capsicum; species Capsicum baccatum. Next base: position 87,391,247 of record CM061555.1, on the reverse strand, counting down.
GTTGATCGTGATTTAACAAATGGATTATGAGTAACCCTAAATTTGATGATGTCTACTTTGGTTTTGGTCTTGATAAAAGCATGCCCTCAAGGTGTTTGTGAAAATATCTACAAGAACTGACTGGTCACTTGTTAATAGTTTATTAAACTATAGTATTGGTCTAGTGAGTATTAATGAGATAAGATATTTTTAAAATGAATAGGAATTCTTGGTAAATTAGTGGTAAAGGCCTTGTTGGACATATAATGAGTTAATGGATGTCTTTGGTAGTTGGCTGCTTAAATGGGTTATAGTCCATAAATATGAACTTGAATTATGTTTAAACTAAAATGTGAGTGTAAGAATGTTAATATGGAATGATTGGTTTGTAAAGGTCTTGATGACCATAAATGAACTTGCATCGTGGTGTGAACTAAGGCATTGGCCTATCTAAATGAATAGTGATCAAATAGATTGGTAAAGATCACATTGTTGTCTATGGTGTTAAAATGTAGCCTTGGTGGCTTAAAGTTCTCAAATAGGTTTGAGTGCTTACGAGTCCAAATGTCGACTAGTAATAATGATATGATGGCTTATGGTTCGAGTCCCTTGCCTAATGTGAAATTTTGTGTTTTGGGTCCACTTATTATCTAATGTGCAAAGGTTTATGGTTTGGGTCCACTTAGCATGTAAGTGTGTCGATTTGTGGTTTGGGTCCACTTACAGTATAAGGTGTAATGTTTTGTGGTTCGGATCCACTTACCATATAAAGTGTGAAGATTTGTGGTTCGGGTCCACTTACCATCTAATGTGCGAAGGTTTGTGGTTCCTGTCCACTTATTATGTAATGTGTGTTAGTTTGTGGTTCGGGTCCACTTACCATGTAGGGTGTAAAGATTTGTTGTTCGGGTTAACTTACCATATAATGTGCGAAGGTTTGTGGTTTGTGTCCACTTACCATGTAATGTACGAAGGTTTATGGTTTGGGTTAACTTACCATGTAATGTGTGTCGGTTTATGGTTTGAGTCTTTTTACCATGTAAGGTGTGAGGGTTTGTGGTTCAGGTCCACTTACCATATAATGTGTGAAAGTTTGTGGTTTGGGTCCACTTACCATATAATGTGTATCGGTTTGTGGTTCGGATCCACTTACCATGTAATGTGTGAAGGTTTGTGGCTTGGATTCACTTACCATATAATATGTGATGGCTTGTGGTTCGTGTCTATTTTCCATATAAGATGTGTTGGTTCCACTTATTATATATAAAATGTGACGGCTTGATGTTTGGGTCCTCCCCTCTATTGTAATAGAGAAGTTTGAGGTTCTAAAAATCGAAGGGTGGGAGTTTGGAAGTCCTTCACTCCGTGTCTCATGAATGAATGTTTTGACCTGTTCCATGATTTGGCATGTTACATAACATTATATATATGTATCTTTATATATGCCTATACATATGTGAATGTAGTTGCATATGATGGTTTGGTTTTGAACAAATGCACTCTTTTATCCTTATCGTTGAGTTACATGCTAGAGCTCCAACCACTAACCATCTCTGAATTCTATGTGCCCATACGACATAGGGGCCGGATCTTCTTCTTCTCTTCCTGCGTTGTGACCAAGTGTTTGGGCAGATTGTTTGTTGACATTACAGTGGTGAGCTTCCATTCTTCAGAAGTTATACATTTCATAGTCTTTATTTTATGTTATAAACTTGTTTTTTCTTGGTGTTGGCTATTATAGGTGGCATATCATGACATGTATTAGACATCTGATTTGTAGAGGCTTTGTGGTGACTGTGGACTTGGGTTAGTTGGACTAGTATGTTGTTGTAAATAAAATGCTTAGACATCATCTAAGTTATGATTATTAGTATCGTTTCCACTTTCTTAACTCAGGGTTGGTGTTCATCCGACCCTTGTGGATTGATTTGATCGTTAGGTGGGGTTATCAGGGCGATCTTTGGTCCAAGTTGGGTTTGAGATGCTTATATGACATTGCACAATTTTGGGCCGTGTCATGTTCCATATCTCGACACAGTATATATATATATATATTATTTTATATGGTTATTTGATTTGGTTTCAAATTGATGGCATTATTTTATCTTTATCCTTGGGTTACATGCTAGAGTTTACCCTACTAACCATCTTCAGGTGCTGTATCACCATGCGATGCAGAAACCAGCCATACTACCATTCCTCCTACTCAGTAACTTGGATTTGGGGACATCTTTGAGTCATATTGAAGTGATGATCTTCCATACTCCGTAAGACTCCATTTCATGTTATGGACTTTTTTTTAATTTTTGTTATTTCAATGGATTTGGTTATGGATTTGGTCGGGGGCATGTCCTGATCGGATATTTCTTGATTCTGGTCAGAGGCTTTGTTGAACTATTATGGGCATGGTTGGTGTCATTATTAGTGTTCGCATTGGTATTGGTATTGACATTGGGATTGGCACTGGGGTTAGATATTTGGTTGTGGTCGTTTGGCTATGGTTATAGACCTACTTTTTGGTCTTTAAACTTATATTGTCTTATCTTGTTATATGTTCGGAATTCAGCTGACATAAGGTGTAGGATGGTTAATGGTTGGGTATTAGGGGTGGTCTCCGCTCCTTGTTGGACTTGAGATACCCGACACGACTAGGCCCCGGTTCGGGTCATGTTAAGGTTTTTAAGGGTTGTAATGTTGGCTAAGGGATGGGTAGGAACTATACTTGCCATTAATAGTCAATCCTTCCAATGGATCAACCGAAGAAGGATCACCAAGACACTTCCTCAACATAGAAACATAAAAGACCAGATAAACCAAACTTAAACTAGATGGCAACTCCAACTCATAAGCAACATTGCCAACTCTCCGCAAAATCACATAAGGACCAATGAACCGGGACCGAGTTTCACTTTTCGTCCAAACCACACCACTCCCTTCATGGGAGACACCTTGAGGAACATCCTATTCCCGACCTCAAACTCCACGTCTCTACGCCTAACATCTGTGTAGGACTTTTGGCGACTTTGGGTAGTTTTAAGCCTATCCCGAATCACTCATCTTCTTGATCACCTGGAAGACCAAATCAGGACCAAACATGTCCGCTTCTCCAAGCTCAAACCACCCAATAGGAGATCTACAACTCTTACCATTCAATGCCTCGAAATGAGCCATACCAATACTCGAATGATAGCTATTAGTGTAAGTAAACTCTACTAAAGGAAGATTCTAACCCCAATTGCCACCATAGTCAATCACACAGGCCCGAATCATATCTTTCATTTTCTGAATAGTTTTCTCCGCTTGCCCATCCGTCTGTGGATGAAAAGAAGTACTTAAACTAACCTTAGTCCCCAACCCTTTCTAGAAAGACTGCCATAAATGAGATCTAAACTGCGCATCACGATCAGAGATAATCAAAATATGTACCCTATTCATCTTCACAATCTCCTAAAGATACAACCGCATATAATCCTCCACCAAAAAGGTATTCTGCATAGGCAAGAAATATGTAGACTTGGTCATCCTATCCACGATGACCCAAATTGAATCATACTAATTCTGAGTCCGAGAAAGATCATCCACAAAGTCCATAAGGATCACTTCCCACTTCCATTCAGGAAAATTAATTTCTTAATACAACCTTCCTGGCTTCATGTGCTCAACCTTAACTGCTTGACACACCATACACTTGGCCATAAAATCAACCACATCTCTCTTCATGCCATTCCACCAATAGCATGATACATATTAGCTAAGGCAGGATGAAAAATATAGCGCGACTCATGTTACTCAGCCAAAACCCTTTTCCATAGCCCGTCGACATTAGAAACACACAACCTCTCTTGGTACCGTAAAGTACCATCACCACTAATATCAAACATTACTACCTTTTGCCCACCAATGCCATTTTTGATTTTCATCAAGATAGGATCTAGTACTTGATTCTCCTTAATCTCCGAACCAAGAGACTATTGAACCACTTCTTGCACTGTCACACCACCATCTTTAGAGTCCAAGAGATGACCTCCAAGATTATCCAAACACTAAATATCCTTCACCAATTCTCTCTTCCCTTCCTCCACGCGAGCCAAAATTTCAATGGATATCCTGCTAAGAGCATTAATAACCACATTAGCCTCACCTAGGTAGTAGTGAAGACTCATATCATAATTCTTGAGAAGCTCAAGCCACCTCTTTTGCTTGAGATTACACTCTTTCTGAGTGAACACATACTGAAGACTACTGTGATCAGAAAAGATATCCACGTAAACACCATACAAATACTGCTGCTAAGTGAACACAACCACCAATAACTCCAAATCATGAGTAGGATAATTCCTCTCATGTACCTTCAACTACCTAGAATAATTGGCAATCACCTTCCCATGCTGGATCAAAAGACAACCAAGACCTATCCGAGATGCATCACAATAAACCACAAACCCATCATTGCCTTCTACAAAGGTTAGGATTGGAGCTAAAATCAACTTATCCTTCAACTTCTCAAAACACCCTTCATAAGCATCCGACCATGAAAACTTAACCGTATTTTGAGTCAACTTAGTCAAAGGAGCAACTATCGAAGAAAAACTTTCCATAAACCTCCTATAATACCTGGATAAACTCAAGAATCTTTATATCAGATAGAGTCGTGGGCCTAGGCCACCTTTTTACCAAAGCAACCCTTTACGGATCCACTATCATCCTTTCACTAGAAATAACTTGACCAAGCAAATTCATAACATTTAACTAGAACCCATACATAGAGAACTTGGCATACAACTATTGTTCCGTTAAGGTATGAAACACTACACAGAGGTGATTAGCATGATCTACCCCACTCTTCAAATAAACTAGAATGTCATCAATAAACATAATGACGAAGAGATCGAAATACTACCTGAGCACCTTATTCATCAAGTCCATAAATGCTATTGGGGCATTAGTCAACCCAAATGACATCATCAAGAACTCAAAATGCCCATACCGAGAACAAAAAGTCATCTTAGGGATAACTACCTCCCTAATCTTAAGCTGATGGTACCCAGGCCGAAGATTTATCTTAGAGAAGAAAATGGCACCCTATAATTGGTCAAAAATATCATCTATCTAAGGAAGAGGATAGTTGTAATTGACTAACACCTTGTTCAACTGCATGTAGTCAATGCACATCCGAAGGGTACCATCCTTCTTGAACACAAACAACACCGATGCACCCCATTGAGAAATACTAAGATGAATAAACCCCTTATCCAGAAGATCCTTAAATTGCTTCTTGAGTTCTCTCAACTCAGTTAGAGCCATTCTATAAGGAGGAATAAAAATTAGACTAGTGTCTAGAAGCAAATCAATACCAAACTCTATTTCCCTATCCAGAGGAACACAAAGAAGATCTTCCAAAAAGTCTTCTGGAAACTCATTACCAAAGGGACCGAAAACAAAGAAGGACCTTCCAAGTTAGAATCTTTAACCCAAATCAAGTAAGAAAAACAACCATTAGATATTAACCTCCAAGATCTAAAATAAGAAATAAACCTCCTCCTAGGAGCTAAGGAACTACCTTCCTATTCTATAACCGATTCACCAGGGAGCTTAAAGATAACCCTACGGGTCCGACAATCCCAGATGTATAACAAGAATGTACCCATTACATACCTAGGATTACATCAAAATCTACCATATCTAAATCAAATAGATTCGCCAAGCTCTGCTTGCCACCAATAGTTGCCACACCCCTCTATAGACTCTCTTAGCAGTAATCGAGTCACCTATTGGGGTTAAAACCAAAAAAGAATCCAAGATAAATTCTGGATCAAAACTAAAATACATAGCCACATATGGAGTCACATAAGAAATAGTGGATGCTAGATCAAGCAAATAATATACGTCACAAGAGAAAAGTTATAATGTACTACTAACGACATCTTGTGATGCCTTGAATTCCTGTTAGTATGCCAAAGCACACAACTCATTCCGAGCAACACTAGAACCAGGAGCAGTAACAAAAGTAGATGCCACACTACTAGGTGCAGGAGCAAAAGATGAAGCAACAGAAATCTTATTTGCCCCTGTTGCAACCTTATTGATCGGATAATCCCTGTGTCGATGCCCTACCTAGACACACATAAATCACTTTTTCATTCCTTCTTCATAATAACCTCAACGAGGACGACCACAAAATCAATGAGGAGGATATGAAAAAACTAACTGACCTATACTCGCCTGAGATTTGGAAACCTGTGCCAAAGAATTATCACCACCTTGATGGCGTCTATCTCTCGACTGTTGTGGGTAAGAAGCATTGGTAGAAAAGGATCCCGAACTCCCCCCACTTATTTTTCTTCCACTTGCCACCATCTATACCACCTTGAGATTGAGAACCTCCCTGGTCAGAAAACCTATTCCACTTTTTCTGCCTATCCCCAAACTTCGCTTGTTTCCTCTTCTCATCCTCAACCTACTGCACATAGATAGTTAACCTTGAGATGCCCATATATTTAATCAACAAGATAATGTTTCTCTCCAGGATCAAATCTTTATTCAACCCAGAAGCAAACTTTCTTATTCTCGACCTCATATCAATTACTAAGTTAGGAGCATACCTTGATAGCTAATGGAACTTCAAACCATATTCTTCAAGACATCATCCCTTGATTGAGGTTCACAAACTCCTCTATCTTTGCTTTCCTCAACTATTGAGGAAAGAAACAATCCATGAAGGCATTAGAAAAAACCTCTGATGACTCTTTCTCTTTCATATCACCTCTATTCTTTTCCTACTCATCATACCACTGATAAGCAACATCCTTAAGATGATAAGCTACAAAGTTAGCTCTCTCTACATGAGTGGCCTACATTACCCAAAAAATCTTTTCCATCTCATCTAAGAAGCCCTGTGGATCCTCCTCCACCTTTACCCTAGTAAAAGTTGTAGGGCTCATTTTCATAAATAGACCAACCCTTGTCGCCTCAGCAGACAAAGCACTAGTCATACCTCGCTCAGCCTGAGTAGCAACTAATTGGGCAATGCCATAAATAGAGTGAAAAAATTCTACATTTGTCACATTGCCCCGAGGGACCTGAGAAGAACAAGCTAGAATAGTAGGAACTCCAGCACTATCATGAATAGGACCACGAGATCGAAGATATACTCTAGTCGTAGGACGTACCCCTTCAACATTATCCCCAAATAGGATGGAAGAATTTTTTTATGTTTCAGATCTAGGAGGCATGATCTGAAAAACAAACTAAGAAGGATTACAAGAGATTTTAGGTTTGAGAACTCAAGATTGAAGATAGAATACCAAGAAATTAAAATATTCCTAAATGTCTTCCAACCTCTCTCTTATGAGTGTAGCATGCTTCATACCCCTAAAAGAGATTCTACTAGACATGGCTTTGTGGACTTCCCAGTTGACCATGAACCTAAAGCTCTGATACCAACTTGACCCATATCGAACCCGAGCCTTGTCATAATGGGAATCCTATGTCTAACCAAAACCAATGACCGCTCCCTGTTACCCAACCAACCAAGACTTAGATGGGCTGAAATTCAAACATATAACAAGATAGCTTTATTGTTGTAATTAAGACTCTAGAATAGGGTTACAATCGTGATCGACCCAATCGAGTCCAACTGTATCGCACTAACCACCCAACTGTACCAAACAAGCCCATATACCATAAACACGAACCAACTCTGGAGAAGGTGAAGGTGATTTGGGATAGGTTTAAAGCTGCCCAAAGTTTCCAAAAGTCCTTTACAGATGTTAGTTATAGAGAATTGGAGTTTGAGATTGGGGATAGGGTATTTCTCAAGGTGTCTCCCATGAAGGCAGTGGTGCGGTTTGGACAAAAGGGAAAACTTGATCCTCAGTTCATTGGTCCTTATGTGATTTTGCAGAGAGTTAGAAATATTGCTTATGATTTGGAGTTGCCATCTAGTTTAAGTTTGGTTCATCTGGTCTGTTATGTTTCTATGTTGAGAAAGTGTCTTGGTGATCTTTCTTTGGTTGTTCTATGAAAGGATTAGGTATTTTAGATTCTCTATCTTATGAAGAGGTCCCGATTGAGCTATTAGATAGGCAAGTTCATCGTTTATAGACCAAGGATGTGGATTTAGTTAAGTTTTATGGCAAAACCAAAAAGTGGAAGAAGTTACTTCAGAAGCGGAAGAGGACATAAAGTACAAATATCAACATCTATTTTTCGCTTATGGGATTCATGTGGAAGGTATGTGTCTTAAACACGTATTTATTTTCAGAGTTTGTTAAAGGAAAGATTAACATCTTTGCCTCTTTGTTTTTAAACTTTGTTAGAGGGATATTTGATAATGCAAATGAATCTGTGTGTGGTTATCTCTACTTTGTCCGTCATTTATGGATAAATATTTCTTATAGGGGAGACTAAAATATCTTAGGTTTTGACCCTTAGAAAATTTCCTGGAAATCCATTCTCCAAATCTAATATGACTCATGGGTACGAGCTATATGCTGGGGTACGTGTGGTATGGTCCTGTCGTATGCTGACCTGTGTTAGTTGGTGAGATGGTTTGGTCACTGGAATGACTAAAACTTAGAGGTGTGAGTCGTAATGTCTTAGTATGAGTCGTATCAAGGACTATTATGATGGACAATGTTTGATCCTCTTGGTATATATTCATTCTTCTAGGGATACGGGGTATGGTATGGATTATATACTATGGTTACGACTTATTTGGATGAGTCGTATACTAGAAAAGATTTTATCCAAGGGTTGAGACTTGTATAGGAGTAGTGTATACCAATCGTATTGAAGGGTACGACTCGTATGGATCAGTCGTATCCCTGTGATGGGTTTTGTAAGAGATTTAAGTGAGGTTATTCTGGATATTTCCCTACTTACCCTAATTAGGACCCACAACTTCTAATACACTTAGGAGGTTATTTACCATATTATTCTATTCGTTAAAACTTAGAAACTATTCCAAAATATCTCATAATTCTCTCAAGAGATTTTAGGGAAAGAAAGCTAGGATTTCAACTAAAGGATTACTTTAGGGCTTGCTTTGGTGATTTTCTTCCATCAATTATTTGGTTTAAGGCATTATTCTCTTGTATCATTTTAATTTAAACTAATGTCATGGTTTATATGATTGATTTCATTGTTTTACTATTTCATGATTATGGGTTTTCAACAATTATTGGGGGTTTTGATATTGAATGCTTGGTTATGGTTTCCTATGGTTTTAATTATGAGTTTATATGCATTAATGGTGGTTTTGGACAATTGGATTGTATGGTAATGGTTTAATGGTCTTTGGAATTGGTTTTGGTTATATTATGCCCCCAAGGTGTTTGATAAAATGCGTATAAAGATATGTTTATTGCATAGACTTTTTAATGGAACTTTTGCATGTTTTAAATTGGACAAAGGATTTATGCATGGTTTAAGTGTTTTGGAAAGGCTAAATGGTTATACTTGTGGAGAACATGGAAGTCTCTCAAGTGGATTTAATATGGTAATTGGAAGGGCACCTAAGTTCCCCTTAACCTAAATGGTTTGGCTATAGATATTACTTGCATGTAAGAGATGGTATGACGATATCAATAATATTGGCCTTGGTTAATAAATGGTAAATGGATTATCTGGACATAGTTTTAATTGGACATTAATGGAGAGGTGTGTAGCTAAGCCATTAAAGGTGGCGATCCCGGGGGGACCAAAACCAGAAACTCATATTTACCGATATGAGGGGTCTTAATTACCATGTGAGAGTGTCATGTTTTATATTGGAGGGATGTACTAGTCATCCCACGGGATATTTACTAGTCGTGCGGCTCCACGCACTTGGGGCCTTTCAACAGGGAGAGGTGAACCCATATTGCCCGTGGGTGGTTAGGACAACCAAGCTATACAACCCAGGTAAAGGTTTTAAATGCATGATAAACCCGACACTTATATATGTATGGTTGTATGCATTATGGATGGTTTTACTTGTTTTTATACCTTGAATTATTTTATCCTTACCCAGAGTTTCATGCTAGTGGTCATTTGCTAGCCTTATCTACTGGCGGTTGTATACCCATACTATGTAGGAACCGACCATTCTACTCATTCAATTTATCATACGGATTTGGTATTAGTATTTGGAATTAAGTGGTGATCTTACATCCTTTCGAAAGTTATCATTTCATGTTGTGCATGTCTTTAACATTTTTCTTTTATTTTGGATATTTTTTTGGCCATGTTTGGGGAAACGTCCCAACCAGATTTGTTTAATTTTTTGGATAGAGAGTTTGTGGTACTGTGGAGGTTGGTGTGGGCAGGATCGGTATTGGTGTTAGCCTTGGCATTATAATAAGCTGAGAGGCTAGCGTCATTGAACACAATTTCTCACTGTTCCATTATATTACATTTTGGGATTGATTTTCTTATTATGTGTTTGTATTCCCTTTGGCATATTGTATATAGGTTGGTTTTGTATGGTTAGGCAATTCGTACGATACGGTTGGACTCGATTGGGTCGGCCATAATTGTGACCCTCTCCTAAAGTCTTAATGAGAACAATAATTCTATTTTATTATATGTTCAGAATTCAGCCGACATTGGGTGTAGGGTGGTTAACGGTTGGGTATTGGGGGTAGTCTCCGTTCCTTGTTGGATTTGACATACCCGACATGACTATGCCCTGGTTTTGGTCATGTTAAGGTTTTTAAGGGTTTTAATGTAGGCTAAGGGATGGGTAGGAACTATACTTGCTAGTAATAGTGACTATCTTTACTAAACTCTTTAATACATCATACTTTTCATTCAATCCACTTCTAACAACCAAATTTCACCACTTGTATCTACGCATATCTTTTTTCTTGCCCCACCTCATTCAGCTCATTCACGTAAAATATGGAAGGGATTATTGTCTATCAATTCATGATTCAATTTTAGAGCAAATTTCTTTCACTCCCAACAATAATGAATCAATTGTACACACCAATAACTATTATTTTGGGGCTTCACTTTCACCTTTTCTCCTCTTATTTTTCAAACTCCTTAACTTTCTTATGTTTTCACTAAAGTGCTTATGATCATTGATTCAAATTAAGGTCAATCAAAGAATGGGATGCAGACTAAATATGAGGCTACGAAAGAAAACAAGTTAGAGGCTTAATGGGGCTAACTAGGATTCGGCATAACGGTAGGGCACAAAAGGTATGAAACATGGCTATTAAAGAAATACCTATATCATCTTATAAACCCACACTCTTTATTTCGGTTTGCACACACACCTAGCAAGTTATAGACATAACATGCAATAAGGAATATACATATACCTCACACACACATGGCATATGTCCAACACAAGTAGGATCATTATAGACTCTTAACCAAACAATAGCATGAATTGAACATTAAGCCAACAATGTACAAGAGTCATATTCATGAGCGTAGGAGTCTCAGAAGTAGTCATTCACATTGTCAACATGATTTTTCAGCCAAAACACTTGCATCAAGTGATCACACATAGCACCAACAAGAATATCTCACTTACCTAAAATAAAAAAATTAATATTTACTCCTAAAAAGAAAAAGGATAATGGGTTTAAGGGGAACCCCCGTGGAAAAGAAGGGAAAAGAAAAACCACGAGGTGGGTGAAGTGTGAAACAACTAAACTAACCCAAAAAAATAAAACTAAATAAAATATTTTTGTAATTTTTTCAAGTTTACCCAAAAACTAGAAAAATAACAGAGACTCAAGACCCCTTCAAAGCCACTTCACCCGAAACAATGGGAATTTCCCCACCCCATACTTTAAAATCTACTTCGTCCCTAAAGTATACTCAAAAGCAGAGATAGAAATATTCTTTGAGGCCTCTAGGCCTAGATAGTATCATCTCTGATCATTAAGAGGGTTTGAGGAGACCCTACACCCAGTCTTCGCTATGCTCCTTAGCTCAGATTTTCGGTACTCAGACATTCCATCAACCTGTGAATCAACAAAAACAAAAACTATGTGATGTAAAAACTAAAAATATTGAAAATAAAACACCTATCTTAACTTGGATTGCCTCCCAAGCAGCACCTAATTTAGTGTCGTGGCACGACCCAACATCATACTTAACTATTTTTCTTAATTCTCTTCCTTCTACTTGGAGGCCATCTTCTTATTTATTTATGACCACTTGAGTGTGACCTTTCAAGGTCAAAAGGTTTCTCAACCATAGCCTTCTCAGGCTCATAAATCAGCACCACTTCGGGTTGAGGTGTTGGTAGCTTATGTAGCTTAATTAGAGAGTCCAAAGAGGTCTTTGGTGGATCGGGTTCCACCACCCCACACTCATCTACTTCCATCATTGTAATTATGCACAAATCTTTGTAGTGGGATATTGTGGTGAGTGGCTTATAAACTTTAAAGAACACCTCTTAATCATCCAAACTTATTTTGAGCATGCCCTCTTTCACATCTATTAATGCTCCTCTTGTCGCCAAGCGTGGATGTCCAAGATAATCGGCACCCTGTCATCTGCTTTATAATCTAAAATAATAAAATTAGTAGGAATTATAAACTTACCAATATGGATGAGAACGTCCTCGATGGTTCCTTCAGGACGGACTATGGTCTGGTCTGCTATTTAGAGTCGCATAGAGCTTAATTTTGGCTTCCCCCAACCCAAAGTGTTGAACATCGATAGGGGCATCAAATTGATACCTGCCCCCAAATCACTCAGTGCGTGGACCACCTCACTATTACCAATATGAATAGGGAGAGTGAACATCCCAGGGTTCTTAATATTTTTGGGCATCTTGTGCATCACCACAGAGCTACACTCCTCAATGAGTGCTATCGTCTCATCATCCTATAGCTTAAATTTATTAATCACCATGTCCTTCAAGTTCTAAGTGTACTTAGTCATTCTTTGTAAAACATCTAAAAAAGGAAGGTTAATGTGAAGCTCTCGAAACATGTCAAAGAACTTCTTGAAGAATGCATACTTCGCATGTTAGATGGTAAGTGGACCTGAACCACAAACATTCATACATAATATGGTAAGTGGACCTGAACAACAAACCTTCACACCTTACATGGTAAGTGGAACCAAACTACAAATCAACACATATTACATGGTAAGTGGACCCAAACTACAAACCTTCGCACATTAGATGGTAAGTTGACCCAAACCATAAACCTTCAAACATTATATGGTAAGTGGACCCAAATCACAAACCTTCAAACCTGCAAACCTTACATGGTAAGTGGAACCAAACCACAAATTGACACACAATACATGGTAAGGGTACCCAAATCTCAAACCTTCACACATTGATGGTAAGTTGATCCGAACCACAAACCTTCATATTAGTTAAGGGACTCAAACCACAAGCCATCTTATCATCATTACTAGTCGATATTTGGACTCGCACCCTTATTACATATATATTAATATCCATTCAATTTAATACATAAGGAATCGAACCAATTTGTGTAATTTAAGCCACCAAGGCTACATTTCAACACCATAGATGCCCATGTGATCTTTACCAATCCATTTGACCACTATTCATTTAGATAGGCCAATGCCTTAGTTCACAATACAATACTAGTTTATTTATGGTCATCAAGACCTTTAAAAACCAATCATTCCTCATTAACATTCATACACTAACCTTTCAGTTCAACCACAATTCAAGTTCATGTTTTGGGACTATAACTCATTTAAGCAACTAACTACCAAAGACATCCATTAACTTATTTCATGTCCATCAAATACTTTACCAATAATTTACCAAGCATTCCTATTAATTTTAACAATATCTTATCTCATTAATACTCACTAGACCAATACCAAAGTTCAATACACCATTAACAAGTGACTAGTCAATTCTCTTAGACATTTTCACAAATACCTTGAGGGCATGCTTTTATCAAGACCAAAACCAAAGTAGAAATCATCAAATTTAGGGTTACTCATGATCCATTTGTTAAATCACAATAAAAAATCACCCATATATGTAAACCATCACCCAAAATATGTATAAACATGAGTTAAAGTAAGAGTAAACATTACCCAACATTCTACTTCAATACCCTCACCATTTGATTTCAAAACCACAGTTTACAAGTAAAAATCATTGTTTAAATCATACGATATTTTGAACTAACAACGAGGGAAGAGATACATGACTTACCAAGATGATTCACTGAAGTACTTGACACTTTTCTTGCCTCTAGCTGAACCCTCTTCAAACCTCAACCTCTAATATTTTGGAAAAGGTTTAGAGAGTGTACTTAGTATGTCTGATCCACTAAATAAATATTATGAGAGTCTAAGATGACTTATATAGTGAGGGGATTTATAGGTTTTAGGGTGGGAAATGTCTATAAAGCCCTAATCTTAAAAGATGGAAATTACCCCGTAAGAGGGTACGTCCCTCTTACTAAATCATACCCTAGGGTACGAGTGGTACTCTAACTCATACCCTAGGACTCACTAAGGATCCCTACACTATTTTAGATACAACCACACAAGAAAGACTTATACCCAAGGGTATGAATGGTACCCTAAACTATACCTTAACTCGTTCCCAAGATAGCCTCATCAAGCCAACACCTAAGACTCCATAGACTTGCCATGGTATGACTCATACCTAAAGGTGCGACCATAGGGACCCTAAGTCATATCTAGGAAAGTGTGTAACCCCTATCACACTGTCTAGTGTACAAGAGGGATCACTGAGTTGTATCCAGTGGGTATGACTTATACCCTGAGTAGTGTCATGGATAGAATGTCCAAAACATAAAAATTTTAACAAGGCCAAGATCTTGGGTGTTTCATTCTCCCCCACTTAGTACCATTCGTCCTTTAATGACGGGTAAGGTAAGCATAATTACTAGCTAACCCCTTACCACACATCAGTTTATTCTTTCATCAAGTTAGAACACAAGGCACATAACAAGGATAAGATACACATCATGATCATTATCAATCAACCATTTATTTCATTTATTATGGGAATCAAACCCATAATTTATCAAGACACTTGATCAATTAAAAGCTTAGGGACTTGAACCCATTGTCTAACAAACGCATGAATCAAGTTTAGGATACCAACGCACGTCTCAAGCACAAGTCTCTGGGTCAGAAGAAAAATACGGATACCTTGGACTTCATGTCCTCTTTTTCCTCACATGTAGCTTCCTCGGATTTTTTGTTCCTCCATGGAACCTTCCCCGAAGCCATCTCTTTCTTTCGCAATCAGTGCACTTGCCAAACCAATATCCTTACTAGGATCTCCTCATAGGACAAAACTTCCAAAACACCAACGTCCTCCAAGGGAGTAATCAATGAAGGATCACTCACATATTTACACAACATAGGGACATAGAAAACTGGATGAATGGGACTCTTGTTAGAGGGAAAGTCCAATTTCAACTCATACCTTCCTAAGGACAACCATCCCTCTTAGGCATGCAAAAATGAAAAAACTATGCCGGAACCATCCTAGAAAAATGGAATGGAAATTTAGACAAGTGTCCAAGACAAGACAAATCCACAAATCAAGATCCTCACTAGGATACTATGAAGGTCATCAATAAGAATCCTCACGACATTCACTAACTACGAAAATGGAATCTAGAGAAAGACCTCTCGAGTTAGAGTTTTCAACTCGGGCCAAATAATACAACCAACCTTTTAGGGATCAACTTTTGGGCTCTAAGATAAGAGACAAACTTTCCCTTTACAATAACCGACACATTAGAGAATATTTAAAAATGACCTTATGGGTCCAACAATCTAAGGTAACATAGCACGAATACAACCAATCCATCACCAAAATGAAATCAAAAACAACCATATCCACTTTCATCAAACTCTTCTGCTTTTGGAATCTCAAGGAATACTCTTTGATAGATATCCTACCTTGCCTCAAATTCAGAAACTCTTCTGATTTTGCTTCCATCAACTCTTGAGGAAAGAAGTGGTCTAAAGAGGCACTAGAGAAATCCTCCCATATGAAAGCACTAGAACCCACACCCCTTGATATCTCCCACTCTCCATACCATTCGTACGAAATATACTTCAATTGGTAGGAAGAAAAATCTATACCTTCCACCTCCGATGAATGCATAATTTAGAAGATTTTCTCTATTTCATCAATGAAATTTTAAGGATCTTCCTCAACCTTCACACCCATAAACATAAGAGGGTAAAACCTCAAGAATTTGCCAAGCCTGGTGTCCTTAGAGGATACATCAAAAGGAATACCATGCCTAAACTAAGAAGCTACCAATTAAGTCAAAAGAGTAATAAAGTGACAGAACTCAGCATTCGTAGCACCCCCTTGAGGTGATGCAGGAGATGTGTCACTATGGTAAGTAGGGTTAGTAGGGACAATGGGACCCCATATGAATGGTCAGATGCCACAACTCTAGCTCGAGTTTAGACCCTAAAATTTGGGTAAGCTCTATCCATAGGGTCCTTCATCGGGGTTGAGGTGTTTCCTGAGTATCAGATCTTCTTAGAGGAATGATCTAAAAGATAAGCAAACATAAATTAGAGGAATCCAAGACCTTAGACTCTATAGCTTGATATGGGAACTCAACATTCGCAGCACCCCCTTGAGGTGATGGAGGAGAAGTGTCACTTTCGTAAGTAGGGTTAGTAGGGACAGTGGGACCCTATACAAATGTTTAGGTGTCGTAGCATTAGCTCGAGTTTGAACCCTAAAAGTTAAATGATATGTATCCATAGGGTCCTCTATCGAGGCTGAGGTGTTTTCCTTAGTATCAGATCTCCTTAGAGGCATAATCTAAAAGATAAGCAAACATAAATCAGAGGAAACCAAGACCTTAGACTCTATACCTTGATTTGGGAACACAAGAAAGAGAAGCATTCCTAAATGTGTTGTAGCCCTTCCTTTATAAGTGTGACACAGTACATTCCCATACAAGAAACTCTATTTCATACTAATTTGTGGAAACCCAACTGATCATGAACCTAGGATCTTATAGCAACTTGGCATAGCCCAAAACAGAGCCATGTCGTATGGGCATCTCAAGCCCAACTTGAATTTGAGATTGCCTTGATAACCTAACCTAACTATCAAATCAATCCACAAGGGGCTAATTAATCTCTATCCCTAAGTCAAGAAAGTAGAAATAATACTAATAACTATAACTTAGACTATGTCAAAACATTTTATTTACAACAACATACTAGTCCAACATACTGAAATCCACAGTTATCCACAAAGCCTCTACAAATCCGATGTCTAATACATGTCAGGATATGCCCCCCGACAATAGCCAATACCAAGTCTTAAAATAAGTCTATAACATAAAATAAAGACTATGAAATGTATGCCTTACTAAGAATAGAAGCTCATCACATTAATGTCAACACACGATCCGCTCGAACACTTGGTCACTGCGCAGGAAGAAAAGAAGAATCTCTAGCCCCTATGTCACATGGGGACATAGATTTTGGAGATGATTAGAAGTTGGAGCACTAGCATGTTACTCAAGGATAAGGATAAAATAATGCATTTGTTTAAAACCAAACCAAACCAAAATATTCAACCACATTCACACAAGTATAGGCATATATAAAGATACATATACATATAGTTACATAACATAACAAACATGAAATAAGTCATAACATTGGTTCTTGAAACATTCATTCATGAGACATAAAGTGAAAGATTTCCAACCTCCCATCCTTTGATTTTTAGAACCTTAACTTTCTCTATTACATTAGACGAGAGGACACGAATCTCAAGCCATCACATTTTATATATAATAAGTGGAACCGTCATATCTTATATGGTAAGTGGACACAAACCATAAGCCTTCGCATATTATATAGTTAGTAGACCTACACTACAAACCTTCACACCTTATATGGTAAGTGGAACCAAACTACAAACCGACATACATTACATAGTAAGTGGGCTCGAACCACAAACCTTCACACATTATAGGGTAAGAGGACCCAAACTAAAAACCTTCACACCTTACATGGTAAGTGGACCTGAACTACAAACCGACACACATTACATGGTAAATGGACCTGAACCAGAAACCTTCGCATATTAGATGGTAAGTGTACCCAAACTACAAACCTTTAATATGGTAAGTGGACCCAAACTACAAACCTTCATACCTTATATGGTAAGCGAAAACGAACCACAAATTGACACATATTACATGGTAAGTGGACCCAAACTATAAACCTTTGCACATTAGATAGTAAATGGACCCAAACCAAAAACCTTCGCACAT
This sequence comes from Capsicum baccatum var. pendulum, assembly GCA_030864225.1. NCBI lineage: Eukaryota > Viridiplantae > Streptophyta > Magnoliopsida > Solanales > Solanaceae > Capsicum > Capsicum baccatum. Next base: position 87,373,008 of record CM061555.1, on the reverse strand, counting down.
TATATGGTAAGTGGACCCAAATCATAAACCTTCACACCTTACATTGTAGGTGGACCTAAATCATAAATCGACACACATTACATGGTAAGTGAACCCGAACCATAAACCTTCATATATTAGATAGTAAGTGGACCCGAACCATAAACCATCATACTAGACAAGAAAATCAAACCACAAGCCATCTTATCATCATTACTAGTCGACATTTGGATTCGTACCCTTATTACACATATATTAATGTCCATTCAATTCAATTCATAAGGAATCAAACCCATTTGGGTAATTCAAGCCACCAAGGCTACATTTCAACACCATAGACAACCATGTGATCTTTACCAATCTATTTGACTATTATTCAAATAGACCAATGCCTTAGTTCACACCACGGCCTTAGTTCACACCACGATGCAAGTTTATTTATGGTTATCAAGACCTTTACAAAACAATCATTCATAATTAACATTCTTACACTCATATTTTAGTTCAAAAATAAATCAAGTTCATGTTTAGAGACTATAACCCATTTAGGCAACCAACTTCCAAAGATATCCATTAACTTATTACATGGCTTGTAAGGCCTTTACCAACCATTTACTAAGCATTCCTATTCATTATAAAAATATATTATCTCATTCATACTCACTAGGCCAATACCATAGTATAATACACCAATAACAAGTGACTCGTCAATTCTCTTAGATATTTTCACCAACACCTTGAGGGCATGCTTTAGTTAAGACTAAAACCATAGTAGAAATAATCAAATTTAGGTTTGCTCATGAACCATTTGTTAAATCATAATCAATAGGAATCCATATGTTTAAACAATCACTAAAACCATGTATAAACATGAGTTAAAGCAAGAGTAAACATTACCCAATTTTCTACTTCAAAACCCTCACCATTTGATTTCAAAACCATAATTTAAAAGTCAAATTCATTGTTTAAATCACATGATATTTTGAACTAACAACGTGGAAAGAGATACATGCCTTATACAAGATAATTCAATGAAGAACTGGATGCTTCTCTTGCCTCTAGATGAACCCTCTTCAAATCCTAGCCTCCAATCTTGTGGAAGAAGTTTAGAGAGTGTATTTGGTATGTTTGATCCACCAAATGAATATTATGAGAGATTATATGACTTATATAATCAGGGGACTTATAGGTTTTGGGGTGGGAAATTTATATAAATCCCTCACCTTAAAAGCTAGAAATCACCCCATAGGAGGGTACGAACCCCTCATAAACCATACCTTAGGGTATGAATGAAACCCTACCTCATACTCTAGGCCTCACCATGGACCCATACACTATTTAGGATACAACCATACATAAAGGAATTGTACCTAAGGGTATGAATGGTACCCTAAACCATACCCTAACTCGTACCCAATCCAGCCTCATTAAGCCAACTCCTAAGACTCTATACGACTTACCATGGTATGACTCATACCCAAAGGTACGACCATAGGGAGACTAATTCATATCTAGGATTATTTGTAACCCTTACCATACTGCCTCATGTATGAGAGGTGTCACTAAGTTGTATCTAGTGGATACAACATATATACTTAGTCGTATCATAGACAGAATGTCTAAAACCCAAATACTTTTATAAGTCCAAGATCTTAGGTGTTTCCGAATTAGCATACATTTAAAACCTTAACCTAGGTTGTGTATCTTGGCCGTCCTAAAATCACCCACGGGATATATGGGTTTTGCTCCCCTTGCTGAAAGAGCCCTAGTACATGTTAGTCACATGACTAGAGAAAAGAATATGGGATGAATAGTACATCCCTAAAATATAAGGTGTGACATAATGCACATGGTCATCAAGACCACCCTCACATAGGCAATCATGATTTTCCAATGTCGGTCCCCTCAGGACATCCACCTTTCATGGCTTTGATACTCAACCCTATTTAAGCCCAACTAAACCTTTACATATAACCAAAATATTTACTAAGGAGTCTTTTAATTAGGCATTAACCATTGGTATCGTCATCCTAAAATTAGAGCTGGCAAGTCTACTACCTTATGACATATAAATAAATTTAGACTCTACTATTTCCAATTAACCCAAAACCATTTATAATTAAACCATGGACACCTGGGACTTTCCAAAGTTATGTGAAACCAACCAAAACCAATTTATATTCCATTTAACATTCATGCAATGCAAGAGTTCCAAGAATAGTTAGAGTATATGACAAAATCATTCTCATTGATAATTTCACAAACAGGTTGAGGGAATACCATTATCAAAGACAAAATCATAATAATTTAGGGCTCAATCATGACCCCTCAATTAAATCACCATCCTCATGTACCCATGAAATACCTAGAATTTAAACTATTTTAAGAAATTATCTATTTGATGTCACTGAGGTGGGTAAGACTAGGGGCATGAGTCGTACCCCTTGGATATGAGTCATATCTACTATCCCCTCCTCTCTTGTACCTTGATCATCCTAGGAGGATAGTATAATTTTTACTATACATGTAACACTTCCCTCAGTAGTACCTAAGGTTAAGAGTCGTACCTATATTAGTTGTATGGTGCATGATACTTGGCGTAGAATGGACTATTTTTGGTACAAGTATTGTATATGGTAAAGGGCATGAGTCCTACCCTTTAGTTATGACTCAAGGGTGTGTGGTCATACCCTTAAAAATGTAGGTGACCTAGTAGAATCCTAGGGTATGAGTTAGGGTACCACTCGTACCCTAGGGTATGGTTCGTAAGATGAGTCATACCCATGCACAGGTTTATTATATAGCTTTTAACTAAGAGCCTTATCGTTATTTCCTAGACCTAAACCCTAAGTCCCTTCACTATATAAGTTTATATGGAATCCTTAAACATATTTTTGAGTGGATAAAACATCAAAAACACTCCCTTAAACTCATCTTTAAAGGGAGGCTAGGGTTCAGGGGGGATCTTCAAGAGGCAAAGTAAAGTCAAGAATCTTGGCGAATCAAGTTGTATAAGGTATGTAGCTCTTACCCTTATTAAATAACTCTAAAACCATGTATTTTACACTTGAATTAGTAAGTGTACATGGTATTTTAAAATCAAATGAAAAGGGTTTTGTTGCCTAATGATGAATACTATTGATTCTTGCTTAGACTTATGTTTATACATATCATTAATGGTGATTTGAATATGTGGGTGCTTGGTGTATGTGTTTTAACATGATAATCTTGAGTAACCATAGTATTTTTGATTTTTACCATGAAAATATCCTTGTTAAAGGTATGCACATAAGGTGTTTGTGAAAATGACTAAGTGAATTGTCTAGTCACATGTGGTGATGTGTTAAACTAGGGCAAAGGGACAATAAGTATGAATAATTGATAAATGATGTTGTAAGAGTATTGTTAGCCATGTATTGTAAAATAATGAAGCTATTGAGTTAATGACTAATAAGGGGTCGAAGTCCTTCAATATTAAGATGAACTTGAATTATGTTTTGAGCTAAAGTGTAGTGAGAATGTAGTATAGGATTTTTAGTAAAATATGAATAGTTTGTGAGGGTCTTGATAACCATAACTTGAATTTTATAATGAATTGAATGAAGAAAATGGCCTATTGAAATAGTTGAGCAATGAAGGCTCCCATAAGGACCAAGGGGGTCATGTATAGTGTTGAATCAGTTAAATGGTTAAAGTCCTGAAGTGTTGTATGGAATAAATAATTATTTACGGGAAAAGATTTAAAGTTCCTATTTTAACTAATGATAGTTGTTATGGATTGAGGTTGAAGTCCCCTGCCTTACAAAATGGCTCGAGATTGAAGTCCCTTGCTTTATGAAATGACTTGAGGTTGGAGTCCATTGCCTAATGAAATTGCTCGAGGTTAAAGTACCTTTAATAAAGAGATCTCTTAAGGTTAATGTACCTCACTGAATGAAATGGCTTATGGTTAGAGTCCCTTGGCATGAGGTTAGAGTCCCTTGTCTAACAAATGGGACTGAGTTTAGAGTCCCTTACCCAGATTAATGTTTGTGTGGTTAGAGTCCCTTGTTTGAATAATTGTGTATGTTGTTAAAGTCCTTGGCTAATGAATGTGTGGATATGGTTAAAGTCCTATGCCTAGTGAGAAATGCTTGAATCCATAAGTGTAGAGGGTCAAAGTCCCCTACTTCATGTCTAATGAATGAATGTTTAAGAATGTTGTGTATGACTGTGGACTTGGGTATATTTTCTAGTGTGTTGATATTTATGAAATTGTTATACAATGTTAAGTTAAGACTTCTAGTATTGCTTTTGCTATTTTATTATGCAGTCAGGATTCACCCGACCCTTAAGATTAATGTGATGATTGTGATGGGTTATTGGGGAGACCTCTGGTTCATGTGGGCTTGAGGCTCCCATATGACATAGCTCAATTTTTGGTTATGTCAAGTTGGTATTAGAGCCTAGGTTTATTGTCAGGTTGGTGTCCATAATACTGCGTCGAGTAGAGTCTCTTTTATGGGTAGGAAGCACGCCACAATAAAAGAGGGGCTATGAGATATTTTAAGAAATATTTCCCTTTCTTGTGTTTCAATCTCAAGCTATAGAGTCTAAGGTTTTGGATTTCTCTGATTTTTGTTTGCTATCTTTTAGATCATGCCTCCAAGGAGATCTAAGACTTAGGAAAACCCTTCTGAGGGCCCTATGGATGAAGCTCGTTTGACTTCTGGAGTTTATCCCCAGGCTAGGGCTATGACATCTGACCATCTTTGTAGGGTTCCACCTGTCCCTACCAACCTCGACTATGAGAATGACCCTCCTATTCCATCACTTTAGAGGGATGCTACTAATGTTGAGTTTCATCACTCTATTAACCTCCTGACTCAATTGGTAGCTTCTCAATCAAAGAAAGGCTCTCTGGCTGTTGTTTTTTCTAAGGCCATAAGAATTGGCCAATTTGTGAGGTTGAGCCCTCCTATTGTCTCCGGTCCAAAGGTTGAGGAAGATCCACAAAGCTTTGTTGATAAAATAGAGAAGATCTTCTAATTCATGCATGCTTCAGAGATTGAGGCCGTTGAGTTTTCTTCCTACCAATTAAAATATATAAAGTACCAATGGTACGAGGGTGGGAGTTGTCTAGTCGTTTTGATACTAGTCCTCCATGTGGGAGGATTTCTTCGAGCCTTTCTTAGATTGGTTTTTTCCTCAAGAGTTGAGAGAGGTAAAGGCAGAAGATTTTGTTAACTTAAATGAAGGGAGGATGTCTGTTCAAGAGTATGCCTTGAAATTCTATCAATTATCAAGGTATTCCCTTGAGATGTGTTCTATCGTGAGGGCTATAATGCATAAGTTTGTTTTGAGATTGTATCATAAGTTAGCTCTTGAGAGCAAGGGGACCTTGTTGATTGAAAACATGGATGTTCCTAGGTTGATTGTGTATATGCAATAAGTGAAAGAAGAGAAAAAAAACCAAGTTGAGTTTAGTGAAAGTTAAGGGAAAAAGTTTAGGTCTTCTAAGCATAATGGTGGTGATGGTAGCAAGTGGCCATGGAAGAAGTAGGCGAATTTGAGTTCTTTCCCCTAGGCTAGTGTTCGCTCTCCTTACCTAAAGTTTTTGGGTGGTCATTAATCACAGTTTAGTGGTGGGTCTCGAGCACAGGGTCCCCTATTCCAGGTTAGTGGTGCCCAGTTGGCTCCACCCCACCCTCCTTGCAGATTCTATAGTCACAATTATCATGGTCAGTGTGAGAAAGAGAGAAATAAATATTTCTATTGTGGTCTGATTAGGCACATTCAATGTGAGTACCCTTTTTTGGCATCTTCTTAGGCCAACATGGCCGCTATTGCTACTCCATCTACTCCCACACCAAAGGGTGCTATGTCTCCCTCTACTTTTATTTCTAGCATCGGCACTGGCTAGAACCACTTGTATGAACTTTTTACTCACCAAGATTCTGAGGCATCTCCCGATGTCGTCATGGGTATGTTGATACTTTTCTCCCATGATGTGTATTGTTTGATTGATCTGGGGTCTACTATTTCTAATGTAACCCCATATGTGGCTGTGCATCTTGATTATGGTCATAAGAGTCTGTTGGTTCCTTTTTCTATTTTTACCCCGATGAGACCTTGTGATTGTTATAAGGGTCTATAAGGGGTGTGTGATATTAGTTGGTGGTAGAGATACTCTTGCAGACTTGATAGAGTTGGACATTATTTATTTTAATGTCATTTTGTGGATGGAATTGTTGCATTCTTTCTATGCTTCTTTAGACTGTCAGACCTGTATGGTTATGTTAAAATTCCCTAATGAGCCAGTCATTGTATGGGAAGGTGGTTCCCTAGTGCCTAAGCGAAAGTTCATTTCTTATCTTAAAGACTAAAAGTCTGAGTTAAAGATATTAACTCAGAAGAGCCTTCTCTAGAATCCATTCTCGTGGTTAATAAGTTTCCTGAGTTGTTTCTTAATGATCTTACCGGTGTTCCTTACAATAGAGAAATTGATTTTGGGATTGATCTTGTCCCGGACACTCGTCCAATTTCTATCCCTCCTTATAGAATAGCTCTGGCGGAGTTGAAAGAGCTCAAGGAGTAATTGAATAACCTCTTAGATAAAGGTTTTATACGCCATAGTGTGTTCCCATGAGGTGCTCCTGTATTGTTCGTATGCAAGAAGGATGGTTCCCTTTGTATGTGCATTGATTATCGTCATTTGAACAAAGTGATTGTAAAGAATAAATATCCTCTTCCTAGGATCATTTATTTGTTTGATCAACTTTAACGTGTAAAGTGTTTTTGTAAGATTGATCTTAGATCGGGTTGTCATCAACTTAAGATTAGGGATGCGGATATCCCTAAGACTACCTTTAGAACTCGGTATAGTCACTATGAGTTTCTTGTCCTGTCTTTTGAGTTGACCAATGCCCTGTCGACATTCATGGACTTGATGAATAGGGTCTTTCAACTGTTCTTGGACATGTTTGTTATCTTTTTCATTGATGATATCTTAGTCTATTCTAAGAGTTAGGCGGATCATGTCGATCAACTCCATGCCATATTGCAAACTTTAAAGGATCATCATTTGTATGCTAAGTTCTCCTAGTGTGAGTTTTGGTTGAAAAATGACCTTTTCTTGGTCATATTATCTCTAGTGAAGGTATTATTCTAGATCCCCAAAAAGTTGTGGCTGTTAAGAAGTGGCCTAGACGTATGACTCCAATTGATATCTGGAGCTTCTTCAGTGTAGTCAGTCACTATAGAAGATTTATGGAGAGTTTCTCTACTATAGTTTCCCCATTGACCAAGTTGACAAAAATAAGGTCAAATTTTTATAGTCCGATGTATGTGAGGGTAGTTTTGAGAAGTTGAAAGATAAGATGACTTCGGCTTTGATTTTGACCTTGGCCTAGGGTAGTGTTGGTTTTGTGGTATATTGTGATGCTTCTCATGTCGGTCTCGATTGCGTGTTGATGCAACATGGTAGGGTAGTGTCCAATGCTTCTAGGAAATTAAAAGTTCATGAGAAGAACTACCCTACTCATGACCTAGAGTTGTTAGCCGTGGTTTTTACATTAAAGATTTCACGGTATTATATTTATGGGGTTCATGTCGATATCTTTTCCAATCATAATAGTCTCTAATATGTGTTTACCTAAAAAAAGTTAAATCTCTTACAAAGAATGTGGCTCGAGTTGTTGAAAGTTTATGATATGAGTCATCATTGCAATCCCAGTAAGGCGAATATAGTCACCAATGCTCTTAATTGATTGTCCATGGGAATTTTTGCTTATGTAGATGAGGGTAAGAGGGAATTAGTGGACGTTTACCATTTGGCTAATCTTTGAGTTCGAATTACGGAATATGAGGATAATGGTGTATTTGTGCTTCTAGTATCTCAGTCGTCTCTTGTGGTTGATATAAAGGAAAAGCAAGAATTGGACCCCAAATTGATGAAGATCAAGATTAATGTGGGTCAACATAAAGTTGCAGACTTTGTGATTAGTGGTGATGGTATCTTGAGTACCAAGGTAGACTATGTGTTCCCAACATTGATGGATTGAGGGAAAGGGTCATGATTGAGGCTCATAAATCTTGGTATCATTATTTTACACAGTTTTATTGGTAGAACAATATGATACGTGATGTGGCTAGCTACGTGGCCAAGTGTATGATGTGTAAACAAGTGAAAGTTGAGCACGTGACGCCTGGTAGGTTGTACCAAGAAATTTTGTTGCCCGAATGGAAGTGGGAGGCAATTAATATGGATTTCATTGCCAGTATTCATAAATCTCGGAATCATGTGATTCTATTTGGGTCATTGCAATAGAATGACCAAGTCTGCTCACTCCTTGCCCATGAGGACTAATTATTCGGCGAAAGATTATGCTAAGTTATATATTGCGGAGGTCGTGAAGTTACATGGTGCTTCAGTTTCTATTATATTGGATCATGGTCCTCCATTTTCATCCCACTTTTGGAAGTCATTCCTAAAGGGTTTGGGTACTAGAGTATTCCTTAGTATCGCTTTCCTCCCGCAAATCGATGGGCAAGCGGAAAGGACCATCCAAACATTAGAGGATGTGTTATGGGCTTGTGTGATTGATTATGGTGGTAGTTAGTATGATAACTTGCCTTTGAATGTGTTCGCCTATAATAATGTTACCACTCTAGTATTGGCATGGACCCCTTTGAGGCATTGTATGGTAGGAGATGTCGATCTACTATTGGGTGGTGCAAAGTTGGTAAGGGTAAGTTCCTTAACCTCGATTTAGTTCATGAAGCCTTAGAAAAGGTGAAGGTGATTCGTGATAGGTTGAAAATCGCTCAAAGCCTCCAAAAGTCCGACGCGGATGTGAGGCATAGGGACTTAGGGTTTAGTATTGGCGATTGGGTATTCCTTAAAGTGTCTCCCATGAACGGAGTGATGTAATTTTGTAAAAAGGGGAAGTTTAGTCCCCGATATGTTGTCCCCTACTTAATTAGAATTGCCTTCTAGTATACACTCCATTCACATGGTTTTCCATATCTCTACTGCAAGAAAAATATATTTAGCGACAAAATTTACCGACAGACCAATTTCTGTCACTATATAGCAATGGATTAGCAACAGAACAATAAATTTGACCACATGCATAGTAATTCAATTTTTATGTGTGCTATTTAGCAACGAATCAGTGAAGGAATTGTGATTCCATTGCTAAGTAATTGAGGCAAAAATTGGCGCCTAAATATAGTGATACAATAGCGACAAAATATAGTTCGCTTTTTAGTTATTTCGTAGCAATGGATTTAGCAACAAAATATTTGTTGGTACGCTTCAATTTTTCTTTTAAAAAATTTATTTTGTTTAGTGATCAAAATTTTCGTTATAAATGTTTATTTTAATTTTTAATTAATCATAAAGTATAAAAAAAGGGGGTTGGGGGCTTCTAGGGTTTTCAATTTATTTCAGCCCCCACTCTCTCTCTACGCTTTATCTCTCAAGAATAATGTTTTCAATTTGAAGGCTTTTTTGACCGATTTGAACACCTTTTTGCACGAATTGAATGCATTTCTTCATGTTTTGAAGGTCAAGCTTACACTAGTTTGTCGAATTAAAGCATTGAAGGTATTGCTTCCACTGTACACTGTCTATCTGAATTGAAACTTGTGTTTTCCTTAATTCTTTGAGTCATTTTTAAATTATTGTTCACTCTCTATTCGAAATAAGCTTGAATTAGTTTTAACTTATCAGTTTGTTTGAGAAACAATTTGGTTTTGGATGTTTATCCATGATTTTACTTTACAATGAGTTAATCTTGTGATTTTACTTTACTTTATATGGTTTTGGATGCATGCAACTGGTTGGGGTTAGGGTTCATGAAAGCATTTAGGGATAGAATAGTTGACAATTTAGGGCTAGGGTTTTATTCTGCCTCAAATGTCCATCTATTTTGTTTTCCAGGAAAGTAACAGTTGCCATGAAATTTTCTTTAATCCCTTTTCAATATGAGAAAATACAAATAGAGAATAGCAATGATAACAGAAATTCTGTCATAAGAGCATTCATATAGAGACTTCTTATGGAAGAATACAAAGATATTAGCTTATCCATCAATTCGTTCGAAGAAAATGTGAAAGCTATAAAAATACTTTTGACACTTAGCTTAGTGAGATGAATCTGAACCTACGCTAGGACATTAAGAAATTCTCCATCTGTATTGTAACTCATCTTCACAAGTAAAAATGATGCTTTTGCTGGGAAGTAGTTGATTAACAAGCAGTCATGGTTCTTGATGTTAAGTTTTTCAGTACTGGTGGGCTGTACCGATATAGTAGTAAGTGCTTATCCTTGTCGAAAATGATATTAAGTGACAAAGGACTGGAAGTCCTAAATATTCAACTAGACTTCTATTTTGTCGTTTAAGTTATGATGTTGTATTCTGGGTAGCTACCGCTAGAAATATGTGTTTGAAAAATAGAGATCGATGTGTTGCTCTCGTTATCTATTTATATGTTACATCTGTATGAGCCACATTTTTATCTGGTGGGAGACTGAGGGGGACCTTTACATCTGTTATGTGACTTATTTTTCAATTTTCATTTTGCCGTTTGATGGATTGCTCTATCAGACGTATTTTTGTTATTGATGGGTGGTGGTGTAAGGCCTGTAGGATTAAAGTCTAAACATTACACTATGTTTATATTTGGGTATAAACCAAAACATCGTGGCTATCAGCAAGGCATGTCCACTATAAAGCCTACTGGTCAGAAAGTCCTTTAGGACGAGATAGTTATTTCCTTGAAACTGTAATGAAATGCTTAGGTTTGACGATAAATGAATTTTGAGTGTAGCTCAACCTCAAAAATTAGTTTACAAGGCTTGTCAAATAAAAATAAAAATGAGAAATACGATCAACATTATCAATGAAATTAGTATGTTCAATAAATTTGATTGAATCGACTTCAACAAAAGTATTATAACTACTGTCAATTAAGGATCAATGAATGTTTAATCATTGTACTAATTTCATATTATTATTCACTAATCAGTTTTCTAATGTTCAAAGATTGAGTAACAAAAGAAAAAAGTATTACACGAGTATATAAAAAATTTAGGCAAATTGCCTTTATAAAAAGGAAAAAAAACAAGAGGGTGTTAGTTTGAGGCATATTTTTGGACAAATAAAGGAAAATCTTTGAATAAATAAAGAAGGTGTAACTCTTCTAAATTTATATAAAGTATATAGTATTTTGGATTTCATTCTGGTGTGGTGGTGAATGTTATTGTTGGAATCTTGGATTTCATTCTTTTATCACTTTGTCATATCTAATGTTGTTGGAATTTATACTGTAAAACTGGGTTTTACTGTTTTGGGGTTTGGATTTGCTGTGTGAATCCTGGATTGATAAAAAGATTGGATCTTTTTTTGTGGTTTTGGAGATCTAGTAGTGTACGTATCATATTTTCAAATATTTAATTGACACACTTTTCTTTAAGGTGCCTTTTTACTGAAAATTCAAGTAGTGCAATTGTATATTTGTGGGAAAATAAGTAGAGTATTGTATACAATCAGGTGCGTTTTAAAACTTTTTTCTACTTTTTTATTTTTCTTTCTATGCTTGTTGGGTTTTTGATTACATTTATAACTTATTTTTGTTCTTAAGCATGTAATGATAAATTTGTTGTTAAAATAGAAGTATGTATCACTTCTATCTTATTTTTATGGTAAACTAGTTTTGTTTTCTACTTTGAGAGCATCACTTTGAATATTTTAGTGAAACTTTTAAACTGTCAATTTATCTACTTAATTATGCTTTTTTTGCTAACTAGCTCTTCATATAGAGGCTGATCATAGATTATTGTATTTGTTAATATGAATTTCCAACAAGGTTTATTATTAAGGCTAATTGTTGTGTTTCTTATTAAGCTGGTTAATTAGCACTGATTGTCCTGTTTTTTGATTTCTACATTAATATGAACACGAATAATCTAGAGCGTGGTTGGATGTATGAGAGGTTAGATGGATGAGGAGCTTTATACTCTAGATTTGTAATCAGTGTGAGTGAGTTTATCCGATTCTCATGTTCTCAACCAAATTGGATGAGTGCTGATAAAGTTAGATGTCCATGTACAAAGTGTCAGAACTTTTAATTCATGAATGTTGAAACTGTTAAATGTCATCTTTATCAATATGGATTTGTTGAGAACTATTTTATTTGAAAGCATCAAGGAGAAAACAATCTGATAAGTGGGACTTCATATGATAATGACTTGCATGGTGGTGGTCAATCTGAATTAGGAGAAAATCCATATCGACAAATGATTTTGGATGCAACTGGTTCTAACTTTCCCCAGGGTTCTAGTTAGCAATCTTCTACCAATTTTGAACCCGATTCTTCTCATCCTTTTGAACATTCAATGGAGGAAGATCTTAATCTCGTGTCTCAATTTTTATTGATTTGCTACAAGCTGCTGATTCAGAATTATATCTCGGTTTTTCCCTCTCTTAATTTGCAGTTTTCTCTCAGATGTTAAACATTAAAATAGAGAATAATATGTCACAGATAAGTTATAATCAGATGATGCAATTGTTTAAAGAGGCGTTACCAAAAGATAACATAGTGCCTGATAGCTATTATCAGACCAAAAAGCTAGTGTGTAGCTTGGGTTTGCCGGTTGAAAAGATTAATTGTTGTGAGTCAGGATATATGTTGTATTGGGGTGATGATAAACACCTTACATCTTGTAAGTTTTGTGGTAAGGGAAGGTACATGCGCTGTGTTGTCTCTCGTAAGAGAAAATTGGTCTCTTACAAGAAAATGTATTACTTTTATTTGACTCTAAGATTACAAAGATTATATGCATCCCATGATACAGCTGCCAATATGAGATGACATCATGAGCATAAAAAGGAGGATGGTGTGATGTGTCATCCACTAGATTCTGAGGCTTGGAAGCACTTCAATAAAACTCATTCCCTTTTTTCTGTTGAACCAAGAAATGTCAGGTTGGGGTTATGTACAAATGGTTTTCAACCATTCAACTAGTCTGGAAGAAAATATTCGTTGTGGCCAGTGATTGTTGATACTCCCAAATTACAACTCTTGTTAGAAAGCATAAGCGTTCGTCGTCAAATATAGAACCCAACTAGGTTGGGGTCACATCCCACAGGGAATACTGTGCTAATTAAGTCTGATTATTAATGGAGGGTTGATCGAAGGTTCTGGAGTAACAAGGGGTTATTTCTTAACAGTGAAGTATTCTTGTAGTAAATCATGTTCCAACTAATGAGAATGATTCAATGTTTGATTCAATGAGAATGAATAAAATAGGATTATGTTTACCAAGATGTTGCAGCAGTCAAGGTTGAGAGTTATTCTGAATTCATACGTAACAAATTTCAATTGCAAGAATTATTGAACTCTAAAGTTCATCTATGCGTTTCTTAATCTTAATAGATGATTATCCATTAATTCTCTTGATCTTAAAGAATATATTAATATGTTCAATTAATTTCTCAAGTGTATTAATCCTGTTAAGGCATCAACCCTTAAAACAAAGGTTAAAGCCTTTGAGATATTTGTAAATCTCCTCTTTTCCCAACACACACAATTTTTACTCAAACAGGTGGTGTTATTAGGCTCACCCTTCAAGCTTGCAACCAAGAAATATCATAATAATTAAGAGGAGTTTATAAAATTGTAATTAGTTACAGAATTCAGATAATCTCATAACCCTAAACAGCTAATCACGTCAAGGCTCCCATAACCCTAGTTATAGGAGCTTTAGCCACACATTATAGAACGATAAGAAGATTCCATTTTGTTTCTTTTAAATAATTTAAGAAATTACTTACAAAAATATCCCAAGAATTATTCTTGATCTCTAAAGAAGAATAGTGAATAAAGTATTCAGATCCACAATGTAATCTCTTTTGAAAAGAATAATAAGATGTAAGTTGCTTAAAAGTTTAAAATTAGATAGAAGATGAATAAAAAATCCCAAATCTAAGCCTAGACTGGTTATTTATATGTTCCCAGGTACTGGGAGTTTAATATTCAAACTCAGTATTGTTGACGGTCTGTCACTTGGACTGTCGCTGAAGGTCCCAAGCTGCTTCATTCTATTTAAGGAGTGATAGTCAAGTTGATGGGCTGTCATCGGTCTTACGGTCCGTCACTTACACCATATCTTGATTACTTGAGGAACCACTTTCTGTCTCAACCTAACGGCCAGGTTAGCTGCCCTTTAGAGGTCTGACGTTCCATCACTTGGACCGTCACTTGGGGTAGCCATTCTGCTTAAGATTGATGGATACCCTGACGGTTCATCACATGGTTGACGACCCGTCAGTTTGGCCTTCATTTCCTTTTGCTCCTATTTGTCCATTTTTCCAAGTTTTTTCTTCATCTAAGTCCTTGTCATGAAAACAATAAAATCCAATATCAAATACACTAATAGTTGCTTAAAGACACCAAATTATCCCTTGTAAAAGATGTAAAATGATCCGACAAGAGTCGGAACATCAACACCCTCAACTTAAGACAATTGCTTGTCCTCAAGCAACTCAACACCATATCCTATGTATGAACAAGAACAATGATGGGAATTTAACTATTCAATTATGCATGAATCAACCACTCAATTTCCACCTAACTTATGTAGTTTCAACATATCGGAATCCACAACCGACACTATTTACAATTCGGCATATACACGATCACAGATGCAATATCCTATAGAGATCCATAAACAGAAGTATAGCTCAGATTGCCCTCACAGTCAAAGAAGTCCATCATACTTTATCTATTTTTGGAGAAATAATTAATACACTCACTCTTACAAACGAAGTTTCAAACATAACATATAAACCCATAAGCTTACCCTTCTCATATAATGCTCCTCTACAGTTGATTCCCAAGGATCAAACAGGACTTTCTATGGCTTGTAATGAGGTTTTGATGCTAGGTGAGGACTCATTTTGGGAAAGTGACTTCAAGTTCAGATTTCACTCTCTTCATTTATGCTAGCTACTCACCATGGCTACCACTATTCTACTTTACTTACAATCTATACTATTAATCCACAATTTCACAATAACCCCAGTTTTTTTGGTCAACATCAGCCACCCTCAACTTATGCTGATGCTTTCAGTTGAGGTACACATTATCTAACAAGATCAGGGTAGGATGAGACATTTTCTTTCAACACTCCAACCCACTTACATTGGAAACCAACTTCCCAGTAGTAGCCACCCTCAACTTAGGCATTTTTCCTAAGTTAAGGTGCATAATGGCCAATACTGGA
Organism: Capsicum baccatum var. pendulum; assembly: GCA_030864225.1. Classification (NCBI taxonomy): domain Eukaryota; kingdom Viridiplantae; phylum Streptophyta; class Magnoliopsida; order Solanales; family Solanaceae; genus Capsicum; species Capsicum baccatum. Next base: position 87,357,758 of record CM061555.1, on the reverse strand, counting down.
CCAGGGCTAAAACTAGGTGCTGAAATCCTACTGAGAGTGAATTAGAATTATGTTGGGACTGAATAAACAACACAAGGGTGAACAAACAATAACAAAAGCTAAAAATGGGTGCAACGGAAAGAAATTACATATTTTTGGTGGGTTTTTAATTGTTAAGTGGACTACAACTGAAGGAGGCCTACTATACTATCCTATTGAATCATCTACAAAGTAACACTAATGAACAGGCAAGTTCAAGTTGTATACACCATGCAAGAACTATATCAAGATGGTCGCACACGTACAGGAAATGAGCTAATACTTATCCTACAAACTCTTGGGTTTACATTACATGATCGAAAATCTTTGCATCCTAATGCCAATGCAAGATTCAAAATGGTTGCTCAACATATATCAAGCAACAAGAAAGAATAATTATAGGCAAGCTAGCTATTCACATTATTCTGCTACATCATTATTCATCCATACGTACAAAAGTTGCTAAAAAAGAAGAACATGAAACATTTATAATTACTGCATGATATTTACATAACAATGCATAAGATAAATAAATGACAACCTAAACATTCCAGTTCTACTAGATAGCACACGAGGTAAAAGAACACATGTAATAAAAACCCCTGTGGTGACAAATAACACAACAAACACCCCACCCCCACTAAATAAAATGCTTTGCCCTCAAATACATTAACTGTAAAGTACAAAGGAGTGAAATACTTACAAAGTCTCTTAGGCTTGTGAGTCAGTCAAATTTGGTGAGGCTTTTTTGGCCTCAGGTGCAACATCGGTGACCCCAATGGTGGTAGAGGTGCTCAAAATAGCTTCCTCCTGAATTAGAGGTATCTCAAATTAGACCAAATTAGGTGTGGGACCCCTCGATGGGGTTGGACAAGTGGATACTCCTATTGCTTCATCTTCAATCTTTTTCTGCCTTTTTTATTCATCCCTTCTCAACACTCTCATCAACTTGCTTACCTTTATCTTTTAGTAGATTTCCCATAAGATCAACAAGGACCTCATCTTCATCGCTGATTATCAATATGGAATCAAAAGCAGTCTATAATGGATTTCTTTTTAGTTCAGCAATGTCAGCTTGTGCCTGCCTAAATTTTGCCACAAACTTTGCAAAATCTGGCACTAATAGCGCGTCCATCCATTTGTTTATACACTCATCTATGTCATCTATTTTGTCCTAAATATTCTGATATGGCTTTAAAGATTCATAAATGATGCGGTCAACAAATGGCTTGAACTGCTTTACCCATACATTCAACTATTTTTCAAACTACTTATGGTCCCTCAAGGATTTTGCAAAGTTTTCTTACATCAGCCGATATTCAGAGGTAGTATAGAGCAGTGCTGTAGTCTCTCCCATCAGAGGTATACAAGTTGACCCTGTGGAAGTATCAAAAGGTACATAATCTGGTGGCATATAATTGGAAATAGGAATGGCATACCTGTGGAGATCTCAAACGTCCCTGGGGCTGGAGCTGACTGTGACTGATAGGTAGGTGGCTTGTTAGCTCACATCTCAAATTTTGAGTCATTGTTCATTCTCTCCATATCTTGCCTATGAATTGATTGAACCTCACTATCAACCCCTTTGATTAAAGACACATTTTCTTGTCTGCATAGGTCCATGATTAAACACGGGAATGGTAAAGAACTTGCCACTTTGTGTGCACGGATGAACAACTAATAAACAATAATACGACCAAAGTCAATCTTTAGCCCAGTAACCAGACTAGCAACTAACACTGCCCTGTGACTGTCCAAGTTAGCATCTCCCCTTATCAGCATCAATCGTAGTCTGACAATAGCTCACCAAAACTTAGCCCGAAAGTTGAGGGACGATTTAATAGTGTGCTTTTTAGGATTAAATGCCCATGATGGGTTACCATTGTTAGTTATAAGACTAGATAACCAAGACCTTTGTGTGGAGGCTGTAGTTAGACAATGCTCAAGTTCTGGTATGGCAGTCGGTGCCTGATAATCAGGTCCAAATAGCATCCTGTTAGCATCTTAATAGAAATATCAATGGTGACCTTTCTTACCAAAACAGATTCCCTGTTAGGCAAATCTAAAATTTTTGTACCCAAGGGACAATCCTTCTCTAACAGTGCCAAATAATTGGAAAAAAACTCCCATACAATATTGGGGGTAGTAATTCCCTGGAGATCTACTCATCCACATCAATTCATACTTATTAAATCATAGCTCAAGGTCTAGGTACTCATGCAGTTCAGAAGTGAAAATTTAGTGCTCCTTTGAGATGGGCCTCTTTATTTGCCCGTTTGTTGTTGGTTCAAGCCCATCAATATATTTCTTTTGTGCTCCTTTAATTTTCTACCTAATTGCTTTCTGCATTTGAAGGTCTTTGCTTTTAATCATATTAGTATCCTCAGCTTCTGATGCCTTAACTTGGTCGGGGTTTGATGTGTTAACCTCTTCCTCATTGGGGCTGGAAGTAGTACTGCTACTGCTATCACTTTCACTCTCCTCCTCAGATTGGAAGTACTTGAGTCAACCGCTCATGAGTGTTGAAAGAAGTTTCTTCCTTACTACATGCCGGTTTAGCTCTACCCCTTGCTTGTTTAGCTCTGCCATCGCCTCTGTGTGGTGGTAATTTTCTTGCCATATTTGCCTGAATAAAGAACAAACCATTAATATTGAATTATAAGTAAAAAGAAATCAGGTTTAGAGTTGTGTTGATGGATAGTCTAGTGGTCTGTCAGTGGTCTGACGGTTCGTCAAGGTGTCCGTCACAGCTTAACCAGTGAAGCTTTTGTTCAGGAACCTTTTGATGGTCAATTTAACGGTATGTTAGGGGTCTAACGATATATCAAGAAGTCCATCACATATTAGTCAGTGAGACAGTTGTTTTGAAACTAGTTGATGGGCAGTTTAACGATTTGTCAGGAGTCTAACGGTCCGTCGGTGTGGCAGTCAACTGGAATTTTCAGTTTTCTCTTTCTCTTTGACAATTTAAGAACTTCTGGTATGCATTTAATCATTAGGCACACAATCACCATATTAATTTCAACCTTTGAAAATCAACAACAAGAAAAGAAGGAGTTCTTTCATCTATTATCACACAAACATTATTCATGTTCTTCATTCTGAAAATAAAAGTAGAGTTTTGATCATACCTTGTCCTTGAAGTACTCTTCAATGGTCAAACTTGCAAAACTTTGAACAAACTAGACTAATCAATTTCTCGGTGAGTGACTTAACTTTGCTTTTGATGAGAATAACAGAAGAGAGATATTGTTTAAATAGGAGAAGAGAAGAGATGAAGAGTCTAGATGTGATAAATTTAAATTTTACAACGAATGTACAAGAATGTAAATGGTTATGGGAGTTAAAGATGTGGGAACGTGTGATTAAATAATTCATATTATCCATTAAATAGAATTTGGATCAGATCAAAATAACTAAATAGCACTTTGGTGACCCGACCCACTCATTTAAAAACTAGGGTTAGTTTGACGGGAAACCGACGGTCAGTCAGGTTTTTGATAGTCCGTTAGTGCCACCTTCAAGCCTTACCAGAACATAAATTATTTTTCTTTGTTGTGGTGATGAATGTGACAATCTGTCACATAATTGATGGTTCATCGTGGTGTCTGTCAGCTCTTATCCAGAACCTTGATTTTTTTAGCTCCATGTTGATGGTGACTTTGACGCTCCGTTGGGAATGTGACGGTCCATCAGCTTAGCCGTTAGCTTTATCAGTAATGTCAATTTTTTTTGCAATGGCTTTGACCATTTCAGCGATGGCCCATCAAGCCAATGATGGTCCGTCAACATTCCCGTCTACCTCTCTCAGCTTGATTAAATTTTTTTTCTTGAATTTCCATCCCTGAACACTTCAACAAACATATAGAATTTCACTAAAAGAAACGAATAACTCTAACAATACTTACAATAACACATTGTGGGTTGCCTCCCACTAGTGGCTTATTTATTATCGCGGCACGACTCAATTATCTTGATTACTCAGTCTTCGTCGAGATAAACTATACTTAAGCATTTAAATGAGTCCATTGGACCAATATATAACTTGAATCATTGCCCATTGACTTTAAAGATGCTTCCATATTCGTTCTCAAGTTCGACTATTCCAGATGAGTATACATGTGCAACTTTAAATCGGCCAGACCACTTAAGACCTAAGTTTACTTGGAAAGAGCTTCAGTCTGGAGTTGAAGAGTAATACCCAATCAACTTTCTGAAAATCCCGCTTTTTAATCCTTCAATTAGGATATTTCTTCATTCTTTCCTTGTATAGGCCTGCTCTTTCATAAGCCCTGTGATGGATTTCATCCATCTTATTCAGCTGGCCCAATCTTAGCTCTTCTACCTTATTTCTTTCATAAAGCCTTGTGCTCCAGCTCTATCATCAAATGGCATGATTTTTATAGACCAGCTGATACAGAGAAATCCCAATGGGTGTCTTGAAAGCATTCCGATAAGCCCATAAGGCATCATCAAACTTTCGAGACCAATCTTCCCTACTTGTATTCACCATTTTGGATAAAATAGCCTTTATCTCTTGATTCTAAATCTCCACTTGCCCACTAATCTGTGGGTATTATGGAGTTTCTACTTTATACTATTTCACCCTATATTTTTACAAGGTAGCCCAAAGTACTTTGTTGCAAAAATGGGATCCTCCATCACTTATGATAGTACGTGGTACTCCAAAGAGAGAGAAGATATTCTTTTTGAGAAAAACAACCACTCTCTTACCTTCGTTGTCAGCTAGAGAAATTGCTTCTACTTATTTGGATACATAATCTACAGCAACCAATAAGTATTTCAACCCATAAGAACTGACGAAGGCCCCCATGAAATCAATACCCCAGATGTCGAACAATTCAACCTCTAATATTTTTGTCATGGGCATCTCAAGATGCTTTGAAATTGAGCCTTTCCTCTGATATTAGTCACATCTCTTCATAAATTTGTATGCTTCCTTGAAAAAGTTTGGCAATAATAGACACTTTGCAATACTTTTCTTGCAGTACGATCACCTCCATGGTGACCCCTAACTTAGGAAGCATGGCAGACTTCCAAAATATTCAGCATATCAACTTCTGGAATGCATCCTCTAATAATATTATCGACACAATGTCTGAATAGGTATGGCTCATCCCAGAAGTAACTTTTGGCATCATGGAGGAAATTCCTTTTTTGATTAAAGAAAAGATCTTTAGGCATAAGATCACTTACCACATAGTTGGTAAAGTCCGCGTACCAAGGAACTCTTTTAAGCACAGCAGTAAGGATTTTCTCATCAGGGAAAGCATTATCAATTTCACATTTATCAATGATTTCTTGATCTCTCTCAAGCCTGGATAGATGGTCTGCGACTTGATTTTCACATTCCTTCCTGCCATTAACCTCAAAGTCAAGCTCTTGTAGAAGCAGCACCCATTTGATTAACCTTGGTTTAGAATCCTTATTTTCCATCAAATATCACAAGGCAACATGGTCTGTATGAACCACTACCATGGTTCCCAACAAGTAAGCACAGAACTTCTCAAAAGCATAGACAACCGTGAGAAGTTCCTGATCAGTCTTAGTGTAATTCTTCTGCGTCTCGTTCAATGCCTTTTCCATAACATAAATGGGGTGAAATAAATTTTATTTCTTCTGGATAAGCACAACCCCAAGTGTCACTCCATTTGCATCACACATGATATCAAATGGCTTACACTTGTCTGGAGCAATAATCGCTGGGGAAGGCACCATTTTTTCCTGCAGGCATTCAAATGCATTCCTGCAATCATCATCAAATAAAAACTTAACCTCCTTCTCTAACAATTTGCACAGTGGATTTACAATTTTAGAGAAATCCTTAATAAACTGCCAAACGATCAAGCATTTGATCCATGAAGCGCATTGGGAAGTGATCCTTCAACGTCCATGAGTTCAACTTCTGATAGTACATACACACTCACCACCCAGTCATTGTCCTGATTGGAATTAACTCGTTCTTCTCATTACCAACTACAGTCATTCCCCCTTTATTAGGAATACATAGCACGGGACTCACCCATTTGCTATCAGAGATAGGGTACACTACCCCTGCATCAAGAAATTTAATAATCTCCTTTTAACTACTTCTTGCATCGGTGGGTTAAATCTACATGGATGCTTAATATTTGGTGTGCAATCTTCCTCTAACTAAATTTTATGGGTATAGATACCCGACAAAATATCAATAATATCAATAATCGTCCAACCTATAGCTCTTTTGTATCTCCTGAGCATAAAAATAAGGGGGTCCACCTTCTTCTCACCTATGTCTTCTCCAATAATCACAAGTAAGGTCTTTTCACTGCCTAGAAACACATACTGAAGATGGCCCAATAGATCCTTCAACTCCAACACTAGTGGCTCTTCAATAGATGGTTTGGTTGATGTTGTTGGACAATTTTTAAGGTCCAAATCCAGCTTCTAGGGAGCATATTAATATGATCCCATTCCCTTTAGGTCACACACTATCTCCTCATACTCTTCAATACTTTCACTATCAAAGTTCATCAATACCTCAACCAAAGTTTCAACAGCAAATTTTTCTTCTATCTGCACCTATTACTTATTTTCATAATATACATCTATAATGAAGAATACACTTATCTCATTATATTGCTTCATGGACTGACAAACATCAAATCAGACTACCTTATTATTAATCCTAAAATGTATCTTATTTGTCTGTAAGTTAATCAACACACTTTTAATTATAAGAAAATGTCTACCCCAGATTATGGGTACCTCGAAGTCCACCTTATAATCCAGGATCACAAAGTCAGCAGGAAAAATAAAATTAGCCACTTTCACAAGTATATCATATAATATACCAACTGGCTATTTCATTGATCTGTCTTCCATCATAAGTCTCATGTTAGTAGGCGTGGGGTCTAACAAACCTAACTTCTTATAGACTTCCAATGGCATCAGGTTAATACTTTCCCCAGGATCACACAAGGCCTTTGCAAAATCCAGTGATCCAATAGTACACGAGATCGTAAATGCTCCAGGATCTGAGTTCTTTTGCACTAAGGATCTTGTAGAAATAGCACTACAATGGTAAAGATTATCCACCGGTTCATAGCTCATTGTCCTCTTCTTTGTGACAAGATCCTTCATGAATTTAGCATAGCAAGATATTTATTCAAGTGCCTCCAACAAAGGCACATTGACAGTCAACTATTTTACCATTGCCATGAACTTGATAAATTTTATGTCATCCACCCTTTTCTTCAATCGATGAGGAAATGGGGGGAGTGGTTTTGGAATTACTTTAACCACTACTTCTCCCTCCTTTCCCTTATCTTTTTCTAACTCATCAGTCTTCTAATGGTTAGATGAAATATCATCAATATCCAGCTTCTCAGACTCCACTGGCTGGTTTTCTTTTGCTTTCTTATCCAACTCTACCATACTATTAATCACAGGCTTGCCCACAGAAAAGCTCGGTTATACTTTGCCACTATGGGTAGCAATTGCCTTACAAGACCCATCATTTCGAGGGTTAGCACGGTGTCACTCAATAAAGTACCACTGTTTCTCTTATTAAGTGCCACTAAATGTTGGTTCATCTGCTTCTCCAGCTATTTTACTAAAGTTGAATGCGAATTGAACAACTGAATCTTAGAGGATAGGTCACTCTTTATTGTTGTCATACCGATATTAGTTGGATCCACCCCTTTTAATAACTTCTCCATCATGTATTCCATGGATATCTTACTCAAACTAGTAGTAGAATAATCATGGTTTCCAGAAGGCTCATACAATCCACTCCTGTCATTCTTATTTTTCCAACTCCTTTGGTCACAATCTTTGTAACCAGCTTTGTCATGGTAGTTCCGACCATGGTTATTTCCTTAGAACCCCCATGGTTATTTAGATAGTTGGCCTCCTCCTTAGAATCAAACTTGACTACCCTACATTAGGACCCCACGACCTTTACTTTTTTCTATCTTTCCCAGTAGCAAATGCTTAGTAAGCAAATATATCTGGATCTTCATATAGGCCATGTCTTAATATCTTTCTTTTTCTCTCCTGCATTGTTCAACTATCATACCACTAGACATAATAGGGCTTGCTACACCCAAGTATGCCAAGTTCTACTTATCTTAGTCACTTGCTTCAACATATCTACAACCTCAGTGAAAGTAAACTCTATGAATGCTCTCGCTACAATATTATCTACAGCTAGTTTAGTGATGGAGTTTAAAGATTTGTTGAATATCTCCATATAATGGACATCGATCATCATATGGCTAGGTAACTGTGTCAACATCTTCTTGAATCTCATCCAAGTCTCATGAAGTGCCTCATTCTGTAATTTCCTAAAGTTGCTAATCTCGTCCCTCAATTGTAACATCTTGGAAGGCAAAAAGAACCTTTCTAGGAAAGCTCCTTTCAATTGACTCTAGTTTATTATAGAATCAGGAGCCAACTCATTCAACCATATTATTACCTCCCCAGATAGAGACAATGGGAATAACCGCAGATGAATTACATTTTGTCTAACTCCATGGTTGTCAAAAGATTTGCAGATATTGATGAAGTTCACCAAGTGCATATTTGGGTCATCCCATGGAAGTCCACCAAACAACTCGTTAAGGTTAAGAAACTAGATCATGGTGCTTGTGATGTTGAACTTCACTCCTAGTGCTAATGGTTGTGGAATAATTGCTCCTGTCGCACTAGCCTCTTCCAAATCTGTGTTATCTTCCTCATTAGCTGGAAACTGCATAATATATTAGTGGTTTTCTCTTCCTCTATCTGCTTTATTCCTATTCATTGGCATAGTTACATTCTCAGCACGTCTCCTATTTACAGGCTCAATTAGATCATGTAATTCCCTCTAATGTCCTTAACTAAATACCTCATTTCATAGTATGCTAAGGGGGGTTAAATGTCTGAAAATATTATAAGTGTAAAAGGGAATTAGTCACATTTTGAACCCCTAACATTTGATGATTTTATTTTTGACCTTCCCGACCTTGGAAAGTAAAATTTTAAGTTATTTCATGTTCGGGAGAGAAAAAGGGATATGTCAGAGAAGTTTTAGATTTCTTGGACAACGTTAGAGGTGTGTTTGGAATTTGGAAATAGTGAATTTATATGAAGTCGATGCGTCACATCGATGAAGTAGTGGACCGACATGATATCAATGCATCGTGTCGGTTGGAGCTTCGGTGCCTAATTCGCAAATTCCTTTAAATAACTGGCATTGGGGAGGGCAATTCAGTCATTTCCCCTCACATCATAACTCTTCATAACATGAGATTAAATGGTGTTTAGGGAAAATTACATCAGAAAACCGCTCATATTCTCTCAACATAAACTCTAACTTTCCTCTCATAAATTATGAACTCTTTCTCGAAGTCAAGATCTTCAAAAAAGGAGTCAAGGCTAGGGGTCCACTCTTTAAAACTACTAATATAAGGTATGTGGTACTACTCTAAGAACTTTGGGCGTAAGTTTAAATATTTTTTCATGATTAAAGATCCCTAATTTTGATTTATAATGAAGTATATGATATGATTTTTGAAGATTATGCATCATGGGACTATTTTAATGGAAATATATGTTGATTTGAATTATGTTTTATGGAAATTGAATTATAGCTATATATATATATGATTTTGTGCATAATTGTAAGATTAATTGAGAGCACGATACGAATTCTCTCTCTTATTGTGAACTAAAGTGTACATTATTTAGTGTGAGAGATTTCAAATACATGTTTTATGATTTGAAAGTGATCTTCTCAAATATCATGGTGTTTGAGATGATTTAAATAAGATGAGAGAGAGTTTCTCACTATAACTATATTCTTACTTTTAAAGGGAAAGAATTATATGTGATTGATTTAATTGACATGACCACCACATTGTTTTGAATCTTGCAAATAGAGGGTAAATGCCCAAATATTATTGAGGTTTCAAAATGATGACTGTATTGTAATGTTATGAAATTTTGGTGGTCATGGGCATATTTTGAATATGGCGAGCTGTGAATTTGATATGATTTGGACTTGCAATTCAGGGTATGATGATACCCAGTGATAGTATGCCCTTAACTGAATAAATGATGAATGTTTTAAATGCATGATGAATGGTTTTAAAGAACTAAAATTAGTCTTAAAGAGAGCTAGATGTTTACCCAAAGAAGGCATTTGAGTGTAAGGGCTCATTGCCGGAATAGCCAAATTTTTCTATTCGGGTGATATGATTGGATATAGCCAATGTATACTTTTCCTTGATACAGTGGTCTACTAGAATATAATTTTACAACTCCAATCGTTGCGGCTTTCTTGGATTGGGGGTTTGGCCACTGAGTTAAGGGCGGATTCCATATAGCCTGTGGGATCGTAGAAATGTAGGGTGTACCATCTATTTTAGGATTAAGATAAAGAGTAAGTCATATTTTCAAAGAAGTTCCTTAGAGTTCGCTAAAGTATGCCCATGTATTTTACTTACACATTATGATTATTGACTTTACAAAATTCTCTCATCTATTTTGATTTAAAATATATTATTTTGTCTTATTTCACATATCAGTACAATTGTATTAACCCTCTATATTTCAGGGTCTGAGGCTCAGTCTAGAGGTCCTTCTAAGCCATAGATTTGTTTCAGACAGAAGTAAAGTATGTGTTTGGTGAGCATTGTCTATTCCAGAAGGCCTATTTTATTAAAGACATACATTTTTTATTTTGATTTAGGTCCATTGAGGGCCTTGTCCCAGTTTCAGCCAATTTATCTATTTTTGTATATAATAGAGATTTTTACAGACTGATATAGATGCTGTCTAAATGTTGACAGAATTTCTTTAGTATTATTAAGTTGGATTCATAGTTTGACTATGGTTCCGTAACATCGTTTATTTCCTTTTTTTTTTTTACATTTGAATAGTGTATGATTGCAAGTTAGAAGGGCTCTCAATCCTTCATGGTTTGGGATGCCTGTCACCGCCAGGGCCCATTTTTGGTCGTGAAAAACTTGGTATCAAAGCCTGGTTCATGGTCCCAGGGTATCTGGAAAATTGTGTCAAGTAGAGTCTTGTTTATGGGTGTGTAGCGCACCAAACTTATGAGCAGGAGGCTACTAGGTGTTTATGAATGTCCCCCTTCGTTATTATATAGTTCATGCTGTGGATTCTAAAATGTCCCCTAATCAATGGTTTTTTGTATTTCAGAAAAGCTATTATGCCTCCATGTTGCTCCAATGATCAGAACGCCTAAACTGAAGATGTCCGTCCCACCCATGGGATGAGTACATGTAATAGGGCTCACACTCCTGAATTTGTTACTTCTCTGAGAGTCCTCTTGTCCATACCAGTCCAACCAAGGCACCCAGGGATCCCCGATCTAGGACTAACCGCACTTAACCTCCCGAGAGGAAGATATCAAATGTTGAGTTCAGACAACCGATGCACATGATGAATAATTGGTGGGTTCTCAGACCCGATGATTAGAGAATGTTAGGTCTATATCTGGAGCATCTGAGATGACATATGTGGGTCAGTTTAGGAGGTTGAACCCACCTAAGTTCATGGGTATAAAGGTGGAGTAGGATCCACAAGAGTTTGTGGTCGAGATGGAGAGGATTTTTAGGGTAATACATGTAGATGAAGTGGAAGTGTTTGAACTAGCATCTTATCATCTTAAGGAGGTAGCAAATCAGTACTATAATGAGTACGAAGATTTGAAAGGTAAACATGTTGAGCCTTCCGTGTGGGGCGAATTTGTGAAAGCTTTCCTGAACTGATTCTTTCCTTAAGAGTTGAGGGAATCCAAGGCCGAAGAGTTCATAAATTTGAAACAAGGGAAGATGAGTATTAAGAAGTATAACCTGAAATTCAATCAACCATCCTGTTATGCTCCTGAGTTGGTAGGAAATATTAGGGAATGTATGAGGAAGTTTGCATCTGGTCTTTCGAATGACTTGGTGTTGGAGTGCAGGGGGCCCTGTTGAACAGAGATATGGAGCAGTAAACTGACGCGATATCGATGCGTCGCATCGGTGCCCCATTCGTGAATTTCTTTAAATAACTGGCCTTGGGGAGGGAAATTTAGTCATTTTCCCTCACATCATAACTCTGCATAACACGAGATTAAAAGGTGTTTAGGGAAAAATACATTAGAAAGCCACTCATATTCTCTCAACACAAACCCTAACTTACCCCCCCATAGATCAAGAACTCTTCTTCTAAGTTAAGATCTTCAAGAAAGGAGTCAAGGCTAGGGGTCCACTCTTCAAAACTACTAATATAAGGTATGTCGTACTACTCTAAAAACCTTGGGCATAAGTTCAAATGTTTTGTTAAAATTAAAGATCCCCAATTTTGATTTACAATGAAGTATATGATATGATTTTTGAAGATTATGCATCATGGCACTATTTTGATAGAAATATATGTTGATTTGAATTACGTTTTATGGAAATTGAATTATAACTATATATATATATATGATTTTTTGCATATTTGTAAGATTAATTGAGAGCATGAGTATGAATTCCCTCTCTTGTATTGAACTAAAGTTTACATTATTCAGTGTGAGAGATTTGAAATACAAGTTTTAAGATTTGAAAGTGATCTTCTCAAATATCATGGTTTTTGACATGGTTAATATATGATGAGAGGGAATTTATCGCTATAACTATATTCTTGCTTTAAAAGGGAAAGAATTTTATGCTATTGATTTAATTGACATGACCACCACATTATTTTGAATCTTGCAAATAGAGGGTAAATGCCCAAATGTTCTTGAGGTTTCAAAGTGATGACTCTATTGAAATGTTATGAAATTTTGGGTGGTCATGAGCATGTTTTGAATATGACGGGCTGTGAATTTGATATGCTTTGGGCTTGCAAGTTAGGGTATGATGATACTCAATGATACTATGCCCTTAACTGAATAAATGATGAATGTTTTGAATGCATGATGAGTGGTTTTAAAGAACTAAAATTGAGCTTAAAGAGAGCTAGATGGTTATCTGAAGAAGGCATTTAAGTTTAAGGGCTTATCACCGGAATAACCAAATTTGCCAATTCGGGTGATATAATTGGCTAAAGCCAATGTATACTTTTCCTTGAGACACTGGTATACTAGAATAGAATTTTAGGACTCCAATTGTTGAGGCATTCTTGGATTGGGGGTTTGGCCACTGAGTTAAGGGTGGATTCCATATAGTCCATGGGATCGTAGAAATGTAGGGTGTACCATCTATCTCAGGGTTAAGATAATGAGTGAGTCATGTTTTCAAAGAAGTGCCTTGGAGTTTACTATAGTATGCACATGTATTATTGATTTTACGATATGAACTCATCTATTTTGCATAAAAACATGTTATTTTGAGTTGTTTCACATACTAGTACAATTGTATTGACCCCCTATATTTCAAGGTCTGAGGCTCAGTCTAGGGGTCCTTCTAAGAAATGAATTTGTTTTAGACAGAAGTGAAGTGTGCAGTTTGTGAACCTTCTCTATTCTGGAAGGCCTATTTCATTACATACATACATTATTTATTTTTATTTGGGTCCACTGGGGGCCTTGTCCCAGTTTCAGACAGTTTATTATGTTTTGTATGTAATAAAGAATTCACATACTGATATAGATGTTGTCTAAATGTTGATAGAAGTTCTTCAGTATTGTTAAGTTGGATTCAGAGTTTAACCATGGTGCCGTAATGTCATTTATTTCTGTATTTTTTCTTTGCGTATAAACGGTGTATGATTGCAAGCAAGAAGGGCTCTCGGGCCTTCATGGTTCAGGATGCCCATCACGGCCAAGGCCGATTTTGGGTCATGATAGATCATCATCTCCCAGGTCCTTCTCAGCTAGTTTAGGATCATAAGCTAGTTGACCATCATTTTGTTAATTCAATTGAGTTATAGGCAATGCAACTAGTCTAGCTACTTCTTGCTGATCTTCTATTCTGCCAATTAATTGAGGTTCCAGATGATATGGTACTAATAGTTTTCCTAAACTCATCGTACATGGCAAGAAAAATAAAGATCCTTTAACGATCAAAAACAACAAATAAAAGTAAAATTGGGAACTTGACCAAATGTCAATTAACTCTCATAAACTTAATTGACAACCATATTCCCCAGCAACGACGCCAAAATTTGATATGCCCAAATTAAACCTCTTGTTAACAAGCATAAGCGGTCTTCATCAAATATAGAACCTAACTAGGTTGGGGTTGAATCCTACAGGGATCCTTGTAAATCTCCTCTTTTTCCAACTCAGACATTTTTTAGTTAAACAAATGGTGTTCTTGGGCTCACCCTTAAAGTTTGTAACCAAGAAAGATTAATAATGAAAAGGAGTTTATACAATTGTAATTAGTTATAGAATTGATACAATCTCACAACCTTAAACAACAAATCAAATCAAGGCTCCCATAAACCTAGTTATGGGAGCTTTAGCTACACATCATAGAACGAGAAGAAGATTTCATTATGTTTCTCGTAAATAATATAAGAAATTAATTACAAAAATATCCCAAGAATTGTTCTTGATCTCTAAATAAAAATAGTGAATAAAGTATCCAGATCCATAATTTCAGCTCTTTCTTAGAGAATAATAAGATGCAAGTTGCTCAAAAATTGAAAATCAAATAAAAGATGAATGAAAAATCCCTAATATAAACCTAGACTAGGTATTTATATGTTCCTAGGTACTGAGAATTTATAATTAAAACTTAGTATTATCGCGTCATGGTTGACAACCAAGTTGACGGCCCGTCAGTAGCCTGATGATCCGTCATATGGACCGTCGCTGAAGGTCCTAAGCTGCTTCATTCTATTTAAGGAGTGACGGTCATGTTAACGGGCCATCACTTGGACTGTCACTTAGGGTAGCCATTCTTCCCATTCTGCTTAAGTTTGATAGTGTAATACCCCTGAAAATTTTCTTCGTAAAGATTTTGTGAGAAATGTATCGAGTTCTACGCTTTAGAGTGATCCATAAATTTTTTGTGCAGTGTTTCTAAGATGTTGAACTACCATTGCGTAGAGTATCGGATAAGCTTTCCAATGATATGTAGATCATTGAAAACGGAAACTCGAGCGATGAGTTACGACCATTCCGATCGAACTACTACCATTCCGATCGAACTGTGAACAGTAAAAATGTGCAGGAAAAAGTACTGAGGCTTGACGTATTTTTTCTCCAACTTTAAACGATCATAACTCCTTGTACATAATGATATGAGTGATCTACTATATATCAACAAAAAGCTCTATGAGTTCTCTTTCCAATGAAATTGGTTTCATCCAATTTGTCTATCAGAGAAAAAAAGTTATGGTCGATCTACTTCAGCCTTTCAAAAGTAAATTTTTAGGTCAACTTCTAACAATCATAACTCCTCATACACAATGATCTGAGTGAAATAAAATATATCAATGAAAAGATATGAGAGTTCTCTTTCTAATGAAATTGGTTTCATCCAATTTGGATATCAGAGTAAAACCTTATGGTTGATCTACTATAGACTATCAAAACAGTCCACCAAAGGACAGATTTGAGAATTATTTCATTTTTAAGGGAATTTTGGTCATTATCCCTTCACTTCATGGATAAAAATTAACCTTTTATACCTATATTGAGCCATAAAATTCATGCTCTTCTATCAAAAACATTGAGAGAACTAAACCCTAGGTCCATTTTGAGCTCCAAATATCTTTTAATTTCACCGTACAAATTCAAATTTGATCTGATAATTGAACTCCTCATCACAAGGACTTAGAGGAGTACCCCTTGTTTGTGTGAACAAGATTCCATAATCAATAGGTCAATTTCAAGGTATGTGGGGTTTTGAACAAGAACAATCTTTCGTTCTTGTGCCTAAAGATTTAATTTTATTATGGTTTTACATGATTTTGCAAGTGAGATTACGTCTAAATAATTCGATTATGAGATTATGATGGTTGAATGAATAAACTTTGATTTATATGATTATCTCAATGTTTTCATGATATGATTTAATAATTATCATTGTAAATTACACACTTTTACCACGAGGTGGTATTTTGAATGATTTCGAGATATATGTTGAAATGGTATTTTGGAATGATTTTGAGATTTATGATAAGCTTAAAGCTTCTTTATGACGAAATTGAATCATTGAGCATATTGAGATATAACATTTGAGATGTTACCATGAGTCTCGATATTTTCTCAAAAATATTGATGTTGTCATGACTTGATAAATTGTTACATTTTGAAATTTAAAAAGGTTGAGTTCTATTATTGAAATTTCATGATATTCGAAAATGGGTATACACTCAAATTACTTTATGAAGGATTTATAAGACTTTAAAATTTTTTTCAATATGGATATACATGATTACTTCATTACTCTACTTCTTAAATTGAGAATTTATGCTATGGATTGCATACTACTACAATGAATTGATGTTTCTAAAGGCTTTTAAGATAAAAGTCGTGATTTGAGTTGGACTACGGGATATGTATTGTTCTTATGAATTGAAGGTCTCAAGTGCTGTTCACAAGCTGTTGTCATGATTTAATTATCAAATTGAAAGAATAATCATTTGAGTACATTGACCTTGAACTCGCAGAGTCGAGATGATTTTGACTATAAGAAAGATTGATTTTGATATAGTTGTTGAGATAAAGTTTGGTATTTTTTTTCTGGATGATTTTGATCAGTTGAATTGTTGAAAATATTATGTATTGAGCCTTCATATCCTTGTCCAAATGTTGAGTCAGTTATGTTGCAATGCGTTGATACCTTGTTGCTGTTGAAAACGATTGAAATGTTTTAATTCGAAGTAGGGGTTAGGAATCCACAAATTGTTGATGAATTATAAATTAAGATATTTATTTTGGTCTTTATGATAGACCCTTGTCATGATGATGGTGGATTTCCTAACGCGTTCTGAGCTTGTTAAGGAGTAGTACTTAGCACCGAGAGGGAAATTTGGTATTTTCCCAAACCTATGTGCCACTGTAGGGTTGTTTGCCGATGATATTATTGGCTAGAGAGCCCGATTATGATTATTGTAGTTTTAAGGTCGTACTCCCTGGCAAAGAGTTCGACGCTTCCACCAACGGGGGTTTCAAACATTGGTATTCTACGTAGCTCACGTGGGGTTGTCGGTTATAGGAAACTCCCCTGTCCATAAAAGTCATGTTTCTTGAATTACCGAGTCACTCCGAGATTTGAGTCAAAGAGTTGAGATATTATGATTACCTATGATGAATTTTGACGATATAATAATTTACGATGATTTATGATGACTTATCATAATTTATGATTTTTGATGATTTACATGGATTATGAGATTTTACCATTTGAACTATTTATTATAAAAATATGAAGTGTATGATTTGATATAAGTCAAGCCATGTGAGTCATCATTGTCTGTATGCATGTTTTCATAAAATTGATGATGTTATTTAAAGTGTTGCATGCACCCCTACGTACTCAGTACATTCTCTTTGTGCTGACCCCCATCTACTATTCTATTCAGTTACAGCCTCTGGTCAGCAGGTAAATGTGTCCTTATAGTTCAAGGTCTTATGTTGGTTGTTTCAATTCAGAGACACTGTATTTTCTTTTGTCAGCCATATTGAGTGGGATGGTTGGGAGTCATGACCCATTTATGTACAGGCAGTACTAGTAGAGGCTTCATAGACAGTAGTAGTGGTTGATTTATTCAGTCTCCTTCTTGTATATGTATATGTGTTAGTAGAATTATCATCTTGTAATTCTAATATTTCATTGAAAAGATTCTGTATTGAGATATTTTCAGCTTTATTCTCTCAGAATTATGTTTTAAATCAGCTGCTTTTGAGTTATACCTATAAAAGGGTTAGCTTTGGGTCATTTGTGACCCTAAGCACCGTGTGTCATCTTGGGACTCAATTTTTGGGGTGTTAGAAACTTTGTATTAGAGCATAGAGTTCTAGTGTTCTAGGGTTTCTATGAAGCCATGTCTAGTAGAGTCTTACGGAATGGTACAGAGACGTCTGTACTTTTCTTCGAGAGGCTATAAGCATTTAGGAAAGGTTACTGTTCTTTCAAGTCTTGAATCCTGCAATAATTTTAAACCAGATAAGCTACCAAATTTCCTTTTAGGATCTATAAGTGACAGTTTGTACTTTTCTATCTATTTGCTATTCTTGAGATAGTATGAGTAGCAAGTCCCAGTTCTTTCCCTGATAATGTTTTCAGACTGATTAGCAAAATGTTTTAGAAGTCTCATAAAAGTGGATTCAGAAGAGCCTCCTAGTGTGTTATAAGTTCCTGAAGTTTCATGTTATATCCTCTTCTTTATGACTTGTTCAGCTAAGACTGAGTGGATGCGTACTCCATGATCATAGAAGATGGTATTCCAAGTTCCTATCTCCCTTAATATTGCTATCATTATGCTGTTGAAAAAAAAATAAAAGGCTTGTGAATTCGTGTGGGGCTCTTTCGATTCATTAGCACAGCTGTTTTATTATTCACCTCAAACTTTTTTTCAAAACTCATATTCAAAGCCTAGTGGAGCCGTGTGTGGCCTATTTTGATCCACTAGCAACTTGTAGTTCATCTTGTTCCTTGTGCTGGCTGAAAATGTGGGATTTGGAGGTGTAGTAGTAAGAAGGATGGTAAGTGTGATTTGTTGACCATAAGTATAGCGTAATCTAGTTTTACATATATTTGGGGTTAATAGGGAGTGATATATCCTTGTGTGTCAATTTTGTAATATAGTTTGTTTGAGGTATGTAATGGGTGTTGATGGTATTTGTATGCCAGAGAGTATAGGTTAGTAATAGAAGTACTGGGTGGGTGAGTGTTATTAAATTATGCCATTTCTGGGTTGCAATAGGAAGTTAAATTAAGACTTAGAGAGCTATGAACTAAGTTAAGTTGTGTATGAAGGATAAATAGTAGTGACGGGTGAAAGAAGGATGTGTTAATGGATTGTAAATATGATAAACTATATGATTATGACTAATTATTATTGTTATGAAGTTTAAATGGGATAGCACTTGTTGAGGATTGTTTTATAGTTTCTAAGTGGAAATTTTGTGCGAAAAGTTTTAAGTTATATTGTCTGCTAAAAGTTAAGTTTGAATGATTGGTGATCGTGAAGGTGACTGTGACAATTTCTTGATTAATGGTATTAGTTGTTAGAAAGTGATCTAGTAGGCTTAAATAGTGGATATAAGAGCCTAAGTTTGGTTGATTCGTGATTAAGTTTGATGTTGTGTTTATGATGAGAAAGTTCACCCAAGATATTATGGGACTGCTTTAATTTTGAGGATTAGTGTATGACTGTAATGGTTTAGCTTCTTAGATGTGATTTTGATTTTATGGTTTAGAAATATAAGTTTACAAGTATGATTTTAATAAGAGATGACAGAGGTAGTGTGGTCCGTTAAGGATGAGAAAAATTTGAGTTGAGAGTTAGACTCTAAGATTGAAATTCTAAAGTTGAACTGAAAGCGTTGAAGCTCTAGATGGTGTATACTCTGACTATCGGGTTGCTTATGTGGATTTCAGATTAGAAAGTGTGCAAGTGTTAGGTGTTGATTATTGGGGTTATAGAAGGATAGGTGGTAATTCGAGAAGTTGTGTGAGGATGTGGTTATATGCTTTCTAAGGTAGTCATTTGGGTGAAGTTTTATGGTTTGTGTGTGTGATTATGTATAGGACTCTCGAGTGAAGTGACTTTAGTTTAGATTAAAGTGTATAGTGTGTTACTGACCCAGAGCGATGGCTTATGTCTAAGGGGTAGATGATAGATCAAGTAACCGAGTTAAGTGTTCGGATTCCAATAGTGGTGAGAAAGGGGTTTTGCTCGACCCATTCCTATTTCATTTTTTTCAGTTATTCCAGGGCCTACTCCTGCTTTACACTTCAGTTCCATGATCATAATTCGAGTTCGTGCATGTCATAAAGGACCATGTTCTCTCTCAGTTCCTAATACATGGGGTTTCGGATTTTTTTAAGCGGTGGAATTATATTCCATAAGTTTTGAATTCCAAATCTTAAGTTATGTGGCTAGTAATCGAGGTACTCTAGCCTTACCCTATCCTCTATTCGAGAAATAAAACATTTCTGTTAATGATCAATGAAAGTTTGGATTCATATCATGAATATTCCCAAATCAAATTTCTTTGCCTAGTTCATGATGTTAAATCTTATATTCCTTATGCCTTGGTGAACGTCAAGTTATTCAGGGTATCAAGTCATATTTTAGACCAACATGTTCTAGCCCTTTGATAACTTCTTTCATAGGGTGAGAGAGTGATGATGAATGGTTGGTTATATGAAAAAATATGTATTTGTTGTGGATAAGGGTGTTGGTGAATAGTTATCAGGATAGAAGACAGAAAATGTTTCCTTATCTTGATTAGAAAAGTGTATGCTTATTTTGAGCTAAGTGGTAATGTGAAGTAATTGAGATTAAGCTTTCATGTATATTGTGGTTAGTTGAAGTTTTAAGTGGTTATCTTGAGGGATTGTGGTGTACATGTTTCAGATTCTAGAAGCTAGTTATGCTTCAATTCGTAAACATCTACTAAACGATCTTTGTTTTCCAAGTATTCCAGCTCAGTCAATCAGAATCGTATAGTGTACCTTCTCATTTATCATTTCATCATGTTATCCAAGGATCTTAGGAATGAAATCATTTCCATATGGAGTATCTCAGTTGTTATGAGTATACCTCTGTTCGTGCATCATGCATATGAGCTAATTCATAGGTGCCCTGTGCACAGTCTTCATGACCCTGTGAAATAAGTGTTGTAGAGGAACATAGAGTCCCAAGGGGGAGATACCCCATGACTTCTTAAAGCTTCTGTGTTTTAAACACATCTAGTTCATGCTTAAGTTCTCATTACGAGCCTTGAATTAACTATTGCTGCATACGCATTCATACATTCCAAAGTCAGTTCAGCTAGATATTTATGCGTCAGATATGCATGTTCAGTATGAGGACTAGGAAACTGTAATTCCAATCGTGCCGATATGTCTCAGATGTTCACATCCCTTAAGGTTAGTTGATCAGTGCTTTTATCCTATCAAGTGATATTCGAGGATGAATGTTTCCAAGGGGGAGATAATGTAATACCTAGAAAAATTTTCTTCATAAAGATTTCGTGAGAAACGTATCTAGTTCTATGATTTAGAGCTATCCTTAAATTTTCTGTGTAGTGTTTCCAAGACGTTGACCTACCATTCCGTAGAGTATCGAATAAGCTTTCCAAAGATATATATATATCATTGAAAACGGACACTCGAGCGATGAGTTACAACCATTTCGATCGAACTAAGACTATTTCGATCAAACTGTGAACAGTAAAACGTGCAGGAAAAAGTGTTGAGGCCTGACATATTTTTTCTCCATCTTTAAACGATCATAACTCCTTGTACATAATGATCTGGGTGATCTACTACATATCAACAGAAATCTCTGCGAGTCCTCTTTCCAATGAAATTCGTTTCATCCAATTTGTCTATCGGAGAAAAAATTTATGGTCGATCTACTTCAGCCTATCAAAAGTGAAGTTTTGGGTCAACTTCAAACAATCATTAACTCCTTGTACACAATGAGCTAGGTAAGATATATATATATCAACAGAAAGATATGAGAGTCCTTTTTCTAATGAAATTGGTTTAATCCAATTTGGATATCAGAGTAAAAGGACATATTCAAGAATTATTTGATTTTTTAAGGGCATTTTTGTCATTATGCCTTCACTTCATGGACAAAAATTGTCCATTTATACCTATATTGAGCCATAAAATTCATGCTCTTCCATCAAAAACATTGAGAGAACTAAACCCTAGGTCTATTTTGAGCTCCAAATACTTCCAATTTCACTGTAGAAATTCAAATTTGATCCGATAATCGAACTCATCATCTTGAGACCTTCGAGGAGCACCCTTTATTTGTGTGAACAACATTCAATAATCAAGAGGTCAATTTCAAGGTATGTGGGGTTTTGAGCAAGAGCAATCTTCCGTTCTTGTGCCTAAATCTTTAATTTTATTATGGTTTTACATGATTTTGCAAGTGAGATTACGTCTAAATAATTCGATTATGATGGTTGAATGAATAAACTTTGATTTATATGATTATCTCAATGTTTTCATGATATGATTTAATGATTATCATGGCGAATTACACACTTTTACCACGAGGTGGTATTTTGAATGATTTCGAGATATATGTTGAAATGGTATTTTGGAATGATTTTGAGATTTATGATAAGCTTAAAGCTTCTTTATGACGAAATTGAATCATTGAGCATATTGAGATATAATATTTGAGATGTTACCATGAGTCTTGATATTTTCTCAAAAATATTGATGTTGTCATGACTTGATAAATTGTTACATTTTGACCTTTAAAAAGGTTGAGTTCTATTATTAAAATTTCATGATATTCGAAAATGGGTATATACTCAAATTACTTTATGAAGGATTTATAAGACTTTGAATTTTTTTTCAATATGGATATACATGATTACTTCATTACTCTACTTCTTAAATTGAGAATTTACGCTATGAATTGCATACTATACAATGAATTGATATTTCTAAAGGCTTTCGAGATAAAAGTCGTGATTTGAGTTGTACTACGGGATATGTATTCTTATTATGAATTTAAGGTCTCAAGTGCTTTTCAAAAGCTGTTGTCATGATTTAATTATCGAATTGAAAGAATAATCATTTGAGTACATTGACCTTGAACTCGCAGAGTCGAGATGATTATGACTATGAGAAAGATTGATTTTGATCTAGTTGTTGAGATGAATTTTAGTATTTTTTTTTCAAATGATTTTGATAAGTTGAATTGTTGAAAATATTATGTATTGAGTCTTCATATCCTTGTCCAAATGTTGAGTCGGTTATGGTTCAATGCATTGATACCTTGTTGATGTTGAAAAAGATTGAAATGTTTTAAGTCGAAGTTGGGGTTAGGAATCCACAAACTGTTGATGAATTATAAATTGAGATATTTATTTTGGTCTTTATGATAGACCCTTGTGATGATGATGGTGGATTTCCTAACGCGTTCTGAGCATATTGGGGAGTAGTACTTAGCTCTGAAAGGGAAATTTGGTATTTCCCCAAATCTATGTTCCATCATAGGGTTGTTTGATGATGATATTATTGGCTAGAGAGCCCGATTGTGGTTATTGTAGTTTTAAGGTTGTACTCCCTGGCAAAGAGTTCGACGCTCCCACCAACGGGGATTTCAAACGTTGGTATTCGACGTAGCTCATGTGGAGTTGTCGATTATAGGAAACTCCCCTGTCCATAAAAGTCATGTTTCTTGAATTACCGAGTCACTCCGAGATTTGAGTCAAAGAGTTGAGATATTATGATGAATTATGATAACCTATGATGAATTTAGATGATTTGATAATTTATGATGATTTATGATGACTTATCATAATTTATGATTTTTGATAATTTCCATGGATTATGAGATTTTACCATTTGAACTATTTATTGTAAAAGTATGAAGTGTATGATTTGATATAACTCAAGCCATGTGAGTCATCATTGTCCGTATGCATGTTTTCATGAAATTGATGATGTTATTTAAAGTGTTGCATGCACCCCTACATACTCAGTACATTCTCTTTGTGCTGACCCCCATTTACTATTCTATTCAGTTGCAGCCTCTGGTCAGCAGGTAAATGAGTCCTTATAGTTCAAGGTCTTATGTTGGTTGTTTCAATTCAGAGACACTGTATTTTCTTTTGTCAGCCATATTGAGTGGGATAGTTGGGAGTCATGACCCATTTATGTACAGACAATACTAGTAGAGGCTTCAAAGACAGTAGTAGTGGTTGATGTATTCAGTCTCCTTATTGTATATATATGTGTTAGTAGAATTGTCATCTTGTAATTCTAATATTTTATTGAACAGATTCTATATTGAGATATTTTCAGCTTCATTTTCTCAGAATTATGTTTTAAATCAGCTGCTTTTGAGTTATACTTATGAAAGGGTTAGCTTGGGATCACTTGTGATCCTAAGCATCATATGGCATCTCAGGACTCGATTTATGGGGCGTTACAGATGGATACCATGACGGTTCATCACATGGTTGACAACCTGTTAGTTTGGCTGTCATTTCCCTTTTTGCTCTTATTTGTCAATTTTTCCAAGTTATTTCTTCAACTAAGTCTTTGTCCTGAAAAAACTAAAACCCATAATTAAATACATAAACAGTTTCTTAAATACACCCAATTATGCCTTGTAAAAGATGTAAAATGGTCCGTCAAGAGCTAGAACATCAATTGTCACTCCATACAGTTTTACCTCCGGAATGTGTATAAAAGAGGCTTACATGTTCTTAACAATCATTGTTCCAGGTCCAAGCAACCCCAAACATAAAATTAATGTTTATCTGCAACATCTAATAAAGGGATTAACGTTGTTTTGGGAGATAGGTGTAGAAGTATTTGATATCTCAACAAAGCAAAACTTTCAATTAAGGGTAGCTTTGATATGGACAATTAGTGACTTTCCCACATATTCTATGTTATCAGGAGGGAGTACTGCAGGTAAGTTAGCATGTCCTTATTTTATAAAGGAAACACAGTCCTTTAGATAGCAACATGGAAGAAAACAATCTTGGTTTGATTGCGATAGAATGTTTCTTGACCAACATCACCCATTTAGGAGAGATCGTAAGAACTTTCTTAAAGGCCAGACTATCAAATGACCGCCACCACTATATAAAACAGGAGAAGGAATGTTGAACCAAATTTGTAATTTAGGGATAAGAAAAGTAACAGAGTTAGATGCATAAGAAGTCAATCAAAGAAAATGTAAGTCATATGGATGGAAAAAGAAAAACATCTTTTGGGATTTGCCATACTAGAGTTCTAACATGATTTGGAATAATCTTGATGTCATGCACATTAATAAAAATTCTTTTGATTATGTATTTAACACAATCCTTAATTTTGATGAAAAACCAAAGACAATCCACAGTCGCATCTAGATACGATAAAATATTGTGATCGACCTCAGTTGGCAAAAGATGGAAGTAGACAATATCCTAAAGCTGTCTATACAATAACAAGGAAGCAAGAGCTATCTTGTTTAATTGGGTGAAGGGATTACAATATCCAGATAGGTATGTTTCAAATTTTGGTAGGTTGCCAGACACAAAAGCAAAAAGTTTATTTGGTATAAAAAGTCATGATTGTCACTTGTTCATGCAACGACTAATGCCTATTTCTTTTTTGTGAACTACTTCTTAGTAATGTTTTCTAGGCACTTACAAAATTGAACTTATTTTTTAAGGATCTTACTTCGACCACTCTACGAGTGGATGATATATTGAGATTAGAGGGAGATATTCCACATATTTTTTGCAAGTTAGAATGTAGATTTTCTCCTGGGTTCTTTGACTCAATGGAATATCTTCTTATGCACCTTTCATATAAAGCAAGGATAGCTGAACCTATGCAATATTGATGGATGTATCCTTTTTAAATGTAAATGTGAAACTCTATGTCGAACTTGTAACGAGTGTGATAAATAACATAACCTTTCAAATTATAATATTCTATCTATTTATGTATATAGGTATCTGGGAACTCTTAAAAGGATGATTGAGAATAAATCTAGTGTTGAGGGTTCCATTTTTGAAGCATACTTGATGATGGAGTCAACATAACTATTTTCCCATTATTTTGAACCTCATGTCATGTCACATAATCATGATGTTGATCATAACGATAATGGTGATGATGTGGAAGATCTTAAAGGAAATTTGTCAATATTCTCCCATCCAAGTCAGCTATGGGGAGAAGCAAAAAAAATAGATTTAACTTTAGGTGAAATCAGATCTGCCCAAACTTATATTTTACTAAATTATGAGGAGGTTGAGCCATTTGTGAGGTAACCCAAAATCTCTTAATACCAATAATCATATCCTTATATTGTAATTTATTATTAAAATTATTTGTTGCAATGAAGTATATACCTGGAACTTTTGAAAAAAGAAATTCCAAATCTCTCTCAGAGTGAAATAGATGAGATCCTGGAAGAAAATTTCTCTATATGGTTCAAGGAAGATGCAAGGTTTTAAATAAATATTTTCTTTTATATAATGATGAACTTAAATTGTCTTCTCAAATTTAACCAATTGTTTAAATAATTTTTAAATAGGCCCACTGCAATTTCATTGAGAATGAATTCTTGTGTAGTCTTGCTCGTGGACCATTAATCGGAGCTACACGCCATTCAGTTTATTTTGTTAAATGATACAAATTTCACACAGGATGTCATGGTAGCACAAGATCAATAATGAATAGTGGATTTTGTATCTTAGATCCAAATTTTGGTGATTATTATGGACATATAAAAGAGATTATACACGTAGAATATCATGAAGCACCTTTTAAGCAAACTGTCTTATTCAAATGAGAATGGTTTGACCTAATAATGGATGTTGGTGTTAAGAAGCATAATCAGTACAAATTGGTTAATATTAACCATTGTCGCCGGTATAAAAAATATGAACCTTTTATTCTTGCAATGTAAGCAAATCAAGTATGTTATATACCTTATCCAAGCAAGAAAAAGGACAAGGATGACTGGCTATCTGTATTAAAGGTCAAACCTCAAAATTTTATTGAATTAACAGTTGAGGAAGTGGTGACAACTTGAGAACTGAATGTTCATTTTCAAGTTGAAGAAGTCAAAGTCTATGAGATAAATATGTCTGTTTCTATTGATGAAAATATACTCTTGCATGTTCCAAATGGGGGTGTACTGGAGCATCATGAACAACAAGAGCTCCAAGAAGAATCAATAGAAGAAGAATATGAAATCGAGGATTCTGAGAAAGATAAGGAAGAGAAAGAGTCTAAAAAAGACATAGATAGTGACTAGAACTTGATAATTTTCTTTTTGTTGGATTTTGTGTTTAGTAAGAAGACGTATTTTGTATTTTGTGTTTTTGAAAAATATTATCATTTCCTTAGGTTCTTCTTTTTAGTTCATTTTAAAAAAAATAAAAATAACATCTTTTGACATAGAAAAAGTAGCACCTGCATAGTGCTATAAAAGGGGAAAACTGAAGATTGAAACACTATTTTGTGATGATTCTTGGGTAAGCATGTAAAAAACTTGGGACACAGATCTGTATATGTTTGATTGATTAATTAAATAGACATTCTGTCAAAGATTTTTATTTCTTTTTAATAATCTATTAATTTTACATAGCACACGATTGTAATTTGGTTCTTACTAGTAATGATCTAGCGACTGTTACTTTTTGTATAGGTATGACCCGAGGCGAATATCGTGCAGGCAAGTCCTTGGGTAGGGGTAAGACTACTGTATCGAACAGGCTGGTATAAGTTCCAACCCTAGCAATACACCATTAGGTCAAAGAAGTACCTACCCAATTATTCTTGAGATATCTCCACTTTCACCTAACCAAAGCAGCCAAACAGGCAAGAGTATTAATACTTAAAGTAACCCAACAGTTGGGAGAATATCTTCTGGGATAAATCAATCTGGTAAAGGTGATTCCACTAGTACCCATGGCTGGACCCTTATTTTTCTGACTTCTTCAGGGTTAGTACTTACTACTTATTATTTAATTTATTAAAAAGAATAATTGGTACTTGTTTGCTTCCATTAGTTCACATCTTAGTACAACAATTACTTTGGAAGGAAATGTCATGTTAGTTTTGTCATTCTTGGTTATTTTTTACTGTATGCTATATCTTCTAACTCTTTTAACCATCCAAATACGAAGAATTAGCTGGGAGTTGTTGAATCAGATGTTTTATTTTTTGGTCTCTATTTATGATGATTTGTATACTGTTTGTATACTATTCGATTATGTTCCACTATATGTTGTATTAGCTTAATAACTGCTTTGGTGTAAACAAGGCTACAATAAATTTTTATTACCGACTATTAAATTGGATAATATCATCCATGCACCAATTTGTTTAAATGTATACAGGATAAAACCTTCTTTAAAATGCTCCAGTTCCATTACATTGTCCTTCAAAAGTGAATTTGCTCCCAATGGGATCAATTGGAAATCTATCTCCAAAGAAGTAAAAGATGGTTATTTTAGAGAATTCAAGGTTAGTTGAAAACTATTTACATTGGATATTGTATTGTTACTCAAATCTACTTGTGAATTATACTAATGGATACTCCATATTCCTTGTATGCATTGGTTACTTGTTTTAGGGCTGGTTATTGTGAATTGTACTCAAATTCTACTAAGAATTATTTGCATACTATTTGATCTAAATGAACATGAGTTAAGTAACTATCAAGATTATTAAAATATCTCCCATGTTTTCTTTACTATTTTCTCTGCATTTCCCTAGAAACAGTGACCTTGAATTGTAGCAGCAGTTTTAGAATTGAATGTAGCAACAGTTTGAGAACTGCATGTAGCAGTAGTTTGAACTAGTACCTGGAGTCCCTCTTCGAATGTAAAAATCTGCATATGGAGGAACAAATATTGCTAGGTAGGGAGGTGTCATGGTAATAGGTCCAGATTGTCATCATATGCTGAGTATGTAGTTTTTATAATGTTGTTGCATGTAGTTTCCTGCATTTTGTTATAATGGTTATAATGTTGTTGCATACAGTTTCCTATATTTTGTGTATGCAACTGCATTTTGAATATCCAGTTTTCTCTATTAGATTTATGTATGCAGTTTCCTGCATTTTGTGTATACTATTTTTTGTAAGAAATTTTGTGTATATATGCAGTTTCCTGCATTTTGGATATGCAACTACAGTTTTTGTATATGCAATTTGCTGCATTCCATTTATGCAGTTTTTGTGTAAGCAGTTTCTTGCATTCCGTGTATGCATTTTTGGGGTATATATGCAGTTTCCTGCATTATGGATTTGCAAGTGCAATTTTTATATATGTTGTTTCCTTCATTCTGTTTATGCAGTTTTTGTGTATGCAGTTTCCTGCATTCTGTGTATGAAGTTTTGGTGTATGCATTTTTTTATGTATGTAGTTTCCTGCATTCTGGGTATCGAACTACAGATTTTGTATGCAATTTCCTACATTCTGGTTGTGTATGCAAATTTTATCTATTGTTGATTTATAGCTAGTTCAAATAGCATAGCATTTCCCAGATACTATATGATTTCATTAAATGTGTTTTTGTCCCGTTTACAAATTAAAGTGAATAATTATATTGTTTTCAAATATATTTCAGAAAAATTTCTATAAGGTTGTTTCTGTTAATGAAAATGTGGTGAAGTAACAATGGTTGAAGAAGGCTGCATTATGATACAAGAATTTCATTTCTAATATAACGAAACATAGAGCTATAGTTTAACTGAAGTTTGTAAATGACCATGTGTGGGTGAGGTGGATAGAACTTTGGGAATATGATGAATGTGGTAAAAAGTCGGAGATAAATTCAAAGAACCATTATGGTGGCCGTGACGTACCTACTGGGACACACACAGTGGGTCTATCACAGTTGGAGAGCACAGGAAGAAACTTGTAAGTATAAATTTAGTCTGCTTGCTTTAAATTTCATGGTAGGAATACTTATATTTTAACTAGCATTTTAATATTTTGACTGTTATTTGTTTGTATAGGCTGTTACAATAGGTCGAGATTCAACTCCAAGTGAGTTACATTTGCACGTCCACACACACAATCATGATGGTAAATATTTTATTTTTGAGCATTCCTGACTTCTCCATGTAAGTCCGTAATTTAGATCATTAGATATACTCTTCTATTATTTTTCTTTTGTATTGACATCTGTCAAAAGTTCTTGTTATATATGAAAATGAAAGAAGCAACAGGAAGTTGAGTCTATTTTAATATCTCTTCACTTGTTAATTATAGTAAGAAATTGAAGAAATTGTATGGGAAAAAAAAGACAGTCTTAATCTAAAATTAATCAATTGGAAACATATTATGAAGCTGCAGGAGGAGTAAAGAAGAAAAGATTATAAAGAAGAAAAGATTATTTGGTGTCAGATCTGAAGCTGAAAGTTACTTTGGGAAAAAAACTTTGTGCCTGTTATGCCTTTGCATCGTGAGTACCACCTTCGATTTCCTTACCGACAACAAAATGTGAGGAGTTTGTGAAGCAATTGATTCCGACACTTACTACTCACTTTCTTCTGGAAGTTACTGAGTGTGTTTGTTGTATTAGGGTACAAGAAGGGCCTGTGCTTGATCCTCCTCCTACTAATGATGATGACGTTGATTTGCAGCTTCATTTTATTAGTAGCCCATCATCGTTGCATTATTTTTTGATAGATTATTTTGTGTTGTAACAAATACTAATTTTGATGGATGCGGTTTTCATTAGTTTATTTTTACCAAATATTTGAACTTGTGGATGTTTGGACACAATTATTATGTATTTTTCTATCTATATGAATGTTGGTTATTTTAGTTATTCAATAATTTATGTGTTTCAATAATTTTCTTACATAATTATTAGCGACAAAAAATTAGTGACTAACTTTTGTTGTTGCTACTAAAAAATTTTAATGATGGATAAATTTAGTCGCTAAAGACCATTGATATTGGTGACAAAAAATTAGTGACTAACATTTAGCGTTTCTACTGAAAAACTAGCGATGAATAACTTTGGTCGCTATAGATGGCTGCACAATTGACCAAACAATGTTGCAACAGATCAACGACAAAATATTCTGTTGTAAATTTAGCCATGACAAAAATTAATTTTGGAAATAGCAATGGTATAGCAACGCATTATTTTGTCGGTAACATTGACAACCGATAGATTTCTTCTCCAAGAGGTCACAAGTTTTGTGACGGAAATTATTTTTTGTTGCTAAGAGGCTAGCAACGAGCAATATAGCTAAAGAAATGTATCCGTCACTATTTATTTTTAGCGATGGATTTACATAGAATAGCAACCAAATATGACTGTCCCTAAATGCATTTTTTCGTAGTGCTCTATGTTGCAGAAATATGTAGGTGATCCATCATTGGTTATTTCCTTGAGGGATGTTGATATCTTAGACTCTTTGTCCTATGAGAAGATCCATGTGAGGATCTTGGATCGACAAGATCAATGGTTGCGAATAAAAGAAGTGGCTTTGGTGAAGGTTCTAAGAAGGAACCAAAAGTTTAAGGAAGCTACATATGAAATAGAAGAGGACATAGAGTCCAAGTATCCGCATTAGTTTTCCGTTCTGGAAACTTGGGTTGGAGGTATATGTTGATCTCCTTGCTTTGATTTATATCTTTGATAACCAATGGGTTGAAGTCCTCAATGTTTTGAATTGTGTTATGCCTTTATAGGCCATGGGTTCAAGTCCCTAATTCTTTGAAATTATGTGTGTCTTGTTGTGATGGGATTAAGTCCCTAGTATCTTGAGTTGATTCATGTTCTTGGTAAAATGATGGGTTCGAGTCCCTATTCCTTGAATTGAGTAAGTATCCTTGATAAGTTGATGGGTTAAAGTCCCCAAGTTGTGAAATGAGTAAGTGTTAATAAGTAAGGGATTTAAGGCCCCAAGCTTTGAAATGAACAAGGTCTTTGATAAATAAAGGGTGTAAGTCCCAAAGAAGATGAAGTGAATGATTGATTGATAATGACTATGATATGTACTGTACCCTTGTTGTATGCTTGTTCTAACTTGTTCAATGGTTTGTTTGATATGTTATAATGTGTTAACTTGTGTTTATTGCTTGCCCTACCTTCCATTCACGGACAAATGATACAAGTTGGGGAGAATTGAAACGCTTAGACATTGAACCATTAAAAGAAATTCTCCATTTGATGTCACTGGGGTAGTTACATGAGTCATTACCCTGGATACAAGTCATGTCCACTCTCCTCTCCCTATCATACCTTGAGCAGCCTAGGAGGATAGTATACTGTCCACTACAAGAGTGACCCTCCCCTCAATCGTACCTAGGTGAGTCGTATGGTACATGACACATGGTATAGAATGGACTATTTTTGGTATGAGTTTTGAATACAGTTTAGGGCATTAGTCATATCCAAAGAATATGACTAAAGCGTGTGTGGTCATACCCTTATCAGTGTAGGTGACCTAGGTGAAGCCTGTAGTATGAGTTAGGGTACTACTGGTACCCTAAGGTATGGTATGTAAGGTAAGTCGTACCCATGCACGGGTTCATGTTATAACTTTTAGCTAAGGGCCTTGTGGTCATTTCCTACACCCTAAACCCTAAGTCCCTTTATAAGTGTATATGACCTCCTTAAACACACTTTTGAGTGGATCAGACATCCAAAACACTCTCTCAAACTAATCTTTGAAGAATTGGAGGCTAGGGTTTCAAAGGTGATCTTCAAGAGGCGAAGTGAAGTCAAGACTCTTGGTGAATCAAGTTGTCTAAGGCATGTAACTCTTCCCCTTATTAAATAACTCTAAACCCATGTATTTAACACTTGGATTAGTAAGTGTACATGGTGATTTTGAAATAAATGAAAAGGGTTTTGTTGCCTAATGATGAATAATGTTGATTCTTGCTTAGACTTATGTTTATACATGTCATTGATGGTGATTTGCATAAGTGGGTGCTTGTTGTATATGGTTTAACATGAGGATCTTGAGTAACCCTAATATTTATTATTTCTACCATGAAAATATCCTTGTTAAAGGTATGCACATAAAGTGTTTGTGAAAATGACTAAGTGAATTGTCTAGTAACATGTGGTGATGTGTTGAACCAGGGAAATGGTCCATTAAGTATGAATAATTGATAGATGATGTTGGAAGAGTATTGTGAGCCATGTATTGTGAAATGATGACCTTGTTGAGTTAATGGTTAGTAAGGGGTTAAAGTCCCTCAATATGAAGATGAACTTGAATTGAGTGTTGAGCTAAAGTATGGTGAGAATGTAGTATAGGATTGTTAGTGAATTGTGAATAGTTTGTGAGGGTCTTGATGACCATAACTTAAATTGTATGATGAATTGAATGAAGGCAATGGCCTATTGAACTGGTTAAGCAATGAAGGCTCCCATAAGGACCATGGGGTCATGTATAGTGTTGAATTAATTAAATGGTTAAAGTCCTTAAGTGTTGTATGGAATGAATGTTGATGCATGGGAAAAAGGTCAAAGTCCCAATGTAAACTAATGATAGTTGTGGTAAATTGTGGTTGAAGTCACTTGCCTTACAAAATGGCTCGAGGTTGAAGTCCTTTGCCTTATGAAATGGCTTGAGGTTGTAGTCCCTAGCCTAATGAAATTGATTGAGGTTAAAGTTCATAAAGAGATATATTAAGGTTAATGTACCTCACCGAATGAAATGACTTGTGGTTAGATTCCCTTGCCATAAGGTTAGAGTCCCTTGTCTAATTAATGGGCATGAGGTTGGAGTCCCTAGCCTTGATGAATGTGTGTTTGGTTAGAGCCCCTTGTTTGAATGATTATGTATGTGGTTAAATTCCTTGGCTAATGAATGTGTGAATATGGTTAAAGTCCTATGCCTAATGAGAAACGCTTGAATCCATAAGTGTGGAGGGTCGGAGTCCCCCACTCCATGTCTAATGGATGAATGTTCAAGAATATTTTTGATACTTAATTTCTTGATTAGCATGTGATATATCGATAGGTAAGGATAAGTTTGTGGATATGATTGAATATGAGATATTGACTTATTGTTTAATAATGATGTTATTTTATCCTTATCCTTGAGTTACATGGTAGCGCTCCAACTGCTAACCATCTCTAGACACTATGTTCCCATGCGACATTGGGACCGGAGCGTCATCTTCTCTTCCTGTGCAGTGATTAGGTAATCGAAGTAGTTTGTGCAATGACCTCGAAGTGGTGAGCTTTATTATTTCAGAAGACATTTATTCTTGGTCTCCTATCTTTAGATTAGTCTCATTTTGACCTTGGTTGGCTATTTTCGGGGGCTTGTATCAACATATACATTTCTAAACATTGGTTTGTATAGAGGTATTGTGGATGATTGTGGACAAGGATAATTGTCTAGTGTGCTGATATTTATGAAATGGTTTGACATTGTTAAGTTATGACTTCTAGTATTATTTCCGCTATCTTATCATGCGGTCGCGATTCGCTCGGCCCTTGTGATTGATGTGATAGGTTATCATAGAGACCTCCGGTTCATATGGTCTTGAGGTTCCCATACGACATGGCCCAGTTTTGGGTCGTGTCAACCCACATGTGAAAAACTCTAAGCAAAACATGAAAAACCACAATTGAAATCATGAGAAACATTAATCAACCTGAACATTCAAAACCCCAACTTTATTTCAAAACCATAACAATACCATGAAAACCATGTATTAAAACACATGAATTTAGTAAAATAATAATGAGGGAAGAGTCACATGCCTTAGACACCAAGAAGTATGGAGAGAAACCTCCCCTGAAAGCCTTAATTGATTATCTGGATGAAACCCTAGCTTTTGGTTGAAGAGAGAGTTTGAGAGAGAATTTGAGAGTGTTGTATCTAGAATAATATGTTAATGAAGTCGTAAAAGTTGTTTAAGTCATGGACTCAAAGTAAGTTAAAGAGAAATGCCCCTAACTTAACAATTTAAAACATCGTAGGTGGTTACGAGTTGACCCCTATGACTCGTGACCACAACGTATGACTCTTGCCCTCGAGTTGTCACCAAGATAGTAAGTTGGACACCCATACACTGTTCATCATACTACCCTATGAGCCCACTCGTTACTAGACCATATGAATCGTATGGTCTAGTCGTATCCAAGGCAGAAACTAAAAGGATTGGACACTGGACATATAAGATTGTACTCAACCTTCTCTTCACATGAACATACAATTCATATGGAGTCTCTCATAATAAGAAAAGAACTTACCCAACAACACACTGACCAACATACGACTTGGGTCCGTAGACTCGTCACTGCACTATAAATTTCATAGTATGAGTCATAAGATGATCAGAGAGCTTAAAATGGAGGAAATTTTCTAGGGCCAAAACCCAGGGTATTTCAATTCTCCCCCACTTGGATCATTCATCCCCGAATGATAGGACAATTATTGACTAGCATGATTAAACCCCTAAACGTCTCTACTCTTACCTTTAACATAGACAGAAAACAAAGATGTTAAGAATAACACATACCTTTAGCACAATTTTTCAGTGGGAAATAGGAATGGATACTTGGAATTTATGTCCTCTTTAGCATCCCAAGTAGCCTCTTCGACCTTGTGGTTCCTATTATAACATTCACCAAGGATGCATCCTTGGTCTGCATTCGACGAACCTGCTGATCCAAGATATCAATTGGGACCTCCTCATAAGATAAAGAATCTGAAATACCAATATCCTTGATAGGTACAATCTTCAATGAATCACCCACACGCTTTCTCAGCATAGAAATGTGGAACACTGGGTGAATGGACCTCAAACTAGAAGGAAACTCCAATTCATATGCAACATTACCGACCCTCCTTAAAATCAAGTACTTACCAATATACAGAGGACTAAGCTTTCCCTTCTTCCCAAATTGCATCACTCCCTTCATGGGGGACACCTTCAAGAACACCCTATCCCCAACCTCAAACTTTAACTCCCTACGCTTCATATCTGCATAAGACTTTTTCCGACGTTGGGTATCTTTAAGACTATCCTGAATCATATTCACTTCCTCCATGGATTGATGAACCAAATACGGACCAAACATCTCTGCCTTACCAACCTCGAACCACCCAATAGGAGATCTAGACCTCCTACCATACAGAGACTCAAATAGAGACATTTTAATGCTAGTATTGTAGCTATTATTCTACGCAAACTCTATAAGAGGAAAATGCTCAACCCAACTACCACCATAGTCAATCATGGACACTCTAAGCATATCTTCCAATGTCTAAATATTCCTTTCTGCTTGGCCATCCGACTGTGGGTGGAAAGCCGTACTAAGACTCACCTTGGTCTCCAAACCTTTATGAAATGACCACCAAAAGTGTGATCAAAATTGCGTACCTGATTTGAGATAATAAAAATAGGGACCCCATACAACTTTAAAATCTCTTGGAGGTACAAACCTCACTTAATCCTTTGATAAAAAGTTAGTCCTTATTGGCTGGAAGTGAGCAGACTTAGTCATCCTATCTATCTGCAACGACCCAAACCAAATACAACTAATTTTGAGATCGAGGAAGACAGGTAACGAAATCCATATTGATCACCTCCCATTTCTAAATAGGTGACTCAATTTCTTGATACAATCTTCCGAGCCTCATGTTCTCAATTTTCACTTGTTGGTACACTATGCACTTAGCCATAAAACTAGCCATATCCCATTTTATATTGCTCCACCAATACATCTCCTTAAGATCATGATAAATTTTTGTCAAACCAGGATGAATAGCATAGCACGACTCATGCGCCTCAACCAAGATCCTCTCCCGCAATCTGTCTTTATCTGGGACACATAACCTCCCTTGGTACCATAACGGACCATCACCACTAATCTCAAAGGCCATCACCTTCAGCCTACCTACATCAACCTTGATCTTTATTAAGAAAGGATCCAACACTTACTTTACTTTTATCTCAACACCAAGTGACGACTGCGCCCCCTCCTGAACAAACATACCACCGTCTTTAGAGTCAAAGAGGCAAACTCCAAGGTTTTCCAAACAGGGAATGTCTTTCACCAATTCTCGCTTGCCTTCATCCATATGAGCTATAATTCCCACGGATAACCTACTAAGAGCATCAACAACCACATTAGCCTTACTTGGATGGTTGTGAATATTCATGTCATAATCCTTGAGAAGCTCAAGCTATGTCTTTTGCATGACATTTAGCTCTTTCTGAGTAAACATATACTTCAATATCTTATGATCAGAAAAGATATCCACATGCATGCCATACAAATAGTGACGCTAGATTTTTAATGCGAACACCACAACCAGCAATTCCAAGTCATGAGTCAGATAATTCTTCTCATAAAATTTTAATTGTCTAGAGGCATAAGTTATTACCTTGCCATGCTACATCAATACACACCCAAGCCCTACACGGGATGCATCACAATAGACTACAAACCCATCAGTTCCTTCGGGCAAAGTTAAGATGGAGCTGAAGTCAACTTATCTTTTAGCTTCTCAAAACTACCTTCACAAGTATCAGAACTTAAGAACTTCTCCTTTTTTGTGAGTCAACTTAGTCAACAGGGTAGCTATAAGAGAGATACTTTCCATAAACCTCCTATAATAACCAGATAAACCTAAGAAGTTCTGAATATCTATTGGAGTCATGGGTCTAGGCCACTTCTTAACCACAACAAATTTCTGTGGATCTATCATGATCATTTCACTAGAGATGATATGACCCAGAAAAGTGACATCATTCAAATAGAATTCATATTTTAAAAATTTGGCATACAACTGTTGATCTTTCTGGGTCTGCAACACTATACAGAAGTGACTAGCATAATTCATCTCTCTTTGAATACACTAGAATATCGTCTATGAACACAATGACAAACACATCTAGAAACTGATGGAAAACTCTTAAGTCTATGAATACCGTTGGGGCATTAGTCAATCCAAAAGACATAACTAGGAATTCAAAATGCCATATCGAGTATGAAAGGTAGTCTTAGGGATATCCACTTCCCTAATCATTAAATAATGATACCCAGACCAAAAATCAATCTTGGAGAAAAACATAGCACCCTGAAGATGATCAACAAATCATCTATCCTTAGAAGAGTGTACTTATTCTTTACCATTACCTTATTCAGCTATAGATAGTCAATACATATCTACAAGTAACCATCTTTCTTACACACAAATAAAATTGGTGCACCCCACGGAGACACACTAGTATGAATGAAACCCTTGTCTAAAACATCCTTTAGTTGATCGTTAATCTCCTTGAACTCAGTTGGAGCCGTTTTATACGAGGAATAGAAATAGGATGAGTGTCCAAAACAAAATCAATCTCCCTATCGGGAGGAACACCAGGAAGGTCATCAGGGAAGACCTTCAGAAATTTATTCACTACCAGGATAAAATAAAAATAAGGACCCTCTAAGTTAAAATCTTTAACCAAGACCAGATGGTAGAGACATCCCTTAGTGATTAATATCCAAGCTCTAAAATATGATATGAACCTTCCCTTAGGAGCTAGGGATCTACCCTACCATTTAATAGCCAACTCATTAGGGAATTTAAAGAAGACCTACGAGTTCGACAATTGAAAGACGCATAACATAAGTGCAACCAATCCATCCCAAATATGACATCAAAATCCACCATGTCTAATTCAAACAGATCTACCAAGATATCCCGAACACCCACATATATCACACAACCCATATAAACTCTTATAGAAACCACAGAATCACCCATCG
Organism: Capsicum baccatum var. pendulum; assembly: GCA_030864225.1. NCBI lineage: Eukaryota > Viridiplantae > Streptophyta > Magnoliopsida > Solanales > Solanaceae > Capsicum > Capsicum baccatum. The sequence continues at coordinate 87,319,374 of CM061555.1, read as the reverse complement.
GGGTAGAAATAAAAAAAGGGTGCAGAATGCACTCGAGACCAAACCTAAAATACACAACCACAAATGGGGTGACATAAGAGAGAGTGGACCCCGGTTTAAGAAAATAGTACACATCACAATAAAAGAGTTTCAACATACCATTAATGAAATTAGGTGATGCCTCAAACCCTTGACGAGTAGTGAGATCATAGTGTTGGTTTTGACCAGTGTTAGAGCCAAATGGTGCACCTTTTGTTGCCTAAGCTGAAGAAGAGGCAATAGGAACCTTGTTTTACCCAGAGGTAACCTTACCAATAGGAAAACTTATAATCATTTGCCCTGACTAACCACAATTAAAGCATTTGTCCTTTCCTTTATTACAGTAACCCCGATGCAATCGACCATAGAATCTGCAGTGAGGATATGATAGAGCTGATTGGGCCCTACTAGCTTGAGATTCGACATCTTGTGCCCTATAGTTGTCATCACTTTGAAAACTTCAATCACCAAATAGCTTTAGATGCTATCGAGTGAAACCCAAAATTGCTACACTTTTCTTGGACCACTTTCCACCTTCCCTGCAACTTAGTTGTAGACTACCACTCTGATTGGAAAATCTAAACTTCTTATTTTGCCTCTCCCTAATTTTATCCTTCTTCTTCTCTTTCTCATCTTGCTACATATACACAACTATTCTAGAGATGTCCATATCTTTGTTTGACAAGACAAACTTACTATCTAAAATCAAGTCTCAGGACAACCTGAAAGTGAACTTTCTCATTCTAGCCCTCATGATAGAAACCAACTTTAGAGCATACCGCAATAACTGGTGAAACTTTAAGGCATACTCTTTAACTGACATCTTGAGTTACTTAAAGTTGACAAACTCTTACGCTTTCTCATCTCTTAGCTCATAAGGAAAAAATAATTCAAAAAAGCACTAGAAAAATATCCCATAAGGTTGGCTCAGCATCGTCACCCCTTGACTGTTCCCATTCCTCACACCATTGGTAGGCTACATCTTTTAGTTGGTAGGCAGAAAATTCCACACCCTTCATGTTAGTAGAATTTATAACGCAAAATATCTTTTCCATCTCATTCATAAAACTTTGAGGATCCTCCTCAACCTTAACACTAGTGAACACAGAAGAGTTAAACCTCATAAACTAGCCAACCCTTGTGGCCTCAGAAGATGGAGTAACAGAAAAACCACGCTTATTCTGGGAAGCCACCAACTGAGATAATATATGGATTGACTGGCAAAACTCATCATTTGTCACATCAACCTGAGGAGCTCGAGAAGGACTGGAAGGGACCAGTTGAACACCAAGAGGGTAATTAAGAATTGGACCTCTAGACTAGTTCTAGACCCTATAAGCAGAGTATGTCCCATTATTATTCTCCCCAATAGGGATAGAGGAGTTTTCTTGAGATTTAGATCTTTAGGGAGGCATGATATAAAAAGCAAATAAACAAGTATTAGAGAATATTTTAGCGCCTTAGACTCTACAGATTGAAAACAGAACATTAGAAAGAGAAATATTCCTAAATTCCTTATAGCCTTTCCCTTATGAGTGTGGAGAGCTAAACACCCTTAAAAGAGACTCTACTCGACATGTATTTGTTTGACACCCAATTGACCATGAACCTAGGGCTATGATACCAATTTGACATGGCCCAAACTGGGGGCTAGTCATTTCAGGTATCTCAAGTCAAACCAGGACTAGAGACTACCCCTAATACCCAACCGTTAACCACCCTACAACCCATGTTGACTGAATTCCAAACATATAATAAGATAAGACAACATAAGTTTAAAGACAATAAAGTATGTCTATAAACATTACCAAATGGCCACAATCAAATATCTAACCAATACCGATCCCAATGCCAATACCAATAACAATGCAAATACTAATATCAGCGCCGCCCATGCCTATCGTAGTTTGAAAAAGACTCTAACCAAAATAAAGAAACATTCAGTTAGGACATGCCCCTGACAGTAGACAAAACCAAATCAAATGAAATTACAAAAATAAAAAAAATTTCATTGCATGAAGTAAAATCTTTTGGAGTATAGAAGCTTGCTAGTTTAATCTGACTCAAAGTTATCCCTGAATCCAAGTTACTGGGCAGGGGGAATGGTAGTATGGTCGGTAACTGTATCGTATTAGGATACAACACTCAAAGATAGTTATCAGGGTAAACACTAGCATATTACTCAGGTATAAAAATAAGATAATGCCATAAATTTAAAGCCAAATAAAATAACCATATGCAATAATATATATATATATATATATATATATATATATATATATATATATATATATATATATATATATATATATATACCATTTTGGGATAGGAAATAGGGTTTATCATGCATTTAAAACCTTAAAATAGGTTGTATAACTTGGCCGTCCTAAAACCACCCACAACCTATATGGGTTCAACTCCCTCTGCTGAAAGGGCTCCAGTGTGTTTTATCCGCATGACTGGAGAAAAGAACTTGAGATGACTAGTACATCCCCAAAATATAAAGTGTGACATAATGCACAAGGTCACCAAGACCACTCTTACATTGGCAAATGTGAGTTTCCAATATTGGTCCCCCCGGGATCTCCACTTTCCATGACTTTGCTACTTACCCTCTTTAAGCCCAATTAAATATTTTTCACGTAACCAAACCATTTACCGAGTAGTATTTTAATTAGGTATTAACCGTTGGTGTCATCATACAAAAATTAGAGATTGCAAGTCTATTATCTTAATGCCATACAAACCAATTTAGACTCCACCATTTCCAATTAAACCAAAACCATTTATAATTACACCATGGCTATCGAGGCCTTCCAAAAGTCATGTGAAACCAACCAAAGCCAATTCATATTACATTTACCATTTATGCAATTCAAGAGTTCCAAGAATAGTTAGAGCATATGACAAAATCATTCTCATTGAAAAATTCACAGACAAGTTGAGGGAATTGCCATTATCAAAGCCAAAATCATCATAATTTGTGGCTCAGATATGACCCCTCAATTAAATCATCATACCCATTTACCCACATGTCTAAAACCATAAGAAAAACATAAAAAAACTACTATTGAAATCATGAGAAACATTAATCAACCATGAACATCAAAAACCCCAACCTTTATTTCAAAACCATTAAAATATCATGACAACCATACAGTAAAACACATGCCATTAGTAAAATAATAATAAGGGAATATTCACATGCCTTAAACACCAAGAAGTATGGAGAGAAACTACCTCTGAAATCCTTAATTACTTATCCTAATGAAACCCTAGCTTTTGCTTGAAGAGAGAGTTTGAGAGTGTTGTATTAGGAATAATATGATAATAAAGTCCCAAAAGGTATTTTAAGTTGTGGACTTAAAGGAAGTTAAAGGGAGAAATGTGCAGAATGCCCCCAACTTAAAAATGTAAAATATTACTGGTGGTTACTAGTCGACCCCTATGAATTTTGAATACAACATACGACTCGTAACCTTGAGTTATCACCAAGATAGTGACTTGGAAACCCATACACTATCCATCTTAAGACCCTATGAACCCACTCATTACTAGGGCATACGACTCATATGGTCTAATCGTATCCAAGGAAGAACCAAAGGGATTGGATGCTGGATAACATATGATTGCACTCAACCCTCTCATCACATCAACATGCGACTTGTATGGAGTCTCTAATAATCAGGATAGAAATTGGCCAAAAACACATTGGAAAATATATGACTTGGATCCCTAGACCAATCACCATACCTTATGACTCATGGTGTGAGTCGTAAGATAATCAAACTGCTCAAAACTGAGAAAATTTTTAAGGGCCAAAACCTAGGGTGTTTCAGACCAATTTGATATATATCTATTGCATTCTGTTATTAGTAGATTAATACACTAAGGACAAGCCTGTGGTTCATCTTGTGTAACTTGTGAATTCTTTGTGAGAGTGGGCATAATTTAATTCTTAGACCTATTTTGTGATATAGTGCATCTATGTGAGTGAGTATGGGTAACTCTCTTGTTGTGAGAGTGCATGTTTGATGATAGTTGGGTGATGTTTATGATGTCTTTGATTGAGAAATATGTATGAGTTTTCCCACTTTGTGAGTCAATTCTTGAGGCTAGGATGTTTTGGAGTAGTGTTCTTGAGCTTTTAATTGTATGTATAACATGATTAGTGTAAGAAAAAACTTGCATTCTGTGTAGTCATTGTAGTACTAGATTGAGTGTATTTCTTGTAATAGAATTTTGGATTCTTATTTTATTATGATGCTTAGAGTAAATAGTTGTTCGTGGATGAACAAGTCTTTAAGTATGGGGTTGTGATCTGAGGTGTATTCATGCCTCAGTGTTATTATCCGGGCTTATTTAGCCTTCTTTTGAGGGCTTCTTATGTGTTTAATGAGTGAATATTTGCATAAATGAGTATCTAAGTATTAAAGTACTTGACTACAATGTTTAAGGTTTTTTCAAATAAGTTTGGAATAAATGTGGTCGTTTAGAGTTTAGACGAGATACCTAGTGTTACTAGCTTGAGCTAGGTATTGTTCTAGTTTATCTCGATGATTTCTACAATGTGTAATGGGTTCCTAGTTTTATTATTGTTTAATTATGTGTGGAAAAAATTTTTTATAGTGTTTTAGGTTCAATTGAATCAAGATAAGAGTCAAAACACCAAGATAAAGATCAGAAGGGCAAAACTAGTCTTAACTTAATTTTCTAATTCACCGTCTTTGATATTGTATTGTTTTGAGCTCTAATTCGTGGTTTTTAATGATATAGGATTCTTAGTAAGATGGTTATTATGATATATATATATATTATAAAAAAGCTTAAAACAAATTGTAAACATCATCTCAAGGCTTGGAATGGATGGACAAAAGAACGGGATAAGACTTGACGTAAAAATGGACGTTTTGGGGTCACTAGCGCGTTGTAGAGCTTATCCACAACTATGGAGTGCGTTACATACCTTAGGAGTTCCTAAAGTAGAAAAAACAGTGTGCCTCTACGATTTTTGAATGTCACACACCCTAGGTACCACAATAGAGGGTGCGACACAGAACCTAGTAAGAAATCAACAAATTTGACCTCCTATAAGTAGGACACGTAAATATGAGGCTATACACCTTGGACAACCTTGAAAATTTGAGGGATGATGTATAGACCTTAAATTAGGATTTTTATTCCTTTAATTTAGTTTTTTTATGGATTTTATCATGTATTCCTTTATCTTGATTATGGTTATGTCCATGATCGTCTAAAAGCCCTTTTCCAGGGTTAAGTCCACAAACATGATTACTCTTGTGATAAATTGACTTGGTTTTGATTAGTTATCATATATGGTTATTTATTTATACTTGTTATTAATATTTTAAGGATTCACTACCCTTATAGTACATCCATTGTTATCTTGTGAGCCCGGAAGGAGGAACGAGAGGATAGAACGTTGGGTAAATAGAATAGGATTGTAATCTTCTACAGAATGAAGATATAATTTGCACTTAGGATAAGAATATAACTAAGTGACATATTTGGTTCACTTATGGGATGAAATATGAATTCATTTAACTTAGTTATCACATACTTAGTTATCACATCCTCGCTCAACTATGTAGTTGTGAGTCTAAGTTAAATAGGTGACTAGAGGCTTAAAAGACCATAGTCATTATATCAACCCCGTGAATCAACAACAAAGATAAGTAATCTAACCCAGTGAAGTTCAATAGCATAGTATGATTGTTCATAGAGCCTTAACCTTGGGTTTCTACTAATTTATTGTCCAAGAACTTCACTTTTCTACATTGCTTCATTTACGGTTACTTATAACTTACAAAATCTCATGGTTATGTTTGTACTCAATTAATCTCAATAATTAACTAGAATTGGATATTTTATTAACACAAACTTGTGGGATCGATACTTGGATTTTATAAGGCCACTTACTACTTGGTGGGACCACAATCTTTGCGTGTGCACTTGGACGCTACAACACGTTAAGCATGATTTGAGAAACTACATTTTACAAAACCAGTATTATTGGAGTAATACCTCCTATGACATCGTTTGAAGATTTAAATAATGAAGGATACCTAATATGGATGTTATCCTTCAATTCCCTAGTATCTTTCTCCATTCTCTGATTTCTCCATAATACTTTAATCGAAGCTATATCCTTGCTTCTCAACTTCTGAACTAATCTATCCAAAATCTTTAGAGGCACTTCCTCATATGACAATAAATTTTTCATCCCGATATCCTATTTAGGAATGACAAGAGAATAATCCCCAACACCGTTCTTAAGCATAAGAACATGAAATACGGAATGTGCTGAAGCCAGGTTTGCAAGAAAATTTATCTTATATGCAACACTACCAGTCTTTCCCGTAATATGATAAGGACCTATATAGCGAAGACTGAGGTTTCCCTCTTTTATAAACCTCAAAACTTCTTCCAACGGGAGACTTTTAGAAATACCTAATTGTCAACCTCAAACTATGACTCCCTACTTCTCACATCGGCATAGAACTTTTGGTGATCTTAAGACTCTCCCTAATAACCTTCACATTCTCCATTGTTTGATGAACTAGATTAGGTTTGAAAAACCACGTTTCACCTACTTCATACCGAAAAATTGATGACCTATATCTTATATCATTAAGAGCCTCAAAAGGAGCCATACGGATACTAGAATCATTACTATTATTGTAGGCAAACTCTATGAGTGGCAAGTGTTCTACCCAACTAACTTTAAATTCAATCATGTAGGACCTTAACATATCTTCTAAAGTATGAATATTACACTCTTCTTGGCTATACATTTGAGAGTGGAAGGTGGTGCTATGATTCACTTGAGTACCCAACCATTTCTGGAAGGATCATCAAAATTGTAAACAAAAATTCATACTTTGATCTAATATAATAGACACCGAGGCCTATGCAACCTTACTATCTCTTGAATGGATAGTTTCGTATAATACTCTCCCAAGTAATTAGTACTTATGGGATGGAATCATAATGATTTTGGGATCAAAATATGTCGATAACAAAATCCATATTAATTATTTCCCACTTCCACATGGGCAAAGCTATATCTTGGGAGGTACTACCCAATCTCAAGTGCACAACTTTAACTTGCTGGCAATTAAAACACATAAAACCAAAGTTAGCAACATCTTTCATCATACTAATCCACCAATACACCACTTTTAGGTCATGATACATCTCAGTAGAGTCGGGATAAACTACATACCTGGAGACATGGGCTTTTATAAAAATCCTCTCTCATAGATCATCAATATCAAAAACACACAACCTCTCTTGATTATGCAATATACTATCTTCTCCGATTTCAGAATCCAAAACCTTTTGCTCGCCAATATCCTTATTAATTTTGATCAATATTGGGTCATTAGCTTGCTACCATTAACTTTAATAAGCCGGTGAATATCCTTTACTAGAACCCTCATTTTCTTCTCAATATAAGAAAGGCTGCTTATTGATAACCTACTTAGAGCATCAACAATCACATTAGCTTTACCTAGATAATAGTGCAAGCTCATGTCAAAGTCTTTTAACAGCTCAAGCCAACGTCTTTACTTGAGATTCAGCTCTTTTTGAGTGAACACATACCGCAAGAATTTACAATTGGTGAATATGTTAACATGCACACCATATAAATAATGAAACAAAATATTTAAGTACAAATATCAATTCCACCAATTCTAGATCATGTGTGGGGTAGTTCTTCTCATGAACCTTCAATTGCCTGGATGCATAAGCTACCACTTTACCATGCTACATATGTACACAACCAAGTCATGCTCAGGATGTATCACAATACACAACAAAACCCTCAGTCCCTTTGGGAAGGGTTGAAAGAGGCGTAGTAGTCAACTTGTCTTTTAACCCCTCAAAACTACTTTCACAAGCCTCAAACCATAATAACTTTACCACCTTCTATGTCAACCTGGGAAGTGGAGATGTTATAGATGAAAAATATTCCACAAATATCCTATAGCATCCCTCTAGACCTAAGATGCTCCTGATGTTGATTGGAGACAACAGTCTGGGACATTTCTTCACAGCCTTAATTTTCTATGGATCAACCTTAATCCCCTCACTAGAAATAATGTACCTAGAAAAGTCACAACACTAAGTAAAAATTCACACCTTATAAATTTCAGCATACAACTCTTGGTCCTTTAGATTTTAAAGTACAATCCAAAGGTGATTGACATTATCCTCCTCACTTTTGGAGTAAACCAGAACATCATCAATGATCCAAGTATAAAAACTGCCTGAACATCTTGTTCATATGATCTAAGAAATTTGTAGGCACGTTAGTTAATCCTAAGGATATGGCCAAAAATTCATAATGACCATATCAGGTTTGTAATGTGGTTTTAGGCATGTCAGCCTCCCTAAATTTCAACTGATGATAACCCAAATGAAGGTCTATTTTAGAGAAGCATCTAGCACCTTGAAGCTAGTCAAAGAGATCATTAATTAAGAAAAGAAGGTACTTATTTTTTATTGTGACCTTATTCAACTGAAAATAATCTATACAAATATAAAGAGAACCATCGTTCTTTCACATGAAGAGTATGGGGCACCCTAGGAAGAGACACTAGGATGGATGAAACCTTTATCAAAGAGGTCTTTAAACTTTTCTTTTAATTCTTTAATCTCCGTAGGTGCCATTTTATATGGTATAATGGAAATGGGATGAGTTTCAGATAGCATGTAAATTATAAAGTCTATTGGCCTATCTGGGTGAATTCCAAGGAGATCATCTCGAAAGACTTTGAGAAACTCATTAACTATCAATACGACTGAAAAGAGGGACTCTCAGTACTAGAGTCTCTGAACTAGACTAGGTGATATACGAAACCTTTGGATATTAACTTATAGGATCTAATATAGGATATAAACCTCCCCTTAGGTGCTAAACAACCTCCTTCCCATTCTATGATCGGTTCATTAGAATAATAGAAAGTGACTTTTCTGGTCTACAATCTAAGGTAGAATAAGAAGTGTGAAGCCAATCCATCCACAATATTTATCAAATTCTACCATGTTGAGCTCTAATAGGTCTAACACAAAATCCAACTAGAAAATGGACATCGCACAATTTCTATAAACTCTTCTAGCAACAACTAAATCACCAACGGGGGTAGAAACAAAAAAGGGTTACAAAAATATTTTTGGGATCAAAGCTGATAACGCTTAACTTACACCATTATTTTGATGCAAGGCGGTCATCATCAATATAAACCCAATAAGAGTTGGGGTCGTATCCACAAGTAGTGCAACCTCATTTTCAAATCCTATATATTTTGAGATTTAACTAAAAGTTAACCCTTAATGAAGACTTAAAACCTAACATGAACTTAAAGAGGGGGTTATGATTGAAAACTTTGTTTGAATAAAATCAACCTACAACACTAAACTAGAGCAAATAATTGTTGAATTAAATTAAATGAGAACTTGGGGTTTGAGGGTTAGTGCATTCATAGTCAAAGGTTCGAGTAGGCTAGATTTTAACTCTTAGTGTTAGTCTTTCAACAAAACACTAAACATTACTCATGGATTCTTTCAAATACCTTATGAGCATTGATCACGCTCACCTATACATTTATTTTTATGTTGGATAATCACTTTTAATATAATAATTCAACTTGAATTGGGGTCGAATCCATGAGGAGAGTAACTAGTATTCGAATCCTATGTATGTTGAAAGCTATTAAGTATTTATTTGCTATGTAAACATAAAGAGAGACATAAATTAAAATTAGGGTGTATGGTTTGAAATGTTGTTTAAATAAAATATACTTGAACTACCAATTTAGAGAAACAATTGTAGATAAAATTCAAATAGGAGAATTGTCTTGGGATTATGTTTTTCTAGGGGAAAATAGTGTATGGGTACATGAGAGTTACATTCAACTTCTAGAAAATGAATATGGGTAGGCTGGGTTAGGGGTTTTAGTGTTAGTATTTCAGCCAAACACAAAACATATCATCCATGGATTCTTTTGAATACATCATGGGTGTAGAAAACAAATCAACTCAAAACCTCAATTGGGCATCCCTATTTCTAGGAAGATGCCTAAAACATAGCAAATTGAGAATCCATCCTTATTTCTAAGATAATGTAAAGGAATAAGCAAACATCTAAATTATTGCCCACAAATACTTGTCACCCAGATCCCCTATCAAGGATGATATTGGATCTAAAATAATACCCACATCCCTCTTTCAATGATGATGTGGGATTTTGAGAAATTGGGGCCTTCACCCACAAATTCCAATTTAACAACTAAGTATTAGTGTAACTCAAGATCATTAACCAAGAATTTATACTAACAATTAAAACCCACATACATTTTCACCCTATTAGAGTATAACCCCAAGATAGATATTTAGCTACTCATGATATTAGTGAAAGGAAATATACCAAAGTGACCACCAATGCTTCCATTGATAACAAACAAGAATAATTCACAATCTTCAATCTCAATTCACAACTAAAATTACATGGAAAATTAGCAAAAATAGACTTTCCCAATTTAGTAGTTTTTTCTCCATACCAAAAATTGAATTCTAGTTGGAAGATATATCCATAGTGAAAGGGTTTTTCCCTTTTAAGAATTTGGGTTCAGTTGCTGGAAATGAAAAAATTGCCCCTGGGCATTTGGTGCGATAACGGTGAGCCACTCGCGATCACCAACTTTGATTGTTCTTAACTGGTCACGATCATGACGCTCAGACTACGATTACGGTAACTAAGGGCCAGTCCCCGCTCTGGATTTTCCATCTTTTGCATCAACTTTCCTTTTTTTGTTCTCTTTTCTTATTTTCTTCTATTTTCCTATAAACCTAAAAACCATTTGAATTAGTAAATTAAAATGGCAAATTCACCTTAATTATATAATTTAATCATAGTAGTGTGCACATGTAAAGGAGTGGTAAATTTACCACTCATCAACACCCCCAACTTAAAACTTTGCTTGTCCTTAAGCAACACTGCCTCTTATTCAATGAGGCTATGGGATTATAAGTCCATTCATATGACCAAATGATCACAATGATTTTGAACTTAGTTAGCAATAGCAAGTAGCTCACAAGCATGGGTAATGCTATTCTTACAAATCCACTCAAACTAAATCATATTTTCAAGGATAAAAAAGACTTTGAAGAATAACTAAGCAACAATCACTAAGTCTCTAGAAGTGACTCTCCATCGATAGTGACACAACTATACTCCTTTGCCTTATTTTTGGTAGATGATAATTTCACCCGCCTCAATTAGTCTACATGCCTCCTCACAAAAGGAAATCTCACACACCAAAATATCTATCATGTAACAAGGGATTAAAATGCAAGCACTTACCCTCACAAAGATTCTCTTAATATGAACAAATATTATACCATATGTTTTCCCTTATTTTTAATCACCATTACTTTTAATTTGGTTGGAGGTCTCGAAGGGCTTTTTCAAGTTTGTAATGTAGGCTCAGGAAAGGGTATGATATCATTTGGGAACAAAGTGACTACACCCCCCTTGCACATCTAAATCACAATATTCAATCAAAAATTGATCCATGGGCCACTTAATTTGTTTTCATTTCACACTTATGCCTACTTTCACTACCTTGATTCACCCATTTCTTTTGAAAGCTTTTTCTTCTTATTTATTTCTTTTGTGCAATCTATGCTTTTCCTTCTTTAGATGATTTCTTTATTTTTCACTTCTTCAGTTATGCTCTTTACTTAGATTTTAGGCACCCACTTACAATAATGTGGCCTTAGGTTACCCCTTACAAGATTTACCACCCCCAACTTAGACTTTTGGCCTTAAGTTGTATTTTTATGTTCAGGGAGGGTAGGGTTCAAAAGAGAGGTAAAATTAAAATGGTTCAAGGCTTGTAATGTGGTTTCTAAATGTAGGCTTGAAGGTTTAAAGTGGGTGACTAGGGATACTATTCTATGTATGGGTAGGCTATTTAGGATAAAGTGGGTTTTTATGTTCACAAAGAAGCCTAAGATCATTTGTAATGCCCCGAGTCTATACCCTAGATGCTACACGGTGCTTATAATCCCGAGGGACCACAAGCTAACCCATGAGTGGTAGTGCTGCAATAACTAAATAACAATGCTAAATAATATATAGAATTAGGTGGAAACATGCCATAAGGTTCAATCTTCAAACAATATTGAATAATACTAAATGCGGTATTAAATACCAAAACTGGACCAAATACTGACATCTGAATAACTATTTGAAAAGGAGGGAGTAATTTCATCGAGGGCAATGGTACACTTTGAGGGTTGTCCCTCATTATCTTGTAACCAATAATCAATTTAGGAGTTTCCTCCCTATCATCATTCTTTTCAACTCCTTTTGGTTCTTCATCCCTACTTTAAGAGACTTTGAAACATCATCACATAGAATTGCGGACCGCTTCTTCTTTGTATTCATTTGCTCATCAAGAGACTTTTTCTCAGCCTCAACATTATATGCACCAAGATTTATACGGCTTCGAGTGAAAATTTCTAAGACATGAGGATCATTTTGGGATTTGCCACTATGTCACTCGGGAGGCCTTCCTAAGGCCTAACATTAAGTACGATTGAGATTTGGACAATTTGAGCCTCCAATCGTTTAATTGAGGTTAATTGAGATACAACTATTTAGTTGATTTGAGAAAAGTCCCCTTTTAGTTCCCGAACCATATTGTCCATACCTTTCACTCATACCAAGATTCTAGAAAAAACATCCTCGGTTTTGAACTGTCACGATCCGAGGCTACTCCACTAGTATTGACACTGTGCTAAAGGCACAAGTAACCCCAAGCTAACCCATGGTCGGTATCTTCTATAAGCACTGAATAAAATGAAAGTAAAACAAAATGAAAACAAATAAACCAATAAGGTACTGTCAGTCTGAATACTGAAATATATTAAATGATATGTCTAAAGTATCTAATAAACTGGAAAACTAGACTGTTTGTCTAAAACAACTGATAATAAATGAAAGCTGAATGACTGTCTAACTATTTGAAAGCCACTAAGAATCATAAGGAGTTGATGGTACAGACCCCCAACTAACTACAACTAAACTTAATATAATGAAATACAAAAATAACTGAAAAAACATATCACGCCCTCTATAAATGAGGACTCACCACTATTGTTACAGGGACCTGCTGAGCTATCTAAAGATGGTCGAGAAACTGTATGTCTGAACCAATATTATAAGACAACATAGTGCAAGAGAAAAGTATGTGATCACTACTTTGAATGCACTAGTATGTGAGGTAAGGACTAACTGAAATACATATAACAACTGAACATGGATACATAAACATATAAAATTGAGAATGCAAGACCTACCATGGCATGAACTGAATTTAATCTGTAAAACTGGTTGACTGAAATAATTGAAAATCTAATTACTTGGTCAGGAAAACCTCACCGAGACAGATTGAGTGCTAAATAAAACTATGGAATATACTATGTAATTGACATACCCCAATCTGAGCTAATCGGGGTCCAACCTATAACCCAAGTTAGAAGGGTATTAGTACCTTATCACGGGTGCCAACACTGGCTGTGTGGATCCACTAATCTGAAGTCTCGAAGGACTTAGAAAGTCAGTCCTAAATTAGCGGGTGACCACTAAGAGAGTGTCATTCTTAAATTGGTGGGTGAAATCTCATAATTCTAAGCTGGCTACGTAGTTTTGAAACTTAGAGACTGCTACTAAGGACCCAGTCCTAACTGGCGAGTGAGACCCGATCCCAAGGTTCGCTCAGTGCTAAATCCTACTCCCAACTGAATTACACTGGTATTATTATCAGTATAACATGACATGATATTGTACTGATGAGTGCTCAACATGAACATGGTAATTTGAATGTAATAATGAAAACATGATTTAACAAACTTGTAACTTAAAAATAATGACAAGTATGAACAAATAGGCATCGGGTGTTCATAACCCTCCAACAATGATTACAAGAATGCAATAACAAGGCTTAAAACAATGGTATGGAAATATAGTTCAAAGACGCAAGACATAATAAATTTCAACAAAGAGGTGAGAGGCATCAATTTTAACATGGGAATGTGGTGAACAAAAGGGAACAACATGTTTACATGGTTTAAAAAAATATTTGATATTGTAACATGAAATCACTTGAATATGACAAGGAAAATTAAAATTTAAAATATAATTCAAGACATCTTCTCTGGAAAAGATTCAGGTCATTTTGTGTGAACATGTATTGAAAACTCTTGTGATCCGTGAACACATTCACATGAACACCATAAAGATAATGCCTCTAAATTTTCAAGGCAAAGACAACAGTTGCCAACTCAAGATAATGGGTTGGATAATAATTCTCATGGGGCTTAAGTTGTCTAGAGGCGTAGGCTTTGAACTTACCTCTCTACATCAATACACAATCCAAGCCAACTCTAGAAGCATCAAAATATACTATGAACCCATCTGTGCCATCTGACAAAGTCAAGACTGGGGCGGAAGTGATTCGAGTTTTCAACTCTTGAAAACTCTTCTCGTAGGAATCTGACCACTGAAAATTGACTTTTTTTGGGTTAACCTTCACATGGTATAATCAATAGAAGAAATCCCTTTAACAAATCATCCGTAATAGCCATCCAAACTCAAAAAAACTTCTTATATATCTGATGAAGAGACGGGTCTAGGCATGTTTCTTACTACTTGAGTCTATTGAGGACCAACTTGAATTCCATTACTAGAAACAATATGACCAAGAAAAGCTACTGATATCAACCAAAATTTACACTTTCTAAACTTAGTGAACAACTAATGATCCCTAAGGGTCAACAACACAACTCTCAGAAGGTTTGCATGATCATTCTCACAATGGGAATAGACAAGGATGTCATCAATGAAGACTATGAAAAACATGTTCAAGTACTTCTTGAACACCCTATTCATCAAGTCCATGAGAGCTGCAGGTGCATTCGTCAGTACAAAAGACATAACTAGAAATTCAAAGTGACCATACCGAGTTCTGAAGGCTATTTTTGGAATTTCACAATCTCTAACTCTAATCTAATGATAGTCAGATCCTTGGTCTATCTTAGAGAAATAACTTACACCCTAAAGTTGGTCAAACAAGTCATCAATCTGGGAAGGGGTACTTATTCTTGATAGTGACTTTGTTTAACTAATAGTTGTTGATGCACATTCTAAGCGAACTATCTTTCTTGCACACCAATAGTAATGTGGCACCCCACGGAGAAGCACTAGGACTAATAAAACCCTAATCTAAGACATCCTTCAACTGATCCTTCAATTCCTTAAGATCAGCGACAACTATTCTATAGGGTGGAATAGAGATAGGCTGGATATCTAGAAGGAGATCTATCCCGAAGTCAATTTTCCTTTTTGAAAGAATCCCAGGAAGATCTTTGAGAAATACTTCTAGAAATTCACTTACTGCTGAAATTTACTCTAGACTCAGGGTCTCAAAATTTGACTCCTTGAATTAAACAAAATGATAAATACACCCTTTATATATCATTTTTCTTGCCTTAAGATAGGAAACAAATTGACCCTTAAGAACTAAAGTACTACCACTCCATTCGATGGCTAGCTCATTAGAAAACTGGAACTCGACAACTCTATTTTTGCAATCAATCAAGGCATAACAAGAGTGGAGCCAATTCATGATGAGAATGACATCAAATCAATCATCTCTAACTCCACAAGATCAAGTAAAGTAACCTTCTGAGACACTGTGATAGGGCAAATTCTATATACCTGTCCTGCTATAATGGACTTATCCACTAGGGTAGACATTAAGAAAGGCTCTACTAATGTTTTTGGACTGACATTGAAGTCTACAATGTCTACCAATGAAGACTTGTAACGTACCATTAACCATATCCGGAGAACTTTCTTGATCATGCCGAGTCTGGAGATCTTACAACCTGTTCTAGTGATGCCCATTGGTGGTACTAGATATGGCACCCTCCTGAGTTGGGTGATCTATTGGAGCTAATAAGAATTGGACTTGCCATGTTAGAATAAATACTTTCCGCTCTGAGCAACAACTAGACACTTCCAAATCCTATTGCGTAACTTGCCACACCTTAAACACCTATCACTACTAGATCTACACTTACCCTGGTGATTCTTGCCACACTTCCTACAGAGCGAATTGGTGTGACCACTATTCACACTACCCTAGGACTTAGAGACTGGCGCTTTATCCCTATTATTCTACCTGAACTTAGGCATTGGCGCACTGGCTAAAGAAGAAGTTGAGGTTGAAAATTTTAGGCAAAACTTGTGAATGATTTCCACCTTCCAACCATGGCTGAAAAAAGTTAAAGCTACTAGTTGTTGCCCTCTTATTCTCTCTCTCTCTCTCCTTAATCTTCTTCTCTTCAATAACCTGAGCATAAACCATTAGTCTAGACAGGTTTATTTCCTTAATCAACATGGCGGTCCTACACTCCTTAACCACACTACTAGATATACCAGCTACAAACTTACTCATTCTAGACCTATTATCAGCCACCATCGGAGGAGCGTACCACACTAACTGAGTGACACCCATGATGTTATTCACCTTCTGTACCATATCCAAGAACTCCTGTGTATTCTCCAAAGACATGGACCAAGGAAATAAAGGGGGATTTATTCGAGTGAAATCTCAAATCCTAACTGCAGCTATATTTTCCATTTAGTTGTATGGGGAAACAACTTGTTGATTATTCTGAGCAGTTTTAAAATTTGATAAGGTTGTGAAAGCATCCTGAACTAAACATGAGAGACATTATCATTTAGGGGATATTCCTAAATAGGTAGTGGTGCGGGTTGATCCATGTTCCTTCTTCCATTGTTTTTTCTTGGAGGCATTTCCTCAAAATGGAATGAAGGATAAGTTAGAAAGAGGAATTCAATAGAGCTCATGCTTTTTCGCATGACATAAACATTGAAAAAAGGAAATCTTTCCTAAAAACATCTCATAGCCTCCTGTCAATAATTATGGAACTCTTCACACTTATACCCAAGACTCTACTCAATGCACATTTCAGATAACCTAGGATACTTTAAAACCTTAGACTCTGATACTAAATTTTGTCACAACTCGAGGCTAACCCCTAGTTGTGATATGGTTCTTAAGGCCATAAGTGACCCCAAGCTAACCTATAGTCAGCTAGATGCTATTAGAACTGAATAAAATGCAAGTAAAACAACATGTGCATAAAATAAACCAATTAGGTACTGTGACTCTGAATACTGAAGTATATAAAATGACATGTCTGAAGTATTTGATATACATTAGAAAACTAGGCAGTTTGTCTGAAACAAATAATAATAACTAAAATTTGAATAATTGTCTGACTATCTGAAAGCCTCTAAGAATCATAGGGAGTTGATGGGACCAACCCCCAACTAAATCTAACTAGACCGAATATAAAGAAATATATAAATATTGAAATAACATGTCACTCCTCGATGAATGAGGACTCACCACTACTGGTGTGGGGAACTACTGAGCTATCTAAGGATGGTCAGGAAACTATACATCCAAACCTATGTTATAAGACAACATAGATCAAGAGAAAAGTATGCATTCAGTACTTTGAATATACAAGTATGTGAGATAAAGACTAACTGAAATACATATAACAACTGAACATGGATTCATAAATATGTAAAACTGAGAATGCAAGACCAAGAAAGGTATAAACTGAATTTAATATATAAAACTGGCCGACTGAAATAACTGAAAATCTAATTACTTGGTCAAGAAAACCTCACAGAGACAAACTGAGAGTTGACTGAAACAATAGGAGCTATTATATAATCGACATACCCTAATCTAATCTAATCAAGGTCAAACCTATAACCTTAGTTGGAAGGGTATCAGTATCTTGCCATGGGCACCAACACTAGTTCTATGGATCCACTAATCTGAAGTCCCTAAGGACTTAGGGAGATAGTCCTATATAGGCGGGTGACCTCTAAGAGAGTGTTAGTCCTAAACTAATGGGTGGCATCTCATAATCCTATGCTAGCTGCGTAGTTTTGGGCCTTAGGACCTCCTACTAAGGACCCAATCCTAACTAGCGGTTAAGCCCTTATCCTTAGGTTCGCTCGGTGCTAAATCCTACTCCCAATTGAATAACACTGGTATTATTATGGGTCTAACATAATATGATATTGTACTGATAAATGCTCAACTTAAATAGGGTTATATGAATATAATAATGAAAACATGATTTGATAGACTTATAAGTTGAAAATAAAGACAAGTATTAACAAATAGGTATCGGGTGTTCATAACCCTCCATCAATGATTACAAGAATATGATAACAAGACTTAAAAAAGTGGTATGGAAACATAGTTCAAAGATCCAAAACATAAGAAATTTCAACAAATAGGTAAGAAGCATGAATTTTAACATGGGAATGTGTTAAAAAGAGAGAACAACATATTTACATCTTTAATACAATATTTGATATTGTAACATGAAATCACTTGAACATGACATGGGAAATTGAAATCTACAACATGAAATAACCTAATTTTTCATTGGATCATATGTGGACATGGATTGAATTCAAATTACTAAGGAAAAGCATGAATTAAAATCATTTTGAATACATGAAATTTGATAATGAAGAAAAACCCCATATTTTAACCAAAGAAAGGGTTTTTTGGCTCAATAGATGAAAGAGAACTATTGATAAATACCCTACATACCTTAACTAAATGGATTCTTGAAGAAATTTTGAAATCAAAACTTATATCATTTTGTCATTGAGAGAATAATCTTGAGTTTTGTTCTTGGGAAGAAAGGAAAGGTTTTTAAGTACGTACTGAATGTTTGTTAAAGGAGTAGAGGTAACGTGTTTCCAGACCCCTTAATTTGTATAAGGATGACTAGGGATTGTTTAGGAGTGTGAAAATACTTCAATGCCCTTAATTTAAGTCAAAATAGAGAAACTTTTAGCACTGTTCTTTGGTTGTACAACGCACTACAATAGCACACTTAGGGGGTGTGCGGCGTAAGCCAATAGCACATCTGGGGGTTGTTCGGTGCCTACCAATAGCACATCTGGGGGTTGTGTGGTGCACGCCAATAGTACACCTTATCCAGCATTATTTGCAATTTCTAACCAATGGACAACCTCAGAACAAGGTCTACCATATGACGCACACTTAATTTTAAGGCCTAAAAGCACCCCCAATTCAACCCACAACATCTAAACATGGTATACAATCAAAATGAGGGTCCTAAAGGTTATTTTAAATACATTATTTAAGCATTAAAACTACGGGGTGTTAAATATCTCCCCCTTAGGAATCATTCATCCTTGAATAATACTATGTAAGATGAAGTGGTTTAAAGGCTGAGATCGTACACTAAACACTCATACGCTGAAGCATGATTAAGTAATTAAAGTATGAAACATGATACCTAGACTTAGCTGAGTTTCATGAATACATGTTGTGGGATGAGGATAGTTATATATCTAAGATAGATAATGAGGGAGTTGATTTAAAAGAAACCACTACCTTAAGCTAAATATGAATTCATAGGGAAAATATGGAGATACTTGGCCTGTATATCTGTATTTGACTCCCAAGTGGCTCCCTCAACATACTAATTTCACCATAGGACATTAACTAAAGGAAATTCATTATTCCTTAGCTTAAGAATCTGACGATCAAGGATTTCAACTAGAACTTCTTCGTAGGAAATACTATCCTTAACCCACACTTTCTAAAGGAACAACTGAAGTTGAATCACTAATGCATTTTTGTAAGAAGGAAACATGGAATACCAAATACACAGATGCCAAATCTGTGGTCAACTCAAGCTCATAACTTACCTTTCCAAAATGGCTAAAAACTCTTTATGAACCAACATAGCAGGTATTGAGCTACCCTTTCATGCCAAATCTCTTTACCCATTTCATAGGAGAAATTTTCAGATAGACTAAGTTACTAAACTCAAATTCAAACTCAAAATCCCTTCTCTTTATATCTACATAAAATTCCTGATGATATTGGTTTGCCTTCAGTCTCTTTCAAATTAACTAAACTTTCTCCATTGCCTCAAACACTAAATCTAGCCCTATCAATGTAGTCTCACCTACTTCAAACCAACCAATTAGAGATCTATATATCCTCCTATCGAGAACCTTAAAAGTAGCTATCTGAATACTGGAGTGACAACTATTATTGTAAGAAAACTCAATCAAAGGTAATTGGTTATCCGAACTACCTTTAAAATAAAAAAAAACGCCCTCAACATGTCATCTAAAGTATGAATAGTCCTCTCTTCCTGGCCATCTATCTGAGGATGAAAAGTTATACTGAGATAAACTTGGGTACCAAGACCCTTCTGAAAAGCCTTCCAAAAGTGAGAGGTAAATTGAGTTCCTCAATCTGAAAGATAGACAATGAAACCCAATGCAACTTCACCAACTCCCTAAGATAAAGCCTGGCATAATCCTTAATTTAGTACGAAGTATGAACTGGCAAGAAAATA
Source organism: Capsicum baccatum var. pendulum (assembly GCA_030864225.1). Lineage (NCBI taxonomy): Eukaryota > Viridiplantae > Streptophyta > Magnoliopsida > Solanales > Solanaceae > Capsicum > Capsicum baccatum. Next base: position 87,298,791 of record CM061555.1, on the reverse strand, counting down.
GATGACTTAGTTATTCTATCTATAATGACCCAAATCAAATCATTCTGACGATGCGTACGAGGCAACCCTATCAAAAAATCCATATTCACCACCTCCTACTTCTAAGTAGGGATGCTAAATACCTAAAGTATACCAATAGGCCTTTGTTGTTCAACCTTAACCTACTGTCAGTTCAAACACTTAGCCACAAACTCTGTAATATATTTCTTCATACCACTCCACCAATAGATTTTACGCAAGTCATGGTACATCTTAGTGGCTCCAGGGTGAATAAAATACCACTCACCATGCGCTTCTACTAATATCTGTTGTCTCAAACCATCAGCACACGGAACACATAACCTGCCCTAACAAAGAAGTAAAACATCTTCCCCTTGGGAGAAAACCTCCACCTTCTGATCTCTAACTGCCTTTTTCAACTTAATCAAACTAGGATCCCTACCTTGCTTTTCTTTTACTTTGGTAATCAATGAAGATTCTGATCCATTCTGAACCCGTATACTACCTTCACTGAATCAACAAACCTAAATCCTAACCTATCAAGTTGATGCACCTCATTGAATAATTTCTTCTTATCATCCTCAGCATGGGAAACACTACCTATAGACAATCTAGTAAGGGAATTTTCCATGAAATTGGCCTTGCCTGGGTTGTATAGCACACTTATATCATAGTTTTTCAACAATTCAAGCCATCTTCTCTAGCAAACATTCAGGTCTTATTGCATGAACACGTACTGTAATTCTTGTGGTGTATGAACATATCCACATAAACCCCATAAAGATAATTCCTTTAAATTTTTAAGGCAAAGACAACATCTTCCAATCGAAGATCATGGGTCGGTTAATACTTCTCATAGGGCTTAATCTATCTAGAGGTGTAGGCTATGACCTTACCTCTCTATATTAATACACAACTCAAAGTAACTCTAGAAGCATCACAATATACTACGAATCCATATGTGCCATCTGGAAAAAGTCAAGACTAGGGTAGAAGTGAGTTGAGTTTTCAACTCATGAAAACTTTTCTTGTAGGAATCTAACTAGTGAAACTTAACCTTCTTCTAGGTTATCCTCGACATGGGGAAAGCAATAAAATAAAACCCTTCAAAAACTGTCTATAATAGCTAGACAAACCCATGAAACTCCTGATATCTAATAGAGAGATGGGTCTAGGACATTTTCTCACTACTTTATTATTTTAAGCAGCAACTCGAATGCCATCACTAAAAACTATGTGACCAAGAAAATCTGTTGATTTCAACCAAAATTCATAATTTCTAAATATATCAAACAACTGATGATCCCTAAGGTTCTACAACACAACTCTCAGATGGTTTGCATGATCATTCTCACTATGAGAATAGACAAGGATGTCATCAATGAAGACTATGACAAACATGTCCAAGTATTGCTAGAACAACCTATTCATCAAGTCCATGATAGATGCAGGGGTATTCGTTAGTCCAAAAGACATAAGTAGAAATTCAAAGTGATCATATGGAGTTCTGAAGGTTATCTTTGGAATGTTACATTCTCTAACTCTAAAATAATGATAGTCATATTTGAGCTCTAATTTAGAGAAATGACTTATACCCTGAAGTTGGTTGAACAAGTTATCAATTTTAGGAAGGGGTATTTATTCTTGATGGTGACTTTGTTCAAATAAAGGTAGTCGATACACATTCGGAGAAAACTATCATTCTTGTGCATGAATAGTGCTGGAGTACCCCATGGGGAAACACTAGGCTAATGAAAACCTTATCTAAGAGATCTTTCCACTTATCCTTCAATTACTTAAGCTCAGTGAGAGTTATTCTGTTAGGTGGAATAGAGATAGGTTGGGCATCTAGAAAGATATCTATTCCAAAGTCAATTTTCCTTTCGAGAAGAATCTTGGAAAGATCTTAGGGAAATACTTCTGGAAATTTCCTTACTACTGAAATTTAATCCAAACTTGAGATATCTGAATTTAAGTCCTTGAATTGTATGAGATGGTAAATACACCCTTAGATACCATCTTTCTTTCCTTAAGATAAGAAACAAATTGACCCTTAAGAACTAAAGTACTACCCTCTATTTGATATTTCGATCATTATGAAAATGGAACTAGACAACTCTATTTCTGCAATCGATTGAGGCATAACATGAGTGGACCCAATCCATGCTGAGAAAGACATTAAAATCAGTCATCTCTAACTCCATAAGATCAACTAAAGTAACCTTTTGAGACACTATGACGTGGCAAATTCTATATACCTATTTGTCTATAATGGACTTACCCAATGGGATAAACACTGAGAAAGGCTCTACTAATGTTTTTGGACTAACACCAAAGTCTACAACTATGTAATGAGTCACAAAGGAAATTGAAGCTCCTAAATCTAACAATGCATAAACAAAAATATAGAATATTTGTAACATACCCGTAACCACATCTAGAGAACATGATCATGCTGAATATACAAAGCACATAACCTATTTTGGCATTGCGTACTAATGGAATTGGATGTGGAACCTTGCTAAGTTAGGTGATCTGATGGAGCTGATGAAAAATAAGACTAGCCCTATTGTTGCAAATACTTCCCCTCTGAGCAACCACTGGACACTCCCGAATCCTGTGGCCTTACTTGTCATGCCCAAAACATCAATCACTACCATCATTATACTTACCTTGATGATTCTTACCATACTTTATATTAAGAATATTGGTGCGACCACAGTTCACACTACCCTTGGACTTACATCCTAGCGCTTTATCCTAATTTTCCTACCTAAACTTAGGCACTGTCGTACTAGCTAAATATGAAGCTGGGGCTAAAAATTTTTGTCCCTCTTATTCTCTCTCTTTCTCTATAAGCTTCTCCTTCTTAATCTGCTGAGCATGAACTATATGTCTAGACAGGTATATTTCCTTAATTAACATAGTGGTCCTATATCTTTAACCATAAATCATATACAACAGATATGAATTTACTCATTCTGAACCTATTGTTAGCCACCATCGTAGAAGCTTACCTCTCCAATTGAGTGAACTTAAGTAAGTACTTCTTTACACTTATACAACCCTTCTTCAAGTTTATGAACTCCTGAACCTTCGCTTTCATCAACTCTATTGGGAAAAACCTATCTAAGAAAGTCATGGCAAACTCCTCCCACTCCATAGGTCCTGCGTCAACACTCTGTCCTTCTTCCATTATTTAAAATAGGTGTGAGATACTTTTTGCAACTGATATACAACCAATTCTGCACTCTCATTCAAAGTGACACCTATGATATCAGTCACCTCTTGTACCATATCTAGAAACTTTTGCGAATCCTCTTCAAATTTGGACCCAAAAAATAAAGGGGGATTCATCTGAGTGAAATCTCAAATCCTATCTTCAGTTGTATTTTCCACTAGGTTGTATGGGAAAGCAACTTGCTGATTGTTCTAAGTAGATATAGAATGGGTTAAGGCCATTAAAGTAGCCTGGAACTCAGCATCAGATATTTGATCATTTAGGGAATCTTTCTGAATAGGTGGTGGTGCAGGTTGATCTCTGTTCCTTGTTTTGTTGTTTCTTCTAGGAGGCATTATCTGTAAATGGAATGAAGGATATGTTAGAAAAAGGAGTTCAATAGAGCTCATGCTTTTTCGCAAGACATGAATACTAAAATAAGGGAAACTTTCCAAAAAATATATCAGGGCCTCTTGTCCATAAGTGCGGTGTGCTTCACACCCATGCCCAAGACTCTAATCAATGCGGCTTTCAGACACCCTAGGAAACTTTAAAGCCTTAGGACCTGATATCAAGTTTTGTCATGACCCAAAGCTACCCCTTAGTCGCAATACGATACATAAGGCCACAAGTGATCCCAAGCAAACCCATGGTCTGGTACCTGTTATGAGCATTGAATAAAATAAAAGTAAAACAACATATGCATAAAATAAACCAATAAGGTACTATCAGTCTAAATACTAAAATATATAAAATGAAATGTCTAAAGTAACTGATAAAAATGAGAAAATTAGACTATCTGTATAAAATAACTGATAATAACTGAAAGTTAAATGACTGTCTAACTATATGGAAGCCTCTATCATAAGGAGTTGTTGGGACAAACCCCAAACTAACTCCAACTAAAATAAATCTAAAGAAATACGGAAATAGCTAAAATAACATGTCACATCCTTGATGATTGAGGACTCACCACTACTGCTGTGGGGAACTACAGAGCTATCAGAGGATAGTCAAAAAACTGTGCATTAGAACCTATATTATAAGACAACATAGTTCAAGAGAAAAGTATACGATATGTACTTTAAAATTACCTATATGTGAGGTAAGGACTAACTGATATACATATAACAACTGAACATTGATGAATATACATGAAAAACTGAGAATACAAGACCAAGTAAGGTATGAACTGAATTTAATCTTTAAAACTAATTGATTGAAATAACTGAAAATCTAATTACTTGGTCAAGCAAACTTAACTGAGACAAACTGAGTGCTGAATAAAACTATGGGAGCTATCATGTAACCAATATGTCCCAATATGAGCTTATCGGGGTCGAATCTTTAACCCCATTTGGAAAGGTGTCAGTAACTTGCCACAGGTACCAACATTAGCTATGTGGATCCACTAATCTGAAGTCTAGAATGACTTAGAGTGTCAGTCCTAAACTGGCAAATGACCCCTAAGAAAGTGTCAGTCCTAAAATGGTGGGTGATATCTTATAATCCTATGTTGGATACATAGTTCTGGAATGTAATGACTGCTACTAAGGACCCAGTTCTAACTAGCGGGTGATCACCCATCCCTAGGTTTTCTTGGTGCTAAATTCTACTCTTAATTGAATGACACTGGTATTGTTATGGTTCTAATATATCATGATATTGTATTGATAAGTGTTAAACATGAACATGGTAATCTACATATAATAATGAAAATATGATCTGATAGACGTGTAACTTGAAAATAAGAACATTTATTATCAAATATGTATCTGGTGTTCATAACTCTCCAGCAATGATTACAAAAATATGATAACAAAGCTAAAATATTGATATAGAAACATAGTTCAAATACCCAAAACATAAAACATTTCAACAAATAGATTAGAAACATGAATTTTAACATGGGAATGTGTTAAACAAGAGAGAACAAGATATTTACATGGTTTAATATGATATTTAATATTGTAATATGAAATCACTTAAATATGACATAGGAAATTGAAATTTAAAATATGAAATAACCTAATTTTTCATGGGATAATATGTAGACATGTATTGAGTTCAAATTACTAAGGAAAATCATGAATTAAACTCATCTTGAACATATAAAATTCCATAATAAAGGGAAAACCCATATTTTAATCAATAAATGGGTTTTTGGGCTCAATGGCTGGAAGAGACCCATTGATGAATACCCAACATACCTTAATTGAATGGATTCTTAAAGAAATATTGAAACTAAAACTAAAATCCTTATGTTTCTTGAGATACTAAGCTTGAATTTTGTTCTTGGGAAGAGGGGAAGGGTTTTTAAGTGCGTACTGAATATTTGGGGTATGGTCTGCATACACTCTACCCTCCCTAGACCCCACTGTGTGGGAATACACTGGGTATGTTGTTGGTGTTGTACTAAATGTTTTGGGATTAAGTGAGTAGAGGTAACATGTTTAAATAGCCCTTAATTCATTTAATGATGATTAGAGGTGGTTTAGTGGTGTGAAAAGACTTGAATGCCATTAATTTAAATAAAAAAGAAGCAACTTTCTGCACTGTGCTTTGGTTGTGTGGTGCACTCCAATAGCACACCTGGGGGGTGTGCATAGCACTCCAATAGCACACCTAGGGGTTGTACGGCGCACATTAATAGTACACCTAGGGGTTGTGTGGCGCAAACTAATAGCACACCTGATTCAGTTGCTATTTGTGATTGCCATGCGTTACACAACCTTAGCATAAGATCTACCATACGACGCACATAGATTTTTAAGGGCTAAAATCACCCCCAACTTAACCTATAACATTTAAACATGGTTTACCATCGAAATGGGGGGCCCAAAAGTCATTTGGAATGCATTTTTTGAGCGTTACAACTACGGGGTATTACATGAACTTTTTGGGATTTGAATTATTTCTCCTCACTCGGTCATGGGGGAGATTATACCTATCAAACTCTCTTTTTTATCCCTCCTATCACGATCCCTATATCTATCATGCCATTTTCTTTCTCGATCACGATCGTTCCAACCTTGGTTCCTGCCTTGCCTTTGGTAGGTCACGTAGGAACCTCCCCGAATATTTAGTCAAATACCTTATCTCCTTATCAAGAGCCTTTGCTTTATCTTTATTATACCTTTTAGAGACCACGACATTGAGACTCATCACATGCTTTGTAAGGAGTTCTAATTGTTTCCATCATCTTAGCCATATTTTCATCCATCTCTTCATATTTATTCATTTGCTATTTGTTCACAATTGAGGTAGTAGGAGATCCCTAGGCTACTTTAGTGTCCCTTGTATTCCACCACTATTTTTCTTTGTAATTTGCCCAAGTAAAGTCGAAGCCACTACATATGATAACTTTACAAGCGACCCTCCAAAAGTATTGTCCACCATGGTTTTGTTTAATAGGTCTAACTCTCTATAGAAAATTTGGAGAAGAATTTTCTCTGGCACTTCATGGTTAGGGAATTGCATGAGGTTGTCATTAAACCTATCCCACACTTCATAAAAATGCTCCCCATTGAGTTGACAAAAATTTGTAATTTTGTTTCATAATTGTAACATCTTTGAAAAAGGGAAATATCGATCCAAAAAGGCATCCATAAGCTCGAACCACGATATGATAGAACCAAAGAGTATAGACCTCAACCACAACACCACTTCACCCGTTAAAGATAATGGAATAGCCTCAACCTAATGGACTCTTGTGTGATTTGAGAAAGGTCAAATAGGGCACACACCTCAAAAAATTGAAATGTGGATTTGGATATTTATGTGATTGACCCTCAAATATACCCTTCATTTGTAACCTATGTAGCATCACACTCGTCACATGGAATACTTTGTTTCCTTCATTAGGGCGAATGCGATGTCACTAGCATGCAGCGCATCATAAAGATGATCCTCATAATTGCGTTTCCCAATCAAATGCGCCCTCATTGCTCCCGCTATGACTCATGGTGTCGTGATTACTATGAAAATCACCAAATAAAACAAAACAACAAACAACATAAATAAAACACTATAGGTAAACCAAAAGTTGCTAACAACACCACACAAGCAAAAACTAAGTTTCACTTCACAGCAATGGCACCATTTTTATAATGCTCAAAATACACCATTATTTTGATGCAAGGCAGTAATCATCAATATAAAACCAACAAGAGTTGGGATTGTATCCACAAAGAGTGTAACCTCATTGACAAATTCTATGTATGTTGAGAGTTAACTAAGTGTTAACCCATATTACAGACGGAAAACCCAACATAAAATTGAATAGGAGAGGGTATGATTGAAAACTTTGTTTGAACAAAATCAACCTACGACACTAAATAAGAGAAAACAACTATTGAATTAAATCAATTGAGAGAAGAGTCATGGGGTTACACTTTCCTAGGGGTCATGCATATATGGGTGTTTGAGGGTTAGTCCATTTCACAGTCAAAGATTCGAGCAGGCTAAATTTTAACTCTTAGTGTTAGTCTTTCAACCAAACACTAAACATCACTCATGAATTCTTTCAAATATCTCATGAGTATGCCTAACTAACCAGTGCAAATCCTCAATTTAGCATCACTATTTCTAAGATGATGCCCTTTGACTGAATCTACATCGCATAATATCCTTATTTTAAGACAATGCTAAGGAAATAACTACTATCAAATACTTGTTCACAACAACTCATCACCCATATCACTCTTTCAAGGGTGATGTAGGATCCAATATAATTGGGGTTTTCACCTATAATTCTCAATTCAACCAAAGAGTAGTAGCAAAGACAAACATCAATAACTAATAATTAGGACAAACAATAAACACCCATACATTTTAATACCCTGTTCAAGCATAACCCCAAGATAAATATTTAGCTACTCATGAAAATGGAGAAAAACTATATACCTAAGTTGGCATTTAATTCTGCCATTGAAGATGCAAAACAAGATTAATATCAACTTCAATATCTAGTTACAGCTAAAAATCTATTGGAAATTTAATAACAATTGTTCTTTTCTAAAATTACAGTGTTTTTCTCTCTACTCAAATTAAAAATTAGTTTCAAGATGATCACAATGATTATGAACTCGACGAGTACTAATAATTAGCCCTCAAACATAGGAAAAGCTATTTGGGCAACTCCCCTAAAACTTAATCACACTCGCAAGGGTGCAAAACACTTTTATGAACAACTAAGTAACAACCAATAACTCTCTAGAATAGACTCTCCATCAATAGTGACTCATCTTCACTCCTTTACCTCATTTTCTGAATATGAAAATTTCACCCAACTCAATAAGTCTACATGGATCCTCATGAAAGAAAATCTCACACACTAAAGTATGTATTATGCAACAAGGGATTAAAGTGCAAGAACTAGCCCTTACAAAGAATCTCTTAATGCAAACAAGCATGATGCCATATGCTTACTCTTATTTTTAATCGCCACTAAATTGAAGACACTTGGTTGTAGGTCTTAAATGACTTTTTCAAGCTTGTAATGTAGGCTCAGGCAAGGGTAGGATAAACATTTTGGATAAAAGTGACTAAACCCTCCTTGAAATCTACATAACACACTATTCAATCAAACTTTGTTTCATGGGCCACTTCATTTCTTTCCAACTCATACATATGCCTACTTTTACTACCTTGATCCGCCCATCTTTTTAAAGCATTTTCTTATCATCTGTTTTCTTTATACAATTCATACATTTCTTTCCTTTGTTGAATCCTTTCTTTTTCCTATTCATTTGTTCCTACTATTTAGCTCTTAGGTACTCACTTACAATCCTGTCGCTAAAAGCTACCTCTTCAAAGATTCACCACCCCCACCTTAGGTTTTTAGCCTCAAGTTTCAGTTTTAAGTTTGAGAAAGGTATGGTTCAAATGAGGGATAAGAGTCAAATGGCTCATGGATTTTAATGTGGTGGCCAAAGAAAGGTTCAAAGGCTCAAAGTGGGTGAATAAAGCCACAATCTATGTATAGATAGGCTTTTAGGCTAAAGTGGATTTCCATGTTCACATAGAAGGCCTAAGATCATTTCACCAACCATGCATAATTATGATTAGCTTTGAGAGATTAATTGTGCAATTCTAGATGACACAACTAAGAATGAGAATTAAATGACTAAGATCACCCCATATGGAATGTAAACTATTCAAGGGAGATTAATTGAATTTCCTATTAGAGACAAATAGGGATATTTGCCACACACTACCAACTAAGGATTTTTGAGTCACACCAAAAGGAAAGTGTCATTACAAAACCATTCACATCTATGCCCTTGATTTTCACACAAAAGTTTGGGATGGAGGAGGATGCTTGTTTTATATATTCACCATAAAATATTGGCTATTGTTAGCACCAAATCAAGCCGTCATATCTCATTTTGACTCTGACAAGGGAAAACCATATGGCTACTCTGACTACACTATAGGCATACGAGCCATCTCAAATCTATAATGCCAAAACCCAAAAACACGATGATTTCCCATAAGAATGTAATATGACATCAAAAACACTATGATTTCCTTGCATCTAAAGATAAAATCCCAAATACACGACAATTTCCCATAAAAATGTCGTCACTCAATGTATTATAGGTAAATTCTCTTCCAACATCATTATTAAAACAAAATTAAAATCTATAAATGAAAAAAAATCTAAGAATGAAAACAAGTGACAAATCCATCAAATGTAGGAACCCTCAGAGTGCCCAGTATTACAACCCAAAATAAAAAGAGCATCATCCATATAAACATAAAAATATCCAAATAATACAGACCAAATGAAATATCAAATTAAATACAAAGATGGGCACCCCCAACTAAAATCTTACAGTGTCCTCACTGCATATCAATAAAGTATAAAAAGAGTAAAAGGGCTCCCTATAACCGCATCAAGCGCTAGAGCTACTCGTCGTCTCCTCATCATCATCTCCAGCCTCAACAACAGTCGGCTCCTTATAATTAGACCATAAATCTGGGATCTCATCATCTAACCCCACTCTTGGGGAGGGAAGTCTACCTCTAGGCTTTATAACTCTCTACAAATCCTTCACATTATTCCATATATAGGTGAAAAATTTATGTCTTCTTCTTTGTTTTTTTATTTTGTCATGATATGACTTTAATTTATACCTCTAGGCTTTATTTTTTATTTCTTTATAACCTCTAGGCTTTATAACTCTCTACCTCTAGGTAAAAATTTATGTTTTTTATAACTCTCTACAAATCCTTCACATTGTTCCAAAGCTCTTGATATGACTTTGCAAAAGAATAATAGGCCCTCTCATGTTTGGAAATGATGTCCCCCTGCTCCTTCTGGTCTATAAAATACCATCATAGTTAGTATGTGCAACATAAGAGTGGTGAGTGGTATAAGAACCTCCTGGCCCCATGGGAAACCCAGACACAAGCTCCCTAATTGATCTCACATCACTCTAGAAATCCTCAAATATCCCTACAGTGGATAGCCTACAAGAATCCATGTCATCAGCTATCGACTTACCTAAGTTAATTTTCCTCTTTTAGTTTTTCTAGGTGATTCCTCACCCTGAATCTTAAGAGGATAAATAGGGGTTTTTAGTCATGCCTAAGTGTCCCTAGGGTACTCCTCAAACCCAGCTCTCTGGGATATCTTTGTGATTCAGGAAGGAAATAAGAGTAGGGAGCTGCATCTAGTCTTGAAATATTACTTGTCAGAGATCACAATATGCCCACCATTCAAAGAAATATTGTCCAAGATGCACACAACCATTTGAGCTCACGTATTTGGGACATAGGTCATGTTAGTGGATTGGGTAATACCATTACAAATGATAGCCAATCAAATCCTATCCTCAGCTGTGAAATCATGCAATGATATCCCCATCTTCATGGCGGCCCATGGGATATCTCTCTTCACAGACATTGCCTCTGAACTAGACAGCTCCCCAGTTCACAATCCTTGTCCTTAAACTATTCCATATCAGAATTTGGTAACCCATATATGTCATTGATTTGCTTTGCCCCGAAGTGAACATTCTTCCCTCGAATTCTTAGAATTGGGTTGGAGAAAGATACTACACTGAGGTTAGCAAAGAACTTCCTCACCCAATGTTCATTTTCCTGACATGGATCTGGGGTAAAGCATCTCCACTCAGTGGTCACCAATCTATCATGAAATAACAAGATATTCTCCGGCATTTCTTTTCCAAACATATGCCTCAATCCTGGAGTATTTTTTGTCTTTGACAGGTCTGTATAGTACAAGGTTTGGCATTCAGGGTCCATGAAGCGAGTTTGGTCATAGTTTGTCATATTTAGCATTGAAAACTTGAAAAACAACACCATAACATTAAGCATTCACATCAACAAGGAATACATATGCTATGTGAGTTAATTAAGCTAAAGAGATGGTTCCTTAGTGAAATTTGGACTAAAACAAAGAATTCAGAGTTTTTGACCTGGCTACCTCACTACCTTCAGTTGTTGCGATTGAGGGACACTAGAGCATGATTGCATTACTACAATAACGATTAGGTAACCTCTATCGTGGTAACTGAGTGACACAACCCAAACTAGGGCCTAATCATGTTGGGCTTCTCAAGTCTGACCGGGATCGGAGATCGATCCCGAAACCCAACCATAACCACCCTGCACCCTATGTCGGATATATTTAAAACATATGACAATATAGTATAAGCATAAATCAAATAAATTAGTTAAAGTCTACATGCCTGTCAAACTGGTGTCAACCCAATACAATACCAAAGCCAAGATTGACACCAATACCCACACCGCCCATGCCCAAAGTAGTCACACAAAGACTTTAATAAAAAATAATGAACATCGGACCGGTACACTCCCACAACCATAGCAAAACCAAAGTCTAAGAAATAACAAAAAGTATAAAAAGAAGTCCATAGCATCAAATGGAGCCTTTTAGAGTATGGAAGCTCACCACTTCAGTCCAACACAAAGCAGTTTCCAAATCTAAGATCAGTGAACAAGAAGAGTAGTATGGTCAGTTCCTACATCACGTGGGATATAGCACCCGAAGATGGGTTATCGGGTGCATACTATCATGTACTCAGAAGTAAGGATAAAATAATGCCATTATTAAAAAAAAGTAAATAATCATATACAACCACATACATACATAGATACTATACTGAGAAAGGGAACCGAGTTTAGTATGCATTTAAAACCTTTAACCTGGGTTGTGTAGCTTAACCTTCCTAAAACTTCCCATGGGCTATATGTGTCCAGTGTTAGCCCCTAAAAAGGCCCCATTATGTTTAGTTGCATTAATCGGAGATATCATAGGGATATGGATTCCTATGTACCCTTCACTCTCCATGATATATATAAGCAAATATAAACTTAGGGGATTCTCGTATTATATGGTCACCGTGACCAATCCATATGTCGGAAAACCTGAGTTTCTAGTGTCCACCGATTGGACTCACACCTTAACTAATATCTATCAAAACCTGCCATTATTTACCAATTAAAACCTTTAGCACATAACCAAACCAAAAATTTTAGAGTATACTACCAAGTCATTATGAAGTGGTATCATCTTACCAATTATAGATTGCAAGTAATGTCATTAGCTAACACTTAGGGGATTCCTATGTACCCCATAAGATTTCCAATCTATCAAAACCATGGGAACCAAGGCCTTTCCAATTCATTTAACTCAATCAAACCATTTCAATTCCATTACCATATTATAAAATGCAAGGTTTTCAATAAAAGTCAAACTATGTGACAACAACATTCTCATAGGGATTTTAAAAAACATGTTGAGAGCAGATAGTTTCAAAAACCTAGAACCAAGAACCAATTAACTATTCCTATGCAACCACATGTTCAAACCAACATTATAACATGAAAAAATACAAATAGAACACGGGAAAACATCATCAAACCATTATTAACCAAAGCCCCCAACATATATTTCAAAACCAACACAAACCTCTAAACATGCCATGAAAACCATTAAGTAAAACATCCTTTTTTCTTGAAATAACAATGAGGAAGTAGTAATTTAACGCCTCGAATCTTGTACCCAGAATGTTACACGGTGCTCATGACTCTGAAGGAGCACAAGTTAACTCATCACTGATATTTGTACCTATATAGTGCATAATATACTGTATAATATGAAAACATGAACTAAAATGCCATAAGGTTCAAAACTGTAACATAGGATTTAATAAATCATAAAATATAGATGGGGTATGAAATACCTAAAACAACAGAAATAACTAACTAAACATGATATTCTGGAATGCCTCTATCTGACTGAACGGTTTGAATAAGGAGTTGATAGGACATGTCCCCAACTAACTCCAACTAATAAATAATTAGTGAGATAATAAAGTAATGATCATGTCCTCGAAAGATGAGGACTCACTGCTAATTCTGATTGCTAAGACTAGAATCTACTGATGCTCTGGAGCTCATGTCTTTGAACCTATGGTATAAGACACCATAGCGCAAATGCGTCAGTACTTTGAATGTATTGGTATGCATGTGAGGTAGGTTGAATGCATGGGGTTCATATGCATGCACAACAATGGCTAACTGACCAATACGAACGTATAAAAACATGCATGCATACAAGTAACTACTACTGAAATCGTGATAACATGAATTTTACTGATGACTAACATGACTGGTAACTGATTCAGATGACTGATATAGCTGGTAACATAGGTGACAGTATCAGATAGTCCTGAAACTGATGGAACTATCTGAGTTCCGTACTGTATCTGAATTGACTTTATCTGACAAAGTACTAATTCTATAACATGAAACTGTAGGTAGTAGTTATCTAACCTACATGCCCCAAATAACGCATTATAGCTGAATTGGGGTCTAATCTGTACCCTGATAGGAAGGATGTCAATATTGCACCATTGATAAGGAAAACATATGAGTAATCCTCAAGTAGCAGGTTACTCTAATGAGAATGGTGGGAACCCTCAACTAGCAGGTTAAGCCACCTCATCTACCTTCAACTAGTAGGTATGATGTCTCAACCTATGCAGGCTCGCAGTTCTGGAACGCAAAGATTGCTTCTAAGAATCACACTTTCTATTGTCAGGTGAGTTCCCATCCTTGGGTTCACTCGGTGCTAATTTCTACTCCCATCTGAATAGATACTAGACATGATTAACTAATCTGAATATGGACTGAGTTTACTAAATTTTGTTAACTGACAGAATACTACTAATATCTGAAACTGACTAAAATCATCAAGACTACTTAATTACTGAGCTTTCCTGAGTCACATGACTAACTGAGTTCTATGGATCATGGATTGACTGAGGATATCGTGAAAACATGACATTGGCTCTAGGCATACAACTAAGTTATGGGGTACAAGTACCCCAAGGACTCGATGGAAAGTAACTGACAAAGCATGACTTTCTTGAATACATGACCAACATCGCAATCCATAATTTATTTATTGAGGAAATTCATCAAACATGTGATATGCATAAGCTTGTACATAAATGGGGATTTCATAACATCACATACTAGTTTGGGCATTTTTCCTTCATTTAGGCATTTAATCAAATGCATGGTAGGTATAGTATGTGTAGACAACATTATAAAACAATTAAACATTATGATTTAATTCTAATTTCATCATTTAAGGGTTTAATCATAGGTTTACACGAATCTACATCTATACTAATCAAATCCGCATAAAATTTATCCCCCAAAATGGAATAGAATTCAATTACTGATTATCAACATGAACAAGAGCAGCCCTATCATGAAATTCATAAAGGAAATCCATAAACTTAAACTTTGAAAAGAGATTCTTGGGCTTCATGGACGAAAGGAGTCCATGGATGAACACTATGCATATCTAGGTTGAGTTTCTTAAAGTTCTTGAATTTGAAGAATTTGAATCTCTTAGTTCTTGAAGAAGATTTGAATTTTGTTCTGGGGGATTAATCTTAGAGGAAAAACCCTAATTTTGATATTGTAGATTGATAATAAATTTCTAAGCTTTGGTCGGATATAACTAGGTATATAAACGGGTGGTAAAATACCAAAAATCCCCTTTAAAATAACTGAATGGCACATGCGACGGTGGGTGCGACGGTCCATCGCCGGGTCGACAGTCTGTCAGAATGACTATCGTACTGGAACCAGAACCGAAACTTACTTCCTTGGTGCGGTGGTGGGGTGCGATGGTCCTTTGGTCCTGACCATCACTTCTAGAAAAAATAGGATCTCACTGTTTTCCTTGCGATGGCCGAAGCGATGGTCCATCGCTAGTTCGATGGTCCATCGGCCTGGGCCATCGATCCAGGGAAGAAGGTAGTCACACTGCCTTATTAAAATGGTTGTAGGCGATGGTCCGTCGCTACTCTGATGGTCCGTCAGCCTCACCGTCGAACTTGGGCGGTTTTACTGCCTTCTGTATTTCGTACATAAGTTTCTCTTCCGATGTTGGATTTTGAAGAAATTGGTATTGATGGAAAGGTTATTCCATTTTCCACGTGACAAAAAGAAAAAATCTTAAATATTCCACGTGTACAAAAGTGGATTCATCTTTCAAAGAAAGTTTCTAACATTCTTGGGACGGTTTTAAGATAGAAAAAAGTATGGGGTACCACAAGTAACATGCCTTAGACACCAAAGAAGATGGAGAGAAACCACCCTTGAGAGCCTTAATGGACCACTTTGAGGAAACCGTAGCCTCTTTTTGAACCAAGAGCTCGAGAGAGATTTAAGAGTCTTTTGAGAGTGTTTGATTATGAATAATAGGTTAAGGAAGCCTTCAAAGGTGTTTTAAGTCATGGGGTCCTAAGTAGTTATTAGAGGGAAATGTCCAAAATAAACCTAGCTTAAGCTTTAAAAATTCCGCATGAAGGTACGATTGGACCCCCTCCACTCATACCCACAGCATACGAGTGGTACCTTCTACTAGTACCTTGATCAGAAAGTTGAACATCAGATATAGTCCAACAATGACTCCCCTAGCCCAAATCGTACCTTCACCATACGACAAGTACTAACCTAGTCACACCGTACGCAGAATGTCAATGGTTAGACCCTGGAAATCATACGAATTAACCCTATTGCTCATATCATGTACATACAACTCTTATGGAGGCTTTTTGTACCTTGGACAAACAATAAAAATACCACTCTGAGTAACATACGACCAAGACCCCTAAATCGTATCATCATTATATGACAAGTAAGCATAAGTATGATGATTAGAAAGCTCAAACTCATGAAATTTCAAAGGGTAAAAAATCAGGGAATTTCAATTCTCCCCTACTTGGATCATTAGTCCTGGAATGATGGAATGAGAAAGTAATAACACGGTTAAACCATCAAACGTCCGTACCCTTATCTTTAAGATGGAAAATAGAATACCAAGGAACCAATATTTCCTTTAACAAAGTTTAAAAACAAAAATGTTATGAAGAACACATACCTTCCACACAAATTTTCAGAGCAGAAAATAGGAAAGGATACTTGGACTTCATGTCCTCTTCAACTTCCTATGTTGCCACTTCCACCTTGTGTTTCATACTTAGAACCTTTACCGAGACCAAATCTTTGGTCCACAATCGACAAACCTAATGATCCAAGATCTTAACCTTAATCTCTTCATAAGATAGGAAATTCAAAATACCAATATCCTTGATAGGCACAATTTACGATGGATCACCAATACACTTCCTCAACATAGAGACATGGAATATCAGGTGAAGGGAGCTTAAACTAGAAGGTAATTCCAACTCATAGGAAATATTGCCAACCCTCCTCAAAATCATTAGGACCCATATACAGGGGACTGAGCTTTTCCTTCTTCCCAAACCACATCACTCCCTTTATGGGAGACACCTTCAAGAACACCCTATCTCCAACCTCAAACTCCAAGACTCTTTGCCTCACATCTGCATAGGACTTTTAGAGAATTTGGGCAGTCTTAAGCCCATCCCAACTCAACTTCACCTTCTACATAGTTTGGTGAACCAAATTTGAGCCAAACATATCTGCCTCACCGTCCTCAAACTGCCCAATAGGAGATCTACACCTCCTACCATACAATGCCTCAAATAGAGCCATCCTAATGCTAGAGAGGTAGCTCTTATTGTAAACAAACTCCAAAAGAGGTAAGTTCTCAACCCAACTACCACCATAGCTAATATCTCAACCATAAAGAATATCTTCTAATGTTTAATAGTCATTTTCACTTACCTATTTGACTTTGGGTGAAAAGAAGTACTCAAACTTACATTAGTCCCCAACCCTTTCTGAAATAACCGCCAAAAGTGAGATGTAAACTATGTCCCATGATCAGAGATAATAGAAATACGTACTCCATGCAACTTCACAGCCCCATGGAGATACAACCTCACATAATCCTCATCTAAGAAGTTAGTCCTCACTGGAAAAAAGTGAGCTAACTTTGTCATCCTATCCACGATGACCCAAATCAAATCAAATTGGTTTTGAGACTAAGGAAGACCGGTAACAAAATCCATGTTCATTACCCCCCACTTCAATTTAGGTATCTCAATTTCTAGATACAATCCTCCAGGCCTCATTTGCTCAACTTTCACTTGTTTCCACACCATGCACTTGGACACAAAATTAGCCACATCCCTCTTTATATTGTGCACTAATACATATCCTTAAGGTCATGATACATTTTCATCAAACCAGGATGAACAATATAGCATGACTCATGCGCCTCATCCAAACTCTTATTTCACAAGCCATCGATGTCAGGAACACATAGCCTCTCTTAGTACCATAAAGTACTATCACCACTAGTCTCGAAGGACATCACCTTTTTTCTACCTACATCACCCTTGATCCTCATCAGATAGGATCTAACATCTGCTTCTCCTTGATCTCAATACCAAAAGATGACCGTGCCACTTCCTATACCAATACACCACCATTCTCAGAGTCCAAGAGATGAACTCCAAGGTTAGTAAAACGGTGAAAATCCTTCACCAACTCCCACTTCTCCTTATCCTCATGAGCTAGACTCAGTATAGATAACCTGCTAAGAGCATCAGCAACCACATTAGCTTTTCCTGAGTGGTAATGAAGACTCATGTAATAATCCTTGAGAAACTCAATCGATCTCCTTTACCTGAGGTTAAGATATTTTTGAGAAAATACATACTACAAGCTCTTATGATCAGAAAAGATATCCACATGCACTCCATATAAATAGTGCCACCAGATTTTTAATATGAACACCATAGCTAAAAATTCTAATTCATGAGTCGAATAGTTCCTCTCATGCACCTTCAACTACCTAGAGGTATAAGCTATCACCTTTCTATGTTATATTAAAATGCAACCAAGACCCATACGAGAAGCATCACAATAGACTACAAACCTATTAGTGCCTTCAAGCAAAGTCAAAATCAGAGTCAAAGTTATCTTATCCTTTAGCTTTTTGAAACTATCCTCACAAGCATCAAACCATAAGAACTTTACCTCTTTCTTAGTCAACTTAGTCAATGGGGCAGTTATAGTCAAAAAACTCTCCATAAACCTTCTATAATAACCCACTAAACACAAGAAGCTATGAATACCCATTGAAGTCATGGCTCTAGGACACTTCTTCACCACTGCTACCTTTTGTGGATCCACCATGATCCCTTTACTAGAAATGATATAACCAACAAAAGTGACAGCGTTCAACCAGGATTCACATTTTGAAAATTTAGCATGCAACTGTTGCTTCTTTAAGGTCTGCGATACAATACGGAGGTGATTCACATGATCTACCTCGCCCTTCGAATACCCCAAAATGTCATCATGAAAACAATGATGAATAAGTCTAGAAACTGATGAAAGACCCTATTCATCAAATCCATAAATATCGCAGGGGCACTGGTCAACCCAAAAGACATAACTAGAAACTCAAAATACCCATAAAAGGTATGGAAATCTATCTTAGGGATATCCACCTCCCTAATATTTAGCCGATGATACCCGAATCGAAGATCAATCTTGGAGAAAAACTTGGCACCTTAAAGATGATCAAACAAATCTTTTATCCTTTGAAGAGGATACTTATTCATTACCATCACCTTGTTCATCTACAGATAATCAATGCACATCTGAAGGGAACCATCGTTCTTTCACATGATAAAACTGGTGCACCCCATGGGAACACATTAGGATGGATGAAACCCTTATCTAAAATATCTTAAGTTGTTCCTTAAGCTGCTTTAACTTAGCTGGAGCCATTCTATATAGGGGAAAAGAAACTGGACTAGTGTCTGGAACAAGATCAATCCCAAACTCAATCTCCCTATCAGGAAAAACACCAAGAAAGTCATCAGGGAAGACCTCAGGATATTCATTCACCACTAGAATAGAATGCAAAGAAGGACCAAGTTAGAATCTTTAACTTGGACTAGATAGTAGAGACACCTTTGGAGATTAATCTTTAAGCTCTATGATACGATATAAACTTCCCCTTAGGAGCGAGGAAACCACCTTCCCACTCAATAATTGGCTTATTAGGGAATTTAAAGACAACCATACGGGTCTGACATTCTAGTGAAGAATAACATCAGTGCAACCAATCCATCCCTAATATGAGATCAAAATTCAACATATCTAACTCAAATATATCAACCAAAGTTTGTTTACTACCAACAGATACCACACACCCCTTAATGACTCTTCTAGTGACCACAAAGTCACCTTCTAAGGTAGAAACAAAAAAAGGGTTTCATATACACTCGGGGCCAAAATCAAAATATATAGCCATAAATGGAGTCACATAAGAGAGAGTGAACCCCAAATTAAGTAAATAGTACACATTACAGAAAAAGAGTTTCAACTTACCAGTCACGATATCAGGTGATGCCTCAATCTCCAGTCGAGTAGTGAAAGCATAGACATGGTTCCAGCTAGTGTTGGAACTAGATGGTACACCTTTTGGTGTCATAGCTAATGATAAAGAAACTAGAACCTTGTTCACCCCTAAAACAACCTTACCAATAGGATATTTTCTAAGCATATACCCTGGTTGACCATAGTTAAAGCATTTATCCCTTCCCACACAACAAAAAACCTAATGCAATCTACCATAAAACTTGTAGGGAGGATATGATGGAGTTGACTGGGCCCCCACTATCCTAAGATTGGGAATTGTGTGCTCTGAAGTTGTCTCCATCTTGGAAATGCCTATCACCAAAAATGGCTTTGGGTAAGGCGTACTAGCTGTTGAGTATGACCCAGAATCTCTCTACTTCGTTTTAGGCCACTTACCACTGTCCCTGCCAGCTTGATGTTGGCCACCACCCTGCTCAAAGAACCTAAACTTCCTCCTTTCCTCTCCTCTATCTCATCTTTCTTCTTTTTTTCTTCCTCTACCTATTGCATATACATAACCAACCTAGAGATATCCATGTTATAGATCAATAAGGTAGCCTTACTTTCTAGTATCAACTCTCTTACCCAAAATCGAACTTTCTCATCCTAGTTCTCATGCTAAAAATTATCTCCAAAGCATACTGAGATAACTACTAAAATTTTAAGGCATACTCCTTGACAGACATCTTAACTTGCTTCAAATTAACAAACTCTTTCTCATTTGATTCCATCAAATCATCATGAAAGAAGAGTTCCAGGAAAGCATTAGAAAAATTTTCTCATAGAGCTGACTCATCACCATCACCCCTGGACTAATCCTATTCATTGTACCATTAGTACGATACGTCCTTTAGTTGATAGAAGGCAAAATCAAAACCCTTCACATTCGTGGCATGCATAACACGAAAGATATTTTCCATCTCATTCAGAAAACATGGAGGATCCTCCTCTACCTTAACACCAGTAAAGGTCGAAGGGTACAACCTCATGAATTGGCCAACCCTTGTGGCCTCATAAGATAGAGTAATAGAAGTACCATGCTTAGCAATGCCAATATATAGACAGACTGATGAAAGTCAACATTTGTCACATCAGCCTGAGAAGCTTGAGAAGGACTACAGGGAATCGGTGAACTTCAGAACAATCCAAAATTGAACCCCTACACTTGGTCTGGATCCCATAAGTAGAACGAGTCCTATCATCATTATCCTCAGTTGGGATAAAGGAGTTTCTGTGAGCTTTAAATTGTCAAGAAGGAATTATCAAAAAGGAAAACAAACAGGAATTTGTGGAGATTTCAAGACCTTAGACCCACCACTCAAAAATAAAACACAAGAAAGAAAACATTTCTAAATGCCTTGTAGCCTCTTCCTTATGAGTGTGGTACGCTATATACCCATAATGAGACTCTACTTAACATGGATTTGTGGAATCTCAATTGACTATGAACCTTCGACTCTGATACAAATCTGACATGACCCAAATAAGGGCCTAGTCATGTAGGGTTCTACAGGTATGATCAGGACTGGAGACTGCCCCCAAAACCCGACAATAAACGCCTGCACCCTATGTTGGATGTATTCCAAACATATGATAAGATAGAACAATCATAAATCAAATACATTAGTTTAATTTCATAGACCTAACCAACTTGTGTCATCTTAGTACCAATACCAACGCAAAGAATGACGCCAATACCGATATCGTCCATGCCTAAAGTAGTCACAGAAATCCTCTAACCAAAAATAAAGAACATATAATTCGGACATGCCCTGGACCATAGCCAAAACCAAAGTCCAATAAATAACAAAAAGTATAAAAATAAGTCTGTAGCATGAAATGAATCCTTTTGGAGTATGAAAGCTCATCTCTTTAGGCTAACACTAAGTTGTTCCCAAATCCAATATCAATGAGCAAGAGAAGTAGAATGGCTAGTTCCTGCATTTCATGGGGATACAACACCCAAGATGGGTTAGCAAGTGAATGCAAGAACGTACTCTGGAGTAAGGATAAAATAATGCCATTATTCAAAAACAAAGTAAAAAATTATATGCAACCACATACACATATATATATATACCATGTAACGAAAGGGAATCAGGTTTAGAATGCATTTAAAACCTTTAAACTGGGTTATGTAGCTTGATTGTCCAAAAACCACCCACGGGCTATATGGGTCCTGTGTTACCCCCTAAATGAGCCCTAGTATGTGTAGCCACATAAATCAACATATAATAGGGGTCGGAGATTAACGTATAACTTTTTTCCCTCTATGATACATATATACAAGTATAAACTTAGGGGATTCCCATTTACCCCACAAGTACACGGTTACCACGACCAATCCTCATGTTGGTAAACATGAGTTTCCAATGTCTGACTAGTGGACACACATCTTCATAGTTAGCTATCATAACCCACCATTATTGCCTAATAAAAACCTTTAGCATATAACCAAACCACCAATTCCTGAGGGTACCACCCCGGCATTAGGAAGTGGTATCGTCATACTGTCTATAGCTTACAAGCAATGTCATTATCCAAAACTTAGGGGATTTCTATATACCCCATAGGATTTCCAATCAATCAAAAACATGGCCACCAAGGAATTTTAAAATCATTTAACTCCATCAAACCATTCAGGGTTCCATTACCATATTATACAATGCAAGGTTTTCAATAAAAAGTCAAACTATGTGACCAAAACATTCTCATAGGTATTTTAACAAACATGTTGATGGCATATAGTTTCCAAAATCAAAACAAAAAAAAACAATTAACTATTCCTATGCAACCACATGTTCAAACTAGCATTATAACATGAAAAACCATAAATCAAACAAGGGAAAGCATCATTCAACCATTACTAACCAAAAACCCTAATATATATCTCAAAACCAACACAAACCCTTAAATATACCATGAAAACCATTAAGTAAAACATGCATTTATATTGAACTAACAATGAGAGAGGAGTAATATACCTTAGAAACCAAAGAAGATGGACAGAAATCACCATTGAGAGCCTTAATCTACCACCTTGAGAAAACTCTAGCCTCATTTTAAATTAAGAGCTTGACAGAGATTTAAGAGTGTTTTGAGTTTTTTAATTGTTAATAATGGGTTAAGGAAGCCTACAAAGGTGTTTTAAGTCATAGGGTTCCAAAGAGTTGTTAGGGAAAATGTCTAGAATACTCCCAACTTAAACTGTACAATTTTCGTAGGAGGGTACGGTTGGACCCCCTCCACTCGTATCCACATCGTACGAGTGGTACATTTCACTCGTACCTTGATCAAAAAGTTGGACATCTTATTTTGTCCAAGATAAGAATCCCCTATCCCATATCATACCATTACCATACGAAAAGTACCTACCTAGTCGTACGCTAAGTACCATGTCAATGGTTAGACCCTGGACTGCATATAATTTGGACCCTACTACTCATATCATGTACATACGAATCTTATAGAGTCTTTTCATACCTTAGATAGAAAACAACCAAGACCAGACTAAGTTATATACAACTATGACCCCAAAATCGTATCCTCATCAGATGATAAGTAAGCATGAGTCGTATGATAAATTTGAAAGCTCAAACTAAGGAAATTTCTAAGGGTCAAAACTCAAGGTGTTTTATTGAGGCTGTTGGCCAAGAAGGATTATGCCTTTAAACTTTTATTTTCTACCTTATTTTGTGTTCATAACAAACAATTGACATTATTAACAATAAACACAATCCCTAGACACTTAATTATGCCCTTAAAACATAGAAAAAATTAAAAAGAATTTATTCGATCATTTCACCGAATATTTGGTGTGCATATGTTATTTCTAACAATTTTGAACAAATTTTTGTACTCAAGACTTCCCCATCAATTCACACACCAATAACAGCGGCCAACACACTAAACAAGCATAATTGGACTCAAGATTTAGCATACAAATCACAATTTTAAGCTATTTTCATAAACATGCATTCTGAGACCATAACTACACATTGAAGAAGGGAATTAGATAATATACCAGCTTAGGAGATGCGTAAGGGAGGCAATGCACTGTTGGATACTCTTTTAACATACAAAATAATTGCAATTTGAGAGTAATTGAAGAGGAAGTATGGTGAGAGTGCTGGGCGATTGTTCATTTTTAAAGTTTTATGTTCCCCTATTTTCAAATTATCATCCCATAACTTAATTCCACCATATTTTCTCTTACTCAAAATCATTCAAATGCACCTTTTTGGGAACTTCATTTTTATGGATTAATCTAAACAAACAAAATCTAATCTAACAAATAAAATTTTAAGGATAAGGGCTAATTTAATGGCAATGATGGGTTGCCTCCCATCCAACACCTAATTTAACTTTGTGGTACGAGTTTCTTCTATATTTAGGTTAGTTCTTTCAGCTGAGCTGAACCAACCTCCTCTCCCTCATCAATAATATCAAGAACAGAGAACACTTGTAACCCGTTTGGTTACTTCTTAGTTGTGCACACCTGGAATGAGACTCCATTACTATGCACTCAAAACAATATTTCTCCACATTCCATGTCTAATAATACCATTTCAATTGCTAAGAAGGGTCTCCCAAGTATTATGGATATTTCATGGAAAATTTCACAATCAAGCATAATAAAGTCCTCTGGGAGAATGAATCTATTGACTTTCTTCAATACATCATATAGCACCCCCATCAGCTACTTTATTGAGCAATCCTCCACCAATAACCTCATGGTGGTGGGTGTAGGAGCATATAACTCTATCTTTTCATACACTGCATATGGCATCAAATTTATGCTAGCACTAAGATCACATAATATCTTGTCAAATTTGTAAGTCCCAATGGTGCAAGGGGTTGTAAAAACACTCGGTTCATTAATCTTTTTGGTCATGGAATTGGACATGATGGGGCTACAGCTAAGGGTCGCGTAAATACTCTCACCATTGACAAGCTTATTCTTTTACATCAAGTCCTTCATTAATGATGTGCTAGATTTTTGTAGCATATTTAGGACTTTTTAACTTGAAATAATTGTAAGTTCTTAAGTAATTATTGGTGTTTTTGATGTTATTTCTTAAGATTTTGTAGAAAAGTCACAATGCATGGAAATAAATAACAATGCATCAGAATAGCTGAAATCTGAGCAAAAAGAGCTGAAAACATAGCTGAAAACAACTGTGATAAGTCATTAGCCTTATGATAGGCTATCAGCATTGGCATCATCCTTAACTAGGGAGTTGCAGTCTGAGAAGCAGTTCTGACGATATTGGTGATGTAGCATCAAAGTCGTGATAAGGTATCAAGAATGGCATCATCCTTAAGAAGAAAGTTAGCATGGGAAAAAGATATCTAACGACGTTGGTGATACGCCATTAGATCCCTAACACGGCATCAGCCACATCGTCAGCCTGAGACAGAACCTGAAAGCAATTGAAGCCTCTCTGATGCCATCCGTGATAGGGCGTCAACTTCTTGACGCGACGTCAGCCTGGGCGTCACCTATTCTAAACAATTTTATTAATTTTGTTATTTTATTTCCTAATTAGGCTTTAGTATAAATAGCATCTTAGGGTTTTTGATTCATTCATAAGTCATCTATCTGAACAATTTTACTAGGGCAAAAAAAGAGAGAAACCTCTCATAAGGGTTCCTTACATTCTTGTAAAAATCTTCCATTTGAAGATTGATTGTGGGTATGATTTATTACTTATTCTTGATTATGAATTCAATACATATTGTTGATCTTTGTATCATGAATAGATAATTTTCTTTACTTGAGTTATGGGAACCTTGGTGTGA
Source organism: Capsicum baccatum var. pendulum (assembly GCA_030864225.1). Classification (NCBI taxonomy): domain Eukaryota; kingdom Viridiplantae; phylum Streptophyta; class Magnoliopsida; order Solanales; family Solanaceae; genus Capsicum; species Capsicum baccatum. Next base: position 87,272,885 of record CM061555.1, on the reverse strand, counting down.
ATACTAATTTGGGTTGTGAATCTAATGTATGTCTATAAGAAATTGATGTTGTGGAAACCTTTCTTTATTTTAATGATCTTTCTTGGATGCAACTAAATAGAGTCAGCACTACAAACATCATTTGTCTAAGAGGAAAATGTTTGTTAGGTTACTTCAATGAAACAATCACTTGTCTGAGAGAAAAGTGTTTGTCAAGCAATGTAACGATCTCTCTTAGTTGCAACTTGAAAGGTGATACCAAGAACATCACTTGTTTGAGAGGAAAGTGTATGTGGGAAAAGAAAGAGTTTACATGGACTCAAAAGATTTTAATCTTTAGTTTAATGGCAAATGCCTTAACCGAATTTGCCTACATAAGAACATAGTTGAATAGCAAACACATCCTTTAAGTTTGAGAGAATTAATGGATATATTGCCTAATGAGGTCGAGAGATGAATGGTTAAATAATAGGATTCAACTCTTCTTGCAATTGAAGTGTCAATTGAAACTCTAAAGTGATTTGCAACCTAACCTATATAAGCATCTTGGTAACCATAACTCCAGTGTCCCATAACATTGTTAAATCAAAGTGTTTATTAACTTTTGTTTAACCATTTAAAACCCCTAAATTTTATCTTTTTCTATTATTTGTTTAAATTCAACTTGTAGCTGTAGTTTCAAATTAGTTTGATCGCCAGTCACATTGTTCCTCGTGGATTCGACCCCGACTCTGAAGTTGGGTAAATATATTGACAACGATCGCCTTGCACTTATTTGAGGTGTAAGTTGAGCGTTATCAAAAATGACGTCGTTGCCGGGGAAAAATTTAGCGTATTGAGTTGGTTTGGAATTTTACCTTACTTGCTTGAATTCGAACTTTTAAATATTTGTTTGTGATTTCCTTTGTTTTATGTGTTTGGTAGATGATAACGCTCAATCTACAGCTCTCGTAGGAGTGTAAAGCGGTCGTTAGCAAATATAGAACCCAACTGGGTTGGGTATCGATCCCACAGGGAATAGCTTGGTCAACAAGTAAGCAACGATTACTAGACTTTTAGTGCAAGTCTCGTAAGTCGGGGGGATTGTAATGTGTAACAAAAGTATTAATGTAAAAGCTGAAAATAGAAAAATAAAAAGAAAGAATGTTTAGTAGGTTGTAAAACAATGAGAATTGAAGCGTTGGGGTTATGTCCACCTTCTGAGTTATACGTCTCTATTGGCTATGAGTGTGTAGCATTCAGACATGTATGTGCTTATAGAGAATTGTATTCGATGGTAAATCCAGGCGTCTTTTGACCTATTCGAGGATTATTTCACTTTAACTCTTTTGAGCTTAAAGCGTGTCTAACGGTATGAATTCTCCAAGAGGTTAATCCAGTTACGACACTAACTGTTTAATAGGGGATGGGACCCTACTACCTTGACACTATCTCTTTTCCAGACAAATAACCTTTCTTTCAAACAAGTTAGATGTTATACTGGCGTATTCTTGCATTTGCAACCACAAAGAATTTAGATGAAGATGAAGAGAATAATGATATAAGCGGCATACGTGTTACGAACTCACAAACTCACAGTAATAGATAGTATCTCATTCGGCTTCCATAACCCCAACAGAGAGGTTTAGTTACCCATGAGTGCGTAGGAAATCACAATTGGCATTGTTGTTATACCACAATAATGATGAATTTCGTGTAGCACAAAAGTGGTAGGCGTTTAGGCGTGAATTCCTTAGCAAAGTAACGTTTCTCTTGTTGCGGAAACTAAGAATTGAATAGATGAATATAAGAAGAAAATAGAATTAAAGGAAGAATTCGGAATTGAGAAGTAGAATGTATATTTTTTATGATGAATAAAAATCTCTAGCATGATAGGGTATTTATAATACCCATATCCTAATCCTACTAAGCTAATGAAATATCTAACCAAATCCTACTAAGCTAATGAAATACTTAACCCAATTGTACTAGGTTAATGTATCAGTATCCAAATCCATATAAACTAATGAAATACTTAACCCCATTGTACTAGGTTAATGTATCATTATCCTAATCCAAATAATTTACTGCAAGTCCCCAAAGTCTTCAGAAATGTTGTTTTAGCCCGGGACAGATTTTCCATGCATCACTTTTGGTCCTTAGGCGTCCAAGCTTGGCTTTTCTCCTTTCGTGAAGCTTTCTTTGGCGTCAAGTTATCCATGAAATGCTGAATTTTGCATCATTTATACCTGAAAACTTGCTAATCATGTTCGTTAGCTCACTTACAGGAAAAAGGACTAAAAGTGCATGAAATATATAATTTGTTCTCAAAACTAGGCTAAAATATGGGCAAAATATATTTATATAGGTGCGTAATATCGCCTATCATCAATACCCCACACTTGAAGCTTTGTTCGTCCTCGAACAAAATATCATGTCACTCTCACCATTACTTTAGGTTTCACAGCAACAACACAAAATATTCGTCAATACAGGCACAACAATTATCAACAAAGAGTAGTTTTCCGATCATTAGTAGAAACAGGTTAACCTCTAGTATAGACTCGTGATGGTGGTCAACTCATATTCAAAAGTTAAGGCAGAAGGAATCATATACAACTACCCAAAACTCATCAACCATGTGTGTCTCACAATATATTACCCATAATCACTCACAAGTATAGCATATTTTTTCAAACATGGGTATCAAAATATCCTTGCTCTCTCTCTCACAAAGAATTCATATGCAGCAACTAATGACCATAGGCTTGCCCTTAGTGTAATTCTCCACTAAATGTCAGAATGCTAGGCTTAGGATCAAGTAGGTCTTTTGATGGTTGTAATGTAGGCTAAGGGATGGGTAGGACTATTTTGGCCAGAAATAGTGACTAAGTTCCTAAGCACTTTAATACATCACATTGTATCATCAACATTTTTCTTTCAACCTTTCTTCTTTCTTTTATTCTACCACCCTTGTTCTCCTCTTTTGTTTTTCAATTTTAAGCATAGCTAACTTTTCAGCTTTCTTTTCCTTTTTTCTTTTCATAACATACCTCTTATGATAGCACTTTCTTTTTCATAACGCATTCAAGCACCACTGCAATTTAAAGCATCATACTCACCCAATTTTCTCTTATTTCGTCACATGACTTTATACGTTAAATCACTTAGGAATTTGGATCAAATTACGGTCTTGAAAAAAAATGGATTAGGCTTTCATATGAGGTTTGTCAAAGAAGTAGGCTAAAGGCTCAAAAGGGTTTAACTAGGATAATGTCCATGGGTAGGTAAAATGAAGGTAAACATGTATAGGTTGCCAAAGAAATGCCTAAATCATCTCCTAAACTTACACTCTTTATTTTTGCTTTGCATACATACCAGGCAAGTTCTAGCATCAACTACAAACATAGAATATACTATTAATCTCACACATACAAGGCACATGGTCGACTTTATTGGAAGTAGTATAGACTCTCGACCCAACAAGTGAAGGAATTGAACCACACAATATCACATAATGAGTCACAATTAGAGCCTAAACGTCTCAATAGTCATGATGTTAGCACAAACTCTTGTTATAATCTCATGCTGCCTATTAGAATAATTTCATGCGAAGCTAAGTAAAAAAATTACTACTAAAAAAACTTAACTTAAACTAAAAAAAACACACACAAAAACGAAACAAATAAAACAAAGTAAAAAAAGTGAACAAACAAAGTGAACAAACATAGATGCGGTAGACAAGTATAGCATGCAATACCGCCACCCCACACTTAAACGAGACACTGCCCTCAGTGGAAAGTAAATACGAAGAACCTGGTCAGTAGGACTCTTCCTCAATGTCGGGGGTCATACCCCCTTCGTCGGAATCATCATAAGAGTCGTCGTCAGAGTTCTCCTCCACGTCGGAATCTGGCAAGCGTCGATCATCATCGGCCGGCACATCATCGTCTAGAGGTTCCTCAAAGTATGTGCCTACTCCACACATATCCCGTGCATGCATATTCATTGGATAGTCATGGTCCAGCTGTTGGAGCTCTGCAGCAGTTTGAACACGACCTCCACTCATCATGGTGAACCGTGTCATGCCATAAAGATGGCAGAAGAAACTCTCATCCTAAGCATGTCTCTCCGCAGTAATAAGGTTGACACCATGTGTTGTTTCAACATCTTTGACCTTTGTGAGGTCAACCTTCTTCGGGTTATGTGGGAGTTTGTGATCAGCTGATTTCTCTTCGATATCCTCCTTCCGCAAGATTGCTGTCAATAGATTACCAAAAGTGAAGTGGGACCTCTTGTGTAGTCTGGCCTTCCGCATTGTAGAGCGAATGATTGCCCCAATGTTGATAGGGACATTCGTCATCAATGCATAGACCAAACATACTCTATCTCTTGTTATTTTGGTGTATTGAGTCCCAGGAATAAGGCATGAGTAGACAATACGCAACCAGATTCTTGCTTCCCTATTCAAAGAAGCATAGGGGAAGGTGTTGTGTCGTCCGGTGTCTTGGTGTCTGCTCCACCTTGCCATGGATCTACTTCCACAAAGTGTGTGTCGAATTGCTCTATAAGGAGGTCTTCTGTACAGCTCTTTGAATGGTGCTGGATCGACCGAAGGTAAGTCAAGAAAGGAGTTGATCAAATCCGCGTTGAGCTGTAAAACTTGGCCCCGAATCTTGACTTCGCTGCCCGTGGTTTTCGGTGACGAGTTGGCATAAAATTCTCTTTTCAAATCAAGATTACATTCTCCCATGTCGCGGAAGATGAAATCCAGATTCAATACCATGATTTTTGCTAACATACGCGGTTCCTTCTTCGCTAGGCTGTCCTTGTTGATCAAGTCGACATGAACATATTTGCTTTCCTTGTTGTTCCTATACTATTCTTTGGCTTCCTCCTCAAGAACCCATTTTTTTCCAAACATTCGGCGGGGTAATTGCATTGAGGATGATTCTCCTTGGTCCTTGCGACCTCTCTTCTTGCCCTTTTGGGATGTGGTAGCCTTATATTGTCTCGCTTTAGGTGCCATTGTTCCTGAGATTTAAACGATATTTCATGTTAGCATCAACTCAATGGAAACAATCTATAAACAAGCCATCGGGGTACCACCCCATACTTAGGTTCGTTGATACAAATCAGTGAAGTGAAAGTGGTCGATTACTTAGACTTCGTCGACATACGTTTAAGGAGCTATATTCCAACAAGAAAATCAGTGATGTATCACTTCTTGCAACCTTTGTAATACGTTCATGTTAGGTAAAACAAGACTACTACATAGGGGTTTCATCATGGTATAGTTTCTATCAATAATTACAACCTCCTATGTCGGTAGGCAACTATAAGTCTTATCCCGATGAACGGGATAGTCTAACATGTAGGTATACTAGTGACAAGACTATGCAATGTTCATAACCATAGCAATTCCGCAAAGAGTATGACAATGCAATTAAAACCAAATTCAAATCGGAAACAAGTTAAGATTATCCTAACGTACATGTTCACTCACATGGTTTTGCATCAACAATTCAAACACTTTAACATCACCAATATTTCTTCAAGATGTAGCAATTCATGATAGACATAGCAACGTAGTAATTACGAGAAATAGATGAAGAATAAAAGAGTACTTACGTGATTGAAGCCTTTGGAGATGTTTCTTGTGAATTGAAAGAGCAAAAAGAAAAATTTTGAGATGATTTGGAGTGGATGTGCGGCGCCTTTAGGTCAAGTTTCAATGTGTTTATGTTTCAATACTAAGTACCCTTTATATAGGAAAAGAATGGGTTGGGTTTTGACCCATTTAAAATCGGTTTTGGAGTCAAAAAGGGACCATAGGCGGCGCCTTTAGCTTTGCCGATGCATGGTATAGGCGGTGCCTAATGCACAGCATAAGCTAGCATAGGTGGCGCCTAGTGTAATGCATAAAGGGACCATAGGCGGCACCTAGTGCATGGCATATGAGATTCTGAGACCAAATGCTTTAGCATAGGCGGCGCCTATGCTATAGCATACCTAAGCATGGGCGGCGCCTATGTCTTTGCACACTAGATTCCGAGACCTTAGGCTATAGTATAGATTTTGCATTGTTCGTGGCCTAGTTTTACCTAGGCCTAGCCTTGCTAGATGCCTATTTTGTCATGAGAAATGCTCAATCCATAGCCTTATGCATCCTTATTCCTAACTTACCACCTTTACCATGCAATACGTCCAAATCGTTATTTGAAACCAATCTCCTCGTTGAATACCTCTTGCACCTATATTTGCTCAAAACCAATGAAAACAATTAGTACGATGGGTTGCCTCCCATATAGCGCCTTAGTTTTGGTCGTGGCACGACTCTTATTTTTGGATTTTCATTAATCAAAAGCAAAACAAGTACTAGAACGAAAGAAAGACAAAAGGATAAACGATAAACGATAAACGATAAACGATGGGTTGCCTCCCATCTAGCGCTTTATTTATTGTCGTGGCTCGACATAGTTACCTCGAGTACTTAGATTTCGTCGAGATAAGTGATGGTCATATAATTCATCGAGTCAAGAGGACCGATATAAGGTTTAACACGTTGGCCATTCACCTTGAAGATAACACCATTGGTGTCTTCCAACTCAACTACTCCAGACGAGTAGACTTGGATAACTTTGTATGGACCAGACCACTTAGACTTTAACTTACCTGGGAACAGCTTCAATCTAGAGTTGAAGAGAAGCACCATATCATCCTTTTGAAAGTTTCGTCGAACAATCCGCTGATCATGATACTTCTTCATCCGCTCTTTGTATTGGTCCGATCTCTCATAAGCATGGAGACGGAACTCATCCAATTCGTTCAGCTGCTCCAACCTCAGATTCATTGCATCACCCCAATTCAAGTTCAATTGCTTCAATGTGCTCGAGCTCAATGGGTAAATGACAAGCCTTCCCATAAACTAGTTGATAAGGGGACATGCCGATGGGTGTTTTGAATGCAGTCCTATATGCCCATAGTGCATCATCTAGCTTCCGAGACCAATCCTTCCTATTAGCATTGACCGTCTTCGCAAGGATTTACTTGATCTCCCGATTGGAAACCTCTACTTGTCCACTAGTTTGTGGGTGATAAGGCGTGGCTACCTTATGTTGCTTGACACCATACTTGGCCAACAAAGATTTGAATAGCTTATTGCAAAAGTAAGATCCTCCATCACTTATGATAGTACGTGGTACTCCAAAGTGAGAGAAGATATTCCTCTTTAAGAACACTACAACACGCTTTCCTTCGTTGTCAGCCAACGCTACAGCTTCAACCAATTTCGAGATGTAATCTACAGTAACTAAGATGTACTTCATTCCAAACGAATTCACGAATAGATCCATGAAATCAATACCCCATACATCAAAGAGTTCTACCTCAAGAATTTTGGACATGGGCATCTCATGGTGTTTTGAAATAGCACCTTGACGCTGGCATTGGTCGCACCTTCTAACATAGTCATAGGCATCTCAAAATATCGAAGGCCAATAGTAACCACTTTGCAATAATTTCCTTGCTGTCCGATTGCCTGCATGATGTCCTCCAACTTGGGAAGTGTGGCATGTTTCCAAAATATTAGGCACCTCTACATGGGATATACATCGTCGAATAATACCATCCGCACATCGTCAAAACAAATATGGCTCATCCCAATAGTAGTGTTGTACGTCATGCATAAACTTCCTCCTTTGGTGGTAAGATAAATTGGCAGGTATCACATTACTCACCACAAAATTTGCAAAGTCGGCATACCATGGTAATTTTTTCATTTTTGTCGCTAATATCTCCTCGTCAAGTAATACATCATCAATTTGAATTTTAGGTTACGCCATATGCTCATTCTCGAGTCTAGATAGGTGGTCGGCCCCTTGGTTCTCGCAACCTCTTCTATCTTTGACCTCGAAATCAAACTCTTGCAGCAGCAATACCCATCGAATTAATCTTGGTTTTGCATCCTGCTTTGTCATTAGATACCTAAGAGCTGCATGGTCTGTATGAATGATCACCTTAGTACCCAATAGATAGGCACGAAACTTCTCAAACGCATACACAACCGCTAGGAGCTCTTGTTCTGTCATAGTGTATTTCCTTTAGGCTTCATTTAGGACCTTACTTGCATAGTAGATAGGATGAAATAATTTCTCCTTTCTCTGACCAAGCACAGATCCAACGGCTACACCACTAGCATCACACATGACTTTGAACAGGAGAGACCAATCTGGTGCTACCATGATAGTGGCTTCAATGAGTTTTCCTTTGAGGCAGTCGAATGCCTTTAAGAAATCTTCATTAAAGTCAAACTTCGCATCTTTCTCCAAAAGTTTGCACAATGGACTAGCAATTTTGGAGAAGTCTTCGATGAACCGACGATAGAAACCTGCATGGCCGAGAAAACTACGAACTCCCTTCACCGAAATTGGAGGCGGTAGCTTCTCAATAACCTCTATTTTTGCTCGATCAACCTCAATCCCTCTTTCGGAGATCTTGTACCCAAGAACGATTCCTTTTTTTACCATGAAGTGGCACTTCTCCCAATTCAGCACTAGGTTGAATTCTACACATCTTTGCAATGCCATGCGTAGGTTTACCAAGCACGCTTCAAAAGACTCACCAACAACTGAGAAATCGTCCATGAATACCTCCAAAGTGTCTTCAACCATATCAGAAAAAATAGACATCATACAACGCTGAAAGGTGGCTGGTGTGTTACATAACCCGAATGGCATACGTTTGAAGGCAAACGTACCATATGGGCATGTAAACGTTGTCTTATCTTGGTCCTCGGGGGCAATACAAATTTGATTGTAGTCTGAATAACTGTCCAAGAAACAAAACCATCCTTTCCCCGCTAATCGATCTAGAATTTGGTCCATGAATGGCATTGGGAAGTGATCTTTGAGTGTCCAAGAATTCAGCTTTTGGTAGTCCATGCATACTCTCCATCCAGTGACGAGTCTGAGTGGAATAAGCTTATTCTTTGCATTCGCAACCACCGTCATGCCTCCTTTCTTGGAAACACATTGTACCGGGCTTACCCATATACCATCAGAGATTGGATATACAACTCCTGCGTCTAACCACTTGATAATTTCTTTCTTCACTACTTCTTGCATAGGTGGGTTTAGACGTCTTTGATGCTCAATGGTGGGTGTGCAATTTTCTTCAGGCTGAATTTTATGTGTACAAATCCCAGGTGGAATAACAATAATATCCACAATGGTCCATCCAATGGCTCTAATATACTTCCGTAGAATAGCAATGAGAGCTGCAACTTGTTGCTCACCCAAATCTGCTGCAACAATGACTGGAAGTGTGTTTCCGCTTCCTAGGAATGCATACTTTAAATGCCTTGGCAGCTCCTTCAATTCTAATATGGGTGGCTCTTCAATAGATGGCTTAGCTGGTGGTGTGGGTCGATTCTTGAGATCAAGGTCCAGCTTCTTGGGAGCATAGCGATATGTCCCTAATCCTGATAGAGCACCAATAACTTCTTCACAATTTTCAGTATCCTCATTCTCTCCATTCATGAGCACAACTGCCAAAGGGTCATCACTAATTTGCTCTTCTTCAAGTAATTCTTTCTTATCATCAAAGAAAACATCAGCCACCAAAAATACACTCAGATCTTTGGGTTGCTTCATTGATTTGCAAACATCAAAGCGAACTACTTCGTTATTTATTCAAAACGAAAGCTCATTAGCTCTCAAATCAATAAGCACGCTTCCCGTAGCAAGGAAAGGACACCCCAAGATTATGGGAACTTCTGAGTCTTCCTCACAATCCAAAATAACAAAGTCTGCCGGAAAGATAAATGAAGAAACCTTTACCAAGACATCACATAGAATACCAACAGGTCATTTTACCGACCTATCCGCCATGACAAGCCTCATATTGGTTGGAGTAGGATCACCCAACCCCAACTTCTTGTAGATTGATAATGGCATCAAATTGATGCTGGCTCCTAAGTCGCATAATGCTTTGGCAAAATTCAAAGATCCAACAGTGCAAGGAATAGTGAAAGCACCGGGGTCAGCCTTCTTCTGAACTATTGATCGGGTAGCGATTGCACTGCAGTGATGAACATCATCTTTCAACTCATAACTTGCTTCCCGCTTCTTTGTCAAAAGATCCTTCATAAATTTCGCATACCCATGCATTTGTTCAAGTGCCTCCACCAATGGAACATTAATGGTCAGCTGCTTTAACATAGTCATGAATTTGCTGAACTTCGTGTCATCCGCCACCTTCTTCAATCTTTGAGGGAAAGGTGGTGGTGGGTATGGAATTGTTCTCTCCACGGCTTTCTTCTCCTCTTGCTTCTGTTTTTCAGCTTTTTCAGGTTGCAAATTGTTAGGGTTGACATCGTTGACGATAGGATTAGTTGCAGCGGCATCTTCTCCTTTCGCCTTATCATCAATGTCCACTACTTCATCAACCACTTGCTTTATTTTTGCTGAAGTTTCCAGCACCTTACCACTTTGGGTAGTGATGGCCATGCATGACCCATCATTCCTTGGGTTTTGCACAGTATCGCTAGGTAAAGTGCCAGCCTTTCTTTGATTGAGTACTGCTGAAAGTTGGCTCAATTGCTTCTCTATTTGCTTGATTGAAGTGGAATGAGAATCAACTATTTGTTTCATAGAGGACAAATCATTAACTACCTCCGTTAATCCCGCGCTTGTTGCTTCCACTCCTTTCAAGATTTTAGCCATCATGTCTTCCATACTTCCAGAACTAGATGTGGTGGTGTCACGTCTACCAGGGGGAATGTACAAACCACTCTTTTCATTCTTGTTCTTCCAACTACCTTGGTCCTTGTTTCCAGATTTATCATAATAGTTTCAACCTTGGTTTCCTTGGGTATTCCCACGGAAACCCCCCTGATTGTTCAAGTAGTTGGCCTCTTCTTTCGAATCAGATTCGTCTCTTCCTTTTGACGCAATAGCTTTCACTTTTTTTGTCTTCCCTGATAATAAATGCTTTGTAAGAAGATCCATTTGTGTTTTCATATGTGTCATATCTTGATCACGTTCTTCTTCTCTTCTTCTTTGGTCTGCAGTCATGCCAATAGATAAAGTGGGGCTTGCTACCTCAGAATCCCTGGTATGCCAAGCTCTACTTTGCTTCGTCATACGATCTAGCATATTTCTTGCTTGACCAAAGGTGAGGTCCATAAAAGATCCTCCAGCTACATTATCCACCACTGGCTTAGTTATTGAATTCAAGGCTCTATATAATATCTCCATTAGGTGAACATTAGTCATATGATGGTTTGGGCATCTCGCTAGCTTTGTCTTGAACCTCTCCCATGTTTCCTGAAGAGCTTCAGTGGGAAGCTGACGAAAGTTGCTCATTTCATCTCGCAATTGTGCTCTTTTGGATGGCGGAAAGAATCTTTCTAGGAAAGTGTCTCTCAATTGCCTCCAATTTGTAATATAATCAGGAGTCAGCCCATTTAACCATAGAGTTGCCTCCCCATACAGAGATAATGGGAATAGACGTAATCGAATTGTATTCTGACCAACACCAGGATTGTCAAACGACTTGCATGTAGAAATAAAGTTGATGAGATGCATATTCAGATCATCGCCTGCTAGTCCACCAAATAATCCCTTGAGTTGCAATAACTAAATCATGGTGCTTGTGATGTTGAACTTGGCTCCGGGCACTAATGGTGGAGGAATAATGGCTCCTGTTGCTCCGGCTCCATCAAGATCATCATCATCGTCGTCAAAAGCTGGTTGCATGGGTTGGCGATCATACCTAAACCGAGCTTGACGACCTCTTCTGTTGGCAGGTGTTATGATTTCAGCATCATGCCTTGGGTTTAGTAACTCGTCATCACCTAAATCCTCATCGTCGGGATTCGTTGCTCGCCCAAGGTTATAAATGTTTTGTTGGTGTACTTGGGTGGCGGCAAGAGCAGCTAATCTCGCCTGTTCCTGTTGAGTAGCCATTCTTTCGATTTCTGCTTGTGCTTCCATTCGGCCAATACGTTGTGGTTCAGGATTGATAGGTAATACCGGTTGACCAGAACATCGAGTATGGGGCATGCACTAAATAAAAACCTGCAGTAAACAAAAACAAAAACTAAAAGTAAAAGTATGAGAATCTTTGACCAAAGGGTCTAGTAATTATCACAAACTTAATTGACACTTGTATTCCCCGGCAACGGCGCCAATTTTTGATAACGCTCAATCTACAGTTCTCGTAGGAGTGTAAAGCGGTCGTTAGCAAATATAGAACCCAACTGGGTTGGGTATCGATCCCACAGGGAATAGCTTGGTCAACAAGTAAGCAATAATTACTAGACTTTTAGTGCAAGTCTCGTAAGTCGGGGGGATTGTAATGTGTAACAAAAGTATTAATGTAAAAGCTGAAAATAGCAAAATAAAAAGAAAGAATGTTTAGTAGGTTGTAAAACAATGAGAATTGAAGCGTTGGGGTTATGTCCACCTTCTGAGTTATACGTCTCTATTGGCTATGAGTGTGTAGAATTCAGACATGTATGTCCTTATAGAGAATTGTATTCGATGGTAAATCCAGGCGTCTTTCGACCTATTCGAGGATTATTTCACTTTAACTCTTTCGAGCTTAAAGCGTGTCTAACGGTAAGAATTTTCCAAGTGGTTAATCCAGTTACGGCACTAACTGTTTAATAGGGGATGGGACCCTACTACCTTGACACTATCTCTTTTCCAGCCAAATAACCTTTCTTTCGAACAAGTTAGATGTTATACTGGCGTATTCTTGCGTTTGAAACCACAAAGAATTTAGATTAAGATGAAGAGAATAATAATATAAGCGGCATACGTGTCACGAACTCACAAACTCACAGTAATAGATAGTATCTCATTCGGCTTCCATAACCCCAACAGAGAGGTTTAGTTACCCATGAGTGCGTAGGAAATCACAACTGGCATTGTTGTTATACCACAATAATGATGAATTTCGTGTAGCACAAAAGTGGTAGGCGTTTAGGCGTGAATTCCTTAGCAAAGTAACTTTTCTCTTGTTGCGGAAATTAAGAATTGAATAGATGAATAGAAGAAGAAAATAGAATTAAAGGAAGAATTCGGAATTGAGAAGTAGAATGTATATTTTTTATGATGAATAAAAATCTCTAGCATGATAGGGTATTTATAATACCCATATCCTAATCCTACTAAGCTAATGAAATATCTAACCAAATCCTACTAAGCTAATGAAATACTTAACCCAATTGTACTAGGTTAATGTATCACTATCCAAATCCAAATAAACTAATGAAATACTTAACCCAATTGTACTAGGTTAATGTATCATTATCCTAATCCAAATAATTTACTGCAAGTCCCCAAAGTCTTCAGAAATGTTGTTTTAGCCCGGGACAGATTTTCCATGCATCACTTTTGGTCCTTAGGCGTCCAAGCTTGGCTTTTCTCCTTTCGTGAAGCTTTCTTTGGCGTCAAGTTATCCATGAAATGCTGAATTTTGCATCATTTATACCTGAAAACTTGCTAATCATGTTCGTTAGCTCACTTACAGGAAAAAGGACTAAAAGTGCATGAAATATATAATTTGTTCTCAAAACTAGGCTAAAATATGGGCAAAATATATTGATATAGGCGCGTAATATCGCCTATCAGCAGTAGATTTTCATTATTTTTGTTTATTTCTTACTATGGCATCATGGAATGAATGTGAGTTTGATGGTTGGAAATCTTATCTGTATGAGCCATGTCCATATTGTGATGGACCCCACTTTTGGCATGACTATAGATATACTCTCCAGAGAGAGATATGTTCACCATCTCCATCCTACCAAGAGTATCATTGTTATTTATATGGTGGTCAAGGTGGGCATTGGAGTGATTGCTCAAATTCCCCCTCCCCCTATTGCGCTAACCTAAGTTTTAGTTCTTCTTATGAGTATGACAGGTCTTATAGTCAAGAAAAGGAAGAACACAACACTGAAAAGAGTGACATTGAAGTTATACTTCAACTAATGTTGGATCGTATAGACACAATGAATGATACAATATGTGACCTATGTCAAAACATTAGGGTATTTAATGAGGGAAGAGAAAGGATAGAAGAGATGGATATCGAGGTCAATCATCCAAAACACCTTTTTACATTATGTTTAGATGATATCTTGTCTGTGGAATCATTCTAAATAATGGAAGAGTGTGTTGATGAAGAGCAAGATTCCTATACTAATGATGAGCTTGATTTTGATCAACCTTTGGAGATTTCTCAACCAACCCAGCCAACCATGAGGGATAATGCCAAGATTGAGGAAATGGTGCTAGAGTAAAAATGTTGAGAAGATGAATAAAAGTGAGTGTGTAAAAATCCAATCTCTTATAAAGACTCTAGCCCAATTCAAAGTAAAAATGTTGAGAAGATGAATAAAAGTGAGTGTGTAGAGGATAGTGTAAATTTTGAAGTAGGATTTATTGGGCCACACTCGAAGTATTTTTCCACATCATGTTTAGATGATATCTTGTCTGTGGAATCATCTAAAATAGTGGAAGACTGTGAAGATAAGGAACAAGAATCCTATATTCTTTATTTTACATTTGATAAGCAACACAAAAACACACCTCACGTTAAAGCTGATTTATTTACCATTCATCATCCCTTACTCGGATTCTTAACATTTCTATCACCTCCCTATGAGTGAGGTAAGAAGATGGACTCTAAGTAGGGGGTGAAGTTCAAATCCTCAAGATGGACCAAAAAGCTGAGTTGGGTCATGCCGCGACACTAAATTAGACGCTTCTTGGGAGGCAACCCAAGGTATTTTGTTGTTTGTATTTGCATTGTGTGATTGACATCAGATCTTTGCACCCATGGTGCCACAAATATGTTTCTAACTCTCTCATTTTGGTTTGACGCATTGGGGACATTGTATGATTTTAAGTTGAGGGTGAGGCTACTTGTGGGTGTGATGTCCTCCTGGGGTTTTTGTTGCCCTGCCTCTTTTCCCTAGAGTCTTGTTCCTAGTAGAGCTGGCATATTTAGGCGTATTATGTTTGTTTTGTAATGTGTTGTGGTTAACTGGAGAAAAATAAGTATCTAGAGCAGTTGATACATTTTTGTTGATTTTAAGACTGATAAACACCTCTCCGTTGGTCTATTTTATAACTATGTGATATGCATTTATATGTGGGTACTGTGGATTTTTTTATGGCACTAGTACCAGGCACATGATAATCACTGCTAACAGTTTCATGAACCGAATGGGTAGTAGCTTTTGATGTACCATTATGCTGTGTGTGAGAGAGGTCTTACTCAATTCTCTGTGTGTGTTGAATCTAGAACTTTCCTGATTAGTTTTACCTTGGTTGAAAGATAAGGGTTAGGAAAGGATCATAGGCCGTTTTGATTTTCAAGTCATTTTTTTTTGCCTAAATGACCTTCCCTGTATGCATGATATCTCTTGATCCCTATTTTGAGCCTGAATTGAACATTTCTTTCTATGAAACCTATCACCTTCCCGTTTAGATCATAATGAACTTGTTTTGGCCCTCGTCCTCCTTGGACACTGTGCACCTTGACTTAGGTAAAAAACCTAAGTTGAGGATGGCTATCATAGGGGTGCATGATGTAAACTGGGTATGAAGAAAGGTAGAATAAAAGGAAAAGAATAAGTGAAAAAGAATAGAAAGCTGGGTGGTGTGGAAGAAGAATAAGAAAAGAAAAAGAATGAAAAAGAAAAGCCACATCCATCCTGAATAATGTGTGATCAAGAAAAGGAAAAAAAGAAAAAAAAAGTTAATAAGTGAACCCTAAAAGTTAAGGTAGTGCTAAGGAGGCTTAGTTACTCTAAATGCCATTGAATATCATACCACCCCTTAGCCTACATTACAAGCCGAAGAAAAGACCTATAGTGATCCTAACTTACCTGTCTGGATACCTTGGTAATGAAAATAAGGGCAAGCATATGGTATTTGACATGCATTGATTGGAATTTCTTTTTGAGAATGGGTGTCTCTTGGCCTTCCTCGCATCGACATACTTGAGTTCATATATGAGTGAGGAGGGACTTCTTTGCTTTAAGGGAACATCAGTTATATTGCTAGCTGTTTACTTGTTTGGGTAGTGTAACTTGTATATATGCATGGTTATTATTGCTGAATTGATGCAATATCTTGATTCCTTTGGGTCACATTGTTAATCTTCATTGATAATCAACTGTGATAGGTATCTTATGTGTCTCTTGGTTAAGCATCGTAGTATGGTGTTATGTAGTTTCTTGAGGACAGGCAATTGTTTTAAGTTGAGGGTGTTGATGTTCTAGATTTTTGTAGCAAACTTAAAACTTTTTAACTTGAAATAATTGTAAGTTCTTAAGTAATTATTGGTGTTTTTGATGTTATTTCTTAAGATTTTGTAGGAAAGTCAAGATGCATGGAAATAAATAACAATGGAGCAAAAAAGCTAAAATCTGAGCAAAAAGAGCTGAAAACATGTCTGACGACAACTGTGATAAGTTGCCAACCTTGTGATAGGCTATCAGCATTAGAGTCATCTTTAACCAGGGAGTTGCAGTCTGAGAAGCAGTTCTGATGACGTTGGTGAAGTGGTGTCAAAGTCATGATAAGGCATCAAGAATGGCGTCAGCCTAAACAAGAAAGTTAGTATGGCAAGAAGATATCTAATGACGTTGGTGATACGCTGTCAGATCCCTGACGTGGCATCATTCACATTGTCAGCCTAAGATAAAACCTGAATGCAACTGAAGCCTCTCTAACGCCATCCGTGATAGGGCGTCAACTTCTTGACGCGGCGTCAGCCAGGGCATCTCCTATTCTGAACAATTTTATTAATTTTGTTATTTTATTTTCTTGATTAAGATTTAGTATAAATAGCATCTTTTAAGGTTTTTGATTCATTCATAATTCATCTATCTGAATAATTTTACTGGGGTGAAAAAGGAGAGAAACCTCTCATTGTGGGTTCCTAACATTCTTGTAAACATCTTCCATTTGAAGATTGATTGTGCGTATGATTTATTACTTATTCTTGATTATGAATTCAATACATATTGTTGATCTTTGTATCATGAATAGCTAATTTTCTTTACTCGAGTTATGGGAACCTTGATGTGAATACTACTTTGGGTTGTGAATCTAATGTATGTCCATAAGAAATTGATGTTGTATAAACCTTTCTTTATTTTAATGATCTTTCTTGGATGCAACTTAATAGAGTCAGCACTACAAACATCACTTGTCTGAGAGGAAAGTGTTTGTTAGGTTACTTCAATGAAACAATCACTTGTCCGAGAGGAAAGTGCTTGTCGAGCAATGTAATGATCTCTCTTAATTACAACTTGAAAGGTGAGCCCAAGAACATCACTTGTCTGAGAGAAAAGTGTATGTGGGAAAAGAAAGAGTTTACATGGACTCGAAAGATTTTAATGTTTTGTTTAATGGCAAATGCCTTAACCGAATTTGCCTACATGAGAACATAGTTGAACAGAAAACACATCCTTTAAGTTAGAGAGAATTAACGGATACACTGCCTACTGTGGTCGAGAGACGAATAGGTAAATAATAGGATTCAACTCTTCTAGCAATTGAAGTGTCAATTGGAACTCTAAAGTGATTTGCAACTCAACCTATGTAAGCATCTTGGTAACCATAACTCTAGTGTCCCATAACATTGTTAAATCAAATTGTTTATCAACTTTTGTTTAACTATTTAAAACCCCCAAATTTTATCTTTTTCTATCATTTGTTTAAATTCAACTTCTAGCTGTAGTTTCAAATTAGTTTGATCGCCAGTCACATTGTTCCTCATGGATTCGACCCTGACTCCAAAGTTGGGTAAGTATATTGATGACGATCGCCTTGCACTTATTTAAGGTGTAAGTTGAGCATTATCAATCAACTTAGCATACCCCAAAATTTCTTGAACAGACTCCAACAAAGGAATATTGATAGAGAGGTTGCTAAGATTTGCAATAAACTTTAACTTTTCATTGTCATTCTTTTTCCTTAATCTTTCTAGAAAAGGGGGAGTAACTTTAATCAAGGGAGATAGTACACTTTGAGGCTCGTCCCTCATTATCTTGTCATCAACAATCACTGTAGGAATTTCCTCCCTATCATTATTCTTGTTAACTCCTCTTGGTTCTTCATCCCCCACTTCAATAGACTTTGAAACATTATCACTTAGAATTTTGGACAGCTTCTTCTATGCATTAATTTTCTTATCAAGAGACTTTTTCTCAACCTCAACATCATGTGCACTAATATCTCTAATGCTTCGAGTGACAATTTCTAAGACATGAGTATCATTTTTGGGATTTGTCACTATGTCTCTCGAGAGGCCTCCCTTAGTCTTAGCATTAAGTGCGGTTGAGATTTGGACAATTTGAGTCTCCAATTGATTGATTGAGGCCTAGTGTGAAACAAAAATTTGGTTGAATTGATAAAAGTCCCCTATTAGTTGATCTCAAACCACCTTGTCCATACCTTACACTCGCATTAAGATTCTAGCAAGAACATCCTCAATTTTGAACTTTTTGGGATCCACGAAATTTGATTCATTGATATACACTCAATCATTTAGGGGAACATACATATCAAACTCTCTTTATTTATCCCTCCAATCATGATCTCTATCTCTATCATGTCATTCCCTTACTTGATCATGATCGTTCCAACCTTGGTTCCTATCTTGCCTTTGGTATGCTAGGCGTGAACCCCACCAGAGAATTAGCCAAGTAAATTATCTCCTCATCAAGGGAATTTGATTCATATTCATCATACCCTTTATAGACCACAAAATTAATCATTTTTGTTGGTTCTCTCATCACATGCTTGGTAAGGAGTTCTGTTGTTGGGTGTGTTTACGCATTTTAGCTTCACTATACTAGCTTTTTTAGCCTTGTTTTAAGGATGATTTGTATGCTACATAGGTTGATAGTGAGATGAATATGTATCAGAGTTTTAAATCATGTGTTTACAATGTTCAAAGTGATGTCCAAAATAGTTTGTACCTAAAAGATTCATTTAGAAGTTCAACCCGGAAAAGTAGCATTACTAGTTTGAGCTAGGTCCTTGTCTAGTTGATTCAGGTGGATTCTATTGTATTTAATGTGTTTCCAATGGTTTTAATGTGTGACTATGAGTGTAATAACTTGTTGGTAGTGAGAAAATTTCAATTTTAGTGAGTGTACAACTGAGCAATAAGTGAAAGATCAATGCGAACTAGCCTAGCTTAGCTCTTGTTTTGATTCATAGTTATGAGTATTATGTTATGTTGTCTCCTAATTCATGTGGTTCCAGTTTTTAAGTTGCTTTAGTATCTGAATATGATGATTTTTTGATGTTATTAAGGCTTGAATCCATGGGAAAGACACCACAAAACAAAGGACTAAGAGGGGAGACTGAACACTCAACCAAAATTCTGAGAGAAACTTCCAGAGGCTCAGGGCGATATTAAGGTGCCGCCCCACCTGGAGCAGGGATAAGGGGAGGTCGCATCCTTTCATACAGTGTCACTCTATCCAGGTTTCAGCATCACCTATAGTGCGGCTTTAGCCAAGGCAATGCCCCATCCACTCTCGAGCTCAGTAACTGACAGTTTCCAACTCCAACACGGACATGGCTTACTCCTATACTATAAATACATGTTATATCACATTCTTACATATCTTTGGACATATGTTGGAGATAAAGGGGATGCTACAACTTCATAATTAGGTTTTTATTTTTTAATTTAGTTCATTCATGTTTTTAGTCGTTAATTACCAATTTGTGATTACGATTATGACTATGAGTGGCCAAACACCCTTTTTTCAGGATTGAAGCCAAGAGCATGAGTACTATAGTTTTGAATTGAATTCGTTTAATTTTATTATCATTATTAGTTGTGTATTCATCTTTGATTTAGCTATTTTAAGGATTCGCAACCCTTAAAATATATCAATGTTTACCTTTTGATCTCAGGAGAGGGAATAGGGATAGAATGGGGCTGAACAAAGTATGGTTTGCATTCCTTTTTGAAATAAGGAATTTGAATTAGTGTCTAGGATATGGATGTACTTAGATACCTTACTTTATTCACATGTAAGATGATAGATTAATACACTCAAGTGGACTATTACATCCCCGTTCAACGATGTAGTTGTAAGGTTCAACTTAGGTAAAGGATTAGAGGTTGAAAAACCTTAATCATGCAATTAACCCTACGAATCAAAAATGAAGATAAGCAAGTTAACGAATGAATTTCAACAACATAGTATGATTTTTCAAAGTGCTATAACCCTGGGTTTTGTCCTATTAATTATTTAAAGATCTTTATTTACGCATTGTGTACTTTTCTCTAGTTATAAGTTACAAACTCTTTTTTTGGTCACGCTTGCCTGAACTAAATCTAAATTGTGAACTAAACTAGAATTGTTGTGGAATCAAGTCTATGTGGGATCGATACTTGGCTTCTTGAAGGCCACTTTACTACTTGATAAGACCACGTACACTTGTGTGTGCGCTTGGGTGCAATCAAGTTTTTGGCGCCGTTGTTGGGAAATTGTTTATTTTAGTTTTGTTTTTAGATTTATTTTGTGTTTTTACACTTGGTCTTGGTTTTATGATTACGGGAAATAGGTTTTAAGGTTAGGAAGCTGGCAAGGGATAGGTATTTGGTTGAACCAATCCCAGAACCTAAACAACACTTCCATCAATAAAGGAGAGACATAATCCATCTCCCTCAATATCCATAGATAGAAGAAGACTAAGTATCTCCTGCTCCAATGGTTGTGGAACAAGCATCCTAGGACAGTGAAGGAACTGGTAGTCCCACTTCTAATGAACTTGACTTCCCCAATTCAAAGACCGGCTGCTAGGTGGAATTTCGAGTTAAAGAACGACATGGTGCAGCTTCTGATCAGCAGTAGATAGTTTGTAGGGATTTAACACGAGGATCCACGAGTTCACTTGCAGATTTTCATTGAGCTTACTGACATATTTATTTCGAATAGGGTGAGTACAGATTATGTGAGGCTGACACTTTTTCCCCATTCACTATTGGGGGAAGCTAAAAAGTGGTTGAATACAGTGCTGGCCAATTCAATCACATCATGGGATAACTTATCTCGAAAGTTACTCATCATATTCTTTCTATTAGGCAAGACTGCGATATTTCACAGTAAGATAGTGCGCTTCAAACTGAAGCTTTATGAAAATCTATATCATACTTGGGAATTCTTCAAGGACCTTCTTTGGGATTGTCCGCATAACCAACAATCCAATGAGGTACTTGCTCATACTTTTGTAGAAGCACATAATCACAATATAAAGTTTAGTCTAGATTCAGCCGCAGGTTGTCAAGCATTGGAGTTGACTTATGATAAGTTGTACACATTGTTGAATTATATAGCATAAGGAAATCCCAAATGGCATTCAAATTCAAGAAGTACAATGAAAAGAATTGCGAGTGTATTAGAGGTAGACCAGTTTACTACCTTATCATCTTAGGTTGTAGCATTGAAAAATATGATAAACACTTAGTTCAGTAGCCTAAAATTGGGATCTCCATAATCTGCATCCATAATCAATGCCATCCAACAAGCTACAGGTTACTGTAAAGTATGCAGTAATAGTAGTCACTTAGCGGCTATATGTGCTTCTAATCTAGAATCAGTGATGTATGTTGGTAATGCTCAAAGAAAAAATTATGGTTAAAACATAAAATGGCAGACTTAGCCTTGGAATGGACAAAAACAACAAATTTAGGAACCACAGGCACAAGGGAATCAGTCAACTAGCAACATAAAAGACATATTGAAGCAGCTCCTGGCTAGTCAGACACAATTGGCTGTAGATATGAAAAATTTTCAAGCTACTAGAGAATCTTAGAGATTCAAGTGGGGTAGATACAACAAGCATTAAATACTAGTCTACAAGGTAGTTTTCTAGCTTATATAGAAAATCCAAAGCAGGTTATGAGAATCACCTTGAAGAGCGGTAAGGAGCATCAAGAAGAACCTCCCAAGGCAACAAAGGTGGTAGATACAGATTTGACTTACTAATAGGTTTCTAAAAAAGCTACAGATAATTCAAGGAAGTCTGAGTACTTTAAAGAGACAGTTGTTGCTGAACCAAAAAAGAAGTAAGTGCCATCACTACCCTTTCCTTAAAATCACATGAAAGTAAAGGAGGATGCAATGTTTAAGAGGTTCTTTCACACGTTTAGAGGGCTTCACATTAACTTACCTTTGTTAGATTTTTTGTATGGTATGTCCAAGTATGCAAAGTACTTGAGGGATGCGGTTGCTAATAAGGTAAAATTGCAGGATGTGGGAGCGATAACACTCACTAAAGAGTGTAGTGCTGTAATGACACAAAAAATCCCCAAGAAATTGATACATCTAGGGAATTTTACTCTCACTATCTAAATTAGAAGAAAAGTAGTCCACACATTTAGTGACTTAGGTTACAACATAAATTTGATGCCCCTATCTTTGTTTGAAACATTGGGCTTGGGAGAGCCTATATCGACCATTGTAGTTTTATATCTCGCAGATGATCCATGGCATATTCAAAAGAAGTAACTGAGGATGTCCTCAAAAAGGTTGGTAAATTCATTATTCCTGCAGACATTATTATTCTTGATTTTGAGGAAGACAAATAGGTACCAATCATATTGGGTATTCATTCTTAGCAACCGAAGGAGCATTGATTTATGTTAGAGAAGGCACACTCAAAATGAGGGTAGAGGATGAAGAGGTGGTATTTGATATTGACAAAGCACCTAATATAATGTCCCACTATAAATATTTATGTATGACCAATGTTATTGAAGGGGATAAGTATGGGGTGGTTAATCCTCCAAAGACCTCTTTGGTCTACCTGATTGAGTAGCTTAAGCTTCTATCGCCTAAGCCTGATATGATAGAAATTGATGAGCCTGAAAAGGCTAAAGTTAAAAACCTGTTCCTCTTGAATATTTAAACCCAAGAGGGGTGAAGAGAATACGAATATGGATACCAAGTGTGAGTAAAATGGTGAAGGAATACGGTTGAGTGAGCTGGGTCATGTCGTGACACTAAATTAGGCGCTGCTTGGGAGGCAACCCAAGTTAAGTAGGTATTTTTATCTTTAATTTTTATTTGTTATTTCACGTAGTTTTTGTTTTTGATTGATTCGCAGGTTAATGGGAAGTCTTAGTACCATAAACTTGAGATGAGGAGCATGGCCAAAATAAAGTGTGGCGTTCCACAGATCTTATTTATGTGTAAAAATGCTACTAGCTAGGCCGATAGGCCTTTAGGGAGTATTTTTGTATCTTACTTTTAAATTGACTTTGGGGACAAATTAGATATTCAAGTGTGGGGTGGAGGGAAATTCCTAAATTTTGGCACAATTTAAAAAAATTTGTGTGAGATATTCTTCTTGGTGATATTTTTGATTATATGATGCAAGTGGGTTTCTTTGGTAAAATAATGTGGAATAAGTGAATTACTATTTTTGAGACTCTTAAGCTCATTTTGTGACTCTTGTACTTTTTGGCTTAAATTTGAATTTGTGTTATTGTTTGGTTGGTAGTTTATTATGATCCTATTAAGTTGATCATGTACCATATGCGTGTGAGGTTTTTCTATATTTCTCATTGCATGTGATGTCTAGAACTTTCCCGATATGTGTGTAAAGCAAAATACAGAGTGTGTTTTAAGATATGATTTAGGCATTACTTTGATAGCCTTGTTTTATACCTTCTCTTTGTCCTACCCTTTATGCATTATCCTAGTTAATGCCTATTTAGTATTTAGACTTTTCTTTAGTAGTCTTATATGTAGCCTAATCTCTTCTTTGATATACCATAATTTGATCCAAAAAGCTCCTAAGTGCTTTAATGAAAAATTGAACTAGTAAGGAGTTTGAGAAATTAAAGAAGACAAAGGTGAAATTGATGCCCCAAGGTAAGAGTTATTGATATTTATGTTTTATGTATGGTGGTTGGGAGTAATATAAATAGTGTTAAAAATATTACCATGATTGTATAAAATGAGAATAATTGAATCTTAAAGGAATAAACTATACGCCCACCAAGTGTTTGTGAAAATGCTTAAAAGAGATGGGGCAAAATAAAAGAATGGGGCAGACAAAAATGGTATAATTTGGTTTTTGTAGATTGTTTCTAAATGTTTAATGTATTGTATTAAAGCACTTAGAGATGTTAGTCACCATTCCCAAATAGTTCCTACCGGTCCCTTAGCCTACATTACAACCAGGAAAAGACCTAACTGATCCTAAGTTCATCATTCTGATATTAGTGGAGCATTACACTAAGGGAGAGGTTATGGTTCATTGGGTGTAACTTGTTAATTCCTTGTGAGAGTGAGAGTAATTTGATTCTTGTACCCATCATTTTATGAATTGCTTAATTGTGAGCGTTTATGGGTAACTCTCTTATTATGGGGGGCACATGTTTGATAAATGTGGGTGGTTTGTATGATGTCCTTGATTGAATGATAAGTATTATTTTCACAACTAGGTGAGTCAATTCTTGGGGATAGGATGTTTTGGAGTAGTGTTCATAATCTTTCAATCGTGTTTGTAACATGCTTAGTGTAGAAACTTGCATTCTGTGTAGTAATTATAGTAGTAGCTTGAGTTTCTTGAATGCAATATAAGTGTAGAGTCTAATGCTTATGATGTTTTTATGGAAGATTTGTTAGAGGATGAATAAGGATTTAAGTGTGGGGTGGTGATGTTGGGTGTATTTATGCATTCTAGCATCACTATTCTAGCCTTTTTAGCCTTGTTTTGAGGATCATTCGTATGCTAAGTAGGTTTATAATGATATGAATGTGTATAAAAGTGTTAAATCATGTTCTTACAATGTTTAAAGTGAATTCTAAACGTGTTTGTACCTAAAAGATTCATTTAGAAGTTCAACCCGGAAAACTAGCATTACTACCTTGAGCTAGGTGCTTGTCTAGTTGATTTCGGTGGATTCTATAAAGTTTAATGTGTTCCCAATTGTTTTAATGTGTGAGTATGAGTGGAATAACTTTTTTGTAGTGAAAGAAGTTCAATTTGAGTGAGTGTAAACTGGAGAATTAAGTGAAAGATCAATGCGAACTAGCCTTGCTTAGCTCTTGTTTTGATTCATTGTTACAAGTATTGTGTTCTATTTTCTCCAAACTCGTGTGGTGTGAGTTATTAGGATTCTTTGGGAGATGAATTGAATTGAAGCCAAGAACATGAGCACTATGGTTCTGAATCGAATTCATTTAATTTGCTTATCATTATTGGTTGTGTGTTCATCTTTGATTTAACTATTTTAAGGATTCGCGACCCTTAGATCAATTTTTACCTTTAGATCTCGAGAGAGGGAATAGGGGATAGAATATGGGTATGAACAAAGTCTGGTTTGTATTACTTTATGAAATAAGGAATTCTAATTAGTGTCTAGGATAAGTACGTACTTCGATACCTTACTTGATTCACACATAAGATGATTGATTAATACACTCAAGTGGACTATTACATCCGCTTAACGATGTAGTTGTAAGGTTCAACTTTGGTAAAGGATTAGAGGTTGGGAAACCATAATCATGCTATTAACCCTACAAATCAACAACCAAGATAATAAAGTTAACAAATGCAATTCAACAACATAGTATGATTGTTCAAAGTGCTTTAACCCTGGGTTTTATCCTATTGATTGTTTAAGGTCTTTATTTATGAATTGTTTACTTTTCTCTACTTATAAATTACAAACTCTCATTTTGGTTACGCTTGCATAAACTAAATCTAAATTGTGAACTAAAACAGAATTGTTATGGAATCAAATCTATATGGGATCGATACTTGGCTTCTTGAAGGCCACTTTTTTACCTGATAAGACCACGTACACTTGCGTGTGTGCTTGGGTGCAGTCAAGTTCTAATTGTGTCATAATCTTAGCCATATTTTCATCCCTTTCTTCATGTTTCTTTCTTTCTCTTTGTTCATAATTGAGGCAGTGGGAGATCCCGTGTTTACATCAATGCCTCGTGTATTTCACCCCTATTTTTCTTTGAATATTTCTTAAGCAAATTTGAAGCCACTCCATATGATAACTTTATAAGAGACACACCAAAAGCATTATCCACCATAGTTTCATTTAATTAGTCTACTGCCTTATAGAATATCTGGAGAAACATCTTCTCTGGCACTCCGTGATTAGGTCATTGCATGAGCTTGTCATTAAACCTTTCCCATCTTCATACAAAGGCTCCCCATTGAGGTGGCAAAAAAAATTAATTTCATTTCACAATTGTAACATCTTTCAAAGAGGGTAATATCGATCCAAAAAGGCATTCGTAAGCTTGACCCAAGATGTGATGGACCTAATGGGTAGAGACCTTAACCATAATACTTCTTCACCCATTAAAGAAAACGGGAATAGTCTCAACCTAATGGAATCTTGTGTTATATGAGCAATGTCAAAAAGGGCACACACCTCAAAAAAATTCACAAGTAGATTTGGATCTATGTGCTTGACCCCCGAATAGACCATTCACTTGTAACAAGTGTTGCATCACACTCATCACATGGAATAATATATTTCATTCATTGCTACCGTTGTGACTCATGGTGTCATGATTACTATGAAAATAACCTAACAAAAAAATAATAACAAAAAATGTAAATAAAACACGATGGGCAAACTCAAAGTTACTAACAATACCACACAACTCAAAACTAAGTTTTACTCCCCGGCAATGGTGTCATTTTTACAACTCTCAACTTGCACCATTATTTTGATGCAAGGCGGTCATCGTCAGTATAAACCCAACACGAGTCGGGGTCATATCCAAAAGAAGTGAAACTTCATTTTCAAATCCTATGTATATTGAGAGTTAACTATGATTTAACCCATAATGCAGATATAAAACCCAACATAAAATTAAAAGAGGGTATGATTGAAAACTTTTTCTAAAAAAAATTAAACCTACGCTACTAAACTAGAGAAACAAATGTTGAATTAAATCAAGTGAGAGAAGAGTCTTGGGTTATACTATCCTAGGGGTCATGCATGTATAGGTGTTTGAGGGTTAGTAAATTTCATAGTCAAAGGTACGAGTAGGCTAGATTTTAACTCTTAGTGTTAGTCTTTCAATAAAACACTAAACATCACTCATGGATTCTTTCAAATACCTCATGAGTGTGCCCAACTAACCAAGCCAAAACCTCAACTTAGCATCTCTATTTCTCGGATGATTCCCTTCAACCTAATTAGAACGCATAACATTTTTATTTCTAAGACAATGTTAAGGAAATAACTAGTATCAAATAGTTATCACAACCACTCATCACCCACATCCCTCTTTCAAGGGTGATGTGTAATCCAAGCTAATTGGTGTTTTCACCTAAAAATTTTAATTCAACCAAAGAGTGATATAAACACCCAACATCAATAACTAATAATTAGGACTAACAATCAACACCCATACACATTAACACCCTATTCAAGCATAACCCCAAGATAAATATTTACCTACTCATGAAATTGGAGATAAAAAATATACCCAAGTTAGCATTCAATGCCTCCTTTGAAGAGGCAAAGAAAGAATAATCTCAACTTCACTATTCAATTACAACTAAAGATCTCTTAGAAATTTAATAACAATTGATGTTTTTCAAAATTGGAGTGCTTCCCTCCCTACTTTAAATTGAAAATTACTTTCAAGATGCCCCAGTTATGCAAGGTTTTTGGCTTTTTGAGTCTTGGGATTAGCGCTATGAATTTATGAACTTACCCTTGGACACTTTTCTACTCAACTGTAGTCACTCTCTATGGATCGTGATCACAATCTTGCAATCACACAGCTTCTGGTTGCAATCGTTATTGGTAACCCTTGTTGAAAGACCGCGATCGGGAATCTCAAACTACAATTGTGGTAACTGAGGGTTGCCTGATCTCTAGCTATTTCTTGGGTTTATCTATTTTCCTTTCCTTTCAACATGGTTTCAACTCATATTTTATCATAGGACCTATAAGATTATAAAAAATAGAAATTAATTTATTCAAATGGAGATTTAGCCTCATTTGCACAATTTAATCATAGTAGTGTGCAAAATTTTGGATGTCAATGAGTAGTAAATTTATCACTCATCAAAATCCAAAATTCATTTCCACATAAGGGATCACATTACACAGATCTAGTAAACCCAGGGTATAGTAGCACATAAACATCACAGGAGAAAATTTGTAACATAATCGTAACAATGTCTGCTGAGGCCTCTAAGTCCGGGTGAGTAGATAATGTGTACAGAAATTTACAACCGTCGCCTGAACCAGAAGTATTAATCTTGCTGGAGATGTTGTAGAAGTAGATTGGACCTTAGTTCCCCTAAAGGTTCTCTTTGTTGAGGGACAATCTCTTTGAAAATGACCGAACTGGCCACAACCATAACACATAAGAGTTCCTTACTGACATTTCCTTGAGTGGTACTTTCCATAAGTGCTATAGTGAGGGTATAACATAAATGGTTGAGCTACACTACCCTAAGATTGAGTGTCGTGTATCCTTATCCTGTTGTTAGGCTGAAATTACAAATCGCCTGGTTGTTTGGGTATAGGGTCACTATCAGATGATTGCACATTACCCTAAAACTCTTCTTGGACCATTTCTTGCCCTATTTTCCATCTTGTTACTGACTGGTGTCCTGATCCGCTGGTCTAACCCCCTTAGCCTACCTATTTTTTGTGTCTGTCTGCTTCTTCTTCTCTTTCTTTACCTGTTACATATACACTACCAACCTTGATATGCTTATATCAATATTCAACATCGCCCTCTTATATTTTAATACCAAATCATCGAAAGACCAGATGCAAACTTTATCATATAAAACCTCATATTATATACCAACTCTAGAGAATAACGAGATAGTTGGGTGAACTTCAATGCACACTCCTTGACAGTCATCTTAATCTACTTCAATTCACAAATTCCTTAGGCTTAGCTTTCCTCCACTCCCAAAGAAATAAGTAGCCAAGAAAGGCATTAGAGAACTCTTCCCACATAGCAAGCTTAGAATTTTCACATCTTAACTCTTCCCACTCATCATACCACTAGTAATATATCCCTTTTAACTAATAGACTACAAATTCACCCCTCTATATCTCTAGTATGCATAACTCTGAATATTTTTATGTCTCATCCATAAACTATTGAGGATCTTTCTCAACCTTGGAACCCATAAAATTTTGTGTCTTCAACCTTATGGATTAATCAACCCAAGTGACTTCAGATGAACTAGTAACTGAACTAACATTACCATATCGATGGGATTGTGATGTTACAATTTGAGCAAGTGTGGGGTGTTGATGATAGGCAAATTTACACGCCTATATCAATATATTTTGCCCATATTTTAGCCTAGTTTTGAGAACAAATTATATATTTCATGCACTTTTAGTCCTTTTTACTGTAAATGAGCTAACGAACATGATTAGGAAAGTTTCAGGTATAAATGATGCAAAATACAGCATTTTATGGCTTACTTGACGCAAAAGAAAGCTCACAAACAAAGTAGAAGGGAGATGGACGCCTAAGGACCAAATCTGCTGCATGGAAAATCTGTCCCGGGCTAAAACGGTATTTCTAAAGACTTTGGGGACTTACAGACACAAAGCTGGATTTTTACAAAGATACATTAACCTAATACAATTAGGTTATGTATTTCACTATTCTATTTGGATTATGATATTGTAACCTTACCCTAGTACATTTGGGTCAAGGATTTCATTAGTATAGTAGGATTTGGCTATTTATTTCATTAGCTTAGTAGGAGTAGGATAGGAGTATTATAAATACCCTCTCATGCTAGAGATTTTAATGAACTCCTCCCTTAGTGGAGAGAACAATTCATTCTTCACTTAATTCAACCATTAATTTTCTTCCATCCCTCTCATCTTCCACCACAAACGCTTCTAATCTACTCTTCTATTCTTAAATTCCACAACAAGAGAATCGTTACTTGCTAGGGAATCACCAAAACCACACACCTATCACCTACTTCTCACGCCATCAAACCATGCAAATCGTGATATCCTTCGCATTCATGGGTAACTAAACCTCTTAGTTGGGGTTATGGAAGCCGAATGAGTTACTATCTATTGCTGTGAGTTTGTGAGTTCAAGACACGTATATTGCTTATATCATTATTCTCTTCATCTTAATCTACATTCTGTGCGGTTTCAAATGCAAGAATACGCCAGTCTAACATTTAACTTGTTCGCGAGAAAGGTTATTTGTCTGGAAAAGAGATAATGTCAAGGTAGTAGGACACCCTTTCCTATTAAAAAGCTAGTACCGTAACTGGACTAACCTCTTGGAGAATTCGTACCGTTAGACACGCTTTAAGCTCGCGAGAGTTAAAGTGAAATAGTCCTTGTTTAGGTCGTGAGACGCTTGGATTTACCATCGACTACAATTCTCTATAAGCAATTGCATGTCAAGACTCTACACACTCATAGCCGATAGAGACGTATACCTCAGAAGGTGGACATAACCCCAACGCTTCAATTCTCATTGTTTACAACTTACGTGACAATCTTTCTCCTTTACTTTGCTATTTTCAGCTTTTATTTCATTACTTTGGTTACATATTACAATACCCCCTTTTACGAGACTTGCACCAAAAGTTTAGTAATTTTGCTTACTTGTTGGCCAAGCTATTCCCTGTGGGATCGACACCCAACCCAGGTTGGGTTGTATATTTGCTAACGACCGCTTTACACTCTCACGAGAGCTGTAGATTGAGCGTTATCAAAAATTGGCGCCATTGCCGGGGAATACGAGTGTCAATCAAGTTCGTGATAATTACTAGACCCTTTGGTCAAAGATTCTCGTACTTTTACTTTTAGTTGTTGTTTTTGTTTTATTTAGGTTTATTCAGTGCATCAATGGAGGCACAACGTGAAATTGAAAGGATGGCTGCTCAAGTGCATCAACAGAATATTGATAATCGTAGGCGAGCAACAAATCCTGACGATGAGGATCTGGGCGATGAAGAGCTACTAAACCCATCGCATACTGCTGAGATGGCGGCACCCATACAGAGGAGAGATCGTCAAGCGCGATTGAGGCCTGATCGCCGAGTTATGCAAATTCCTTTTGATGACGAAGAGGACGATCTAGACGGACCTGGTGCCATCGGAGCTATTATTCTTCAGCCATTGGCATCTGGAGCAAAGTTCAATATCACTAGCGCCATGATTCAGCTTTTGCAACTCAAGGGATTATTTGGTGGACTAGCAGGCGATGATCCGAATATGCATCTGATCAACTTTATTTCTACATGCAAGTCATTCGACAATCCTGGCGTTGGACAGAATGCAATTCGACTACGCTTATTTCCATTATCTCTGTCTGGGGAGGCAACTCTATGGTTGAATGGGCTGACTCCTGATTCGATTACTAATTGGAGGCAATTGAAAGACGCTTTCCTAGAAAGATTCTTTCCGCCATCCAAAAGAGCACAGTTGAGAGATGAGATCACCAATTTTCGATAGCTTCCAACTGAAGCTCTCCACGTTACGTGGGAGAGGTTCAAGATGAAGCTAATGCAGTGCCCAAACCATTATATGACCAATGTCCACTTGATGGAGATATTATACAGAGCTTTGAATTTGGGGACTAAGCCAGTGGTTGATAATGCGGCTGGAGGATCATTTATGGACCTCACCTTTGGTCAAGCAAGCAATATGCTAGACCGGATAACAAAACAAAGTAGAGCTTGGCATACCAGGGATTCTGAGGTAGCAAGCCCCACTTTATCTATTGGAATGTCTGCAGATGAAAGAAGAAGAGAAGAAGAACGTGAGCAAGACATGGCGCACATGAAAACACAATTGGATCTTCTGACAAAGAACTTATTATCAGGGAAGACCGAAAAAGTGAAAGCTGTAGCGCTAAAAGGAAGAGACGAATCTGATTCTGAAGAGGAGGCCAACTACTTGAACAATCAGGGGGTTTTCCGTGGGAATGCCCAAGGAAACCAAGGTCGGAACTATTATGATAAATCTGGAAGCAAAGACCAAGGTAGTTGGAAGAAAATAATGAAAAGAGTGGTTTGTACGTTCCCCCTGGTAGACGTGATACCACCACATCTAATTCTGGGAGTATGGAAGACATGATGGCTAAGTTATTGAAAGGAGTGGAAGCAACGAGCGCAGGAGTTAAGGAGGTGATTGATGATTTGTCCTCCATGAAGCAACTAGTTGATTCTCATTCCACTTCTATCAGGCAAATAGAGCAGCAATTGAGCAAACTTTCAGCAACATTCAATCAAAGAAAGGCTGGCACCTTACCAAGCGATACTGTGCAAAACCCAAAGAATGATGGGTCATGCATGGCCATCACTACCAGAAGTGGTAAGGTGCTGGAAACTTCAGCAAAAGGCAAGAAAGTGATTGAAGAAGTTGCAGAAATGGATGACAATGCAAAAGGAGAAGATGCCGCAGCTACTACTCTTAACGTCAACAACGCCACATCCAGCACTGTGCAGCTTGAAAAATTGGGAAAACGGAAGCAAGATGAGAAGAAAACCGCGGAGAGAACACTTCCATACCCACCACCACCTTTTCCCCAAAGATTGAAGAAGGTGGCGAATAACACTAAGTTCAGCAAATTTATTACTATGCTCAAGCAGCTTACCATTAATGTTCCATTGGTAGAGGCACTTGAACAAATGCCTGGATATGCAAAGTTTATAAAGGACCTATTGACAAAGAAGCGGGCAGCAATTTATGAGTTGGTGGATAATGTTCATCATTGTAGTGCAATCGCTACAAGGTCGTTAGTTCAAAAGAAGGCAGATCCTAGAGCTTTTACTATTCCTTGCACAATTGGATCGTTGGATTTTGCCAAGGCATTGTGCGATCTAGGTGCTAGCATCAATTTGATGCCACTATCCATCTACAAGAAGTTGGGGCTAGGCGATCCTACACCAACCAATATGAGGCTCGTGATGGCTGATAGGTCGGTAAAACGACCTGTGGGTATCTTGAATGATGTGTTGGTGAAGGTTTCTTAATTCATATTTCCTGCCGACTTCGTTATTCTAGATTGTAAGGAGGATTCTGAAGTTCCCATAATCTTGGGACGTCCTTTCCTTGCAACCGGAAGTGTGCTTATTGACATGAAAGATAATGAGCTTTTGTTTCGAATTAATGACGAAGTAGTACGATTTGATATATGCAAAGCCATGAAGAAGCCCAGCGATATGAATGAGTTATCTGTAGTTGATGTTCATCAAGAGGATATGAAAGCATTATCTATAGAGAAACAGCCTACTGTTGAGCCATTGTCTGCTGCGCCACAGAATGTTGAGCATGAGGATAATGAAGATTATGAAGAACTTATGGGTGATCTAACAGAAATAGAGTCTTATACTCCTAAGAAACCAGATTGTGATCTCAAGAATCAACCAAAAGCGAAGACTCCCTTTGACGAGCCACCAATGCTAGAATCGCAAGAGCTTCCCGATTATCCAAGGTATGTGTTCTTGGAAAGTAGAAATATACTTCTGGAGAGAGCAGATGATTTAAGTGAACAGCACGTTGAAGCTCTCAGCTCTGCTCTGAAGAGATACAAGAGAGCTATGGGTTGGACTATTGATGATATAATTGGTGACTCTCCATAGAAACGTAGGAGCCATCTAGAAAAAGATCGCATGCCCACAGGTAAGCCTCATTGTCGTCTAAATCC
Source organism: Capsicum baccatum var. pendulum (assembly GCA_030864225.1). Taxonomy (NCBI): domain Eukaryota; kingdom Viridiplantae; phylum Streptophyta; class Magnoliopsida; order Solanales; family Solanaceae; genus Capsicum; species Capsicum baccatum. The sequence goes on along the minus strand of CM061555.1, from coordinate 87,239,206 downwards.
TTTCAGAAAATGATGCACCATTTACCTCGACGAAGTCTGAGTACTCGAGGTAACCATGTCGTGCCACGACAATAAATAAGGCGCTAGATGGGAGGCAACCCATTGTTTATCATTTTTCATTTATCGTTTATCATTTTCTTTCATTCTAATACTTGTCTTGTTTTTAATTAATGAAAATCCAAAAATAAGAGTCGTGCCACAACCAAAACCAAGGCGCTTGGTGGGAGTCAACCCATCGTACTAATCGTTTTTATTGTTTTGAGCAAATATAGGTGCAAGAGGTATTCAACGAGGAGATTGGTTTCAAATGACGATTTGGATGTATTGAATGGTAAAGGTGGTAAGTTAGGTTTAAGGATGCATAAGGGTATGGATTGAGCATTACTCATGCTTAAATAGGCATCGAGAAAGGCTAGGCCTTGGTAAAACTAGGCCACGAACGATGCACAACCTATCCTATAGCCTAAGGTCTCGGAATCTAGTGTGCTATACACTATGCGCCGCCTATTCCTAGGTATGCTTTTGACTATGCGCCGCCTATGCTATGGCATTTGGTCTCAGTATCTCATATGCCATAGACTATGCGGCGCATATGTCTACAAATGCCATAGACTATGCGGCGCATATGTCCCATTATGCTATAGACAATGCGCCGCATATGTCATGTCTATGCTAAGCATTATGCGCCGCATATGTGGGAATTTTGTCTCCAAAACCGATTGTAAATGGGTCATAACCCAACCCATACTCTTCCTATATAAAGGGGACTTAGTTTTACAACACAACCACACTAAAAATTGACCTAAGGGCGCCGCATATACATCCAAATCCTCTCAAAATCTTCTTCTTTTGCTCTTCCAATTCACAAAACCATCTCCACAAGCTTCAAGCAAGTAAGTACTCTCTTATTCTTCATTTATTTCTCGTAAGTACTACGTTGCTATGTCTAGTATGAATTGCTAAATCGTATAAGATTGTTGGTGATGTTTATGTGTTTGGATAGTTGATACAAAATCATGTGAGTAAACATATACGTAGGAAAATCTTGACTTGTTTCCGACTTGAATTTGGTTTCAAAAGCATTGTTATGATAATTGCTGAATTGATATGGCTATAAATATTGCTTAAGATTGTTGTTTGGATACTTACATGTTAGACTATCCCGGTCATCGGGATAAGACTTATAGTGCCTACCGACATAAGAGGTTGTGATTGTTGTAAGAATAACTATTCCATGTGGTAACCCCTATGTAGTAGTGTTTCTATATCTACCATGAAAGTAGTCCAATGGCTGCAAGTAAGTGATGCATTACCGATTTTCTTGTCGGAATACAATCCTAAAACGTATGTCGACGAAATCTGAGTAATCGACCACTTTCGCTTCACTGATTTGTGTTAACAAAACTAAGTGTGGGGTGGTACCCCTACTGCTTATGTATAGATTTTATCCATTGAGATTGTGCTACCATTAACACTATTTCAAGTCTCAGGTACAATGGCACCTAAAGAGAGACAAGGCAAGGAGAAGGCTACCACTTCCCAAAAGGGCAAGAAAAGAGGCCGCAAGGAGCAAGGAGGACCCTCCCCGCTGCAAACACCTTGACTCATGCTTGGAATTAAGTGGGATCCCATATCAGAGAAAATAGACATCATACAACGTTGAAAGGTGGCTGGTGCGTTACATAACCCGAATGGCATGCGTTTGAAGGCAAACGTACCATATGGGCATGTGAACGTTGTCTTCTCTTGGTCTTCGGGAGCAATACAAATCTGATTATAACCTGAATAACCATCCAAGAAGCAAAACCATCCTTTCCCCGCTAATCGATCTAGCATTTGGTCCATAAATGGCATGGGGAAGTGATCCTTGAGTGTCAAAGAATTCAGCTTGCGGTAGTCCATGCATACTCTCCATCCAGTAACGGGCCTGAGTGGAATAAGTTCATTCTTTGCATTCGCGACCACCGTCGTGCCTCCTTTCTTGGGAACACATTGTACTGGGCTTACCCATGTACTATCAAAAATAGGATACACGACTCCTGCGTCTAATTCTTCACCACTTCTTGCATAGGTGGGTTTAGACGTCTTTGATGTTCAATGGTGGGTGTGAACTTTTCTTGAAGCTGAATTTTATGAGTGCAAATCCAGGTGGAATACCAATAATGTCCGCAATGGTCCATCCAATAGCTCTAATATACTTGCGTAGGATCTCAATAAGAGCTGCAACTTGTTGCTCACCCAAATCGGCTGCCACTATGACTGGAAGAGTATTTCCGCTTCCCAAGAATGCGTACTTCAAATGGCTTGGCAGCTCCTTCAATTCTAACGTGGGTGGCTCTTCAATAGATGGCTTAGCTGGTGGTGTGGGTCGATTCTTGAGATCAAGATCCAGCTTCTTGGGAGTATAACGATATGTTGCTAATCCCGATAGAGCACAAATAGCTTCTTCAGAAATTTCTGCATCCTCATTCTCTCCTTTCATGAGCGAAACCTCCAAAGGATCATCAAGAATTTGTTCTTCTTCAAGTTGTTCTTCCTCGTCATCAACGACAACATCAGCCATAGAAAATACACTCAGATCTTTGGGTTGCTTCATTGATTTGCAAACATCAAAGCGAACCACTTCGTCATTTATTCGGAATGAAAGCTCATTAGCTCTCAAATCTATGAGCACACTTCCCGTAGCAAGGAAAGGGTGTCCCAAGATTATGGGAACCTCTGAGTCTGCTTCACAATCCAAGATGACAAAGTCTGCTGGAAATATGAATGAAGATACCTTCACCAAGACATCGCATAGAATACCAACCGGTCGTTTTACCGACCTATCCGCCATCACAAGCCTCATATTAGTTGGTGTAGGATCTCCTAACCCCAACTTCTTATAGATCGATAATGGCATCAAGTTGATGCTGGCTCCTAAGTCACACAATGCTTTAGCAAAGTCCAAAGATCCGACGGTGCAAGGAATCGTGAAAGCTCCGGGGTCGGCCTTCTTCTGAACTATCGACCGGGTAGCAATTGCACTACAATGATGCACATCATCCTTCAGCTCATAACTTGCTGCCCTCTTTTTAGTCAAAAGATCTTTCATAAACTTTGCATACCCAGGCATTTGTTCAAGTGCCTCCACTAATGGAACATTGATGGTCAGCTGCTTCAACATAGTCATGAATTTGCTGAACTTAGTGTCATCGGTCACCTTCTTCAATCTTTGTGGAAAAGGTGGTGGCTGGTATGGAAGTGTTCTCTCCATGGCTTTCTTCTCCTCTTGCTTCTGTTTTTCCACTTTTTCAGGCTGCACGTCACTAGGTGAAACGTCCCTGACGTTGGGAGTAGTTGTTGCGGCTTCTTCTCCTTTTGTAACGTCACTAGGTGTAATGTCCATGTCCGCAACTTCATCAACCACTTGCTTGCCTTTTGCTGAAGTTTCCAGCACCTTACCACTTCTGGTAGTGATGGCCATGCATGACCCATCATTCTTTGGGTTTTGCACAGTATCGCTTGGTAAGGTGCCAACCTTTCTTTGATTGAATGCTGCTGAAAGTTGGCTCAATTGCTGCTCTATTTGCCTGATAGAAGTGGAATGAGAATCAACTAGTTGCTTCATGGAGGACAAATCATCAATCACCTCCTTAACTCCTGCGCTCGTTGCTTCCACTCCTTTCAATAACATAGCCATCATGTCTTCCATACTCCCAGAATTAGATGTGGTGGTATCACGTCTACCAGGGGGAACGTACAAACAACTCTTTTCATTATTTTTCTTCCAACTACCTTGGTCTTTGCTTCCAGATTTATCATAATAGTTTCGACCTTGGTTTCCTTGGGCATTCCCACGGAAACCCCCCTGATTGTTCAAGTAGTTGGCCTCCTCTTCAGAATCAGATTCGTCTCTTCCTTTTAGCGCTACAGCTTTCACTTTTTTGGTCTTCCCTGATAATAAGTGCTTTGTCAGAAGATCCAATTGTGTTTTCATGTGCGCCATGTCTTGCTCACGTTCTTTCTTCTCTTCTTCTTTGGTCTGCAGACATGCCAATAGATAAAGTGGGGCTTGCTACCTCAGAATCCCTGGTATGCCAAGCTCTACTTTGTTTTGTCATCCGGTCTAGCATATTGCTTGCCTGAACAAAGGTGAGGTCCATAAATGATCCTCCAGCCGCATTATCAACCACTGGCTTAGTCCCCGAATTCAAAGCTCTGTATAATATCTCCATCAAGTGGACATTGGTCATATGATGGTTTGGGCACTGCATTAGCTTCGTCTTGAACCTCTCCCATGTAACGTGGAGAGCTTTAGTTGGAAGCTGTCGAAAATTGGTGATCTCATCTCTCAACTGTGCTCTTTTGGATGGCGAAAAAAATCTTTCTAGGAAAGCGTCTTTCAATTGCCTCCAATTTGTAATCGAATCAGGAGTCAGCCCATTCAACCATAGAGTTGCCTCCCCAGACAGAGACAATGGAAATAAGCGTAGTCGAATTGCATTCTGTCCAATGCCAGGATTGTCGAATGACTTGCATGTAGAAATAAAGTTGATCAGATGCATATTCGGATCATCGCCTGCTAGTCCACCAAATAATCCCTTGAGTTGCAAAAGCTGAATCATGGTGCTAGTGATATTGAACTTTGCTCCAGGTGCTAATGGCGGAAGAATAATAGCTCCAGTGGCTCCGGCACCATCAAGATCATCATCATCATCGTCGAAAGCTGGTTGCAAAGGTTGGCGATCATACCTATACCGAGCTTGTCGACCTCTTCGATTGGCAGGTGTTATAATTTCAGCATCACGCCTAGGGTTTAGTAACTCGTCATCACCTAAATCTTCATCGTCAGGATTTGTTGCTCGCCCAGGATTATCAATGTTTTGTTGTTGGACTTGAGCAGCGGCAAGAGCAGCTAATCTTGCTTGCTCGTGTTGACCAATCATCCTGTCGATTTTAGCTTGTGCTTCCATTCTTCTAATTCGTTGTGGTTCCAAATTGATTGGTAATAACGGTTGACCAGAACTTCTAGTATGGGGCATGCACTAAAAGAAAAACCTGCAATAAACAAAAACAAAAACTAAATGTAAAAGTACGAGAATCTTTGACCAAAGGGTCTAGTAATTATCACAAACTTGATTGACACTCGTATTCCCCAGCAACGGCGCCAATTTTTGATAACGCTCAATCTACAGCTCTTGTGAGTGTAAAGCGGTCGTTAGCAAATATAGAACCCAACCTGGGTTGGGTGTCGATCCCACAGGGAATAGCTTGGCCAACAAGTAAGCAAAATTAATAGACTTTTGGTGCAAGTCTCGTAAGAAGGGGGAATTGTAATATGTAACCAAAGTAATGAAATAAAAGCTGAAAATAGCAAAGTAAAAGAGAAAGATTATCATGTAAGTTGTAAACAATGAGAATTGAAGCGTTGGGGTTATGTCCACTTTCTGAGGTATACGTCTCTATCGGCTATGAGTGTGTAGAGTCTTGACATGCAATTGCTTATAGAGAATTGTAGTCGATGGTAAATCCAAGCGTCTCGAGACCTAAACAAGGACTATTTCACTTTAACTCTCGCGAGCTTAAAGCGTGTCTAACGGTACGAATTCTCCAAGAGGTTAGTCCAGTTACGACACTAGCTTTTTAATAGGAAAGGGTGTCCTACTACCTTGACATTATCTCTTTTCCAGACAAATAACCTTTCTCGCGAACAAGTTAAATGTTAGACTGGCGTTATTCTATGCGTCTGCAGCCACAAGAATTTGCATTATGATGAAGAGAATAATGATATAAGCAATATACGTGTCTCGAACTCACAAACTCACAGCAATAGATAGTAACTCATTCGGCTTCCATAACCCCAACGAAGAGGTTTAGTTACCCATGAATGCGAAGGATATCACGATTTGCATTGTTATTGTTGAGTAATGGCGTGTGGATTAGGTGATAGGCGTGTGGCGTGATTCCTTAGCAAGTAACGATTCTCTTGTTGTGGAATTTAAGAATAGAATTAATGGAAAGATTAGAAGAGTTGTAATTGAGAAGTGGAATGTGTCTCTCCACTAAGGGAGGACTTGTCTCTCCACTAAGGGAGGACTTCATTAAAATCTCTAGCATGATAGGGTATTTATAATACTCCTATCCTACTCCTACTAAGCTAATGAAATAAATAGCCAAATCCTACTATACTAATGAAATCCTTGACCCTAATGTACTAGGGTAAGGTTACAATATCATAATCCAAATAGAATAGTGAAATACATAACCTAATTGTATTAGGTTAACGTATCTTTGTAAAAATCCAGCTTTGTGTCTGTAAGTCCCCAAAGTCTTTAGAAATGTTGTTTTAGCCCGGGACAGATTTTCCATGCAGCAGATTTGGTCCTTAGGCGTCCAGCTCCCTTCTACTTCGTTTGTGAGCTTTCTTTTGCGTCAAGTAAGCCATAAAATGCTGTATTTTGCATCATTTATACCTGAAACTTTCCTAATCATGTTTGTTAGCTCATTTACAGGAAAAAGGACTAAAAGTGCATGAAATATATAATTTGTTCTCAAAACTAGGCTAAAATATGGGCAAAATATATTGATATAGGCGTGTAAATTCGACTAAGTGTGGGGTGGTGGTATTGCATGCTATACTTCTCTATTCGCATCTATGTTTGTTTACTTTTGTTTTTTTTTAAGTTAAGTTTTGTAGGAGTAAATTTTTTTTTCTAGCTTCGCATGAAATTATTTTGCTAAGCAGCATGAGATTATAACAAGAGTATGTGCTACAATTGTGACTATTGAAACGTTTAGGCTCTAGTTGTGACTCATTATGTGATATTGTGTGATTCAATTCCCTCAATTGTTGGGTCGAGAGTCTATATTACTTCCAATAAATTCGACCATGTGCCTTGTGTGTGTGAGATAATAGTATATTCTATGTTTGTGGCTGATGCTAGAACTTTCCGGGTATGTATGCAAAGCGAAAATAAGGAATGTAAGTTTAGGATATGATTTAGGCATTTCTTTGGCAACCTATACATGTTTACCTTCAGTTTTACCTACCCATGAACATCATCCTAGTTAACCCTTTTTGAGCCTTTAGCCTATTTCTTTGACAACCTTGTATGTAAGCCTAATCCATTTCTTTCAAGACCATAATTTGATCCAAAATCCTGAGTGTTTTAAAGTGAAAAAGTCATGTGACAACATAAGAGGAAATTGGGTGAGTATAATGCTTTAAATTGTAATGGTGCTTGAATGTGCTATGAAAAAAAAAGTGCTATCATAAGAGGTATGTTGTGATAAGAAAAAGGAAAAGAAAGCTGAAAAGTAAGTAGTGCTTGAAATTGAAAAACAAAATAGGAGAACAAGGGTGGTAGAATAAAAGAGTGAAGAAAGGTTGAAAGAAAAAAGTGTCATTGATACAATGTGATGTATTAAAGCGCTTAGGAACCTAGTCACTATTCTTGGCCAAAATAGTCCTACCCGTCCCTTAGCCTACATTACAACCATCAAAAGACCTACTTGATCCTAATCTTAACATTCCGACATTTAGTAGAGTACTACATTAAAGGCAAGCCTATGGTCATTAGTTGCTACATATGAATTCTTTGTGAGAGTGAGAGCAAGGACATTTTGATACCCATGTTTGAAAAATATGCTATATTTGTGAGTAATTATGGGTACTATATTGTGAGACACACATGGTTGATAAGCTTTGGATAGTTGTATATGATTCTATGTACCTTAACGTTTGCATGCGAGTTGATCACCATCACTAGTCTACGCTAGAGGTTAAACTGTTTCTACTTATAATCGGGAAGCTACTCTTTGTTGATAATTTTTGTGCTTGTCTTGAAGAATGTTTTTTGTTGCTGTTGTAAAAACCCTAAGTTGATGCTTAGAAGGACATGATATTTTTTTCGAGGACGAACAAAGCTGCAAGTGTGGGGTGTTGATGATAGGCGAATTTACACGCCTATATCAATATATTTTGCCCATATTTTAGCCTAGTTTTGAGAACAAATTATATATTTTATGCACTTTTAGTCCTTTTTACTGTAAATGAGCTAACGAACATGATTAGGAAAGTTTTAGGTATAAATGATGCAAAATACAGCATTTTATGGCTTACTTGACGCAAAAGAAAGCTCACAAACGAAGTAGAAGGGAGCTGGACGCCTAAGGACCAAATCTGCTGCATGGAAAATCTGTCCCGGGCTAAAACAGCATTTCTAAAGACTTTGGGGACTTACAGACACAAAGCTGGATTTTTACAAAGATACATTAACCTAATACAATTAGGTTATGTATTTCACTATTCTATTTGGATTATGATATTGTAACCTTACCCTAGTACATTTGGGTCAAGGATTTCATTAGTATAGTAGGATTTGGCTATTTATTTCATTAGCTTAGTAGGAGTAGGATAGGAGTATTATAAATACCCTATCATGCTAGAGATTTTAATGAACTCCTCCCTTAGTAGAGAGAACAATTCATTCTTCACTTAATTCAACAATTAATTTTCTTCCATCCCTCTCATCTTCCACCACAAACGCTTCTAATCTACTCTTCTATTCTTAAATTCCACAACAAGAGAATCGTTACTTGCTAGGGAATCACCAAAACCACACGCCTATCACCTACTTCTCACGCCATCAAACCATGCAAATCGTGATATCCTTCGCATTCATGGGTAACTAAACCTCTTAGTTGGGGTTATGGAAGCCGAATGAGTTACTATCTATTGCTTTGAGTTTGTGAGTTCAAGAAACATATATTGCTTATATCATTATTCTCTTCATCTTAATCTACATTCTTTGCGGTTGCAAACGCAAGAATACACCAGTCTAACATTTAACTTGTTCGCGAGAAAGGTTATTTGTCTGGAAAAGAGATAATGTCAAGGTAGTAGGACACCCTTTCCTATTAAAAAGCTAGTGCCGTAACTGGACTAACCTCTTGGAGAATTCGTACCATTAGACACGCTTTAAGCTCGCGAGAGTTAAAGTGAAATAGTCCTTGTTTAGGTCGCGAGACGCTTGGATTTACCATTGACTACAATTCTCTATAAGCAATTGCATGTCAAGACTCTACACACTCATAGCCGATAGAGATGTATACCTCAGAAGGTGGACATAACCCCAACGCTTCAATTCTCATTGTTTACAACTTACGTGACAATCTTTCTCCTTTACTTTGCTATTTTCAGCTTTTATTTCATTACTTTGGTTACATATTACAATCCCCCCTTTTACGAGACTTGCACCAAAAGTTTAGTAATTTTGCTTACTTGTTGGCCAAGCTATTCCCTGTGGGATCGACACCCAACCCAGGTTGGGTTCTATATTTGCTAACGACCGCTTTACACTCCCACGAGAGCTGTAGATTGAGCGTTATTAGAACCCCAAGAGGAGCAATGAAGTTAGGAGTACAGGTTTTATGCTAGGTCTACATCCTATGAGTAGGGCGGACCTCCTCTTCAATTGCCTAAGTAGGGATGGGAGATCCAACTGAATTTCACTGACCATTAGATCTTCAAAGAGAAACTATATAATACGAGGGAAAGTTAGGATTTAAAAGAATTCCATTGTATCTAGACTCTCTAGCATGAACAAGAATATAAATAAAAATAATTTTGTATCGGGTCTGCATCCTATGAGTAAGGCAGACCTCCTCAGCATTTCCCCAATAGGGATGAAGGCTCCAGCTAAATTTCACCGACCATTACATCTTCGTGGAGGCATGATCTAAAACACAAGAAATTTGGGAGTAAAAAGAATTTCATTGCAACTAGACTCTCTAGCACAAACTAGAATATAAAAAACAAGAAACATTGTTAAATGCCTTGTAGCCTCCCCCTTATAAGTGTTGCATGCTATACACCCATAAAAATAACTCTACTCGATATGAATCGTAGACACCCTGGGACCCTAAATGATGCTCTAATACTGAGTTTGTCATGACTAGAGTCAAGACCCAGGCCTTAATGGTCAACAAAAATCATGAATGCTCAAGAGAATACCTTAGCATTCTATCAAAGGCATAATTCATATAAAATGTGAAAAATATAAGGAAACTCAAAGAATTCTTAGTATAAAGCTTTAAAACCAATATCATAACAAAACATATGTCTAATCCAGTTTATGAAGCCTCTACTAATGGCTAAATTGTCTAGGCCAAGACAAGGCCCTGATAATACCATAAAACTGAAGAAAACTAAATGTCAAAATAAAACGCCTTCCAAAAGATGGATTGCTCACCAACTCTGATGTTTTGGGAGATTCTACTATCGTGCTGAACCATGAGATTGATCTTCAGAACCTACATTATGAGACAATGTAGTCGTCCGAGGACAGTCAATACTTGGAATGTATTGGCATGTAAAACAACCAAAAAATAATAATTATGAGACTAAAATATAATAAATATAGTGAAAGTTTGGTCAAATTTCATCATAAATCATAACTCAGTCACAAAGTACTATATAAGAATTTCAATAAAATTTGTATGCTGACAGTCTATTCTAATTTCATTACATCTGAGATATATGATATTCCTGACATGTATAATAACCCACGGTGTATATGAATCCTCCATTACCTAATTGGCCAATCTTCCAATCTAGGTTTTCCACAAGGATTAGAGTGTCTATGTCTGGTATACCAAAGCATGAAGCAAGTATATAATGATTTTCAGTATTTTAGGATAGAATCAATCCCGCATTGGTAACACAGGATTTTGGGCTATAAGCTTTTCAACTTATGCCTTCTTGGGTAACCATCTAATTCTTTTAGAGTCTATTTTTACTTATTTTAACACATACATTTTTACAAAAACTTATTCAGAGTTTAAATGGCAATGTCTACATTGATATCATCATACCAAGACTTGCAAGTCCCATAAGCCATATCATATAGTTTGCATCTATCTCTTCCTTATTACACATCACTGACCACCTTATAATATTTCAAAAATAAAATAATGATGCTATTTCAAAAATGTTCTAGAAGTCTAAACATAAACATATTTCTTTTAATATTACCTCTGACTGCCCTTTTAAGCAAACATCTATTCCATGAATTCATAAAATTCTCCTTTAGGGAAATTCAAGAGAATTTAAATTAGAAGACATAATCTTAAAATTCATATAAGTGAACCATGTCCAATTAGATAAATAAAACATTCAAAAACATAATTTTCTTGTCATTAACTGAATAATCCACAACATAAATCAACATACTTAATTTGTATCATAAAAAGGGTTCATAATCCATGCTTTTAAATTGAGACAAAAATCATATTTTATAATATTCTAAATGTTTAGGAATCATACTTTTATACTTAATATATGTAAGGTCGTTCTACGTACCTTCTAGGGACGAGAATTTGATGAACATTCTCTCCTTAGAGCCTTAGAGCTTGAACCCTAGTTAGTTCTTCCTCTCTAGTGAATTGGGGAAAATTGAAATGTTATTAGAGGGGTTATACATCATATTTAATGACTTAAGGACATGCTGGGGTAAATGGGGCATGTTTTAATAGAGTAAAATGGCTGAAACACCCTAAAATAGCATTTGAATATAGATATATCGATGGGTGGAGGGGGTGCAGTGCGACCCCTAACGTGAGGAAGGAGCCTTGTGGCGTGACCACAATCATAAATTGGCCCCCTAGCGGTGTGGGAACCTCCACATATGTGAGACGGTGGTCTCCCGCGATGATGTTAGGCTAAAATTATATATTTTTAGTTATTATTTGCCTCATAATTAGTATTTTTATATGTCATTTTTGAGCATTAATTTTATGAATTGTACCTAATATTATATTCTAATGTATAAGATTAAAATAACTTGTAGATGAAAAGATTTGGAGCTAAAATAAATTAAAGACAGTAGATTAAATAAGAGAATCAACCAGGCAACTTAATGGAATAAACTTGATGTTTTAATGAAAAGTTACCATTTGAATTTCCATTTGAATTGCGTACACTGACTTGTGGTGTTTGAGGCATGACATGTAGGGATTGTCCACTTTTATTTATCCTGGTCCATTTTAGATTCGATTAATTTTTTTGTTTTTTTAGTACACCGATAAATATTCCATAAAATCAATATATGCATAACTTTTGAGCTACGAAGAGCTGAAAGTCACCGTGGAGGTCGGAGGAAATTGATTTCAATTTTTGTCTCCTTTATTATTTATTTTAACATTTTTTTGGATGATTTTGTAATGACCATCCCAGTCGTTACCTAATTTTTCCTGGACCTTAGACTCTACAGCTCGAAAATAGAACACAAGAAAGAAAAACATATTCCTAAATGCCTTGTAGCCTCTTTTTTATGAGTGTGGCGTGCTACATACCCATAAAACAGACTCTACTTAACATGGATTTGTGGACGTTAAATTGACCATGAGCCTAGGGCTCTAAAACCAATATGACATGACCAAAAGTATGGCCTATTAGTTTTGGTCTCCTCAGGTCTGACCGGGACCAAAGACTAACCCCAAAACCCAACCATAACCACCCTGCACCCTATGTTGGATGTATTCCAAACATATGAAAAGATAGAACAATAATAAATCAAATACATTAGTTAAAGTCTATAGACCTATCCAACTGGACTCAGCCCAGTTCCAATACCAATGCAAAGGCCGACACCAATACCGACATTGCCTATGCCCAAAATAGTCACACAATGCCTTTAACCGAAAATAAAGAACATTTGATTGGGACATTCCCCAACCATAGCTGAAATCAAAGTTCAAGAAATAACAAAAAGTATACAAAGAAGTTTGTAGCATTAAATGAATCCATCTGGAGTATGAAAGCTCACCACTTCAGTCCAACACAAATTTGTTCCTGAATCTAAGATCAATAAGCAGGAGAAGTAGTATGGTTGGTTCCTGCATATCGTGGGGATAAAGTGCCTGGAGATGGGTTAGCGGGTAACGTTAGCACGTACTCAGGAGTAAGGATAAAATAATTCCATTATTCAAAACCAAAGTAAATAATCATATGTAACCACGTACATACATATATACTATGCCGAGAAAGGGAACCAGGTTTAGTATGCATTTAAAACCTTTAACTTGGATTATGTCGCTTGACCTGCCTGAAACTACCCACGGGCTATATGGGTCCAGTGTTAACCCCTAAATGGGCCCCAGTGTATGTAGCTACATGAATCGGAGGTATCATAGGGGCCAGGGATTCTCGTGTACCCTTTGCCCTCCATGATACATATATATAAGTATAAACTTAAGGGATTCCCATGTACCCCACAAGTATATGGTTACCATGACCAATCCTCATGTCAGCAAACATGAGTTTCTAGTGTTCGGCCATTTGATGCACACCTTTATAGTTATCTATCACAACCCGCCATTATTTCCCAATTAAAACCTTTAGAACATAACCAAACCACCACTTCCTGAGTGTACCACCAAGGTATTATGAAGGGGTATCATCATACCGACTATAGCTTGCAAGCAATGTCATTAGCCGAAACTTAGGGGATTCTCATATACTCCATAAGGTTTCAAATCAATCAAAACCATGGCCACCAAGGCCTTTTCAAATCATTTAACTCAATCAACCATCTAGGGTTTCATTACCATATTATTCAATGTAAGATTTTCAATAAAAGTCAAACTATTTGACAAAAACATTCTCATTGACATTGTAACAAACATGTTAAGGGCATATAGTTTCCAAAACACCAGCCAAAACAAAGAACCAATTAACTATACCATGCAAACACATGTTCAAACCAACATTATAACATGAAATACCATATATCGAATATGGGAAAACATCATCCAACTATTAGTAACCAAAAATCCCAACATATATCTCAAAACCAACACAAACCCACAAATATGCCATGAAAACCATTAAGTAAAACATGTTTTTATGTTGAACTAAAAATGAGGGAGGAATAACATGCCTTAGATACCAAAGAAGAAAGAGAGAAACCACCCTTGAGAGCCTTAATTGACCACCTTGAGGAAACTCTAGCCTCATTTTGAACTAAGATCTTGAGAGAGATTTAAAAGTGTTTTAAGAGTGTTTCACTGTGAATAATCAATTAAAGAAGCTTCCAAAGGTGTTTTAATTCGTGGGGTCCCAAGAAGTAGTTAGGGGAAATATCCAGAATACCCCCAGCTTAAACTGTATAATTTTTACAAAAAGGTACAGTTGGACCCCCTCCACTCGTACCCACATCATACGAGTGGTACCTTCCATGCGTACCTTGATTAGAAAGTTAGACATTATATTTTGTCCAACATATGAATCCCCTATCCCAAATTGTACCATTACTATATGACCAGTACCCACCTAGTCGTACCCTAAGTAGAATGTCAATGGTTAGACCCTGGACAACATATAATTTGGACCCTACTGCTCGTATCATGTACATATGTATCTTATGTAGTATTTTCATACCTTAGACATAAAACAACCAAGACCACACTAAGTAACATACGACCATGACCCCTAAATCGTATCCTCATCGTACAACAAGTAAGAATAAGTCGTATGATCAATCCAAAAGCTCAAACTCAGGAAATTTCTAATGGTCAAAACTCAGGGTGTTTCACTGAGGCTGTTGGCCAAGAATGATCATGCCTCAAAACTCTTATTTTCTACCCTATTTTGTGTTCATAATAGACAATTGACATTAGTAACAAGAAACACAATCCCTAGACACTTAAATATGTCTTTAAAACATAGTAAAACTAAAAAGGAATTCATTCGATCATTTCACTAAATATTTGGTGTGAATATGCTATTCCTAACAATTTTAAATAGTTTTTAGTACTTAGGACTTCCCTATTAATTCACACACCAATAATAGTAGACAACACACCAAACAAGCATAATTGGACTCAAGATTTAGCATGCAAATAACAATTTTAGGCCATTTTTGTAAACATGCATTCTGGGACCATAACTACGCTTTCATGCGGGGAAGTAGATAACATACCAGATTAGAAGATGCATAGTTGGATGCTATTGTCACACACCAAAATGATTTCAATTTAAGAACAATTGAAGAGGAAGTATGGTGAGAGTGTTGGACGATGGTTAATTTTTAAAAAAGACTTGACCACGATTGCTGTTAAATTTTTTGTAATAGACATTGCGATATCACGGTGATCTTGATTTTGGTAATCGAGACCAGTTCTGTTCCTCTATTTTCAACTTCTCATCCTATAACTCAAGTCCACCATATTTTACCTTACTCAAAATCATTCATATGCACTCTTTTGGGCACCTTATTTTCATGGATTAATCAAAACAAACAAAACCTAATCTAACAAATAAAATTTTAAGGATACGGGATAATTTAGTGGCAATGGTGGGTTGCCTCCCATCCAACACCTAATTTAACTTTGAGGTATGAGGTTCTTCTATTTTCAGGTAGAGTCTTTCAGCTGATCTAACCCAACCTCCTCTCCCTCATATACAACATCAAGAACTGAGATCACTTTTAACCTGCTTAGTTGCTTCTTAGCTGTGAACGCTTTGAATGAGTCTCCATCACTATACACTTGAAACATTATTTCTCCATATTCCATGTCCACTAATACCCTTTCGGTTGCTAAGAAAGGTATACTAAGTATTATGATTATTTTATTGTCAATTTCACAATCAAGCATAACAAAGTCCACCAGTATAATGAATCTATCAACTTTATCCAATACATCATATATCACCCCAATCGGCTACTTGATTGAGAAATCCACCGTCTATAACCTCATGGTGGTGGGTGTAGGAGCACCCAACCCAATCTTTTGATACACTACATATGGCATCAAATTTATGCTAGCACTAAGATCACATAATATATATATATATATATATATATATATATATATATATATATAACCATAAGCTTATTCTTTGACATCAAGTCCTTCATCAACTTAGCATAGCCCAAAATTTCTTGAAGAGTCTCCAACAAAGGAATATTGATTGAGAGGTTTCTAAGATTTGAAATAAAATTCTTTAACTTGTCATTGTCATTATTTTTCTTTAATATTTGTGGGAAAGGGGGAGTAATTTACATCGGGGGCGATGGTACACTTTGAGGCTTGTCCCTCATTATCTTGTCACCAACAATCAATTTAGGAGTTTCCTCCCTATCATTATTCTTTTCAACTCCCCTTGGTTCTTTATCCCCCGCTTCAAGTGACTTTGAAACATCATCACTTGGAATTTTTGAACACGTCTTCTATGCATTAATTTGCTTATCAAGAGACTTTTCCTCAACCTAAAAATCATGTGTACCAAGATCTCTACCGCTTTGAGTAACAATTCCTAAGATATAAGCAGCATTTTTGGAATTTACCACCGTGTCACTCGGTAGGCCTCCCTTAGTATTAACATTAAGTGTGGTTGAGATTTGGACAATTTGAGTCTCCAATTGCTTGATTGAGGCCGAGTGTGATACAACCATTTGGTTGAATTAAGAAAAGTACCCTTTTAGTTCTCGTACCTTCTTATCTGTACCTTCCCTTAGTCTTAGCATTCATGTCTATCACGTTATTTTCTTACTCAATCATGATCGTTCCAACCTTGGTTCCTGCCTTACCTTTGGTATGCCGGGTGGGAACCCCGCTAGATAATTAGCCAAGTACCATATCTCCTCATCAAGGACCTTTGATTCATCTTCATCATACCCTTTAGAGACCATGTAATTAACAGTTTTTGTCGGTGCACTCATCACATGCTTGGCAAGGAGTTCTAATTATGTCATCATTTTAGCCATATTTTCATCCCTCTCTTTATCTTTCTTTCATTTCTCTTTGTTCACAATTGAGGCGGCAGGAGATCCCGTGACTACGTTGATGTCACTTGTATTCCACCCCCCTATTTTTCTTTGTAATTTTATCAAGCAAAGTTGAAGCCACTCCATATGATAACTTTATAAGAGACCCACTGGAAGCGTTGTCCTCCATGATTTTGTTTACTTAGTCTAGGACCCTATAGAATATTTGGAGAAACATCTTCTCTGACACTTTATGATTAGGTCATTGTATGAGCTTGTCATTACACCTTTACCATACTTTATACAACATATCCCCATTGAGTTGACAAAATTTTGTAGTTTCATCTCTCAATTGTAACATCTTTCAAGGAGGGAAATATCGATCCAAAAAGGCATTAGGAAGCTTGACCCATGATTTGATGGACCTAGTGGGTAGAGACCTCAACCACAATACCGCTTCACCTATTAAAGATAATAGGAATAGTCTCAGCCTAACGGACTTTTATTTTATATGAGTAATGTCAAACAGGGCACACACTTCAAAAATATTTCACAAGTAGATTTGGGTGTTTTTGTGCTTGACCCCGAATAAACCCTTTATTTGTATCAAATATAGCATCACACTCTTCATATGGAATACTTTGTTTCCTTCGTAAGGGGGAATGCAGTTGGCACTAGCATGACCTGAATTATAAAAATGATCCTCATCATCGAGGTGCCAATCAAATGAGCCCTCATTGATCCCGTAGTGACTCATGGTGTCAAGATTACTGTGTAAATCAACTAAAAAAACAACAATAACAAACAACCTGAATAAAACACTATGGGTAAACTCAAAGTTACTAACAACTCCACATAATAAAAAATAAAGTTTCACTCCCCGATAATGGTGTCATTTTTGATAAATCTCAACTTACACCATTATTTATATGTAAGGCGGTCATCATCATATAAACCCAACAAGAGTCGAGGTACTATCCAAAAGGAGTACAACCACGTTTTCAAATCATATGTATGTTGGGAGTTAACTAAGAGTTAACCCATAATGCACACTTAAAACCCAACATAAAATTAAATTGGGGGGTATGACTAAAAATTTATTTGAACAAATTCAACCTACAACACTAAACGAGAGCCAAAAACTGTTGAATTAAATCAAATGAGAGAAGAGTCTTGGGGTTACACTATCTTAGGGGTCATGCATGTATGGATGTTTTGAGTAGGCTAGATTTTAACTCTCGTGTTAGTATTTTGACAAAACACTAAACATTACTCATGGTTTCTTTTAAATACCTCATGAGTGTGCCCAAATAACCAATCCAAAACCTCAACTTAGCATCCCTAGTTCTAGGATGATACCCTTCCACCTAATCAACAATGCATAACATCCTTATTTCTACGACAATGCTAAGGAAACAACTAGTATCAAATAGTTGTTCACAACCGCTCATCACCCACATCCCTCTTTTAAAGGTGATGTAGGATCCAAGATAATTAGGGTTTTCACCCATAATTTTTAATTCAATCAAAGATTGATAGAAAAACCCAACATCAATAACTAATAATTAGGACTAACCATCAACACATATATACATTAATACCCTATTTAAGAATAACCCCAAGATAAATATTTAGCTACTCATGAAATTAGAGAAAAAAGATATACTGAAGTTGGATACCTCCATTGAAGATGCAAAGAAAGAATAATATCAACTTTAATATCTAATTACAACTAAAAATCTCTTAGAAATTTAATAACAATTGATCTTTTCCAAAATTAGAGTGTTTCTCTCCCTACTCAAAATTGAAAATTAGTTTCCAGATACCCCAATTGTGCAAGGCTTTTGGCTTTTTGAGACTTAGGATCAGCTCTATGATTTTATGAAATTTCCCTTGGACCATTTTCTTCTCCATATCAATCACTCTCTTTGGATTTTGATTACACTTTCACAATCTTATGGCTTCTAGTTACAATCCCTATTGGTGACCCTGGTTGAAATATCGTAATGGCAACTCCCGAACTGTGATTGTGATAACTGAGGTCTCTCTGATCTCCAGTTGTTTCTTTTTTTTGTCCATTTTCCTGTCCTTTCAACTCATTTTTATCATAGGATCTTCAAGATTTCAAAAACTAGAAATTAATTCTTTCAAATAGAAATTTAGCCTCATTTAAATATATTAATCGTAGAAGTGTGAAAAATTTTGGATGTCAATGAGTGATAAATTTATCACTCATTAAAATCCAAAACTCACTTCTACATACAGGATCACAACACAGATCTAGTAGACCCAGAGTCTAGTAGCACATAAACATCACAGGAGAAAATTTGTAACATACTTGTAACAATGTCTAGAGAAACCTCTAAGTCCTAGAGAGTGAATAACGTGTACAGAAAGTTGCAACCACTGCCTATACTAGAAGTAGTACCCTTTGTTGGAGGTGCTGAGTAAGAAGCTTGGGCCTTAGTTCCCCTGAAGGTTCTCTTTGTTGAGAGACAATATCTTTAAAAATGATCGAGCTATCCAAAACCATAATATATAAGAGTTCCTTACTGACATTTCCCTAGGCGGTAATTTCCACTAATACTATAGTAAGGGTATAACTTAAATGGCTGAGATACACTACCCTAAGACTAAGTGTCATGTATCCTTATCCCGTTGTTGGGCTAAAATTACTAATCGCCTACTGGTGTAGGTATAGTTTCACTATCCTATGACTGCACATTACCCTAAAAGCTCCTCTTAGACCATTTCTTGACCCATTTGCCACCTTGTTACTAACTGGTGTCCTGATCCGCTAGTCTAACCCTCTTAGCCTATCTTTTTTTTGGCTCTGTCTGTTTGTTCTTCTCTTTCTTTACCGGTTGCATATACACTACCAACCTGGATATGTTCATATCATAGTTCAACATTTTCCCATACTTAAAATCATTCAAATGCACCCTTTTGGGCACCTCATTTTCATGGATTAATCTAAACAAACAAAATCTAATCTAACAAATAAAATTTAAAGGATATGGGCTAATTTAATAGCGATCATGTGTTTCCTCCCATCCAACACCTAATTAAACTTTACGGTACGAAGTTCTTCCATCTTCAGGTTGGCTCTTTCAACTGAGCTGACCCAGCCTCCTCCCACTCATCAACAACATCAAGAACTGAGACCACTTGCAACCCGCTTCGTTGCTTCTCTACTTTGCACACCTGGAATGAGACTCCATCACTACACACCCGAAACATCATTTCTCTATATTCCATGTCCACTAATACCCTTTTGATTACCAAGAAATGTATTCCAAGTATTATGGGTATTTCTTGGATTCACAATCAAGCACAACAAAGTCTACCGAGAGAATAAATCTATTGACTTTATCTAATACATCATATAGCACCCCAATCGGATACTTGATTGAGCAATCCACGATCAATAACCTCATGGTGGTATATGTAGGAGCACCCAACCCAAGCTTTTGATATATTGCATATGGCATCAAATGTATTCTAGCACTAAGATCGTATAATGTCTTGTTAAATCTATGAGTCCCCATGGTGCAAGGCATTGTAAAAGCACCCGGGTCATTCTTCTTTTCAGTCATGGCATTGGACATGATGGTTATACAACTATGGGTCACATCAATAGTCTCACTATCCATAAACTTATTCTTTGACATCAAGTCCTTCACCAACTTAGTATACCCCAAAATTTCTTGAAGAGTATCCAACAAAGGAATATTGATTGAGACGTTGCTAAGATTAGCAATAAACTCATTTAACTTGTCATTGGCATTTTTTTTCTTTAATCGTTGTGGAAAAATGGGAGTTATTTTCATCGGGGACGATGGTACACTTTGAGACTCGTCCCTCATTATCTTGTCACCAACAATCACTAAATGATTTTCCTCCCTATCATCATACTTGTCGACTCCCCTTGGTTCTTCATCCCCCCCTTCAAAAGACTTTGAAACATCATCACTTAAAATTTTGGTCCACTTCTTATTTGCATTGATTTTCTCATCAAAAGATACTTTTCCTCAACCTCAACATCATGTCCACTAAGATCTCCACCACATCGAGTGACAATTTCTAAGACATAAGCATCATTTTTGGAATTTTTCACTATGTCTCTCGGGAGGCCTCCCTTAGTCGTAGCATTAAGTGCGGTTGAGATTTGGACAATTTGAGTCTCCAATTGCTTGATTGAGGCCGAGTGTGATACAACCATTTGGTTGACTTGGGAAAAGTCCCCTTTAAGTTCTCGGACTATTTTTTCCATACCTTCCACTCGCATTAAGATTCTAGCAAGCACATCCTCAGTTTTGAACTTTTTGGGATCCATAGAATTTGACTCCTTTCTCTACACTCGGTCATTGGAGGGCACATACCTATATAACTCTCTTTTGTTATACCTCTAATCATGATCTCTATCTCTATCACATCATTCACTTACTCGACCATAATCATTCTAAACTTGGCTCCCGTCTTTCCTTTAGTATGCCGGGCGTGAACCCTACCAAATAATTAGCCAAGTAACTTAATTCCTCATCAATGGCCTTTGCTTCATCTTTATTATACCCGTTATAAACCATGGTATTAGCCATTTTTGTCAGTCCTCTCATCGTATTCTTGGTAAGGAGTTCTAATTATGTCATTGTCTTAGCCATATTTTCATTCCTCTCTTCATCTTTTTTTCTTTGCTCTTTTTTCACAATTAAGGCGGTGGGAGGTCCTAGGGCTACTTTGATGTCTCTTGTATTCCACCTGCTATTTTACTTTGCAATTTTCTCAAGCAAAGTTGAATCCACTCCATATGATAACTTTTTAACAGACCCACCAAAAGTGTTGTCCACCATGGTTTTTTTTAATTAGTGTAATGCCTATTAGAATATTTGGAGAAAAATCTTCTCCAACACTTCATAATTAGGTCATTGCATAAGCCTGTCATCACACCATTCTCATACTTCATACAAAGGCTCCCTATTGAGTTGACAAAATTTTTTAATTTTATCTCGCAATTGTAACATCTTTCAAAAAGGAAACTATCAATCCAAAAAGGCATTCATAAGCTCGACCCAAGATGTGATGGACCTAGTGGGTAGAGACCTCAACCACAATACCGCTTCTACCATTAAAAAGAATGGGAATAGTATCAACCTAATGGACTATTGTGTTATATGAGCAATGTCAAACAGGGCACACACCTCAAACAAAATTCACAAGTTGATTTGGATCTTTATGTGTTTGACACCCGAATAGACCCTTCATTTGTAACAAATATAGCATCATACTCATCACATGGAAACTTTGTTTCCTTCATTGCTCCCATTGTGACTCATGGTGTCATGATTACGATGAAAATCACCAAACAAAACATAACAAACAACATAAATAAAACACTAATGGTAAACTCAAAGTTACAAAGAACACCACACAAGAGAAAACGAAGTTTCACTCTACGCCAATAGTGTCATTTTTATAACGCTCAACTTTCACCATTATTTTGGTGCAAGGCAGTCATCGTTAATATAAACCTAACAAGAGTCGGGGTCATATCCAAAAGGAGTGCAACCTTATTTTCAAATCCTATGTATGTAGAGAGTTAACTAAGAGTTAACCCATAATGCAAACTTAAAACCCAAAATAAAATTAAATGGGGGTATGATTGAAAATATTTTTTGAACAAATTCAACCTACGACACTAAACAAGAGAAAAAACCTATTAAATTAAATCAAGGAAAAAAGAGTCTTGGGTTACACTATCCTAGGGGTAATGCATGTATGGGTTTTGGAGGGTTAGTCTATTTCGTATTCAAAGGTTTGAGTAGGCTATATTTTAACTCTTGGTGTTAGTCTTTCAAAAAATACTAAACATCACTTATGGATTATTTCAAATACCTTATGAGTGTGCCCAACTAGCCAATCAAAATCCTCAACTTAGCATACCTATTTCTGGAATGATGCCCTTCAACCTAATCTATAATGCATAACATCCTTATTTCTAAGACAATGCTAAGGAAATAACTAGTACCAAATAGTTGTTTGCAATCGCTCATTACCCACATCCGTCTTTCAAGGGTGATGTAGGATCTAAGCTATTTGGAATTTTCACCCAGAATTTTTAATTCAACCAAAGAGTGATGGAAAACCCCAACTTCAATAACTAATAATTAGGACTAACAATCAACACCCATACTTATTAACACCCTATTCAAGAATAAACCCAAGATAAATATTTAGCTACTCATAAAATTAGAGAAAAAAGATATACCCAAGTTAGCATTCAATGTCTCCATTGAAGATGCAAAGCAAGAATAATCTCAACTTCAATATCCAATTACAACTAAAAATCTCTTAGAAATTTAATAACAATTGATATTTTCCAAAATTAGAGTGTTCTCTCCCTACTTGAAATTGAAAATTATTTTCAAGATGATCCAATTGTGCAATGCTTTTGGCTTTTTGATACTTGGGATCATCTCTGTGAATTTATGAAATTTCACTTGGACCCTTTTCAACTCCATCGTGATCTCTCTATGTGTATCGTGATCAAACTTACATAATAATGTGTCTTCTGGTTTCAATCGCCATTGGTGACCTTAGTTGAAAGCTCGCAATCGCTACTCTCAAACTGCGATTGCGGTAACTGAGGGATACTTGATTTCCAAATGTTGCTCTATTTTGTCCATTTTCATTTCCTTTCAACAAGGTTTCAACTTATTTTTATCATAGGATCTGCAATCTTACAAAAACTAGAATTTAATTCTTTCAAATGGAGATTTGGCCTTATTTACATAATTTAATCATAGTAGTGTGCAAAATTTTGGATGTAAGTGAGTGGTAAATTTATCACTCATCAAAATCCAAAACTCACTTCCACATAAGGGATCACATAACACGGATCTAGTAGACCCGGGGTCTAGTATCACATAAATATCACTAGAGAAAATTCATAACATACTCGTAACAATGTCTGGTGAGGCCTCTAAGTCCTGGTGAGTAGATTACGTGTACAGAAAGTTGCAACCACCGCCTGTACCAGGAGTAATACGCTTTGCTGCAGGTGCTAGATGAGGCCTTAGTTCACCTGAAGGTTATCTTTGTTGAGGGATAATCTCTTTGAAAATGAACAAGATGGCCACAACCATAACACATAAAAGTTCATTACTAACATTTCCTTTGGTGGTACTTTCCACAAGTGCTATAATGAGTGTATAACATAAGTAGTTAAGCTACACTACGCTAAGACTGAGTGTTGTGTATCCTAATCCCGTTGTTGGGCTGAAATTACTAATTCCTTGGTGATTTGGGTATAGGTTCATTATTTGATGACTGTACATTACCCTAAAAGCTCTTCTTGGATAATTTCTTACCCTATTTTCCATCTTGTTACTGACTGGTGTCCTGATCCGCTGGTCTAACCCTTTTAGTCTGCCTTTTTTTGTCTCTATCTACTTCTTCTACTCTTTCTTTAGCAATTGCATATCACTGTTTAACATCTCCCCTTTATATTTTAGCAGCAAATTATTTGAAAGACCGGATGCAAACTTTATCATACAAGACCTCATATTTGACACAAACTCTAGAGCATAATGAGATAGTTGGGTGTACTTTAATGCATACTCCTTGACAGTCATCTTACCCTTCTTTAGATTCAAAAACTCCTTAGGCATAGCTTTCCTCCACTCCCACAGAAAAGAAGTGGTCAAGAAAGGCATTAGAGAACTCTTCCCATACAGCAGGCTTAGCATTTTTACTTCTTATCTCTTCCCACTCAGAATACCCCTAGAATACATCCCTTTTAAGTAATAGACTACAAATTCCACCCCTCTATATCACTATCATGCATAACTCTACATATCTTTTCTATCTCATTCATAAACTATTGAGGATCTTTGTCAACCTTGGAACCCATAAAATTTGGTGGGCTCAACCTCATGGATTAACCGACCCAAGTAACTTCAAATGATCTAGTAACTGAACTAACATTACCAGATTGATAGGATTATAATGCGACAATCTGAGCAAGCATGATAATGGACTAACAAAACTCAACATTTGAGACCTCTCTTTGTGAAAACTTGGTGTGGTTAACACCAACCCTAGGTGATCGAGAGGACTAGTTGGGGTTGGGGAACCACAGGAGGAACAGTAAAGTTAGGAGTACTGGTTATATATCGGGTCTACGTCCTATGAGTAAGGCAGACCTCCTTTGCATTTTCCCAAGTAGGGATAGAGGCTCTAACTTAATTTTATTGACCATTACATCTTCATGGAGGCATGATCTAAAATGCAGGAAAGTCAGGAGTTAAAAGAATTTCATTGCAACTAGACTCTCTAGCACAAACTAGAATATAAAGAAAAATAATTTTATATCGGGTCTATATCCTATGAGAAAAGCAGACCTCCTCAGCATTTTCCCAACTAGGGATGGAGGCTCCAGCTGAATTTCACTAACCATTAAATCGTCGTAGAGGCATGATCTAAAATAAGAGAAAGCCAGTAGTTAAAATAATTTCATTGCAACTTGACTCTCTAGCACGAACTAGAATATGCCTTGTAGCCTCCCCCTTATAAGTATTGTGCACTATACTCCCATAAAAAGGAGTCTACTCGATGTGAATTCGTAGATACCCTGGGACACTGAATGATGCTCTGATACCAATCTTGTCAGGACCACAGTCAAGGCCCTGTACATAATGGACATCAGAAACCATGAAGCCCCGAGAGGATACCTTAGAATTCTATCAAAGGCATAATTCATACAAAATGTGAAAAATTTAAGGAAACTTATAGAAGTATTAATAAAAAGATTTAAACCCAACATCATAACAAAACATCTATCTAATCTAATTCATGGAGCTTCTACAAATGGTTAAACTATATAGGATAAGACAAGACCCCGATAATACCATAAAACTAAAGAAAACTAAATGTCTAAGTAAAACGCCTTCCAAAAGATGGATGGATCACCAACTCTAATGTTTCAAGAGATTCTACTGTCATGTTGAACCAAAATACTGAGCCTCTGAACCTACATTATGAGACAAGGTAGTTGACCGAGGATGGGAATACTTGGAACATATTGGCATGTAAAACAACCAAAAAATAATAATCATGAAACTAAAATATAATAAATATAGTGAAAGTTTGGGCAAAGTTCAACATAAATCAGAAGTTCAGTCACAAAGTACAGTATAGGAATTTTAATAAAATTTGTATACTGACAGTCTATTCCAATTTCATTACATCTGAGATATATGATATTCCCGACATGTCTACTAACCCATGGTCTATATGGATCCGCCATTACCTCATCGTCCAAGCTTCCAATCCAAGTTTGCTGTAAGTATTAGAGTGTCTAAGTATGGTATGCCAAAGCATGAAGTAAGTATATAATGAGTTTTAGTATTTCTGGATATAATCAATCCCGTATTGGCGAAACATGATTTTAGGCTATAAGCTTTCAACTCATGCCTTCTCAGGTAACCATCTAATTCTCTTAGAGTTTATTTTTAGTTCATTTAACACATATTTTTACAAAAACTTATTCAGAGTGTAAATGGCAATGTCTACATTGGAATCATCATACCAAGAATTGCAAGCCCCATAAGCCATATCATACAGTCTATATCTATCTTTTTTGTACCATACATCACTGACCACCATATAATATTCCAAAAATCAAATAATTATGTTATTTAAAAAATGATCTATAAGTCTAAACATAAACATATTTCTTTTAATAATCCCTCTGAATACCCTTTTAAGTGAACATCTATTCCATGAATTTATAGAATTCTCATTTAGGGAAAATCAAGAGCATTTAAATTAGAAGACATACTTTTCAAATCATATAAGTAAACCATGGCCAATTAGATAAATAAAACATTAAAAACATAATTTTCTTGTCATTAACTTAATAATCCACAACATAAATCAACATACTTAATTTGTATCATAAAAAGGGTTCATAATCCATGATCTTCAATTGAGATAAAAAAATCATATTTTATACATATTCTAAATGATTAGGAATCATATTTTTATACTTAATATAAGTAAGGTTGTTCTACATACCTTCTAGTGACGAGAATTTGATGAACACTCTCTCCTTAAAGCCTTAGAGCTTGAATCCTAGTTAGTTATTTCTCTTTTAAAAATTGGAGAAAATTGAAATGTTATTAGAGGGGTCAGAAATCATATTTAGTGACTTAGGGACTTTTTGGGAAGAATAGGGCACGTTTTAATAGAGTAAAATGACTTAAACACCCAAAAATATCATTAGAATATTGTCATATCGATGAGTGGAGGGGGTACGGTGTCACCCCTAATATGAGGTAGGAACCTCGTGGCATAACCCCTATCATGAGTTGTCCCACTCACGGCGTGGGAACCTCCTCGTGTGTGAGACAGTGGTCTCCTGCGGTGATTTAGGCTAAAATTATTTTTAGTTATTATTTGCCTTATAATTTATATTTTTATTTGTCCTTTTTGAGCATTAATTTTATGAATTGTACCTAATATTATATTCTAATGTATAGGATTAAAATAATTTGAAGATGAAAAGATTTGGAGCTAAAATAAATTAAAGAAGGTAGATTATATAAGAAAATCAAGTAGGCAACTTAATGGAAAAACTTAATGTTATAATGAAAAGTTACCATTTTAATTTCAATTTGAATTTCATATAGTGACTTGACATATTTGCGGCTGACACGTAGGGATTGTCCACTTTTATTTATCCTAGTCTATTTTGGAGGACGCAAATTAAGATAAAGGGCTAGGGCCTATGGGTGGGTTGTAGTCAGTAATTAGGAGAGCTTTGGGATAGACGGGTGGGTAGTCCTAGGACTATGCCCATAGGGTGGAGCTGCGAGTAGGAGAGTATAGGGGTGCAGCTGGTTCTTCTTATTTCTTTTATGCCATCTTGTTTCATACTTTATTATAGATTTACTACTATTCTTTGTTCCTATTATTCCATCTTGCTTCATTCTTTCTTATGAAATTGTTTACTATTCTTTTTTTTGAACCAGGGATCTATTGGAAATAGCCTTGCTACTTCTCTAGAAGTAGTGGTATGGACTGCATACATCTTATCCTCCCCAAACCCCACTATGTGGGAATACACTGGGTCTTTTGTTGTTGTTGTTGTTGTTGTTGTTTTAGTCCATTTTAGATACGATTATTTTTTTTGTACACCTATAAATATTCCATAAAATCAATATATACATAACTTTTGACCTAGGAAGAGCTAGAAGTCATCGTGGAGGTAGGAGAAAATTGATTTCATTTTTCCTCCCCTTTATTATTTACTTTTATAGCTTTTTATAATGATTTTTTATGACCATCCCAGTCATTCCCTCATTTTTCCTGGGATCTCGCCATTTTGAGCTTTCTTGTCACTACCCCAAATTATTTATAATATGTTGCATTTAATAGTTCAGTTTTTAGGCAGTTCATATGAAAATTTTATTAATACCTAGTTAGTTGTAAAATATTTAAATTAAATTAGAATTTGGTAAGATGATATAGTCAATGATCTTTCTAAAATGTTTTGGATATTTATAAAATTCTTTAGTTATGATATATCTAAATTAGCTTATAATAGTTTTACAACTTTTTAATAATTTAAGCAAAGATAGTGAATCTAGATATGTTAAAATATTATCATCATCATCTTCATCATATCATCATCATGATTATTATTATTATTATTATTGTTTTTGTTGTTGTTGTTGTTGTTGTTGTTGTTGCTGCTGCTGCTGTTGTTGTTGTTGTTGTTGTTGTTAGGTAATAGAGGCTTTATTAGAAATAATTTTCTACTAATTATGGTATATTCAAAATATGATATTTATTTTACCACAAACTTATACAATACCTGGTGATGTATATAACAAAATCTAATTTGATAGTTCATATATATAAAAGAGAAAATGCTTTATTTCACCCTTGAACTATACCCAAAATGGCTGAGACACACCTCAATTTAAAGGAAGCCCTATTACCCCCTAGACTAATTAAAAGTGTAATTTTGACACCCTTGTACATGTGTGGTGCACACGTAGCACAACACACTGAAGGGTCCATGTAGGCACATATGTGTGCCACGTAGGCACTAAGGGTGTCAAATTACACTTTTAATTAGTTTGGGGGGGTAATAGGACCCCCTTTTAGTTGAGGTGTGTCTCTGCCGTTTTGGGTATAGTTCAAGGATAAAATAGGATATTTTTTATATATAATACACACACACACATATATATATATAACGGTATTAAATTTGATTGTTCATATATATATAAGTGCATATATATGTGACATGTATGTCCTTAGGTGTCAAATAATTGGTTAAAACACCCACTAAGATAGCCTAGTGTCAATGAAAGGAGCATTTAGCCCTTAATGGGTTAGGAAAACATTGACCTTTGCTCTTATGAATGTACATGTACATATATAATGATAATAAATATTTCTTGTCAACTTTTTCATCTCTTTATCAAGATAATATTAAAATCAGTACAAGTTACAAGTGAATATGTTGAACACAAGATTTTGTACAAACATATTTTGATATCGAACACGATTCCCAAAAGGATATCAATTATCTATATCAAGTTATTCAAGTTCGGGTTTCAGTGGGTTACTATTATGAGTCTTCTCGGAGAGGTTTTATCTTTGGCATTCATGTAGGCTAGGCTTGTCTTATATTTAGACTGAGCTTATTTACGATAATTGTGTTATATTATGCAAGTTTTAGGCAGGTTGTTGTAGTTTCCGTATCGATTAATATATATCATACCTTATGTATTAGATTAGGATCTTGTTCTAGTAAATTTTAGTTCTTTTATTTTTTATTATGGTGTAGTATTTATGAGCTTAGGATGTGGTATTAAGTTGTTAAACCTTGGATTCATCTCTTTTTAACTAGGTTACATGAATGGTTATTTAGATGTATTTTAATTACGAATTAGGGTCAGCATATACTTTTTTTTGTCATTTTTTATAAAATTTGGCACCACTTTGACATCGGTTATGGTATGGTTTGGATTTTAATTTTACAATTTGGTATGGTTACTATAAGTTTTATTTTAAGTCTGGCATCTGATTTTGATATTATCTGGGAGTTCTGGTACTAATTACGATTGTTCTGGGAGTTGAGGTTCCTTTGAGTTTTAGTTCGAGTTCAGCATCTGATTATGAGTTTTTATTGTATATCAAGTACGTGGCCTCCTATTATTATCCATTATTTTTAGTTCAAATCTGACATATGGCCTCTTGTTATTATCAATTACTACCGATTTAAGCTTGACATTTGATCTCTCGTAACTACCCATTAGTTATGGTTCAAGCTTTGTGCAAATATGGATGACTACTGTGATTTCTTGAGAGAATTTTATTTACGGATTATTTATTTTTATTTTCTTTAATCACTTCTTGTGTGTCTCAATGGCTTATGTGGGGTACGGTTGAGTTAATTGTCTTCTTTAGTGTACCTGGCGGGCTTATGGGGGCCAAGTTAGGTTATGTACGGTTTGTGTTTTATAACTATGTTATTTATCTTTCTGTATCACTTTTACTTATTTCTTTATCACATTTACGTAGCTCAATAATTGTTTACCTTTCTATCCCTATTTACTGTTGACTTAGACTACACTCTCACATTTTAGTTATATTTTTTTATGTATTGAGCTCAGTCGGTCAACGATGCCTACTGAGTACTTGTTTCTTTGGTACTCATACTACACTTCTGCATCTTTTTCCAGATGCAGATCTGAGTGCTAGAATCCTATGTTGACATTATTCCTATTTTCCAGTATTGATCTAGAGTAGGGTGAGCTTCCTATCGACTGAGGTTGATTCTCCTCTACCTATTCCAGTTTAGTCTTCTGTACTTGAGACTGCTTGTGTATATAGTGAGTTTAGTCTTTTATAATCAAGACTGCTTGTATATATAGTGTATATTTTTTATTCTTTCTAGTATTCTTGATATCTTTTAGTAGTGGATCTAGTACTGACATTACCAGGTCTTAGCAGAAAATTCATTTGCATATTTTGGTCTTCTTCCTTCTCTCATTTTGATATACTTTATATGTTTTTTTCTACTTTTCTCATCCTATTACTACTGTGATTGTTTCTATTTGGTCTTCTCTAGTTTCTATCCATTAGCTCATTACCTATCATTTCGGGTTATGGCTTGGCTCATCTACTTGTAGAATAAGGGAGGTGCCATCACGACTTGGAAAATCAGGTCGTGACAAATTTGTTGTAATTTATCCACGTCTATGTGGGGCTAAAATTCTCGTTCAAGGATAATGATAGATGATAGTATGATTGTTTAGAAATTTATTGATTTGATTTGTTTGATTATCATAATAGTTATTCTTATATTCTTGTGCTTACTATTTTAATGTTAGTGACCATTAAAATAAATTTATATTCTTATTGTGAACCCGGAAAGAGAATCAATGAGATAGAATGAAGAATATATAGAGTAAGATCTTTACTTTAGTAAAATAAATTATTGATTTGTGGATAGGATAGGGATATACCTAGATTGCCTTATTTGGTTACAAAATAAGAAGATATATAAATGTATATGAATTGAGTTATCACATTCTCACCCAATGATGTAGTTGTGAGGTTAAATCGGATTGACTGTTAGAGGCTCGGAAGACCATGATCTTATAATCAACATTGTAAATTAATGACTAGATAATCAAATAAGTTGATGAAATTGATACTTTACATGATTGTTAGTGAATCCGTAATCCTATATCGATTCATTCATTGATTGTATAAAATTTACTCGTCTCTAGTTTAACTGTTCATAAGTTATTTTCTTTATATTATTTTAATTTAGCAAATTTATAAATCCATCTTTGAAATTTAATGCTTGCTTAATAATTAGAATTAGTTTAATTTGAGTAAATTGTTAATCGACAAGTCCCTGTGGGTTTGACATTAAGCTCGCAAGAGACACTTTATTACTTGTACAACCGCGTACACTTGCATGTGCATTTGGACGCAACACAATGTTGGCACCTTTGGTATGATACACGTCATGAAAGAAAGAGTTGACCTTATACAAGAGGTTAAAAAGTTTGGATTGAAAATTCACAATTTTAAAGTTGAGTTGACTGCAAAGGTTAATGAATTTAACACACCACAGATTAGTGATGAGTTGTATGAGGGTGAGAAGGTACTTCACCATATTTTTATTGATGTTGTTACTATTGAGAAGAGTACATGTGAGGATGTAAATGGCAATACAATTCATGAGTTAGGGCACATTGAACCTCATTCCCATCATTTTTTCACATTTTGCCTAGATAGTGAGATACTAATCAAGCCATCTAAGTATATAGATGAGTGTAAGGAGGAGGAATAATATGTCTATATTCTTGAATTTGTTTTTCCAAAATCAAAAAATAGCATGCCTCATTTCAGGGCCAAGTGGTTTACCGTGCACCATCCATTACTTGGTTCCTTCATCTTTGTACTGCCACCCAATGAGCGAAGCAAAAGACGAATGCGATCTTGGGAGTGAAATTCATATCCTCAAGGTGGAGGAAAAAATTGATGGGTCATACCACAACGTTAAATTAGGCGCTTTTTGGGAGGCAACCTAACATGTAGTAAGTATTTTTTATTTTTATTTTTTATTTTTTATTTTTATTTTAGTGTCACTTGTTTTTGTTGTTTTTTTTTTTTTTTTGCAGATATAGGGAAAGTCTGAGTACCCAAAATTTGAAGATAAAGAGCATGTTTAGCTTAAGTGTTGGGTGCACGCGATCCTTGATGAAAAAACTGAAAAATGGACATGCTTCTAGTTAGGCCCTAGAGGGCCTCAGGGAGTATCTTTAACCCTTATTTTATTTTATTTATTGCTTTGGGGACAAAGTATAATTTTAAGTGTCGGGTGGATATCTTTCGACATTTGTTTAGGATGAAGTATGTTATAGGATTTTCTTTTATTATTGTTTTCTTTAGCTTCTTGCCTTAGGTTTAAGAAATAAATTAAAAACTTTAAATCACAAAAATAAAATTATTTTATTCTTTCGATTAGATTAACTTTTGTTGATTTTTAGCGTTTTAGTCTTTATTAGAGATATCTTGTCCACCCCTTGATTTTTCTTTTTGGTTTTTTTTTCCGAAGGAGGCCTCTTTGAAACGATTATCTTTTATTATTTAGGAGTAAATTTTATTATTTAATTATTTATTTTGTTTTTTGGTGAGAAAAGAAAATTCCATATTTTTTGTTTACTTGAATAGTACTTTCTGTGAGTGCTTGAATGTAAATAATATAACAAACTTTTTAACACCTAGGCTCATAGTTTAGACTCTGGATATAGCTTTTTATTTTATAGTTCGCTATGATTATGTTTGTCTTATAAGTGGAATTGATCCATCTTGATTGATACTTACGTCATGTGTAGTGAGGATTTGCATATTTCATGTTTTGAATCTTAGTCTGGAACTTGCCTTGCATGTTATTGAAGCAAAATAAAAATGTTGCTCTATTTAGAAGATGATATAGGCTTTCTTTGATTTGTCTTGTTGAATTTTAGCCTTTTCCAATATTATATCACTAGTTAGCCCCTTTGATCCTGTAGCCTTTTGTTGGTAGCCATATTTTTGTCTTAATCCTTTTGTTGAGTCCTTAGTTTTTGCACCCTGCTTCCTTAAGCACTATAGTGTAGACTATGATAAATTTGATAAATCTGGGCAAAAGAAGTGGTTGAGTATTAAAAAGGTAACCAATGATAGCTGCAACGTGATGAAAAGGCCCTCTTTGAGAGAATGTAACAAGAGAAAAAAATATTTGAGGAAAAACGTGTTTAAAGCATTCTTCTTGATAAGATGAGAATACTAGTGAAAATAATAGTTAAAGAGATGGCTGAAAATAAAGTGAAGAAAATAATCGGTGATGAAGGTTAAAAAGTGCAAAGTGCTTAGGAAAGTGTAAGTCGCTATTATATAGTTTTCCTACTCCCCCAGCAAACTTTACAACTTGCTAAAGTCCTATTTGATTCTATTCGAGCATGATTAATTAGCAGAGATGTACATAATGGGCAAGCCTATGGTTCTTTTTGCATACATGTGAATTCTTTTGAGTATGAGAGTTGCTTTTTTTTAATCCAAAGTCCTTAAATTATATTCAATCTTTTGAATTGAGTGTGTAGACTATATTTTTTCTTCTGAGGATACTTGATGGTAGATAGATAATGTTATTAGCTTTTTTTTATATGAGTAGGTGAATGAACTTAAATTTGATGAAGTGTAGTCCATCTTTGAGGTTAGGAGGTTAGATGTTTTTTTTTGTTTGTATTTCTTTCATAATGATCGAGATGTGTACTTAACATTTTGAATTGCGATATGGTACAATTATTTGTATCAACCAATGTGGTGCCATTCTTAGCTTTATTTTTTATGAGCATTATTATTACTCGAGGACGAGCACGATTCTAAGTGTGGGTGGTGATGTTACGCAAAAATTATATATTTTTACTTATTATTTGCTTCATAATTAGTATTTTTATTTGTTCTTTTTGAGCATTAATTTTATGAATTATGTCTAATATTATATCTTAATGTATAGGATTAAAATGACTTGAAGATGAAAAGATTTAGGGCTAAAACGAATTAAAGACAAAAGATTACGGAAGAAAATAAAGCAGACAACTTTATAGAATAAACTTAATATTATAATGAAAGGTGACCATTTGAATTTCAATTTGAATTGCGTGCAGTGGCTTGCCGCATTTGCAATGTGAAACGTAGAGACTCTCTATAGTTCACTTTTATTTATTCTAGTCCATTTTGGACTCAGTTATTTTATTTAGGATTTTTTCTACAGCTATAAATATTTTATAAAATCGATTTATACACAACTTTTGACCTAAAAAGAGCTAGAAGCTATCATGAAGGCCGAAAAAAATTGATTTCATTTTTTCTTCTTCTTTATTATTTATTTTTACATTTTTCTTTGGATGATTTGTTGCAATTGCTTCATGTCTATGGGGGCTTAAACTTCTCGTTCTAGAATTATGATAGTCGTTGGCAATATAATTGTTTAGAAATTTATTGATTTGATTTATTTGATTATCATAGTAGCTATTATTATATTTTTGTGTGTACTATTTTAATGTTTAGCTACCATTAAAGTAAATTTATATTCTTATTGTGAACGGAAACACAATCGAAGAGATAAAACGAAGAATATAGGGTGTAAGATCTTTACTGTAGTAAAATAAAGAATTGATTTGTGGCTAGGAAAGGAATATGCCAAGATCAGCATACTTGGTTACAAAGCGGAAAGATACATAAATGCATTCAGATTGGATTATCACATTCCCTTCTGAAAGATGTAGATGTGAGGTAAATTCGGATAGCTTGTTAGAGGTTCGGAAGACCATGATCATATAATCAACCCCGTAAATCAACAACTAGATAATCAAATAAGTTGACACAATTAGAATTTATCTTTTGAATCTACCGCTTTATTAAATAATTAGAATTTATCTAATTTGGTAAATAGTTAATCGACAAGTCCCTGTGGGTTTGAAATCCAGCTCGCAAGAGCCACTTTATTACTTGTACGGTTGCATACACTTGCATATGCGTTTGGATGCAACAAGAGGTGGCCCACATGGTGCGGGACTAGCGCAGGGCCTCCCTCGCAATGCACAACTTATTTCCTCATCCAAAATTGCCCCCAACACTTCCGAACCTATCTCAAGGTGATTTATACTCAATATAGAGGTTACATAGGCTCATTCGTAGCTCTATTTAAGTTTCTAAACACTCGGAGCATTACATTAATCTCTAAAGTATCTAGCATTTAACAATGCCCACCTTTTCAGAGAATCCTTGTCCTCGAGGATGAAATGAGGGAACTTGATTTGGAACTCAGACAGATCCTCAAGTGTCCTATCTTTACTAGCAGAACTTCTCCATTTGACTAAAAATTGAGTGTACTTCGATGAAGTCCATGTAGATATCTTGCCACACTCGATCAGGAATGGAGAAATGGTTGTAGTAGACCAAGAGAAGCAATGTTTTCACTTTTACACCTCTGACAAGTATCACATTCTCGAATGTAGGCTTGCACATCTTACTTCATCTTCTTCCATTATAGGTTCTGTTTGATTCTTTGGAAAATGGTATTAATGCCTGAATGACCTCTCATAGGACTGTCTTGATAATAGGCTATCAATTTTTGTTTAACAACAATGTTATTTCCCACCATTATTAGACCCTCCTACTTAAATACTAGCATGAAACCTGTAATAAGGTTTCGATTGAGTTTCTAATTATATAAAAGCCAAAAGCTTCTGCAAATAAAGGTCCTGACCTAAAGTGTGATTGACCTCCTCTAATAAGCTAGCATGTACGCCAAAAATACTACTCAACTGAACCTCAGTACCTCTTTTGGACAGTGCATCATCAATTGTATTCTTTTTTCCCTTTTTACAGATATTGTATTCATAGCCAAGCATTTTAGCAAGCTACGTCTCCTAACATATAATCATTGTTGCCATCCTTAGTTGGATTCTACTTGGAGGAAAAAATAGAGTTCTATTCTTGATATATTTTTAGTAGTGATTTTTTTTGTGTGTGTGTCCATTCATATTCAACTCCTTACATATAAACATTGTTGTCATCTTTATACTCTAGTTGGAGAAAAAATATTCACGAGACTAATTGTAGGATAACCTTGATTAATATTTTGATATTTCTTATGATATTGTGGGGTAATTGGGTGAAGTCACAACAAGGAAAGGCATTGAAAAATTGGGGCACTAAGAAAGACATGGTAGTGGAAAAATTGGATTCTTAACAATAAAATAGTATGATTTAATTTTTTTAGCTCCATAGATTCTGGAGAAAATTGAAGGAAAGGTGTCATTTAAGTCTTGCATGAAGGATTGGTGACATTGACCAACTTAAAGGGTCAAATATAATTAGGAAACTTGATTAAGTTAATTGTGAACTTGATTGATATTTTTAAAACTTTCTAATATTTTCAAAAATAAAATCAAACCACGCCCTTCTCCTTTCCAAATCAACCGTCTCTCTCCTCTGTCTTTCTCGATAGTCTCTCTCAACTTTCTTCCAAACAATAGTTCTGCAAAATTTCTCCCTTTAATTCCTGGCGATTTAAGCTCCGATGACAAATAGCTTGGCAAGTTTCTTTTCGACTTTCAACCATCAATCGACGTGACAAGCAGTGTTCTCTGGCAACAACAACTTTGAGTTCTTCGTCATCCCATTTCTTCTTTCACAGATAAAATATTATGTCTTTTTAGTTATGAAGAAAAAGATAAACTTGAGTCAACCTTTCTTCTAGTATTGATTAATAATTTCAATATTTCTTACTTAAATTTGAAATGTGGACTGCATAAAATCATAATTTCTTTCATTTCTTCTCTATTCTTTATAGTGAGAAATATAATTTAATTTTGTTATTGCAGTTCTTTTTGTCAAAATGTTGATTCAATTTTTTGGTGTCCGTTGAGGGTTTTGATGTTTAATTTTTTTTATTTGTGTTTGTTCAAACGCAAAACAACAATGTTTGTGATTTTTTGTCACCGTTGATGTTTTTAGTGTGTGTGTTGTGCTGGTATTGCTAGATTGATTTTTTATTTTTATTGGTAAAGATGGTTTTGCAATAGATGAACCATCTGATGCTACAGATGATCCATTTGATGCAACAGATGATCTATCTGATGCAACAAATAAACCATCTCTTATAACAGATGAAATATTTGAAGCAACAGATGAAACATCTAATGCAACAAATGGAAATCTGATGCAACACATGAAAATCTAATGCAACCAATAAACAATCTAGCAGATCATTCATCTGTTACAATAGATGACTCTTCTATTTGGATGAAATCTAAACTACATTGATCCAACAGATAACTCATTTATCAACAGATGAGTGATCTTTTTCAGTAGATAAGTGATCTATTTCAATAGGTGAATAAACTATTTTAATTATTTCGAATAGATTACTCTTCCTCTATAACAGGTTGGTTATAAGTTGCAACAGATAACCTATCTAGTGCAACAAATGAGTGATCTATTTTATTGTTACCAATGGTTTACTCATCCACTGTCAACAAGTTTGTTATAGGTTGCAACAGATAACTTACCTAGTATAACAGATTAGTGATCTATTTTATTGTTTATAATGGATTACTCATCGGTTGCAATAGTTTGGTTATAGGTTGCAACAGATAACCTACCTGGTGCAACAGATGAATGATCTATTTTTATTATTTCAAATAGACAATAGGTTGGTTATAGGTTCAATAGGTTGGTTATAGGTTGCAACATATAGCCTACCTGGTGCAATAGATAAGTGATCTATTTTTATTATTTCCAACGGCTTACTCATCTGCTGTAATAGGTTGGTTATAAATTGCAATAGATAACCTACCTGGTGCAACAATTAAGTGATATATTTTCATTATTTCCAACAAATTACTCATCTCTTGCGACAGGTTGGTTATATATTGTAAAAGATAACCTACCTGGTGCAACAGATGAGTGATCTTTTTTATTATTTCTAATAGATTACTCATCTATTACAATAGGTTGGTTATATGTTGTAACAGATATCCTACCTGGTGAAACAGTTTTGTTGCCTGTTTTTATTATTTCCAATAGATTTCTTATCCACTACAACAGGTTGGTTATATGCTGCAACAAATATCCTACCTGGTGCAACAAATATGTGGCCTATTGGAACTGTTATTTTATTGTTATATATGTTTTATTTACTGTTATCTTTTTTTAATGATGCATTAATCAATTATAATCTATTTTATGTTCCTGTTAATTTTAGATCATATGGCTCCCAAAAGAATAGAAACTAAATTAGTCCAAGTAAAAGAACAAGTAAAGAAACAAAGCCATATCCCTCACTCTATGAGCTTGCCTTACAAGCGTAATCTCAATTGGGAGCATAAGATGATGAACATGGGAGGAGGAATGTTTCCAACTAGAATATCTGAATACAAATATCCCATCCACTAAAAAGTTGGTCAAAACCTTCAGCATTGATTATTATCCTGTGAGAATGCAATGCGATGATGCCACAGATTAAACGGGTGATTTCTTGGTTAAGTCATTCATGGAAAAATCTTTCGATGCCTTCAAAAAAATACTTCGAGAACAATAATTGGATGCTTATTTCATGGACAGCTACTTTGGGGAATATATTGATTTGTCGGAGGACAACAATGCTCGTTTCCAAATGAAAATGGTATATGATCTTCTCAAGCATAAGTTTAAGTATGAAAACAAAGATAAGATGGACGAGGTATGGATAAATTACTGTGGTATGCCTTTTTTTTTTTGGTTGGAAGGAGTTTTCCATAGCTACTAGCTTAAAATGTTATCCTTCTTCTCCTTCTCAAGTTAAACCTATTCTAACCCCAAAAAACACCCTGCATACCAAAAAGAGGAAAAGGTAAGTAGAGTGATTGTGTTGACCTGGTGTCCCTTATTGGTCCAAGCTTCAAAAACATAAATTTGATAGAAGCGTTGAAAGGTAAAAGACTTTCATAAAATCACAAGCAATTATTGTGCTTGATCTGGTTTGTACATAATATTCTTTGGGCGAGAGACGTTAACAACAACATAACACTTAGTTTGATAAAGCTCTTCGAGGATTTTGATGCATTTAACAACCATCCTTGGGGTTATGAAAGCTTTAAAATGACTGTCAAATATTTTTTGACTCAGTTAACGCCAAAGATAGTCAACTTATATAGCTTTCCATAGTCTTTCATGGTAATAATTTATTTTATTATGATATGATTCATTTTTTCATTCAATAATGCTTTTGATTTATTAGCGTTATTTTATAGGCTTGGGAATTTGAAGTCATTCCTTATTTGAGACAACAAGTGAACTACCAGGAAGAAGTTTCCTGTCTAAGAATCCTGAGATGGTTGTCGGCCAAAACTGATAAAAATATAAAATTTCTTTATCTCTTCAACCCTCCGAAAGAAGCAGTAAGTCTAATTCTAATTAAGTTTTTATTTTAATTATTGATTTTTTTAAAATGATTTCATCATCATTTTAATATATGTACTGATTTATTTTAGATTGTTCATCCATGGCTTGTTCCGACCAATCGAGAGTTGAAGATGTCATTTTTCTTACTTTACGATCTGCACAAACTTTATCAGACCCTAAGGTCATTGATAGAATAAAGAAGAAATTGTTTGGAGCAATATCCATCACAAGAAAAATAATTTTGAGGGTGGGCTTGTTGTTGTTGATAATGGTAGTGGTAGTGGTGCTCTTCTTACAGTTTTTGAAACAACAAACCATTATGATTATGATCATACTGGTTATACAGATTTTTCCATTTCTAGTGAATGTTTTTCATGCAAATGTCAAGACCGCAAGGCAAAATATGATGGAGTGATTAATGTTACTAAAGCATTAACGTCCTTGATAAAGGAAATGACATCAAAGAGAGGTGTCATTCCATAAAAGAGATTTTCCAAGGCATCATCAAGTATTAAAAATGGCAAAATTACAAATCCTCTGTCTTTGTCTTGCACCTTTTATAAAATGTACAAGGGCAACAGGAGAGCAACATGAGCTAAATAAGGTAAATATATATCATCCGTTCCAAGAAACAATCAGACACATATTTGTTTCAACAGATTATATATCTGCTAAAAATTATCAAACAAATATATACATCTATTGCAATTGTCGTATAACCTGTTGCATTGGATATGTCATCTATTTCTACATATGTCCATCTGTTTTCGTAAATCAAATAGGTCTTAGTGCTATTTTAATTTGTTCCAACAGATGAGTTATAAGTTGCAACAGATGGGTCATCTATTCAAAATTACCATACAACTCGATTTTACCTGTTTGAGTTTTTCCTAACAGATAATCTATCTAATTCAACAGATAGATAATTTGTTGTATATTTGTGATTAGTATTGACAATTCTGACCTTCAAGGTGGATGTCATAGTAGAAGCTATTACTGAACAGCATAATATCACAGTTGATAATCCATCAACTGCCTTCTTGGAAGAAGAAAATATGGAGTATGTCAGTTTGGGAGAATGGAATAATTATCTATTTGAAGGGTTCAACATCTCAGACAAGGCTCCAAAAAAACTAACAAAGTTGATCAACGACTATTCAGAATGGATTGCCGATTGGATGTTAAAGCATCATACCGGCAAGTACATAAATTTTTTTAAAGTTATTAATTTATATAATTTTTATTTTAGAAACATGACATTAACACATATAAATCATGTAGAAAATAAAATGACGAACACTACAAAGTTAATAAATTAAGTCTTGGTTTTGATATGTTCGACTTTATTATTGCGTATCCCGAATCGAAAGATTAGTTCTATTTGATGTCATAGCCCTAAACTTGCTGGAGTGATGAGGTTTAAATGTCATACATATTACAATTAATTAATACTTTATTTAATTATATTTTTGTATTATCTTATTGTCACATAATCTAAAATATTTGATAATATATGCAGTACATCGATATTATTTTTTACTACCTCTAAAAGAAGGCCAAGTTGCAAACACAAGAACAATACAGATACACGATATGCAATTATTTGTAAAAACTTTACATCAATAATTCCTACGATAGGTTTGTCAACAATAGCCGAAATTTTCCCAAAATGAGAAATACTTAATCAATATCATCAAAGGTTTTGCATTCCAGCTGGCTTACCTTGGCATTTGGTCGATGAAGTGTACATCCCAATCAATTTGGTGATGAATTCCATAGGGTGTTGGCTGTCGTTGTTCTAAAAGAAAGGTGCATTCGATTTTATGACTCAATGTCATAAAGGAGACATTCCAAGACGACGTCTGAGATACAAAAGCTGGCCAAAATATTACCTACTTTCCTTGATATAAGTGGCCTTTTAGATCAAAAGGCTCATTCTGATTTGTCGACGATTAAAACATACCGAGATAAAATAGGTAATCCATTTGATGTAGAATATGTTGAAGGAATTGCTCAACAACCCATTGGTAGCCTGTAAGTATCATGATGTAGTTTCATTTTACAAACTTCACAACACTTACATGAACTTCCAGATATGGATTATCTATTTTTTCTAAAATACAGGAATTGCGATCTTTTTGTTGCCTCTTACGCCGAGTATTTAAGCGACGGATTACAAGTACCAAATTCTGGACTTGATGCCAGATTACTCCATAAAAGATATACTGCTCTTTTATGGAAATACGGAGAAGCAAAAGCTCAGAAATCATACGCAAGCAACATTAAAGAGCCACAACAACCAAACCCAAATTCCATAGCACCGGATTAATAACAACTTGTCCATATTGAGTAGATCTTTATAGTTTAAGTCTGTTAAAGTAATAATCTCTCCTTGGTAATTGTTGGCACCAAAGATTAAATTGTTGATTTATTTTTAGAGTATCCAGACCCCACTTTGTAGGAACACACTAAGTTTGTTGTTGTTGTTTATTTTTAGAGTAGATTATTTGTACCCATAATGATTTTTTCATATTTTATTTATTTGTTAAGTTATTTCATATAATTTTTGAAGTATTTGATTTATTTTATGTTGCCTATGAATATAATTTAATCCTTAGTTTTGAACTTATTAATTGAAATAAAATTCTAGATTCAAATATCTCAACAGATAATACATTTGTTGCAATAGACGACATATCTGTTTGAAATTATCAAACAGATTTAGACATATGTTGCAATATGTAGGTCATATATTGGAAATTATCAAACAGGTCTTCCTACTTTTTTGATTTGTTATAATAGATTACCTATTAGTTGCAATAGATAGACCATATGTTACAATGGATTGTATATCTGTTCTGATAGAGACAGAGAAACATCTGCATAATGAAACAGACAACAAACCTATATCAATAGATAATCAATCTTTCACAACAAATAAACTATCTGTTATAGCAGATAGACAATCCATTGCATTATAAAAAATCAACTTTCGTCAAATATAAAAAAATTTTATGGTGGTTGTCATTGTACATCTTCTTCTTTATACATAGGCTCCAAGAATTTAGTTAGTACCCCATATTCCTAGACCTCTTGAATTTTTTTCATAATGGAGTCACACAAACTGTACATTTCTGTGTCGATCAGTTAACATTCGATGTATTCAAGTAGGTACGGGCCCCACGGGGCACCAATTTTTTTTTTAAGGTGCATACCCTTGTTTTGACCTTCAAAATACCATGCTTTTTTCATCAAGACTTCCACTGACAAATGATCCATCAATATACTCTGCCTCAACAAGCTGGGGAGCAACTCCAACAATGACTGCATGGGATAAAAAAACATCATCGCCAAAGACAGGTAAGTTACAGTAATAAACCTTAATCTTTTCCCCCTCAAAAAGTATCTCAACATCAAGAAAATGTTTGGCTTCCATGTTCATGACTACAAGAATTCTTTTTACCGTGGTCCAACTCTTGTTGTATGGAATGGCTTCTTCCCTCTAACATAGTTAATCATATCTTCCTCCCACTCGTACATAAAAACTAATAAACCAAATCCCAGGCCACCGAGAGTTTTAGCTATCTCACTAAGATCATTGTACCTATTCTTTAAATTATTGTAGAAGTTGAGGTAAATTATCCTATCGGTAGAATTATAAGAATCCAGATATGCTAATTGCCTACCCCTCATAAGGTGAAGAATTTCATCAATATACTATGATATAAGAAGGCGATTTCTAAATGGGTTAGTAATTGCAAAGAAGAAAACATTGTAGAAAGATACAAAGTATGGTCTATCTGTTGCAGAGGGTTCTCTGAATTTGTTCACAGAATACCCATTTAATGCAACTTATGTAATAGATGTTTAATCTGTTACAATAGAACAACCACCAGTTACACTAGAATCGCAATTGTTGCAACAGAAGACACAGCTGTTGTGTTGCTTCTTCTTCATGGAGTATAATAGAAGGCTAGGTTAGGAAAAGTAAACTTACCTTATACATGTACCACTTACGCATAGTTATCATACTCCTAAAGTCTTGGTTTTCAAACATATGCATGGTGTATTCTTCTGCAGTTTTCTTCTTCTTGGGATACTGGGCATTTCATAGTTCCACCTCTCTTTGTCGCCAAGTGTCGCGTATATGTCCACCTTCTTCAATGGCTCCAAAACTTCAAAAACTTTTAGAGAGGGAGG
Organism: Capsicum baccatum var. pendulum; assembly: GCA_030864225.1. Classification (NCBI taxonomy): domain Eukaryota; kingdom Viridiplantae; phylum Streptophyta; class Magnoliopsida; order Solanales; family Solanaceae; genus Capsicum; species Capsicum baccatum. The sequence continues at coordinate 87,195,230 of CM061555.1, read as the reverse complement.
AGTGTCAATCTTTTTTTTTTTTAGACTAGAGAATATTTGGATAATTTTTCTTTTCTTCCTCCTAATGCAAATATAGGAGTGTATGGATCTCTCACCTTCTTGGATGGTATGACACCCCTCTTGGATTTCAATTCCTCGGCAGCTTAAGAGATAGCCTCTATTCTTTCAAGAAGTTTATCCTGTCTTTCCTTGTACACTTTGCATTTGCAATGAGAGAATGAGGGTGAAGAGGGGTAAAAGGGACCACTATAAGGGTGGGAGGGACCGATATAAGGGTAAGAGGGACCTGGGTAAGGGGTGATTTCAAATGTATTTATTTATTCTTGAGTATCCACATGCCCATCATCATGAACAAAAATAGCATCAGGATCAGGATGGTTGCTACCAACATCAATAACTTTACCAGCAACATCCCCAGAAGAAGTACCCAGATCTGTTATAGTAGGTTGGTTATGAAGAGCTTCAATATTAGGCTGACCTTGTATAACTTCTCTTCTTATGGCTGTTGCTCTATCCAATTCCTTCATTATTAAATCCACCGCTGGGTTTTCTATTGTATCAACAAGACCTAAAGTAATCAAATAAGTCATCCCCGACTCCTGCTCAGTAGGCACGATCCAAGGATGCACAACCTATAAAAAAAGACAGATACATTTAACTCATATAATAATAATTTGTAGTCAGTTAGGTTACATGCTTACACTGTCAACTTATTCAATAGATGATCCATCTATAGTAACAGTTGATCATTATGTCATCACAGATAGGGTAATATATTGCATCAGATTACCTATCTGTTGCATAATTTATAGTAAATGGGTAATCTGTTGAGTCAGATTTAGAGAAATACAACAACGTATGGTTAATTTGTTATGAAATATTATTTTCCTATCATAATAGATTACTCATCCATTGCACCAGTTATAGTAGACAGGTAATCTGTTGCAATGGATGACCCATCTATTGCAACATATGGCACATCCATTTTAATATCTTTCTTTGAGTCAAATTATTCTACTCAAAAGAAGACGTACTACATCATGTGGAGGGTTAAAGAGACCAGCCTCCTTAATCCTTATGTTTTGCTTTGCAGCCAACCATCTAAGGATCCTTATATAAGAAACCTTATTCAGGTACTCCTTGACTTGCTTTTGGAGGGGAGGAATGGCTTCAAATGCCCAAGCCTAAAATGTGTAAACAAGAAGTAACCAAAAAAGGTCATATTAATTATTCAATATAAAATAATGGATGAGTAAATAAATAATGATTAAATTTACCATGAAAACCCAAGAAATGACGTATAATGTGATCATCTTTAGAGATAGCTTCGTTAGTAAATATTTGGTTATCAAGTTGTAGATGTCATATCCCCAGGGATAATCATTGAATTTCTTAAAATCCTAAGCAAGCTCCAACAAATCTTCTTCTATGACTTTCTCGACGTCTCTTTCCAATATAACAGAATAGGAAAACCAAACCAAGCACAATTGATCCTTGTACTGCTTTGGTATGGTTTTATCCTTTAGATCTTCTATCAAATCCACCATTTTGTAGCTACGCCCAACAATGTCCAACAACCTATCTATTTTTTCCTTGCGTTTATTGGTTTTGGTGGGTGGTTGCTTGGATAATACCTTTTCTCTAGTTGGTAGTTGTGGTGGTTTGGCTGTCCTTCTTACCTTGAACCTTTTGTGGGGTATTTCTTTGGTGAGAGATTCTTCTGTACGGTCACATCTCAAGCCCATCACTATGAAAAACTCTTTTAAGCCAAAACAAACCGGCATGTCACAGTAGTTGATGCAATTTCATCCATCTTTTCCCTTTTCCTTCAAATCTTTATCATCCCCTACGTACTTGATCCTATGTTTGAGAATACAATATACCATGCTTATTTAGAAATGGGCAGTGTGGTCCTCAAGCAGCTCAAGAAAATGTCCAAAGCAACTCTTCTTAAAAAGACTGTCTATGTTTTCACTCTTCATAGTTTTCCTAAATTCATCAAAAGGTTTCCCTAACTGACATTTAAGTACAAAATCACCGATAAATTTTACAGGGTTATATATCGGTATCGCAACTTGAAACCTATCAATACTAATAGTTTTTACCATCTCATGCTGGGATTTCGATCTTAATTCACGTCCCATTGGTGATGAATTATCATCATGTTGATCATCGTTCTCTTTATAACTTTCTACTCCTTCATCTTTTTGTTTATCATCATGTTGATTAGCATTCTTTTTCTCACTTTCTACTTCTTGTTCATCTTCTTTGTCCTCCTCACTTTTATTGTAAGACCCTACAAAATTCTAAGCTTAACTCAGTCTATCACAGCTTGAAAAGAGGTTCCAAACTTATAAATTTCAACTAAGTGTTTATACTTACAAGTATTTTAGCCTTCGTAAGTTGGCGATCCTATTTCATGACCCTTATGACCTTAAAATGTCAATTTTTAAGCTGAATCATGATTAGGAATGTCAGTAGGTTTCTTCGGATAAGTTTTGGATTTTTTGGACCTTATTTGAATAAAGTTTAGTAGTCCATACCAATGGATCTATGCGATCTAGACGCGCCACATTAACTATCGCATCGATAAATATTTCTCCCAGCTCCCAGTGTCAATTCTAGTGAGTCGATGAGAACTGGGCGCGGTACATCGGCCATAGTGTCGATCCCATCTATGTGGCACGTCGGCCATAGCGTCAATCCCATTGATGCTGAACATCGTCCACAGCGTCGATCCCATCGATGTGGAACGTCGATCTACGCAGCACGGGACACATTTTCAGTCATTAAAATCCGTATCCTAGAGGGTATTTGGGTCATTTTTCCACCCTTAATCCTCCCCTCAAACATGAAATTCAGCCCTCAATAAGCAAACACTCACTTTCTCTCAAATTCTCTCAAGATCAAACCCTAGGGATTTCAATTTCAATAGCAAATCTTTCAGAACGAACCTTCAATCCTTACAAATTCAAGTACCGAGGTATGTTAGGTGTTCATTCATGGGTTCCTTTCACCCATGAAGTCCAAGAACCCCTTTTTAAATACGCAAGATCTCAGATTTATGATTTCCATTATTTGGTTAAATTGAATGTATGTTCATGTTATTGTTGGGTTTTTAATCCATGATTTAGATTACAAGTTTCAAGAATTGATCCTAGTATGTGTTGAATTACATGATATTCATGATAAACCCTTCAATTTGCAAGTTGATTATTGTAAACATGTTAATAAGTGTTTATGATTTAATGAACCAAGTATGCTTCCCATGTGTTTGATAAATTGTATATAAGAATGAGATAATGCCATTATAGTATGCTAACATGTATTCCCCGTTCATGTACAAGTTATTGTATTACAAGTATTTGATAAAATGCTTATGTAATTTGACTAGTGAAAACATGACACATTAATATATGATTCCATTCATGCATAAGATCATGTATATCAAGTGTTTGACAGAGTGTCTAAATGAGTGCATTGTTAGCAAGCAAGTATTGTTATGCCTTTATGATCATACTATGTTTTACTTTTCATGCTATCGAGTCCCGGGGGTATTTAATATCCGACAATTTAGCTATGTACCTAAAGCCAGTGTTAGTTATAGAATCTCAGTCATGTCACGATCAGTAAGACTCTATCATTTACAAAACTCAGTAGAACTCGGTCAGTTACAGAACTCAGTAGAAATCAGTCAGTAATAGAACTCAGTCAGTTATAGAACTCAAGAAAACTCAGTAATCTCAAGTATCAGTCTTGTGTATTTCAATATACTCTGTTCAGTGTCTTTCAGTTATGAGTAGGATTCAGCACTAAGTGAGCTTAGAGAGAGGGTCTCACCCATTAGCTAGGACTAGGTCCCTAGAAGAAATCCCTAAGATCCAAAACTACGTAGCCAGTGTAGGTTATGAGATGTCACTAGTTAGATAGGAATGACATACTCAAGGATCACCCATTAGTTTAGGAGTGATCTTAGAGCTTACCCCAGAGATAGGACTGACTCCACAGCAGATGTTAGTACCCGTGGCATGGTATTAGCACCCTTCCAACTGGGGTTACAGGTTGGACCCCTATCAGCTCAAATTTGTGGCATGTCGATTAGATGATTACCTCTCACAGTTTCAATTTCAGTCTTAGTATAAAACTCAGTTCAGTTTTACAGAACTAGGACTGTTAGATACATTTAATCAGTTATTAGTAATACAATATTAGTGAACTAAGATATTAATAAATCGGTATTTATAACTCAGTATCCAGTGTTATCACCACCTCAATTATAGTTTATGTATTCATACATGTATGCACATTCAGTTATGTTCATGTTACTCAGATAGTTATTATTCATGTATATGAACCCATGCATATTATCCTACTTCACTTAGCATACCAGTACATTCAAGATTACTGACACATACTTTTTTTTGCACTATGATGTCTTATATCATAGGTTCAGATGCATGAGCTCCTGATCATACTTAGCAGCCCATTATATTAGCAGCATACTTTGGGGTGAGTCCTCTTAGTTTGAGGATAATAAGATTACTATTTCAATTTAATAATTATTCAGAAGCCGGGGTTAGTTGGGGGCTTGTCCCATCAACTCCAAATTTAGATAGTTAGAGGTTTTCAGACTAGAATATTTTAGACATGTGTTTCAGTATTCAGTTATTAGTATTTAGTAGTTTTTTTCAGTTATGAACTTTATGGAATTTTCAACCTAACTTTTTCATTTATTTTAGGCATAATATCATTACAATTTTATAACTATACCATGCTCATAGCAGGTACCAATTATGGGTTAGCTTGTGGTCCTTTAAGATTGCTAGCACTGTGTAGCATCTGGGGTACAGACTCGGGGAGTTACAAACTTGGTATCAGAGCTTAAGGTTCAATAGAGCCCTAGAAAGTCTGAAAGCCACATCAAGTAGAGTCTTGTTCACGGATGTGTAGAGCACCACACTTATGGATAGGAGGCTATGAGTTGTTTTATGAAAAGTTTCCCCTCTTTCAGTATTAATGTTGTGCAAGCAAGCATGAGTTCAAGCTAAATTCTCGGTCTAATCCATTTCTTTCTTTCGGTTACAGAACATGCCTCCCAAAAAGTCTAATGGAAGAAGTAATGAAAATCAGTCAGCACCTCAGCCCATTCAGGCAGATACCCTAGACGAGCATGTCTCTCATGCAGAATTCAGAGTTGTTTTCACTACCTTAGCTTATTCAGTAGTTTTTAAGAATAATTAGCAGGTCATTTTCCTATATAGGATTGGGGTTCATACTCAGCAGAGCAAAGGGAAGAAGGATAGAAAGAATAAGAGAGTCAAAACAAGTGGTTTTTGGCCAAGGTCAGAGGGTGGTAACCATTTCTAGTTCTGTTAGAAATTCTCACCCCCAAATCCTTTTGTAGCTAGTGCTCTAGTGCCAAAGTTTAGAAATAACAATCGAGATAGAGTACCCGGATCTAAGTCATATAGTAGTAGAAAGGGTGTTCGTACTCATCCGTTTTGCAAAAAATATGGTAAAAATCACCTAGGTGTGTGTAGAGCCAATAGTAGTGGGTGTAGAGCCAGTAGTGGTGTGTGTTTTGGATATGGCAAGTCAGTTCATAGAGTTAGAGAATATCCTAAGGCTGGTCTATGAATTCAGTGCAGTCGTCCCTTAGCTCAGTATGGTCACTCGAATCAGCAGGGTGCAATTTCCAGTGCCACTAGTGGGCAAGGCCCAAATAGGATTTATGCACTTCAGTCTAGACAAGATCAGGAAAGTTCTCCTGATGCGGTCATTGGTACGTTATGGATCTTCCATTTATACATTCATACCTTATTAGATCTAGGAGCTTCTCTATCTTTTATAACTCCTTGCATAGTAGTCAACTTTGAGTCAAACCAAAATTCTTAACAAAACCATTCTTGATCTCTACCCCATAAGGTCAGTATATCATAGCCAGACATGTATATAGAAATTTCTCGATTGCAGTATTTCAGAAAATCCCTTTAGCTAATTTCAATAATAGAGTCGTCCTATTTCAGGTTCTTGATGAACCAATCATTGAATGAAGGGTTAATATGGGTAGTACCTTAGTTTCAGTTGATCTAAGTTTGAATCTCTAGATTGAACTAGTAGAAAAAAAAGTTGAGAATTCTAAGTTAGTCAGTGTTGAGGTTGCTATATGATGATTGTTGGGGCAATAGAAAGCTAAAAATCATGTATTAGGAGGAAGTACTAGCAGTGGACCTTACATTATCAGAAGTAGTCCTTCAGAATGAGTTTAGTTTTTATGAGCATTATCATATCTCAAACTTTAGAGAAAAGTGGTTTCAGTTCAATTTAGAGTTTATTAAGTACCTCACAGACTTAGAATAACGACTTTAAGCTAAGGGGGAGATGGTACAACCAGTAACCAAGTCCGGTTTTCAAATTTTAGTAGTAATGTTAGTATGTGTAAAGAATTGGTGGGAGAGGTTGATACCCAACCCGTCCTTACCTCAGTGCAAAGTTTTGTACTTCAGCTATCATGATAACTACCCATGCCTTACATGACAACTCTATGATCATAGGTCATATTCGTGCATACTAATGAAAGTCATGTACACTTATAGTTCTTAGTGTTAGCATTTCCAGTTCACTCAATGTTATGAATCCTGTTCCATGAATACAGAAAATCTAAACTCAGGTCATGCAGCCCATGACTCATGTACTTATGCTTTATAGTAAGCTCAGTTCTCATGACTTATTCTATACTCCTAATGATCAGATAAATTCATATTTTGTCATGTATATCCTCACTTTAGATATATTGATAAAGTCTAAAATATTGATGTTCTATTCGTCATGCTTCAGTTAAGTGTCAAGTTCAGTCTAGTGTCCATTCATGCTTCAGGTCCTCATGTTTTAACCTTCAGTAAACTCTTCTTATGAAATGATGTAGTGATGAGTAGTTGCTTAGAAGGGAGAGAGTAAATGTTTCATGTTACGAAAAGATTATTGCATGTAAGTTTTACACGAGGCTATAGTTATGAAGATAGGCTTGAATGTCATGTTGATGTGTAAGTGGATAAATACATTTTGGAGATTTGAGTAGGCTTGAACATAGAGGGGAAATTCAGTCCAGATCAGATCTCAATAGGTAGAGTTATCAGTGCCCATATAAATATTTTCACTAGATCCAAGTGAAATGCGTTATTTAAATAGAAATTACAGTTAAGGGAATAGTTGAGGAATGTGGCTAGTATGGCAAGTTAGTAGTTTCAGTGTATGAGGCTTAGTAACTCTGTCTTATATGATGTTTCATAGGCCTTGCTCTATATTATAGAATTGGATCCATGTTGTGATTTCTTGTTCAGATGTCTTATTCAGACCATGAAAAGATCCCTTTCTCCCTAAAGTCATTAGAAATTTATAGAAAGAGTGCCAACAAATGCTCCAGTTGAGTATAAGTTTTCAGTATGAGTTCATCTATAAAGCCAGGAATTCAGTTTAGCAGTCAGACGAAAAAGTTCATACAATTTCCCCATCTTTCCATCTTATCGCACCATTTGAAGTCTCATGAATGTAACTATTCCAAGATAGAGCAACCAGGTAGTTGCGAGTTCGGCTCAATTCATGTATCATGCCTCAGTTTTAGATCCCAGATATTCAATCACGATTCAGTTCATAGATGCCTGTCTAGCTTTATCTCAATATCTCATCCAAGTTAGCATTCTTCAGGGGACATAATGTCCCAAGGAGGAGATACACTATAATCCCTCGAGCTTTCATAACCTAAACCTTCCATCATTTCTTCACGTAAAAAATCCAGTTTGGAGTAGTGGGTACTCATAGGTGTACCCTTGAGTACCAATCTCAGCCGTAAGCCATGTATTCATGGGCTCAGTTCAGTTCATTATATTCAGTTCATGTATCACGTTTTAGGCTCAGTTATGTTCTCATGTTCCCGTTCATGTATATTTAGTAAATGATCTCAGGTTTATCAGTATTCTCAACTTAAGATAACAGTCTTTCTTAGATTGACTTAGTTCCATGTTCAGTTACAGTTACAAAATTGGTATCCATTATCGTTGAATAATCAGTCATGCATTCATGAATCAGTTAAGTCATGTACTCATGCATCATATATGTATGTTCAGTTTGAAAACTGAGCTTATTAGTAGTTTCAGTCAGGCGTTCCATGCATCAGATATGCATTTTCAGTGTATAAGCTCAGTCTATCAGTGTTTCTTAGCTTAGTTAGTCTCACTCGAGCATGAATGTTCCCAAGGGAGAGTTATTATAATATTCCGTAAAATTTTAAGCTTAACTCAGTCCGTTAAAGCTTAAAAAGAGGTCCCAGACTTAGAAATTTCAGCTAAGTGCTTATGCTTAGAAGTACTTTAGCCTTCATAAGTTGGCAATCCTATTTCATGACTCTTCTGACCTTAAAATATGAATTTTTAAGTTGATTCACGATCAGGAATATCAGTAGGTGTTCTCGGACAAGTTTTAGTTTTTTCAAACCTTGTTGGAATCAAGTTTAGGAGTCCAAACTAGTGGATCGATGCGATCTTGATGCGCCTCAACGAATATCGCATAGATAAATATTTTTCCCAACTCCCAGTGTCAATTCTAGTGAGTCGATGAGGACTCGACGCGGTACATCGGCCATAGCGTCGATCCCATCGATGCCGCCATCGGCTATAGCATCGATCTCATCGATGCGTCACGTCGGTCTGTACGGCACTAGACACATTTTTAGTCATTAAAAGCTGCATCCTAAGGGGTATTTGGGTTATTTAAATACCCTTAATCAGCCCCTAAAATATGAAATTCAACCCTTAATAAGAAAAATACACTCACTTTCTCTCAAATCTCTCAAGAACAAACCCTAGATCTTTTAATTTCAAGTTCAAACCTTCAAGAACGAACCATCAATCTTTAAAAATTAAAGTACCAAGGTAATTTAGGTGTTCATTCATGGGTTCCTTTCAAACATGAAGTACAAGAATCCCTTTTTAAATGCGCAAGATCACAGATTTATGATTTCCATGATTTGGTTGAATTGAATTCATGTTCATGTTATTGCTGGATTTTTAATCCATGATTTAGATTACAAGTTTCAAGAATTGATCCTAGTATGTGTTGAATTACATGATATGCATGATAAATAATTTAATTTACAAGTTGACTGTTGTAACCATGTTAACCCTAAGTGTTTATGATTTAATAAACCAAGTATGCTTCCCATGTGTTTGATAAATTGTTTATGAGAATGAGATAATGCCATTATAGCGTGATAACATGTATTCCCAATTCATGTACAAGTTATTACATTACAAGTGTTTGATAAAATGCTTATGTGATTTGACTAGTGAAAACATCACACATTAATATATGATTTCATTCATGTACAAGATCATGTATATCAAGTGTTTGACAGAGTGTCTACATGAGTGCTTTGTTAGTAAGTAAGTATTGTTATGCCTTTATGATCATGCTATGTTTTACTTTTCATGCTATCAAGTCCTGGGGGTATTTAATACCCGATAATTTAGCTGTGTACCTAGAGCCACTATCAGATACAAAATCCCAGTCATGTCATGATCAGTAGAACTCAGTTAGTTACAAAACTTAGTCAAACTTGGTGAGTTATAATACTCAGCAGAACTCAGTCAGTTATAGTACTCAGGAAAACTAAGTAATCTCAAGTATCAGTATAGTCATGTTCAGTATACTCAGTTCAGTGTCTTTCAGTTGGGAGTAGTATTCAGCACCGAGTGAGCCTAGGGATAGGCTCTCACCCGTTAGGTAGGACTAGTTCCCTAGAATAAATCCCTAAGTTCCAGAATTACGTAGCCAGCATAGGTTATGAGATGTCACCCGTTAGATAGGACTGACATACTCAAGGATCACCCACTAGTTTAGGACTGATCTCAAGGATCACCCATTAGATAGGACTGACTCCACAGCAGATGTTAGTACCTATGGCACAGTATTAGCACCCTTCCAGCTGGGGTCATAGGTTGGACCCCTATCAGCTCAGATTTGGGGCATGTCGGTTAGATGATTACCTCCCAAAGTTTTAGTTTCAGTCTCAGTATTGAACTCAGTTAAGTTTTAAAGAATCAGGACTGTCAGGTGCAGTCACTCAGTTATCAGTAATACAGTATCAGTGAACTCAGATATCACTAAATCAGTATTTAGAACTTAGTATCCAGTGTTATCACAACCTCAATTACAGTTTATGTATTCATGTATGTACTCTCATTCAGTTATGTTCATGTTACTCAGTCAGTTATTGCTCATGCATATGAATCCATGCAAATCAGCCTACCTCACTTAGCATACTAGTACATTCAAAGTACTAACGCATACTTTTCTTTTGCACTATGATGTCTTATATCATAGGTTCAGACGCACGGGCTCCTAATCGTACTTAGAAGCCCAGCCTATAAGCAGTAGACTTAGGGGTGAGTCCTCTTAGTTCGAGGACAATAAAATTTTTATTTCAATTTAATAATAGTTCAATAGTTAGGGATAGTTGACGGCTTGTCCCATCAACTCCAAATTCAGACAGTTAGAGGCTTTCAGACAAGATTATTTTAGACATATGTCTCAGTATTCAGTTATCAGTATTCAGTAGTTGTTTTCCGTTATGAACCTTATGGCATTTTTGGCCTAACTTTTGTATTTATTTTAGATATATTATCATTACAGTGTTATTATTATACAGTGCTCACAGCAGGTACCAGTCATGGCTTAGTTGGTGGTCCTTCGGGGTCTCTAGCACCATATAGCGTCTGGAGTACAGACTCAGGGCGTTATATTTATTTTCCTCACTGGCCTCTATATACCCTTCTCCACCTCCATTTTTATAACATTCCTTAGCTTCATTTTTCCCTGACCGAGGTTGTTCAGTAAGTTCCTCCGAATCCATCTGTACTTTAGCTTTTTTTGTTGGGTGGTCAGAAGTTGATCCATTTTAGTTTCCGTTCATTTGGGAGACATTTATTAACTACAAACATAAAAAAAAACAAAAGATACATTACATTTGTGTATACATAAATTTTAAAAAAAGGTAAGACAAACTTCAATAATTAATTATATGCCATATTCACAAAAATACTTCAACGGATAACCCATCAGTTAGAACAGATGGTGAATCTGTTTGAAGACCTATTTAATATCTCCCAACAGATGTTCCACCTGTTGCAATAAATGGACTACCAATACCACCACTAATGCCACCAAGACCACCAATAATGCTACCAAGACCACCAATACCACATCAAGAGCACCAAGACCACCAACACCACCAACACCAACACCAACACCACTAATGCCACCAATAACCACATCAAGACCACCAAGACTGCCAACACCACCACCAATGCCACCAATACCAATACCAAGACCAGTGACACAACCACAAGACCACCAATAATGACCACCAACAATACCATAAATACAATCCAATAATACCACGACAGTTAACAAAATACTGTGAGAAAAACTAGGATTTTCTTGGGTTCTTTCTACATTTTTTAGCATCAAAACTCAAAATTCTTAACCCATTGTCAAAGGTAATACAACAAAAAGTCTTTTTTTTCATCATTATCTAAAAATCCCTAATTTTTAGTATAACAACAAATGAAGAACTCTTCTCTAACTCTGTTACCTATGAAGAGAAATAAAATGACGGATACAAGTGAGAATAAAATCGAGAATAACAACTATGTTGTCAAAAATAGAAAGAAAATCGATCAGTTTTGAAGGGTTGAGCACTGTATTGAGTAGTTGTTTTCTATATTGTAGAGAGAGAAAGAAAAAAGTGAGAACTCAAGATTTGAAATGATGAAATATTTTTTCTGGAAATGGATGATTTGTATTTGGTTGATTTGTATTTTTTGGAACAGAATGACAAGTTTTGAAATTGTTAATTTGGTCTGAATCAATATTAATTATTTTTAAAATTAATTGCAAAGAAATCTGTTACAATAGATGACTGAGCTGTTGGAAATTTTCAAATAAATATTAACATATGTTGCAAAAGATGACATATCTATTTGAATATCTTTTTTTTTAAATTTTAAAGTAATCCTCTGTCTAAAAGAGTAAAGATAAAATACTACTAAGGCGGTAAAAAGTATTTCTTGGATAACTCCATTTTGTAAAATAGACACATTGAAAACTTTTTTAGGTTTATTGACACAAGTCTTGATATTTAGACACTAAGTTGACATCATCACTTCTTATTTACAACCCTAGCACACACATAGTTTATTGGGATATATTGTGTGTCAAGTCTATTAGGATTATTCTTTTGTATACCACATAGTTTATTATCGATTCTATTTCAAGTCTATTGAAAAATCTAATTATTCAAATGAATAGATGAACAGTCAAGCATTTATGACACATCAAAAAATCAGATACACATCTACTCACACCCTGCATTTATTGGGTAGAAGTTATCGCTTTGAATTCCACCAATACACACGTCTACCTGCAACTGATCGAAAAGACCAAAGCCTTCTATTTTGGTCTATATAAACAACTATCAACTATACACAATATTCATCTTCTTCAACCTAAAAAAATGATAAATATGACTAGATACCGAACATTCCACTCAAACCACGAAGGAGGGTTTATTTATAAAATAGTCATGACATTTTCCTCCTCTGAAATAACCTAGACCATCTCTTCTATGATTTGGGTGAGGACAGTAAGCACCTCCGCTTTGAACTCCGGCGTATCACCTAATTTTTACGGCGATCATGGAGAGGCTGAACATGCAGCCCGAAGAGTTCATCACCCCTCTCCCCAGCCATCACCTTAGTTTAGATTTTAATTTCTGTTGTAGTTGTAGTTGTAAGTTCATTACAAAGAAGCTTTCATGGCTAGAGAATTTGTTAGATGAAAGCTTCTTTATTTTTCCCCTTTTGCTCATATTTTTCTATAAATATGGTGTTAAACCATTGCTGCAATGAAATTATGAAATGAAGTTTTTGAAAATTTTTTACAGTGCCCTTTCTGTTTGTCTCTACATTAATTATACAATTTTATTCTTAGTTGAAATTTTGCAATTTCCCCTATTAGAAGATGAATGAAACAGTTGTCAGATGTTAAAATTATTGGTCTATTATATATATATATATATATATGAATTCATATATGCTAATGGATAGTGAATCTGGTCTATCAATGATTATGTGGATTTCTACAAAATTAATTGCATGGTCGATAGAGTATATGATTGATCGAGATCAATAACTGCGCGTGACTGTCTATGTAATCGATGGATTCTATTATGTAGGTTCATGGAATATAAATAATTAAATAAATGTAATTGTGTTGATTGTAAATCATAGACTGCAAGCTTTGTCACTAATATACCATACTTCTGGACCTCTTGCATAGAATGTAAATATAATCGATGACTTCTCATTCGTTGGGTAGATTCTAAACTGTATAGATCCACACTCCATTAATGCTAAGGTATATATGGATTGGTGCAACGGTAAAAAAAAACACTAGTACATAGTTAAAAATATAAATAATTAAATAAGTAAAAGTGATTTGAGGGTCATATATTGTGTCCATTGTAAATTATAGACTTAAAGCCTTGTCAATAATATGCCGCATTGGTTTATTGCTCTTAATAGTATATTTTAAGAAAAGAAATAATTAATTAATAAAATAATAAATAATTGGATTTTATACAATTAAAAGAGCTTGAACAACTCATGTGATTGTATAAGAGTCCACGTATTTGGAGAAGTTGATCAAAGATTTGTGCGGACGGGTAGTGAATGAACAAATGAATTCCTCATAACATACTTTTTCTTTGGTGAAAATTTCCCTAAGGATGTTGGTTGTTCAACTACAAGTCATCACCTCACACATCTTTGATCACCAATTTTAATTTACGTGGACTTGCATACGATCACATGACTTGTTTAGGCTCATTTAATTGCATCAAATCCAATTATATATTTTTATTAATTAAATAATCCTTTTCAAAATATGTGTTAGTCATGGTCTATGAATATGTATCCTCGTCTAGTGTATTTATTAATGAAGTAGTCTATAGTTTATGCTATACTATGCTTAGTTATTTACTCGACCTGATATAATCTAAAATAGACTGGAAACTACTTCCACAATTAAATAACTAGATGAGGATATTCATTTATAGAACATATTTTGAAAAGAATTATTTAATTAATAACATAATATAAAATTAGATTTTATGCAATTAAATGATCATAAACAAGTCATGTGATCACATGAGAGTCCACGTAAATTGAAGGTGGGGATCAAAGATGTGTGAGGTGATGACTTGTGGTTGAACAAATGGTGAGTTTTGGTTGAACAAATGAATTTCCCACAACATACTTGTGCTTTGGGTAAACATTACCCTGAGGATGTTGGTTGTACAACCACTACCCATCGTCACACATCTTTGATCACATTCTACAATTTACATGGATTCTCATATGATCACATGACTTGTTTAAGCTCATTTGATTGCATAAAATTTAATTATTTATTATTTTATTAATTAATTATTCTTTTTTATAATATGCTACTAAGGGCAATAAACCAATATGGTATATTATTGACAAGGATTTGCATCTATGATTTACACTAGGCATAATTGATGGACCTATATATACTATGATAATTATTGAATTGGTGACACAATGCAACATATAAGAGTAAACTTGTTTGTCGTCATTTTAAATATATGATTTATTCAATCAATCGTGTGTTTAGTCTAAAAATTATAGAGAATAACTTCTGTAATATTTTTCATCGACCTCTATAAATTAGGACAATATCTGAACTGGTAACATAATGCAATCAACTATTTAATCTAACAAGACAATGGAATAACTAAGCATAATTTCATCAATAAATGTCATCATTGACATGCCAAATATATGTAATTCAATTATCCTTAAAAAAAATTAAAAGTAACAAATTATTAAGAAAATTGTTTGTTCCAAACCACCGAATTACATGTTATCATCATTGAGTTCCTTGACAATGTCCATCATATCCACTTCATTTTCTTTATGTTTTTCTCATCTTCTTCTACTTATTTCTTCTCATTTTCTTTCTTTGCTTCTTCTTCTTCTTCTAATTTCTTCTCTTCTTTCAATATTTTTGTCCTACTATTCAGCCATACCTTCTTCATCTACTGCCTTCTTATTTTTCTCTTCTTCTTATGTTTTCTTTTCATTTCTGCTTCTTCTTCAGCTGTTCTCTCCTTATATTTTTCTTCTTCTTCTTCGTTCTATCTTGTTCATTTGCTGACTTCACCTCTTCCATTTCTTCTTCTTTCTTCTCTTCTTCAGCTTTACCTGCTGCAGCAATGTCAGTCACAATGACTGCAAGTTCTTCAAGGTCTACTTGATGCCGGATATGAGGGGAACTGTCGAGGTGCACTACATTATTTTAAAAAGATTATAAAAATTATGCTAGAAAATTAAATTGGAAGAACAAAATATAAATTAGTTTACCTTCATCTTGTTGCTTCTTCTTATTCTTGTCGATTCTCCTCAACCTCTCATCTCTAACAAAAAAAGAATTATCCAAAACACTTTTCTCGAGCACAGCAACTTGCTCACGCAGATCATTATCATTAGAAGTGTCGGGTGTAGTTTTGAGTCCACTTAAACCAGCATGATCACAAGCACGCGCTGGACTTGAAACATAATTCTGACCACCCAAATCTTCATCTTCATCTGCGACATCTACTGATGAAGTCAGGATAGTCACGCCTTTTAGTTGCGCCTTCAGGGAATCATTGAACGTATCCTTAACTTTGCCCGTGTATGGCTTAAAAGTTTTCATATACCTCTACTCCGTCTCACCGGACAGCAGGGGTAAGGTATGGGTGCACAATCTATAAAAAAATAAATATAAATTATGCGGCATTCACTAATATGATAATATTATTAGCATATTATAATAAGTATAATTTTACCTTTGTGCTATTTCCTTTATACTTAAATAGGTCGCTTTCCATTAGGTTATCACACTTCGACATGTGCCATCTAACAAGATAGGGAATGGGTAAAGGAGAATCCAATGACTTACCGGCATTCCTTCCCAAATGAAGAAAGACCTCATATCCAAGCCTGTAATTAATAGAAGAATAAGTAAATCTACAAGGTCTATGTATTATTACATAAATAGGTAAGAGTCTAAAATAAAATCAATAAGATGGTAGATTATAAGTACCAGAAATGCCCATGGAAAGCCATATAACGCGTATGATGCATTATTCCTCTTCACAAATGTTTCTTTCTACTTAGTCAAATCAATCTTATTTTTAAAATAGCACAATGTCATCCCAAATGAATCTTTTCCCCATGTATACCCCTCAAAGAAATCTAAATCATCCACCATCTTGATGTTCTCTAAATCCACCTTCTTTGACTGGTCCTTTGCCAGCAACATCGAGTGCACGAACCAAACCAAAGTGCACTTCAACTTTTGTTGATTAGTCAACCTATTACCTTTGGTCAGGCTAACCAACCTTAAGGCAGTAATGCTCTTGTTCTTCGTTACCTTAATATGAAAGTTTTTGCCATTTTAGAGGACTTTGTTCATTTTTGATTCACATATATATGTTAAACAATTCAGCCCCGTAATCAGAGAAAATTTCTTTTAGCTAAAACAAGATGGCTTACAGTTCACACATAACCAAATTTTATGCAGTTTTTTATTATTTTTGATATGTTGCAGAAACACATAATGGATCATTTGTTCGTTAAACTTAAAATGTTCAAGCATATTCCTTAAGTGTCCGAAACAAGTCATCTTAAAATCAGCATACAATGTTTTTTCAACAAGAGTCCTTCTAAACTCTCAATAAATGATCATTCTTGCTCTTACGGAAATATTTGCAAGAAAATAACCTAGCTCATCCATCTAAGTTGTTAGGCCATACGACTCAATAGAGATATCTCTCTCAAAAAATGGCAAGGATAGAGGATCCTCCTCCTCCTCGTGTCCACTATCTCTCATGTCCACATCTTTACTGCTATAAATTTTACTTTATTCTTCTCTTTCCCCTTAACCTTTTCCTTCACTATCCTCAATATCGTCACTCTTATGTGCACTATTTTTGTCATATTTAGAAATATCTGCAAGGATTTTTAATTCAATTTCTGACTCGGATTCATCAACTATAGCTTTTTTCCTCTTTGAAATTCTGGAAACTTCTTTGGCTTTTCACTTACTACTAGAAGCAGTGGAACCAAGCCTTTTAACTACTCTATGAACTCTCACCATTTATGATCTTCAACTAAAAATAAATCTGTAGTGGTCGATTAATCAACCACTAGTCTATTAATAAAAATGGAAAAATACAACAAAAATAAATTTGTAGTGGTCAATCTATCAACCACAGGTCTATTAAGAATAATCGGAAAACGCCTCGGATCAAACGTGCAAATTAAGTTTCAACTTCTCCAAATATTGGCAGTGCAATTCACAACAACAAGAACACCATTAAAATAGTTTCAATTCAGTACAACAAATTCAAAATCAATACACAATATAAATACAAAAATTTTCTAGTCATTATCTGATGTTGGGTGTATTTAAGCATTCTAGCGTTACTATTCTAGCCTTTTTAGCCTTGTTTTGAGGATGATTCATGTTCTTAATGTGTTGATAATGATATTAATGAGAATTTATGTGTCCAAGTATTTGTTTACAATGTTTAATGGTGCTTTCACACGAGTTTGGGTCCAATTTGAGCATTTAGAGTTCAACCGAGAAAACTAGCATTACTAGCTTGAGCTACGTATTTGTCTAGTCTATCGTATTGGATTATGACATATTTAATGAGTTCCTAAAATTTTTATTGTGTATTTATATGTGAAAAACTTATGGATAATTCTCAAGTTTCAATTGGATCAAGATAAGAGTCGAAACAATGAGTTAAAGATCAAAATGAAATTAGCCTATGCTTAGCTCGTGTTTCTAGTCACCGTCTTAGATGTTGTATTGTTTTGAGATCTAAAATATTATATTTAATGCTATAGTATTCTTGTTGAATGGGATATGATGATATATGAAGGATATGTAAGCGTTAAATCAAGTGTAAAAAACTCAAAAAAGTTTGGTATGGCTCAATAAAAGCATAATACACAAATTGACTCAATTTGGAGTCCTGAAATGTCCAGGGCACGTGTAGACTGTTGGAGTGGCTAATGTATGCGTGCAACACACCAAACTAATTAGAAGAGGACAAAAATAGTTACCCACTAGTGCGTGGAGGTCCTAATGGAGTTGAAGGAGGCATCAATATGTAGTGTAATCGTGTTAAGATTCTGGAATTTGACAAATGCGATTTGGCTCAACACCGCAATGCAGTCACACCAAAATTGGGATAATTCTTCCTTGTTGAACAAGTATAACATGAAAACCTAATCCAAGTTAGTTTATGGCTTTTCTACAATAAATATAACATCTCAAAATGCGTTTTAACCATCTTGGAGAATCTTGGAACACCCTAGATCACTAGGAACAACATTGGAGGCTACCACAACTTCTTTTTAGGTTTTATATTCTTTTTTTTAGTTTATTTATGGTTTTAATCATTTATACAATTATTTGAATGTTGACTATGACTATGAGTGGCTAGAAACTCCCTTTCTAGGGTTAAATCCAAGAACATGAGTATTATTATTTTGAATTAATTTTGTCTAAATTGCTTATCAATATTGGTTGTTTGTTTATATTTGATTTAGCTATTTGATGATTGATCACTCGAAAAATACATATATTGTCGACCTTGTGAACTCAAGAGAGGCAATAAGGAGATAGAAGATGGAGATGAACAAAGTATGGGTTTTTATTCTTTTATAAAATAAAGAATTTAACTTAGCGTCTAGGACAGGTATGTACTTAGATGTCTTACTTGATTCAAAGGTAGGATGATAGCTTTAAAACACTTAATTGGATTATTGCATCCATGCTCAACGATAGTTGTAATGTCCATATTAGGTAAAATATTAGAGGTCAGGAGACAATGATCATGCAATTAATCCTACGAATCAACAACCAAGATAAGCAAGTTAACGAATAAAGTTCAATAACGTAATATGATTGTTTGAAAGTTCTTTAACCCTGGGATTTAATCCATTGATTGTTTCAAGACTTTATTTACGCATTATTTACTTTAAGTTTAATTACCATTATCAACTCTCTTTTCGGTTACTCTTGCACCAAAGTAATCTACACTGTGAACTAGAATTGAAGCTTTGTTAAACCAAGTCCCTGTGGGATCGATACTTGGCTTTCATTAGGCCATTTTACTACTTGATAGACCAAGTACACTTGCGTGTGCTCTTGGGCGTTGTCATTATCCAAAGAAAAACATGATTAAACATGAGGAATCGATTATGTTAATTAAAAAATTCAAATTTCGACTAATTCAATGACGAATAGTGCAATTTTTGTCAAAATCGACGAACCCAAACACAAAGCGAAAACAAAAAAATATTCTAAAATAGATCTAAACTGATCAGGGAAGAAGATTAAACTTACCTGAGCAAGAGAAACGAAAAAATTTCAACTTGGGAAGCAAGAATTGACCAAAAATTTTTTATCAAAAAATATAAAGAAAAATTTAGAGAAGAAGAGGATTTGAGGAGAGAAAAAAGTTTTTGAATCTATTAAATGATTTTAATAAATGTTTGAAAAATTAATAAATATAAAAAGGGACTGTATTGTATTTTTTATAAAGTTGTATTCTCCAAATTAAGTTTTCAAAGAGAGCTGTTGGAAATTCTCAACAAACATTTGCATTTGTTGCGACAGATGATTGAGCCGTTGAAAATTTTCAAACAAATGTCTGATTTAATTATTAAATAGACATTCATATCTATTGCGATAGATTACTAAGCTGTTGGAAATTTTCAAATAGATATTGATATCTATTATAACAAATGACATATCTGTTTGAAAATCTTTTTTTTTTTAATTTTAAAGCAATCCTCTGTCCGAAAAAAGAAATATAAAATACTAATAAGGCGGTAAAAAATATTTCTTGGATAACTCAAAAATCTCATTCTTGAGTAGTCTTATCTTTTCTTTTCAATATCACCCATCTTTCTCGAGCCCCTCAAGTTATTAATGAATATTAATGAATATTTAAACCCATATCTAGTATTATCTCTCCTTCAGCCCTATATTTATTCAGCTCTCTTTTTTTCCTCCTCTTTAGGGTTATCACAGTCGTCTCTTTTTTTTTCTCTCATTTCTATCCTCTTTTTCATAAGGATCCTTTCTGATCTTAACTAATCTATATCTTTTTCCGACTGAAATTGCTGCTTTGATCCCCTTACTTTTGACATTACAGGTATGGTTCGCTATTGCTCTTTCATTCTTGTCTTCTTCTTTGCAAGTTATTTAAATTAGTTATTTACATCTGTTTTTAATTTAATTACCCTTTACCCATATCATATTTATTTTAAAATTTTAAAGAAAAGATTACTTTTAAATCTTGAATGAATGAACCGTTGTTATTATTAAAATATACAAAAAACGTCATCTATTTGGAGAATTTTAAAAGCCTTGTTGGTAGTATCATATTTTTATGTATTTTATCTATTTCTTTATTGTTGATGTTGATATTGATGTTGTTGGTGGGTTTGGTGTTTTTGGAACATGTGGTGTGGTGTTGTTGATAGTGTTAACACAAATGATGTTGTTTCTTTGTTGTTGATGTTGTTTCTTTATTGTTGAAGTTTTTGTTAATGTTGTAATAGACGGAGCAACTATTGGAATAAATCAAACCACTAGCAAAGTTGGTTTGATGTATTCCAACAGTTTACACATCTATTTTAATAGACTCCACATCTATTGTGGCATCTTCTATATTTGTTCAACAGAGATGTAGAGCCTGTTATAACAGATGGGCAATCTATTGCAACAGATGGATAATGTTTTTTCTATTCTTCTCTTGTTTGACATTAATTATTTTTCTCTTTTTGGTAGATATAAGGAAATGAATATTGATCAACTTTTTCCCGACCAGCACAAGAGGCTACAGTAAAGATAGGTTTGGAGGAATAAGTTGCTTGCAGATGGAACCACTTCATATGTGGGAGGTATGTATTACTGATAATGTTATCGTGAAAACACACATAAAGTACACTAATTTTGTGAGTGCTTTTTTTCCAATTAGGCATTGATCATTCAAACAAGATATCTATAATTTTATAGTTAAGTTTTATAGGTCTGAACTGATAAGGCTGAGGGACCATGAATATGGTTCTGATACCCTGTTAAGATTTAATGATGGTTGTTTCTCATATCTATGTGTCAAGCTTTGTGAAGTGATCATGTTTTGGTGGCATTATAAAAAGATTTGATAGTGATTGGACTAACTTTCAATGGTACATTGAACTCTGAGATGGACTTCGATGCCTCCCACTGCTTTAACCAAGAATGAAAATCAATATATTTATTGCCATAGCCTAAATTTATATGGTTAGGTTGCTTAGGGTGATGATTATATGCCAGAAGGAGTCATAGGAGAATACTTGCGAGGGAAAGGGGGAGTTGATGAAAGTTTATATCATCTAAGGGCTAATTGAAGAGAAAAAACATAGGGTATTCAAGGAACTTCTAGCAAATCTGGCCGATGAAACTAAATTAGAACACAAGAAATCTGAATCAAGTGCAAATCTGAAAGTGTATCTAGTACTGAAAATCCATCTATTGTCACTCTCAAAGAAAATTAGTACAGCAGGGCACTTTTCAAGGGAGCTGCGACTAGGTAGTGTGGTCGAAATGATCACCTACATAGAAAATAGTATAACACCAAGAAATCATCTTTGTGGGCACCGAGGGTTGAAATGATGAACCATAAGTAAAGAAAACTTGCACCAAGAATAACTGCCTTTAAAATAAGCAATCTAAGCGAAGACGGCAATTTTTGAATTCTAAATTGCATCCCATGCCTTATTTTTTTTATTCCGATTAGGTCAACTCCTATTGACCTGATCAGAACCACAAATAAGATTGAAATACAAATTGAGTACTTTCTTAGCAATATGTATATAATTGATTTTATTTTCTTTCCATAGCATGCTTTCAAAATATCTTGGAGAAGATTAGATGCTTGTTGTAATATGTGAATCCCAATAATTTTCAAGATTGACTCCAGTTTTTTGATTCAGGATTCAAGTTTATCGTTTCCTTCTTTGAGGTTAGTATAGAGTTCTTTATCTTTTGTGAGCTACTCAATGAGGGAGGAACACTTTCCTCGAAGCTGTGGTATTATAAAAGGCATTCAAAAGGTTTCCAAAAGACTTTCTTCAAAAGTCTTAAATGATACATGGAGGGTCACTATGTTTGTTTTAGGTCAACTTCATGATGCACACTCAAGCAGTGGTCCCAACAATTGAACAGCTCACTTTCTCGAGCGTTGTTCAATACATCTTGGAAAAAAACCACAATCAATTATATTCATATTGCTAAGGAAGTAATGACACTCAATTTGTATTTCAATCATATTTTGTGGTTTCAGTTAGGTCAATAGCAGTGGACCTAATCAGAACCACAAACAAGAAGGCATGGGATGCAATTTAAAATTCAAAAATTGTCGTCGTCACTTAGATTGCTATTTTTAATCCAGTTGTTCGTGGACCAAGTTTTCCTTACTTACGGTACATCATTTCAACCCTCAATGCCCGCAAAGTTTATTTCATGGTGTTCTATTATTTTCTATGTAGGTGATCATTTCGACCACACTACCTAGTCGTAACTCTCCAGCAAAGTGCCCAGCAACACTAATTTTGTTTGAAAGAGACAACAGACAGATTTTCAGTACTGGATACACTTTTATATTTGCACTTTATTCATATTTCTCATGTTCTAATTTAGCTTCAACGGCTAAATTTGCTAGAATTTTCTTGCTACCCTATGGTTTCATCTTCAATTAGCTCTTAGATGATATAGGCTTTCATCAACTCCTCCTTTCCCTCGTAATTATTCTCATACGGCTCCTTTTAGCATATAATAATCTTCTCCAACAACCCTTCTATATAAATTTGGGCAAGGAGAATTTCTATTGGTATTTCGTTCTTGTTTGATCTAGTGCGATGCTTCGAAGGCCTTCTCGGAGTCCAATGCACACTGAAAGTTAAGTCTAATCACTGTTGGATCTCTGCAATGACACCAAATATTGATTCTTTTACAAAACTTGACACGCATAAACATGAGCAACAATCGTCACTAATTCATAACAGGGTATCGACACTATATTTATGGGCCCCTCATCCTTATCAATTCGAACCTATCAAACTAAACAGTACAATGAAGGATCTTTTTTGAATGATCAATGCCTAATTGGTTAAAAACAACATTTACAAAATCATTGTACTTTATGTGTGTTGTCCCGATCCATCCATTTGTACGCACCTTATTCTTCCTAGCCCATCTATGGCTTAATTTTAATAAATAGATGACTAACCTGTTGCAACAGATGACACATCTATTAAAATTATCAAACAATTATAGACGTCTGTTATGACAGATGATCAATCTGTTGCAACATATGACTTATCTGTTGAAAAATCAAACAGATATATCCATCTGTTGCAACAGATTATCAATATGATGTAAATTATCAAACGATATAATATATTTTGTGACATATTACCCATCGGTTAGATTTATTTTAAAGCAATTTTCTTTTCTTTCTAAAATACAATAAAAGATAAAATGTTGTATTTAGATCAGATTTTTAACTCACATAGTTGAAAAGTCACCAGTTTTATTTAATTAAGGAATGTATACATAACTCCACTTCTAGATATGGCTGATCCGGATATAGACAAGGTGATTTTGACTCCTTGAGGGATCTTGAAAGGCAGATTCATGAACTCCGGTGGGAGTTAGGCGACATGAGAGCAAGTCTGAGGAGGGCCCTGATGTTACTGGATGACGATGGAACGGCTGACAATAATGATAATAATTATAATTATAATTATAATAGTAATAGTAATAGTAATAGTAATAGTAATAATAATAATTAGGTTATATTTTTTATTTAAGCGTATATATTTTCTTTTATTATATTGGATCTACCCAAGGGTATATTTTTTTTATTGTATATATTTGTATATAATGGATTCAAAAATCTATGTTTGGTAGACTTTGGATTTATAATTCTTATTTAATATTTAATTTATTTTCTGTCTATTCCTTATTCTCAACATGTTGATGGTTGGAGGTAGGGATTAAGCATTTGTGGCAATGGATGAACCATATGTTGCAACAGATGGTTAATCTATTGCGACAGATGGATCATATGTTGCAATAGGTGGTTATTAATTAAAAAAAAAAGGGTTATTATTATTGAGGGTGAAAAGTCATGACTTTTTGATTATTTAGTATGAAAAATAATTCTTAAATAAATAATAAGGAAATAAATGATAAACACAATTTATAACCGTAAAAGAACGGTTATTTAATTTTAAAAACTGATCGTGACTTTTCACCATTTTCGTTTCAAAATTTGTTTTTTTTATTATTTATTTATTATATAATAAAAAAGTCACAACATTGGATTGACTAAGGTATATGATGATTGTTAAAAAAAAAGTGAACAGTCGTGACTTTTGGTACAAACTCACCAGCTTGTTTTAATTAAGTCACTTCTTCTCATAGAAAACAATAAGGAAATAAATGATAAACACAATTTATAATCGTAAAAAAAATGTCTATTTCTTCTTCTCAACAAATATGTCGATGATTAAGAAATAATTTGAATCCAATTTCAATAGCAAGAGTTGAAACGTATGGGCTATCTATTGGATTTGTGGCAGGAACTGTATTGTATTGTTACAAACAGATTACTTATCAGTTGCAACAGATAAATAGTTTGTTGCAACAGATTTCTCATTTTTTGTAACAGATAATTATCTGTTACAATAGAATAATTATCTATTACAACAGATAATGCGTCTGCTGCAATAGATTAACCATCTGTTTGATTCATGTTACGAGCACTATAGAGTCATAAACCTGAATCCAACATAGGAGTCTTCTGTTGCAACATAATATGTATCTGTTGCAATAGACTAAGTGATCTGCTTAAATTGTGGGCTCTTATGTTGTATTCATGAACGAGGTCTATCCATTGTTGAAAAAATAGCAGTAGCAGTGTGCCCAGATGACAAATTCAACTAATAATCATAAGTTTACTTACCAAAGTCACCTATAAAGTAATGTCAATGTGGAAAGATGTACGAAACAAAAATTCACCTAAAAGATTGGTCAAGTAAAGTAGCAGCGGTAGTGGTAAAAACAACAACAATGGTCGACAAGAAGAAGATGAAGATGATAATGAAGTAGAAGATGATGATAATGAAGCAAAAGATGATGAATAAAGCAGCAGCAACAATGAACAACAAAAATTACGAAGAGAGAGAAAATAATAACAAATGAGAAGGGAGAAAAACGCGTCTTTTTCCATCCATTTCCCGTTATATTAACTAATATTTGGGTCAAAGTGTAAATTTAAAAACTTATGGGTTATGTTTAAATTTTTTCAACTTTCTTAATCCATAATAAAATAATTGTCACATTTACTCAATTATTAAGACTTGAGTCACCTACACCTCATTTTCATACTCTTTTGTCACTTTTAGCTCATCACCCCTAGATTCTAGCTAGAACTATATTTATTTTAAATGGATGTTATTTACTGAAACTTTGTTACTTCATAAATAATAAAAAAATTGCACTTTGTTTTATCTTTATTTAATCTTTCAAAAATTATTTTACTTTACCTAGCTCATTTGAATATTCATATTCTCAGCTGAATTTAATCTTTTCTAAAGAGAATTAATGACACAACAAGTTTAATTTTAAAATATTGTTAATACACTAAAATTGACACACTACCTGACTTGACCCACATATTTTAATTCTAAAAAGAAATGCCTAAGTGTTCATATTTCCACTCTCCCTTTTTATTCAACAAAATGTCCAGGAGTTCATGTTTGAAAACTTTTTTGAAAACATAATAAATGATTAATGACTTTAATCGACAATTACGAGTTGTGATTATTTTGAAAATCAACTTCGTCAAAGGACTGGACATTATCTTCTCATTCTAACCTGAGTTCGAGCCTTAGAAATGACATTTTTTATGATAAGAATCGCTTAAGGAGAAAACCACAAACTACTAATTAAGTTTAATAAAGATGTCAAGAAATATTCCCGGCCACTAATTACTCTTAACTATTCATCTTGGTTGAATAAATTTGATCTTTTAATATCTTGCGAAGCACAAATAATAATAATAATAATAATAATAATAATAATAATAATAATAATAATAATAATAATATATTAGAAGTGTGAAGACCCTTAGAAAAGTGATTTGAACTTTTTGTCCTTCATTAAAACACTATGCAATAGACAAAATCGTCTTTTCACTTTTTTATATTAAAAGTGTGAAAACCCTTAGAAAGTTATTTGAACTTTTTGTCCTTCATTAAAACACTATGTAATAGACAAAACCTAAAAAAAGGTATTTGTTCGAGAAACCCGCCTTAACGTAACGGGAAGCATTGGTTTGTACACGAATGCGTGAATTATACCGAATACTCAGTAAATTGTAGACTACTTCAAATCTTTATTTTCGAGAGGGATAATCAACTCTGCAAATATCGATCGAAACTTGAACCCTTGTATAGATATGCAATTTCCGAAAGCACAACAATTGAAATAGGTCGAATGTTTCCGTGAGCAGTAAGCAGCAGATCTCCCTTTATTTTGGGAAAGTTGGTGGCCGCGTGTGAATTCTTTCAAGGCAAAGGGCGATCTGATTTGACATTGTGTTGTTTCGTTTGATCCGGTCGAGGTGGTTTTCGTTTACCAGCAGACTTCCCTGTACTCAAAGTGAATTGTCTAAGTGTTCTCCTTTGTCTCATTGTTTATCTCGTAATCATTCGATTCTGCCCCTTAGGCTAGCTCCTACTCCTCCATCATCTTTTCACTTTTTTCCTTCAATTATTATATTATTAAATTAAGGGTTCCTAAAATATATGAAAGGAATCCTAATGAAATAAACATATGGAAAGAAATTAAGAATCCTAAATTGTGTAAAATATATCAATCCTAAAATGTATGAATCCTTAAATATATGGAAAGAATTTAATAGTCTCAAATATAAGGAAGGAATCTCATTTTATTTTAATTAAATATATAGGCTTGACATATATTTCTCCAAATTCGATTTTACCTTTTTCACGTTTTTTCTTTTTTTCCAAATATGAGTTTTTATCTTTAGATTTTTATTTTGCCTCTTTTTTAAAAATAATAATAAAATTACCTTCAAAATAAGTTCTTTTTTTGTTGTTGTTGGTTAAATTAGGCTTGGCAAAATTAAAGAACCTTTGACTTTAAAATGATCTGTTTTTCATATTTTTAAGTTGCCTCTGTAAATAAATCATTATTGATTGTGTAGACACGTGATTTTTTATCCTCCCCGAATTTTAATCTATTTTTTGATATTAAATATTTATATTTGGTCCAATATTATTTTAATTTTTCTTTTATTTTTAATAAATTTTTAGTTAAAAATAAATTAATAAACAAAGTTACATTTTGGGATATTTTAGTTTTATTTTAAAAAAGAATACTAAAAAATACATTCCTTTTAAGTTTTAAGAAATAAGCCAGTAATTTATATACTACCTTAATTATATTTATTTTTTACTATTCATAAACCTTTATTGTATTTTCTTAAATATAAAATTAATTAGTTATTATTATATTTACTATTATAATTATTTTATTATTTTATTCATTCATTTGTTATTATTATCTATAATAGTAATTTTAAAAAAATCAACATTTAAACCCCTTATTTGATGTAACTGTTCCCCCAATTTCCTATATTTAAGTAGCTTTCCCCCTCCCCAGAAAAAAACTACGTACATTATTACTCACTGAATCAGAAACATCAGACACTGGAAAAAAAAGAAACAAAAACCAGAGAGTGAATATCAGTTAAAAAAAATCAAACAAAAAAGATTGAAGTTGAGATTGGATCACGTTCAAGTTTCCAAAAATGATATTCGAAGTTTCTATTCCCTTTTCATTACAGGTTTCTTTTAAATCCCGTATCTTATTTAATAAGTTTTGTTATAAATTGAATTATTGTATGATTTTTTTAGTGATTTCATGAATTGATATTGTCTGAGATTATGGTAATGTCTGTATCTTGTGCATATTGTTAACAGTGAAAAGAAATTAATATTATGCAGTAAAATATCTGATTTTTCATCTATATATGACAAAAATAGAATAAATATTACTTTCACAGTAATTTGTTATATTCACTGCAACACATGTACACATCCATAGAGTAGAAGGTAAAAATAGGATAAAAGTATTGTATAATGCACACACTTTTACAAACATTTGCACACACAGGTCTCTAATTTTTTTATTTACACACCACACACACTAGATGCACAAAGATAGCGTAAACAAATGAAGAAAAAATTGAGAGAAAAAGAATATGAAAAAGAGAGAGAGATCGGAGACAGGGAAGACGAGAAAGAGAGAGTTGAGTAAAATAGTAAAAAGAGAGAGTGAAACCATTCGAAGAAGCTAATATTTTTGGTGAATTCTCATTGGGAAACTGCATCACCAGCGAAATATGCTAGAACACAAAACACCAGTCGTCCTGCCTCCATATTTCCCGACGAACCACACCAGAATCTCTAAAATATTCACCAAAATAACTCTGGCAGAACCAACAAAACCATATCCAAACCAAATCTGTCGAAAACCCCAAATCCCCACCCCACCTCTTAAAAAAAAACTTGATCTCACCAAAATCTTCCTTAAGAGATGCTGCCAATCCCCATCACGGTGAAACCTGACGGCGAGGCTCCAAAAATCTCACTGCCGCCACTTCATCTCCCCACCGTCAGAGCCGTCACTACTTTTGTCACCGGTGAAACCCCCACTCACTCCGGATGACTTCACCAACGAAATCCCAAATGGCCATTGCACACATCATAGGAAAAATAAATGTCAGTAGTTTTTTTTTTTTTCCAAGAGGCCGTTGGGAAACTCCCTATCTCACCGAAAAAGGCACCACACTATCAAATATTCAAAAACAGTCATGTATCGGGTTGCTCGTTTTTCTTTTCACGACTTTGGATTTGAATCAGATAGATGGATCTTCATATTTGAGTTGTTTCATAACCTATTACTTGGTTTTGTATTAATTAATTTTAGAAAAATAGAATTGGTGGATTACAAATAAATCAACATAATATAGGTAACTAGTGTATTTTATTATTATTATTTTTTAATTTTTATTTTTATTAATTATCATTAATAAAGTTTATTAATGATTTATTAAATTATATATCCTTTAAAATGAATTTTTCTCAATTTTATTGTTAAAGTTAAATAGCATTTCGAATAGATAAAAATATTTACGAGTTTATGATTGATGAATGAATATCTTTAATGCTAGGAAAATTTTATACACATTTAAATTTTTGTCTCAATTAAGAATGCGGCGTATGCATCTTTTTGAGATATTTAAAACTAATAATTAAAGGATGCATTAATGCACCTCGATAATTTTTTTCTAAAAATTAATTTTTCACTGAGTTAATACGAGAATTTTTAGTCAGATTTTAGATATTAAAAATGAGTGAATTTAGTTCTTAACATAATTTATCAAATAGTTTTAGTCAATTATAAGTCGATAAATGAGACCGAGTTAGAACCACAGAAATCGAAGGGTGTCTCACACCTTTTTCTCGGTCAGAAAGAATTCCTTACCCGATCTTCTATTTTTGTAGATCAAAATAAAGAGTCACTTTTTTATTAGGGATTCCAAAGGTGACTTGGAACACAATAACTTGATTCCAAGTGATGACTCTATAATTAAAATAATCCTTATTCAATATCGTTGCTTTAATTGGAAAAACCTTTCAAACTTCAACCTGCAAGAGAAAAAGGGGTGTGACATCTCTAGCGACTCCGCTGGGGACTCATAAGAATTCGAGCTTTTGATATTGACTGTACTTACTTTAATTATTTTTATATTGTGTTTGTTGGCCTTATGTGCTACTTGTCGCTCATTTACTGCTTTGATATTATTGAACTGTATTATAAACTGTCTTTTCTTGCTCACCCTCTCTGAGTCTTTAAACTAGGAGGAATGCAGCGTATGCATCCTACTTTCTTTTTGAGATAATCAGAGTTTCAAGGAACCTGGTGAAGGATTATTAGTCACACATGTTAGGCGGGGTTTGGATCGGCAATGAAGGCAGAGTAGCATTGCTACCAAATAAGTTATCCCTCCCCGACTCGAGTGTCTGCTCGAGCAAGCCAGTCTAGACACCTATCCCTATTAGGTTAAACTTATAAGAATTGAAACTCAGAATCTGGTTATCCCTATTCGGTTCCACTTTATTTGAATCATGTGTATTTAACTTAGCGGGACTCGACACAGGGGTCGGGTCTGTCTCGGACAGGTGTCCCTTTTTATAATAACCAACATGGGTATTCTACGTGCTCTTTGATATTTATTTGGAAGGCTATTTGATTGTTGACTGGCTTTTAGGTAACTTGGTAAAATGCAAAAGAGTATATTGTCCTCAAATTTAATAAATCACTTTTCAAAGAAATTAAAAAATATACAGTCTTTTTAAGGTCTTTATGAACTACGAGGGTCTGATTCTTATTCTTTAGTGAGATACGTAGGAAATTCTTTCTAAGATACGACCCTACATTTTAAAAATTATTATTCCCAAATTCATTGAAAGATATTTTAAAAAAATAAATATTTTCATGAGTATTATATCTTACTTTTTTCTTTTTTATCCTTAAAATTAATTTTAATAGATATTTAAATAGCCCTGAACCTTTAGGGGTCGATCTAAGTTTTAATAAATTAATACAACATGTAAATACATAACTTAACAGTCCTGAACTTTAAGGGGTCATGTGGCTATGTTTTGCACAACTTCATTTACAAATTTATTCTTTTCTTTTCTTTTCTTTTCTTTTTTAAAAATTATTATTATTATTATTTATTTTTCATTTTCTAGTGTACTTAGGGTATTTTCTCTCCAATTCATAGTCGAAATTGTATAGGGGTCTGTTGTTGCAATATTTCCGGTAGAGTTGGTCTAAATAAGTGTTCTTCCTTAAAAAAATGTGTGTGTATTGTCATTCATGTTTCTCCCATTACTTATTTTGAATGAAACTGTTCTTTGCATCTAAGTCCAATTTAGTGGTCACATTAACCTTCACGAGTCAAGATGACAGTTCAAAAATAGTGAATTGAGTTCTACCGAGAGTCTAGACGTTTCTTAACCTTGCGTCTCTGTCCATAGGTACAATATGTCTCCTCCAATTCATGGAAAGTGTTAAAAGAGGAAGAGAGATGGAAATATACCTTTACAGGTAGTAGACTGTACCCCTTTGCAGCCTTGGTTGTGGTAGAACAAAATGGATTCATTTGATTATGCTGAGATACATAATTATTTGAGTTTTTTGACAAGTATCATGACAATCAATCCTAGTAGGGATATGGTTGATGCATTTCTTACTTTTTGGGACCCAACGAATAATGTATTTTGCTTCTCAGATATTGAGTTGACTCCGACTTTTGAGGAGATAGCAGCTTATGTTGGATTTGGGGATATGTATCGAAAAAAACTTATATCCTCAAGACTCATCTTGATAAACAGATTCTACAAGCTCATAAGTATACAGAACTCAAAAGAAGAATCAATGGAAAAAGGTTGGGTCTCCTTACAGTTTTTGTATGAAAGATACGAAAGGCAAGAAGGGTTTGAGAAGTTCGGTAAACAACTCTGTAACAAGCAAAGTTTTGATGCTTGGAAAGTTCATAGAAAATTTGCATTCATGGTTGTCTTTTTAGGCACTATGGTTTTCTCGAAGAGAAAGGGAAAAATTAATATTCGTTTAGCTGGAGTGGTACATATACTGATTAAGAAAAAGGATTACACTATGGTACCAATGATCTTGGCTGATATTTACCGTGCTCTAACCACTTGTCAGAAAGGAAAAGGTTTCTTCGAGGGATGTAATATCTTGCTACAGATGTGGATTGTAGAGCATCTTTATCAATGTCCTACGGTGATGATATTTGTTCCTGAACGATTCAATCACATCAAGGATTACGAGGTAAATATGGAGAAATATAAGTGTCTAGAAGGAGTTAGAGATTGGGATAAGCTTTTTCATTCTTTGACGACAGATAAAATCACTTGGAATATCCCTTGTTTCCTTGGAGGCAAGTCATATATAGTTCTATCACTCGGCTGCTCTTGTTAATGGGTATTAGAGGTATTTAACCATAAGTGTCATTGTGGGTCCTACGTCAGCTAGGAAAACGTCAAGTAATTCCCATAACAAAAAATAAGACTGAGTTTGTATTAGAGGTCAGACCAAAGATTTCACTTCCAGAGGGATTGACCAGCAAATTTGGGATGGTTGTCATCTCATGGGAATTGAAACAATAGTCATAGAGCGTGAGAAAGAAGAAGTACACCCAGACTACCGTGAATGGTTT
This sequence comes from Capsicum baccatum var. pendulum, assembly GCA_030864225.1. Classification (NCBI taxonomy): domain Eukaryota; kingdom Viridiplantae; phylum Streptophyta; class Magnoliopsida; order Solanales; family Solanaceae; genus Capsicum; species Capsicum baccatum. Next base: position 87,162,631 of record CM061555.1, on the reverse strand, counting down.
GAAAAATAGCCACCTCCACCAGTCAGATCGGAAAGATTAGTTAAGGAACCTATAGATCAAGAAACTGCAATTAGGATAGGGATCGAGAGAGCCATACGAGAACATCATGATGCCAACCAAGATTTGAGAGCAGAATTAGAGTGGGCTAAGGCAGCTTTTATTTGACTATAAATAGATAGGGATGTAGAGAATAAAATGAGAGTTAAGCAAGCACGATTGGAGATAGAGAGAGATTATCAGTCCACTATCAGGGTGCTAAATGCTGATCTAAAATGAGCAAGGGTAAAAATAGAAGAACAACAAGAGGAATTTACTGAAGAGAAAGCTAAGTTAGCAGATATTGAGGTCATACATCAAGGACAAATCAAATTGGCTACAACTAGGTGGTCACGTATTTCAAAACTTATCATATCTCACCGCCAGCAATTGCAAGAAGTTGAAAAAAACATACAAAAAGAATTTGATCAAGAGAGATCTCAGTGGATACATGAAAGAGGGATATTGTGAGAACAGCTGGAGATTGATTTCGCTTGTGAACAGAATGCTAGAGAGATTATTGATTCCTATGATCAGCAGGACAAAAGATGGGATCAGGCCTTCATTTCTCTTCGAGGAAAGGTCCATCGTGTGGCAAGATACCGTTAAAATGGGTTTGGACTACTCACAATTGAATCGAGTGCAATTTCTAGCACAAGTACCAGCTTTCGCCCTGCGTCTCACCACTTTATAGGAAGACATATACTTGGGTTTGGGAGGTCATATAAAGAAAAAATCTCCTTGCTTGAGCATTTTGAAATTATGAGAATCAGATGAAACTTGGAGACATTGGGGTTTGGTTTTGTGGATGGATAGTTACTTCCTTTGTCACAGTTTTTTTTAGTCTTAGAATTTCTTGTTTTAATGTTATGTCTTTTAGTTGGTCTTATTTGTGTAAACTTAGTTTTATTTGTCAGATGTTAGTTAGTAGATTTTATCTTAGGAGTTGTGTCACTCGTTATGTTGTATTTGTATTCAAAAAACTATGAAATGTAATAAAGTTGGCCGTTTATTTCTATATATATTACATATATTTCACTTACTTTATTTATTTTCTTTAAAAAAGAATAAAAAAACATCAAAAATCAATCATTTTTGTTAAGATTTTTCCAAACTACGTAAAATTTGATTCATGTCTTGGCATGATATGTATGCAACCCTCCAAAGGGTTCGATCATAACTTTTTGAAAAGTGTGACTAGAAAAGTTGGGATGAAACACAAAGCCTTCCATGATAGGTTGGAAAATACATATAAAGGCATAACATACAATGTGACATTATAATGTGTTAAATATGTAACTCTCACCCGTTTGCTACTTGGTCACAAAAAAATTAAAGTAATTGGTGGTTGGTTTGTTCTTTAAATTGGCATCACATCTGTACAACACCAGATACAAAGAAAAGAGAAAGATGACCTGCAGAGAGGGTGTAGGGTCTGACAGTGAGAAAGAGCAAAATCAGTTGATTTCTCCAGAATTAGTATCAATGAAATAAACTAAGTTATTGAAACAATAGATAGAAGAGATGTATCGAGCTTGGTTGAATGGACAAGCCCTACCTTCCTCAATCCCTGGACTTTTAAATACGAATGATCTAAATCCCGCTCAAGCTCAACTGGCGATCCATTTTACCCACTTGGATTCTGCCCATATGCTAATGTATCTGGCGCTGCTGGTACTTTCACTATGTGCCTACCAAATCCATCTATCATAAATAACCTATTTTTCACTCCTGTAGCACCAGTTACTGTGGATCCCCAATTGATAGCATAGAAGAATATGGGTGAACCAAGTCATGATCAATTGTATCCTCCTGAAGTGACTTTCAAACCCTCAAATCAACATTATCATGCTCATCAACACGGTTCTCCTATCATGATTAAAAAGACTGTTAAAATAAAAACAATAAGAGATGGCCCAGAAAGTAAGAAGTTTGGAGTAGAGTATAAGAAATATTCAATGATTAGGAGGACCAAAAAGTGTTTTATACAAAGATTTGTGCATGTTTTGTGATGTCCATTTGCCATTAGGGTTCAAAATGCCCAAGTTTGACAAGAAGGTCATAGTGATCTTGTGGCTCATTTGAAAAAGTTCTGTAATCAGTTAAGAAGAGCAGAGGGAAAAGAAGAGTTGTTGATGGCTTACTTTGGAGAAAGCCAAGAGAGGGTAGCTTCTAAATGGTTCATTGACTAAGATATTTCTCATTGGAACGTGTGGAATAACATGGCTTGGGATTTTGTTCATCAATTTCAATATAATATCGAAATAGTGCCAGATCGCACCACACTTGCTAACACGAGAAAAAAGGCAACTAAAAGTTTTGAAGAATATGTTGTTAGATGGAGAGAGAAAGATACAAGGGTCACACCATCGATAAAGGAGTTTGAAATGATTGATATCTTTTTACAGGAACAAAAACTTGATTATTTCAATTATTTGCTCTCTACTATTGGAAGCACATTTGCTAATGTCATTAAAGTTGGAGAGATGGTAGAGAATGTAATTACATCTGGAAAGATTATCAGCCAGGCCACTTTGAAAGCAACAACACTAGCAATTTAAAGTGGTTCAGGAAGTTTTGGAGGAAAGAAAAGAAAAGAGGATGTAGCTACTGTTGTGCTAGGTCCATGACAAAATTAGAGAGGTGTGCATCGCCATTATGCACAATTTCAATACTAAATTTATGACCAAGACCCATAAAACCATCCACGATACTATGTTTCTTTGCAAAATCCATTATATTTTATTCCATCTCCCAGTATCCTATATACAATGCACAACCATATGCTCAGTCTTCTTCTTACCCGTAATGGCATTCACTGGCCATCCAAAATTGTCCTCTAATCTCACAAGTTCAACAAGGTCCCCCTATAGCTACTTTTCGACCTAAAACAGACTTTAAGATACTAACACGGGCAAAGATAATTTCATTCCTATTGGAATATCTTATGCCATCTTGTTTCAGAGACTGAGGGACATAGATGTTCTAAGCCTAATAGCAAGAAGAGTCCCTAGTCCTCCTCTAAAAAACTTGGATTATTCCAAAAGATGTGCATATTATTTCGATGACCCAGGGCATGACACAGAGAAATGATGGTACTTGAAAAGAATAATTCAAGAGTTAATCAACACAAAGAAAATTATGGTGCAAAGTTTAAAAGTTTCAAATGTTAATCAAAATCCACTACTAGATCATAATGAAATAAGCACGCTTGAGGTGAAAAATAGTGGAGAAGATGTTGTGGTTTCCTTCAAGCCCATCATTAAGATTAGAACTGATTTGGAAAAATTAGTAAATGTTATAGATTTGATGAAAGAAAAACCTGCAGAAGTAGAGAAGGTGATAACAAAACCTAAATCATTGAATGTTCCCTTGGTCGTGGGGATAGAGCTTTCAGAAAGTGTTGGGTAAAGTCAAGTAAAACCAAAGCTCATTGTTCCTAGAAGACCCACTAAGCCTTTATTAATCATAAAAGGAGCTCCTGTAGCTCCCATTTTTATTAAACCACTGTCACAGTTGCCTATGGTTAATACTAAGATGGTCCCTTGGAACTAAAATCGTGTTATGGTGATGCACAAAGTGAAGGAAGTGATTGAAAAAGTAGATGAAGTAGGGGAATTAACCCATTCTGGGAGATGTTATGCCCCAGTGGAGTTAAGAAAGAAAATCAAGGCAACGAAGAACGAATGACAGTCAAGAAGCCAGTTACTGACGAAGAGGCTGAAGAATTTTTGAAGAAGATGAAGTTGCCAGAATATTCTATAGTACAATAATTGAGGAAGACGCCAGCCCATATTTTTTTGGTTATCTTTATTGATACACTCAGAAGATCACCGCAAGGCCATAATGAAAATTTTAAATGAGGCATATGTGTCCAGTGAGATTAAGGTGAATTAGCTGGAAAATGTTGTTGGAAAGATCCTTGAGGTAAATAAGATCACTTTCTCAGATGACGAATTGTCTGTAAAAGGTACTGGACATAATCGAGGTCTCTACATTACTGTAAAATATGAGCATTCATATGTCACTCGAGTGTTGATTAATGATATGGTGCTAATATTTGTCCTATGTCAACTTTACAAAAGTTAAATGTTAACGTGGAAAGGATCAAACATAATAATGTATATGTCAAAGGTTTTGATGGAGCAAAAATAGATTCTATTGGTGAAATAAATCTTATATTGACAATTGGGCCTATGAATTTTGCCGTGGATTTTTAAGTGCTAAACATTAATGCTTCGTATAATATGTTATTGGGTAGGCCATGGGTTCATAGGGATAGAGCAGTTGCATCTACATTGCACCAAATGGTCAAATTTGAACACGAGAAGCAAGAAATAGTTGTTCATGGTGAAAGAGACTTATACATGTATAAAGACTACTCTATTTCCTCTATCAAAATTAATATTGTAAATAGAATGCTAATTCATTATGATTTTGAGGTAGTGATTGTTGAGAATATCGTCGAGGAAAATCTCATCGCAAGACTATAATTGTCCTCTATATCTGTTATGGCAATGAATGAAATATTGAAGTATGGTTTTAAAAAGGTCTAGGGATGTGTTTACAAGGCAGGGCTTATATAGTATACCTCTATGAGAACTTTGGTACCTTTGGTTTGGGATACGATCCCACTTTTGAGGACAGAAATAAGGCTAAAAGTCTAAGAAAGATTCGTGGCCACTTACCAAGTCGATACCATCACTTCACGAGTCTTTCATCAAAGTTAGTGTTGTTGGGTCCTCCATGTTACCTACTTTGGAGTCAATGAATGATGATGATACAGAGTTGATTGGCCTTTTCCATAATATGTTCATTGAAGTTGAAATGGTTAAAAGTGGGGAAGGTACCAGCAATGCAGATGTACAGTATAGCGGCCCTGATGTCCAGCTCGATAATTGGGAGGCCACTCCTCTCCCTAGTATAAAGAAGTCTTGATAGCTTATTTGTTTTTCTTTAGGTAATTTGAATAGTTCTAGGAATGTGATTCAGATCTTTACCTTGGTATTTTAGGTTAAAACTCTTTCTATCTTTGTTTTTAATGAAACATAACTTCCCTTTGTTTTATTTATGTCTAATATTTACTTATTTATTTTCTATCATACAATTCTTTCTATGTCGATTCTAATGATATCATATATATGAAAAATTGACAACTAGATTTAAAAAACAATCTAATTATGAAATAATGAATAAAGAAGTTGAATACGATGAAAAGAAAGCATTTGAGGATATACGAAAAGATTTCAAACACTTTAAGCATAAGCCAAATCCTAATTTGGATGAAACTGAGGCGATCAATTTAAGAGATCATGAAACTATTAGAGAGACTAAGATAAGTGTACATGTTTGACCACAATAAAATAAAGTTATAATTGAATTTTTGATTGAGTACAAAGACATCTTTGCTTGGTCTTATGATGAAATTCCCAATTTGATCACTGATTCGGTAGTTCATAAGCTACCAATTGATCCTGTTTTTCCTCCTATCAAGCAAAATTTAAGAAAGCTTAAAACTTACATGAGTATAAAAATCAAAGAGGAAATCATGAAGCAACTTGAGGCTAAAGTCATTCAAGTGACCCACTATCCTACTTGGTTGGAAAATATTGTCCCTGTTACAAAAACAGATGGCAAAGTTCAGATGAGTGTTGATTATCGCGATCTAAATAAAGCAAGTCCAAAAGATGATTTTCCACTTCCCAATATCCATATTTTGATGGATAATAGTGCCAAACATGGTCTTGCATCTTTTTTGGATTGTTATGTGGGGTATCACTAGATTATTATGGATCCAAAAGATGTGGAAAAGACACCATTTATCACATCATAGGGGACATATTGTTATCTAGTTATGACTTTTGGACTAAAGAATGTTGGGGTAATTTACATGAGGGAAATGGCCACAATGTTTCATGACATGATGCATAAAGAGATTGAAGTTTATGTGGATGAAATGATCATTAAATCCAAAGAGCATTCTGACCATATCAAAGATATGAGGAAATTCTTTGAAAGGCTTTGAAGCTATGATCTCAAACTTAACCCAATAAAATATGTATTTGGAGTCCCATCAAGAAAAATCTTGGGGTTTATAGTCATTCTACGTGGTATTGAGTTAGATCCTTCAATAACAAAAGCTATTCAAGATTTACCTCTACCAAAGAATAAAAAGGAGGTAATGAGATTTATTCGAAGGTTGAATTATATCAACAGATTCATTACCCAACTTATAATAACCTATGAACCAATATTCAAGTTGTTAATAAGAATTCTAAAATTGAATGAACTGAAGGATGTCAAGAGGCATTTGAAAAAATTAAGAGGTACATGTCGAATCAACCTATTTTGGTTCCTCTAAAACCAGATAGACACTTGATATTGTATAAGTCTGTGTAAGATAATTCTTTTGGCTGTGTATTGGGTCAACATAATGCCATGAGCAAAAAAGAACAATCCATCAACTACCTTCGCAAGAAGTTGTAACGTCCCAAATTCTAAACCCCGGACGCTACACGGTGCTCATAATCCTGAAGAACCACAAGCTAACCCATGAATGATATCTGTAATTGAGCACTGAATAATATTAATATGGTATAATTCAAAAATCTGGCAAAAACTTTTCATAAGGTTCAAAATTTAATAAAACAATGTCTGAACAAGGTATAATAATATCAAAATTAAAAACAACTATCTGAAATACTCTGGTCTAAAAAGCCTCTAAACTGTCTAAACTGTGGAGTTGCTGGGACAATCCCCCAACTAACTCCGTCTACTGAAATATTGAATCTAATGCAATAAGAAATAAGGAACATCCTCGAATGATGAGGACTCACTTTTAGGTCTACTGCTGCTGACTAAATCTGAACTGCTAAAGGTGCTCTGGAGCTCGTGCTTCTGAACCTATGGCATAAAACGTCATAGCATAAGAAAGTATGCGTCCATACGTGAGAATGTACTGGTATGCTAGATGAGGTAAGGCTGAATGCAAGGGTTTATATGCATAAACATAAAACTGACTAAATAACATGAGACTACTAAATGAGGATACATGCATGAAAACGTAAATTATAACTGAGGCCGTGCTAACATTGGATACCAAGTTCTGAATACTATCGAACTGTTATCTAGAGTTCAATGATACTATTATACTGATAACTGGGTCTACTAGTACTTCATTTACTGATGACTGTTGTAGGGTTAATCCTATCTAATGGGTGACCCCAGGGATCAGTCCTGTCTAGCGGGTGATCCCTGAATATGCCAACATGGATACTGATTGACTGTATCTAATAGTCCTGAATCTATAGAACTATCTAAGTTCTTTACTGAGTTGAGTGACTGTATCTAATAGTCTTGATTTATGTAATTTTGAATTGAGATCTATTCTGAAGACTGAGACTGAAACTATGGAAAGTAATCATCTAACCGACATGCCCCTTATCTGAACTAGTGGGGTCCAACCTATAACCCCAGCTGGAAAGGTGTCAGTACCGTTCCATGGGTAAATACACTGTTGTGGTCAATCCTATCTGATGGGTAACCCTAAACAGGAATTCAAGCCTAATCTGACGGGTGACCCTTGGTAGGTAGCCAAGCCTTAATCTGACAGGTGACTCCTCATTGTGTGTTGGCTATATAGTTTTGGAGTATAGGGGCTACTACTAACGACTCTGCCTAACTGACGAGAAAGCCATCACCCCTACTCTTCCTCGGTGCTGAATCCTACTCCAAAATGAATAAATACTTAACTAATTCATAGACTACATTCGACTGGGCCGAATCTGTTACTGATCATGTTACCTGACTGATCTAATTGAGTTCACTGGGTTCCATCTACTAATGGATTTATACTGAATTCTGTTAACTAACTGAATGCTACTAAGTTCTGAATTTAATTACTAGCTGAACTAGATTGATACTAAGATTACTGAATTTTCCTAATTTTTGTGACGGACTGAGTTCTATGGATCATGGATTAACTGAGAGTATCTTGAAACTGATAATGACTCTAGGTAATCAACTAAATTATCAGGCATTGAATACCTCCAGGACTCGATGCAATAAATTAATAAGACATGGAAATTCTTGAATAACATGACAATAGTCAATCACTCGCAATATAATCAATAAGGCATTTCATCAAGCACTTGACATGCATTAACTTATACATAAATGCATATTTCTTGTCAATGTGCTTTAATAACTCTATATCCTTTCATATAGGCATTTTGTCATACATATGGGGAATATGCTTTGGTCATACAATAAGTAATACATCTAAATCATCATGGCTACATCAACTCACTTGCAAATTTAAGGGTTTCTCATGAATATTATGTAATTATTCACAGATGCTTTCTAAATTCATGAAACTTGTACTTAAATCATGGATATTAACCCAACTAACATAATAAACATGAATTCAATCTAATTCAAGCATGGAAATCATAGATACAAAATCAATGTACTTTGAAAAAGGATTCTTTGGACTTCATGGGTGAAAGGGTCCCATGAATGAACATCTAACATACCTTAGAGTGTTAATCCTTGAAGGTTCTTGGAGGAATTCTTGAGCCTTGTTCTTGATTTCTTGAGGCTAGGGTTCTTGCTTCTAGAGAGAATATTCTGATTTGGGGAAAATTGGGTGAATAATGAAATATTTTGGGTGTTTAGGGTATAAATCCCGTGTTTGGGTGGATTTGGGGCCACAGAAAATGTCTAAGTTGCCCTTGGGATTTAAAATCTCATAACTGGAATGGCGATTAAGGCCTCACCACGTCACGGTGATTGGCTCATCACAGTGCCCACCGCTATCGGACTAATCGCGGTGAACTACTAGATGGTGAAAATTGTTGATTTTTGCCTCACCGCAATGCTGTACAATCGCGGTGAACTATTGGAATTTGACGTTTGCCAATTTTTCCTTCACCGCGATGTGGTGGCCTGTCTATTGGGAACACAGTTTACTAAAATGTCCTAACTTCTTCACCGAGTGTCGGATTTACGCGAATTTGATATCGATGGAAAGCTTATTCAATTTCTCATATGATAAGAAAATGAGTCAAAATCTTCAAAATACCACATGGAACAAAATATATTTATCTTTGAAGCATGATCTTTGATGTTCTAGTGATAAATTTATGCTAGGTAGAATTACGGGGTATTACTATTCTCCCCCTTGGGAACATTCTTCCTCGAATGAGACTGATTAAGTTGAGGATTACTGATTGACTGAGTTTATACGCTAGACATTCATATCTTGATGAATGACTACATGATTGAAGCTACTGATAAACTGAGTTTTCATACTGAGCATGCATATCTGATTCAAGGAATACATGAGTGAACTGATAATGAATGCGTGAACGAATATGCAACAATAACTTATACAAAGACTATAGCTGTAACTGATCATGGAACTAAGTAGATCTAAGGAAGACTATTACCTTAAGCTGAGAACACGGATAAGCCGAAGATCATTTACTGAACATACATGAACAGGAACATGAGATCATGAACGAGTATGAAACGTGATACACAAACTGAATATCGTGAATTGAACTGAGCCCTTGAATACATAGCTTACAGCTGATATTGGAACTAGAGGGTCAACTTATTAGTACCTACTACCTCAAATTGATTTTATTGCACCAGGAGAAACTGAAAGCTTTGGTACACGGAAGCATTGAGGAATTATAGGGTATATCCCCCTTAGGAAACTATGTCTCTCTAAGAATGCTTACTTTACTGAGGTACTGGGGAAAACTAAGGTGATGCATAAGGCACCTATGAACTGGATCATAACTGAACATCTGGGACCTAAAACTAATGCATGATTCATGAATTGAGCTGAACCCACAGCTACTAGGAAGTTCTATCTTGGAATAGTTACATTTCTAAGATTTCTGATAGTATGACTAGATGGAAAGGTAGGAAATCATACAATACTGCTAAACTGAACTTCTGGCTTTACTGACTGACTCATGCTGAAAACCTAAGCTTAAATAGGAGCAAAGGATCTAACAAAGCATATCATAAAGATAAAAGACTCATAACGTACCCGAATCTATATTAGGGGAACTTCCTTGATCATGGCGAGTTTAAAGTGCATAAAATATGTTCTAACATTGACCACTAGAGGTACTGGAAGTGGCGCCCTGCTGACGTAAGTCTCTACCCCTTTGAGCCATTATTCTACACTCCCGCAACATGTGGCCGTGCTTACCACATCTAAAACATACCTCGTTATCTGCTCTATATGCACCTAGGTGATTCCTACCACACTCTTCAAAAAGTAGATAGGTACGATCACTTCTTACACTACCCTGGGTTTTGGAGCCTGGTGCCCTATCATGACTGTCATTTCTAAACATTGGTACTGGTGCACTAGCTGAAGATGCAGCTGGGACTAAAACTTCTAACTATGCTGAGAACGGTTACCACCCTGTGACTCTGGCTAAGAAAAACTAAAACTACCTATTTTGGCTCTCTTATTTACTCTTTCTATATCTTTAGCTTTCTCTGCCTCAATTTGCTAACCGTGCATTATCAATCTAAAAAGATCCATGTCTCTATTGAGCATAGCAGTCCTACACAGATCCATGTCTCTATTAAGAATAGCAGTCCTACACTCCTTAACCACCAACCCAGACACACTGGTCATAAACTTGCTCATGTTTGATCTAAGGTAAACCATCTGATCAGGGGTATACTTAGACAAATGATTGAACTTGAGGCAATACTGCTTCACTGTTATACATCCCTGCCTTAGGTTCATGAACTCTTCTATATTAGCTTCCCTCATCTTAAGTGGGAAAAACTTGTCTACGAATGCATCTTGAAATATCTGGCAAGTCATGAGAGCTGCATCCTTCCCTCTACTCTTCTTCCACATCACTACCCAATAATAAACAATATCCTTTAGCCTATAGGATGTCAATTCTACAGTCTCCTCTTCAAAAACATGCATAATTTGGGTGATCTTCTTCACCTCATCAAGATAAAGTTGTGGGTCCTCATCTACCTTTGACCCAAAGAATTCTAGCGGGTTCATTCTCGTAAAATCTCTTATTTGGTCTGCGGCTAAATCTCCATCTTGCTGAGGTGGGGCTACAGCCTGACAATTACCTTGAACATTAGCTGTCACAGCTTAGGCTAGTGCCTGAAAAGCTGCCCTAAACTCTGCATGTGACACATTCTCTTTCAAAGGATCTGCGGGCTTAGGTGGCTGTTTATTATTTCTACGAGCATTATCTCTGCAAGGAGGAATATTCTGTAAACAAAAGGAAGAAGTAGATTATACTGAGGGTTTTACTAGAGCTCATGCTCACTCACACAACATGAATACTGAAAGAAGGGAAAATATTCCTAAACCATCTCATAGCCTCCTGTCCATAAGTGTGGCGCATAATACACCCATGCACAAGACTCTACTAGATGCGGCTTTTCAGACTTCCTAGGATACTATTAAACCTTAGGCTCTGATAATAAGTTTGTAACACCACGAATTCTGAACCACAGACGCTACATAGTGCTCATAATCCCAAAGGACCACAAGCTAACCCATGACTGATATCTATAACTGAGCACTGAATAATAATAATGCGGTATAATGCAAAAATCTAGCAAACAATTTCCATAAGGTTCAAAACTAAATAAAATAATGTCTGAACAAGGTATAATAATACCAAAATTAAAAACAACTATTTGAAATACTGTTGTTTAAAAAGCCTCTAAACTGTCTGAACTGTGGAGTTAATAGGACAATCCCCCAACTAACTCCGTCTACTGAAATACTGAATATAATGCAATAAGAAATAAGGAACATCCTCAAATGATTAGGACTCACTGCTAGATCTACTACTGCTGACCGAATCTGAACTGCTAAGGGTACTCTGGAGCTCATGCTTCTGAACCTATGGCATAAAATACCATAGCACAAGAAAGTATGCATCAGTATATGGAAATGTACTGGCATGCTAGACGAGGTAAGGCTGAATGCAAGGGTTCATATGCATGAACTTAAAACTAACTGAATAACATGAGACTACTAAATGAGAATACATGTATGAAAAGGTAAACTGTAACTGAGGTCGTGCTAATATTGGATATCGAGTTATAAATACTATCCAACTATTATCTAAGTTTAGTGAAATTGTAATACTGATAACTGGGTCTACTAGTAATGTATTTACTGATGAGTGTTGTGGGTTCAATCCTATCTAATGGGTGACCCCTGGGATCAGGCCTATCTAGCAGGTGATCCCTGAATCTACTGATACAGATACTGATTGACTCTATCTAATAATCCTAAATCTGTAGAACTATCTAAGCTCTTCACTGAGCTGTGTGACTTTAACTAATAGTCCTAATTTTTGTAATTCTGAACTGAGATCTATTCTGAAGACTGAGACTAAAACTAAAACTGTAGGAAGTAATCATCTAACCGAAATTCCTCTTATCTAAACTAGTGAGGTCCAACCTATAACCCCATCTAGTAGGTTGTCAGTACTGTGCCACAAGTAAAGACACTTCTGTGGTTAATCCTATCTGATGGGTGACCCTAAATAAGAAGTCAGGCCTAATCTGATAGGAGACCTCTAGGAGTTATACAAGCCTTAATCTGATGGGTGACTCTTTATCCTACGTTGGCTACGCAGTTCTGGAGTACAGGGGATGATACTCATGAATCTTCCTAACTGATGGGGAAGTCATCACCCTTGCTCCCGCTCGGTGTTGAATCTTACTCCCAACTGAATAGACACTAAATTGATTCTTAGACTGCACTCGACTGTGCTGAATCTATTACTGATCATGTTAACTGACTAATCTAACTGAGTTTAATGGTTTTCATTGACTGATGGATTACTACTAAATTTTCTTAACTAACTGAATACTACTAAGTTCTGAATTTAATTACTAGCCGAACTAGACTGATACTGATATTACTGAATTTTCCTAATTTTTGTGACTGACTGAGTTCTACGGATTATGGCTTGAACGAGAGTATCTTGAAACTGATACTGGCTCTAGGTAATCAGCTAAATTATCAAGTATTGAATACCCCCAGGACTCGATAGCATAAATTAATATGACATGGAAATTCTTGAATAACATGAGAATAGTCAATCACTCACAATAAAATAAATGAGACATTTCATTAAGAACTTGACATGCATTAACTTATACATAAATGGGGATTTTTTTTCAACATGCTATAATAACTCTATCTCCTTTCACATAGGCAGTTTGTCAAATATATGGGGAACATGCTTTGGTCATACAACAAGCAATATATCTAAATCATCATGGCTACATCAACTCACTTGCAAACTTAAGGGTTTATCATGAACATCATGTAATTCTTTACACATTCTTTCTATATTCATAAATCTTGCACTTAAACCATGGATATTAACCAAACCAACATCATAAACATGAATTCAAGCTAATTCAAGCATGGAAATCATAGATACAAAATCATTGTACTTTGAAAAGAGATTCTTTGGACATTATGGGCGAAAGGGGCCCATGAATGAACATCTAACATACCTTAGAGTGTTAATCCCTGAAGGTTCTTGAAGGAATTCTTGAGCCTTGTTCTTGATTTCTTGAGGCTAGGGTTCTTGCTTCTAGAAAGAATATTTTTATATGGGGAAAATTGGGTGAATAATGAAGTATTTTGGGTGTTTAGGGTATAAATCCCGTGTTTGGGTGGATTTGGGGCCATGGGAAATGTCTAAGTTACCCTTGGGATTTAAAATCCCATAACTGGAATGACGATTAAAGACTCACTACGATGCGGTGACTGTCTCATCGTGATATCCACCGCGACGCGGGCTAATCGCTATAAGCTATTGGATGGTGAAAATTGTCAATTTTTGCCTCACCGTAATATGGTACAATCACGGTGAGCTACTGGATTTTGATATTTGCCTATTTGGCCTTCACCATGATGCGGTGGCCTATCTATTGGGAACACTGTTTACTAAAACGTCCTGACTTCTTGACCAAGTGTCGGATTTAGGCAAATTTGGTATCTTCGGAAATATTATTCAATTTCCCACTTGATAAAAAAAGTCAAAATCTTAAAAATACCAGATGGAACAAAATATATTCATCTTTGAAGCAAGATCTTTGATGTTCTAGAGACGAATTTATTCTAGGTAGAAGTACGGGGTATAACAAAAGTATACCACTTATGAGGCTAAGTACACTCTTCTTGAAAATACATATTGCGCCTTAACTTGGTTAGCACAAAAGATAAAGTATTACTTGTCATGTTACACTACTTAACTTATTTCATTTCCCGTATAGATCCCCTAAAATATATTTTTCAGAAGCCTATGCCCACAGAAAGACTCACGAAATGGTAGATGCTACTCACAGAGTTTGATATTGTCTATGTGACATAAATTGTAATGAAATCTTAAGCATTAGCAGATCATTTGGCTAAAAATCCTATTGATAAGGAATATGAGCCATTAAAGACTTATTTTCTGGATGAAGAAGCATTATGTGTTGATGGGGTTATTTCTGATGATTTCCACTCAGGTTAGAAGTTGTTATTTAATGGATCCTCTAATGTAAAAGGAGTAGGGATAGGAGCAGTTCTTATTTCTGAATCAGGACAATATTATCCTATAATAGCCCAACTTTGATTCTACTGTACCAATAATATGAAAGAATACAAAGATTATATCTGGGTTTGAGACAAGATATTGACATGGGAGCCCAATAAATACTGGTATTAGGAAACTCAAATTTGTTAGTCTACCAGATCCAAAGAGATTAGGAGACTCGTGATTCGAAACTCCTACTATATCAAATTTTTTTGCAAGATCTTTGTCAATAATTTGTATCAATAAAGTTCAAACATATTCCTAGAGCTCATAATGAGATTGTTGATGCTTTTGCGATCCTGACAAGACTTGTATTGACCCCTTGCATATACAGATTTGTGATCAACATAGATATTGCAATGAGGTTGAGAAAGAATTTGATGGGGATCCGTGATTCCATGTCATTAAAGAATATATTCAGATTGGAAAATATCTAATACATGTTGATGGTAACCAAAATAAAGCCATTCGATGGTTAACTCATGGGTTTTTCTTAAGTGGGGGAATCTTGTATAAGAGAACTCAATATTTGGGACTTTTGAAGTGTGTACATGATAAAGAAACTTCAAAAATCATGACTGAAGTACATTTTGAGATTTGTCGACCGCAAATAAATGAATATGTTTTGGGAAATAAAATACTTCGAGGAGGTTACTATTAGCTCACCATGGAGCGAAATTCCATCTATTTCGTTCGTAAATGTCATGAATGCCAGGTACATGGGGACTTGAAATATTTCCCTCCATCCGAGTTGTATATAATTACTTCTCCATGGCCTTTTATGGCTTAGGAAATGAATATAATTGGACCAATTGAACCGAAGGCCTTGAATGGACATCCTCTCCCATCAGATTGAAGCCAAAGGCAAGTTTTCTCCTAATTGGTAAGGACCATTCATGGCGAAGAAAGTGTTACAAGTGTGTTATATCTGACTTATGTAGAAGGCAAAATAGAAGGAATATCGGTCAATGCTAATGTAGTTAAAAGAAATTATGTATGATATTTATGTACAATTATGTCATGTATATTTTGTACTTACATTTTTAAAAGATTGAAATGATGAAGGCATTTTGTTTTACTATCCAAATATTAAGTCAACCCTTACATAACCCTTTTGAGATTTGATTCGATTTTTCTTTCATAACTCTCTTTTGAAATCAATTAAGTCAAGAGTATAAAAAAAAGAAAGAAAATGATGATGATACTTTAAAAAAATCAAGGAAAAGAATGACTTTCCTGAACTACATTTGACCTGATTCTTGCTATAACAAAATACGTAGGTAGCCCTACTCGGGGGTTTGGTCCAACACAAAAGAAAGTTCAAATTTACCCAGTATGAAATAAAACTGGAGAAAAATTATTTTTCTTAAAAGTTGATTCGAAAAGTTGTATGCTTCACCCAACGTCGGGTATATTTTTGAGACTCATGCCGCCCTTTTCTTCTAAACCTTTCCAAAAGCCAAGTTAATACCAAAGAAAGACCTTCAGATCGATATTTGAGAATGTAAAGGCTAAGAATATTATGGATGCATGATGTTTCATACTTTGGACATCATTTTTCAAAAATAAAAATGAAACGAGAGAGTCTTATTGGTGAGAACACCAAAGGGCACCATAAGGCGATGGTAAGTTGAGAAAGAAATGAAAATGAGATAGGATCGTTGGCAAAAATCCAATGAGGTGCCACTAGCCTAAGGAGAATTGTAATCCAGAGGGAACAAGTTCAAGAATGGCTCCATTTCAAATTCAATGAGTAGGCAAAGGTTGAGAGTGATTAGTTTAGATAGATCAGGTTGTTTAATTCAAAATGCATGTCATAATCACTGGAATCAGCTGCCACACCTAGATAAGTTTTCATTTTTGATATTTTTTAAAAAAAAGATGTCTATTTTCTTTTTCTTTTCTTTTTATTATTTTTATTTTTTATTTTTGTGTCTTTTTGGACAAAAGAAAAATCACCATCGTCATGTTTTGCGTATTTTTAAGTCAAATTTATGTCAAGACAAGTGAGAAATTTATTTTTGCACAGGACCCTCCAAAAGAATGGGATAGGAACCTCCTAAAGAATGGGAATTATATTTATGCTCAGGACCCTCCTGAAGAATGAAGATTTATTTTATGCTCAGGACCCTCTTGAAGAATGGAAATTTATTTTTGCTCAGGCCCCTCCTGAAGAATGGAAATTTATTTTATACCAAGGATCGTCCTGAATTATGGGAATTTATTTATATGCTCAGTACCTTCCTGAAGAATGGCAATTTCTTTTATGCTCAGGACCCTCCTAAAGAATGGAAATTTATTTTTTGCTCAAGACCCTCCTGAAGTATGGGAATTGACTTATGCTCAGGACCCTCCTGAAGAATGGAAATTTATTTTTTCGTCAGGACCCTCCTAAATAATGAGAATTTATTTTTTCCTCAGGACCCTCCTAAAGAATGAAAATATATTTTTTGCTCAGGACCCTCCTGAAGAATGGGATATTATATTTCTGTTTCACCTTTTATTTTGAGTTCAGGAACATATTTGAAAAAACAGAAATAGAAAGTCAGGAGCCCACCTAAAGAAAAGGGTGAAAAGTCCGCCTAAAGAATAGGGTGAACATTATCAGTTGCAAGTTCAGGAGCCCGTTTGAAGAATCAGGTGAAGATTTTGCAAATTTAAGTCAGAGAAAAGTTTGAAGAATAAGTAAATTTTCAAGTTCCTCTCTAGTGGTAAGAATCAACAAGGAGGAATATTTCACATTTCAAGTCCAATTCAAAATAACGACTATCTCATCATTTGAGAAGTCATGAAGAGCCAAGTCAAGATTCTAGAACGTTGCATAGATAGGATCTTTTACTTGTATCTTCGTTTTCTATTTCTATTTGAATGTAAAAACAGAAGTCGTGATTCAAAAACTCGACGGAACCTCACTCAATCTCTAACTTATTTTCTCACTATTTTACCTTTGAACTACACGTGACCTGATTTTCTTATAACCCGGAATAGGTAGGAGTCCAAAATCAGGACTCCGTCAGATCTTTTCTTTTCTTTTCTTTTATTATATTATATTTTATCATTACCATTCGGATAATCAGCGGATCAAAAATCATATCTTGTCTACTTCTTCAATTTCAGGGAAAAAATGTAGACACGTAATTTTTTATTCTTCTTGAATTTTAATCTATTTTTCTATATTAAATTTTTATATTTGGTCCGATATTATTTTAAATTTTATTTAATTTTTAATAAATATTTAGTTAAAAATAAATAAATAAAGTTACATTTTGGGATATTTTATTTTTATTTTAAAAAATAATACAAAAATATCAAAAATATATTCCTTTTAAATTTTAAGAAATAAGCCAGTAGTTTTAATACTACCTTAATTATATTTATTTTTTCTATTTATAAACATTTATTTTATTTTTGAAGATATAAAATAAATTAGTCATTATTATATTTATTATTATTATTTTATTATTATTGTTTTTATTTATTTATTTATTCATTTATTTTTATTTTTATTTATCATCATTAACAATAATAGTAATTTTTTTTGTTTAAAAAGAAAGGTTTCAAAATTTAAACCCCTTAACGGATGTAATTGTTCCCCCCAATTTTCTATATTTAAGGAACTTTCTCCCCTCCCCAAAAAAATTACGTACATTCTCACTCATTGTATCCGAAACATCAGACACTGAAAAAAAAACTAGAGAGTGAATTTCAATAAAAAAAAACATCAAACAAAAGAGATTGAAGTTGAGATTGGATCACGGTCAAGTTTCCAAAAACGATATTCAAAGTTTCTGTTCCATTTTCATCACAAGTTTCTTTTAAATACTATATTTTATTTTCTAAATTTTGTTATAAATTGAATCATAGCATGATTGTTTTAGTGATTTCATGAATTGATATTGTATGAGTTTGTGGTAATGTCTGTATCTTGTACATATTGTTAACAGTGAAAAGAAATTAATATTATGCAGTAAAAAAATATCTGGTTTTTCATTTGTACATGACAAAAAAGAATAAAATATTGCTTACACAGTAATTTGTTACATTCACTGCAACAGATGCACACATTCACAGAGTAGAAGGTAAAAATAGGATAAAAGTATTGTACAATGCACACATATCTGCACACACAGGTCTCTATTTTTTATTTACACACCACACACACTGGATGCACAGAGATAGTGAAAAATATGAAGAAGAAAAATGAAAGGAAAAGAATATGAAAACAGTAAAGAATCGAGAGAGAGAGAGATCAGAGACAGGGAAGACGAGAAAGAGAGAGTTGAGTAAAATAGTAAAGAGGGAGAGTGAAACCAGTTGACGAAGCTAATGTTTTTGGTGAATTCTCGCCGAGAAACTGCATCACTAATGAAATATGCTGGAATACAAAACACCAGTCATCTTGTCTCCATCTTCCCTGACTAAACCCACCACAATCGCCAAAATATTCATCGGAATAACTCCGGCAGAGCCAACAAAATCAGATCCAAATGAAATACAATGGAAACCCCAACACTTCCCCCCCTCCCCAAAAAAAAACTAGATCTCACCAAAATCTCCCTTAGGAGATGTTTCCAGTCCCCATAACAGTGAAACCCGCTGGTGAAACTCTAAGAATCTCACTGCCGCTGCTTCATCTCCCTGCCGCCGGAGCCGCCATCACTCCTGTCACCGGCGCGACCCTCACTTGCTCTGGCTGACTTCACCAACGAAATCCCAAATCACCATTACACATAAACACAAGAAAACTAAATGTTATTAGTTTGTTTTTCTGGCAAGAGGCCATCGGGAAACTCCCAATCTCACCGGAAATGGCGCTACACTATCAAATATTCTAAAATAGTCATGTCTCAGATTGCACATTTTTCTTTTTCAAAACATTGGGTTTGAATCAAATATAAGGATCTTCATATTTGAGTTGTTTCATAACCTGTTAATTGGTTTTATATTAATTAATTTAAGGAAAATAGAATTGGTGGATTATGAATGAATCAGCATAATATAGGTAACTAGTGTATTTTATTATTATTATTAGTATTATTTTATTATTATTAATTATCATTAATAAATTTTATTAATTTTTTATTAAATTATTTATCCTTTTAAATGAATTTTTCTCAATTTTATTGTTAAAGTTAAATAGCATTTCAAATAGATAAAAATTGTTACGAGTTTATAAATAATGAATAAATGTCTTTAATGCTAGGCAAATTTTAGACACATTTAGATTTTTGTCTCGATTAAGAATGTGGAGTATGCATCTTTTTGAGACATTTAAAAATAATAATTCAAGGATGCAAGAATGCACTTCGACAAATTTTATCTAAAAATTAAATTTTCACTGAGTTAATACGAGAGTTTTTAGACAGATTTTAGATATTAAAAATGAGAAAATTTAGGCCTTAACATAATTTATTAATTAGATTTAGGCAAGTGTAAGTCGATAAAAGTGACCGTGCTAGAATCACGGGAATCGAGAGGTGTCGCACACCTTTTTCTCGATCAACAAAATTTCTTACCCGGCCTTTTATTTTCGCTGACCAAAATAAAGAGTCATTTTCTTTTGATTAGGGATTCAAAAAGGTGACTTGAAACACCATAACTTAATTCCAAGTAGTGGCTCTATAATTAGAATAATCCTTATTCAATACCATTACTTTAATTGGAAAAATCCTTCAAACTTCAACCCGTGAGCGAAAAAGGGTGTGACATCTCTGGCGACTCCGCTGGGGACTAATAAGAATTCAAGCTTTTGATATTGACTTTACTTACTTTAATTATTTTTATATTGTGTTTGTTGACTTTATGTGCTACTTGTCGCTCATTTGCTACTTTGATATTAAAGATGTTCAACTATATGTGCCATTGCGGGTCCTATGTCAGCTAGATAGACGTCAGGTAGTTCCCATAACAGAAAATATGACTGAGTTTGTATTAGTTGTCAAACCAGAGATTTCACTTCTAGAGAGATTGACCCAACAGATTTGAGATGGTTATCGTCTCATGGGAATTAAAACAATTATTATAGAGCATGACAAAGAAGATGTACACCTAGACTACCGTGAATGGTTTGAAAAACAACCACCTCCGCCATTCAAACCAAAAAGATCAATTAAGGGAGCCATAGATCAAGAATATGTAATCAGGATATAGATTGAGAGAGCCATGTGAGAACATCATAATGCCAAATAAGCTTTAAGAGAGGAATAAGAGTACGCTAAGGCAGTTTTGATTCGACAACAAATGGATAAGGATGCAGAGAATGAAAGGACAGTAAAGCAAAAACGATTGGAGGTAGAAAGAAATTATCATTCAACTATTTGGGTGCTAAATGCTGATCTAGAAAGAGCACAGGAAAAAATAGAAGAACAATAGAAAGAATTTGCTGAAGAATGCTAAGTTACAGGATATTGAGGTCGCACTTTGAGGACAAATCAAACTGGCTACAACTAGGGGGTCACATGTTGCAGAACTTGTCGCATATCAGTGCCAGCAGTTGTAAAAATTTGAAAAGAACATGCAAGAAGAAGTTGATCGAGAGAGATCTCAGTGGATATATAAAAGAAGGATATTACGAGAACAGCTGGAGGTTGATTTCGCTCGTGAACAGCATGCAAGAGATATTATTAAGTCCCGTGATCGGTAGAACCAAGGATAGGATTAGGCCTTTAGTTCTATTCGAGGAAAGGTCCATGGTGTGGCACAGGATACCGCTAAAATAGGTTTAGACTACTAAAAGTTGAATCTAGAGCAATTTCTAGCACATGTACCAACTTTTGCCCTGTGTCACACCACTTCATTGGAAGATATATACTTGGTTATGGGAGGTCATATCTATCCTAAATCTCCTTGATTGAGAATATTAAAGTTATGAGAATTAGTTGAAACCTAGAGACATTAGGGTTTGGTTGTGTGGATGGATAGTTACTTTTTTGTCACAGTTTTTTGGTTTTAGTTTAGAACTTCTTGTTTAGATTTTATGTCTTTTAGTTGGACTTATTTGCTTAAAATTAGTTTTATTTGTCAAATGTCAGTTAGTAGATTTTACCTTAGGAGTTGTGTCACTCATTTTGTTGTATTTGTATTTTAAAAACTATGAAATGTAATGAAGTTGGCCATTTATTTCTATATATATATTAAATATATTTCACTTCACTTACTTTATTTATTTTATTTAAAAAAAGAATAAAAAAATCATCAAAAATCAATCATTTTTGTTAAGATTTTTTCCGAACTACGCAAGATCTGATTCATGTCCTGGTATGATACGTAGGCAACCCTCCAAAAAGTTTGATCATAACTTTTTGAAAAGTGCACCTAGAAAAGCTAGGATAAAACACAAAGTCTTCCATGATAGGTTGGAAAATGCATATAGAAGCATAATATACAACGTTACATTATAATGTGTTAAATATATAACACTCACCCATTTGCTACTTGGTCACAAAAAAGATAAAGTAGTTGGTGGTTGGTTTATAGTTTAAACTTGCATCACATTCGTACAACACCAGATATAAAGCAAAGAGAAAGATGACTCGCAAAGACGGTGTAGGGTCTGACAGCGAGGATGAGCAAAATTAGTTGATTTCTCCTGAATTAGCATCAATGGAAAAAACTAATTTATTGAAACAACAGATAACAGAGATGTATCTATCTTGGTTGAATGTACATGCACCACCTTTCTCAATCCCTGGACTTTCAAATATGAATGATCCAAATCCCGCTCAAGCTTAAACTAGCGATCTATTTTACCCACCTAGATTCTTCCCATATGATAATATATCTGGTGCTGTTGGTACTTCTACCATGCGCCCACCAAATCCATCTATCACAAATAACTTGCTTTTCACTCCTATAGCACAAGCTACTGTGGGTCCCCAATCGATAACACAGAAGAATATGGGTGAACCAAGTCATGATCAATTATATCCTCCTGAAGTGACTTTAAAACCCTCAAATCCATATTATCATGCTCATCAACACGGTTCTCCTATAGTGATTAAAAAGACTATTAAAATGAAGAAATATAAGAGATGTCCAAGAAATTGCGAAGTTTGGAGTAGAGTATGAGAAATATAAAAGGATTAAAAGGACCAAAAAGTGTTTCATGCAAAGATTTGCGTATGTTTCCTAATGTCCATTTGCCGCTGGGGTTCAAAATACCCAAGTTTGACAAGTACGAAGGTCATGGAAATCTTGTGGCTCATTTAAAAAACTTCTGCAATTATTTAAGAGGAGGAGAAGGAAAAGAAGAGTAGTTGATGGATAACTTTTTAGAAATCCTAGTGGAGATAGATTCTGAATGGTTCATAGACCAAGATATTTCTCGTTGGCACGTATGGGATTACATGGCTCAGGATTTTGTTCAACAATTTTAATATAATATTAAGATAGTGCCAATCGCATCATACTTGCTAACATGAGAAAAAAGGCAACTGAAAGTTTTTGAGAATATGCTGTCAGCTGGAGAGAGCAGGCTGCAAGAGTCAGACCATTGATAAAGGAGTTTAAAATGATTGGTATCTTTTTACAGGCACAAGAATCTTATTATTTCCATTATTTGCTTTTTATTATTGGAAGCACATTTGCTAAGGTCACTAAAGTTGGAGAGATGGTAAAGTATGGAATTATGTCCAGAAACATTATCAGCTAGGCCATTTTAAAAGCAACAACACTGGTAATTCAAAGTGGTTCAGGAAGTTTTGGTGGAAATAAAAGAAAAGAGGATGTAGCTACTGTTGTGCCAGGTCCATGAAAAAATTAGAGAGGTGCGCATCGCTATTACGCACAATATCAATCCCATATTTATGACCAAGACGCATATAACCATCCACTACACTATGTTCCTCCACAAAATCCATTGTATTCCATTCTATCTCTCTAGTATCCTATTTACAATGCATAACCATATGCTAGATCTCTTTCTTACCCGCAATGTCGTGTATTAGCCATCCAAAATTATCCTTCAATCCCACAAGTTCAACAAGGTCCCCCTAAATCTATTTACCAGCCTAGAGCAGACTTTAAGATGCTGACATGGGAAAAGATAATTTTACTCCTATTGGAATATCTTATGCCAACTTGTTTTAGAGACTGATGATATGAATGCTCTAAGCCCAATAGCGAGAAGAATCCTGAATCCTCCTCCATAAAACTTGGATTATTCCAGAAGATGTACATATTGTTCCGATGCCCTAGGGAACGACACAGAGAAATGTTGGTACTTGAAAAGAGAAATTCAAGAGTTGATTGACACATAACAAATTATGGTGCAAATTTATAACATTCCAATTATTAATCATAATCCACTGCCAGATCATAATGAAACAAACATGCTTGAGGTGATAACTAGTGGAAAAGATGTTGTGTTTTCCTTCAAGCCCATCATTAAGATTAGAACTGATTTGGAAAAATCAACAAATATTGTCGATTTGATGAAAGAAAAACCTATAAAAGTGGAAGAGGTGATAACAAAACCCAAATCATCTAATGTTTCCTTGGTTGTGGGGAAAGAGCTTTCAGAAAGTGTTGGGTAAGGTCAAGTAAAACTAAATATCATTGTTCCTAGAAGACCTACTAAGCCTTTCTTAATCATAAAAGGAGCTCACGTAGCTCCCATTGTTATTAAACCAGTGTCACAGCTGCCTATGGTTAATACCAAAATGGTCCCTTAGAACTACAATCATTTTGCGATGATGCACAAAGGGAAGGAAGTGATTGAGGAGGTGGATAAAGTAGGGGGATTAACTCATTCTAAAAGGTGTTATGACCCAGTAGAGTTCAGAAAGAATAAACAAGGCAATGAAGAACGAATGATAGTCAAGAAGGCAATTACTGATAAAGAGGCTGAAGAATTTTTTAAGAAGATAAAGTTGCCAGAATATTCTATTGTAGAATAATTGAGGAAGACGCCATCTCAGATTTCTCTGTTGTCTTTATTGATACACTCAAAAGATCACCGCAAGGCCATAATAATGATTTTAAATGAGGTATATGTGTGCAGTGAGATTAAGGTGAATCAGATGGAAAAAGTTATTAGAATGATCCTTGAGGTAAATAAGATTACTTTCTCAGATGACGAATTGCCTGTAAAAGGTACTGGACATAATCAAGTCTCTATATTACTTTGAAGTGTGAGCATTCATATGTCACTCAAGTATTGATTGATGTGGGATCTGGTGCTAATATTTGTTCTGTGTTAACTTTACAAAAGTTGAATGTTAACGTGGAAAGGATCAGACATAATAATGTATGTGTCAAAGGTTTTGACGGAGAAAAAATAGATGCCATTGGTGAAATAGAGCTCATATTTACAATCAGGCCTGTGGATTTTCAAGTGCTAAAAATTAATGCTTCATATAATATGTTATTAGGTAGGCCATGGGTTCATAGGGTAGGAGCAGTCACATATATGTTGCACTAAATAGTCAAATTTGAACACGACAGGCAACAAATAGTTGTTCATGGTGAAGGATACTTATCCATGTATAAACACTACTATGTTTCTTCTATTGAAGCAGATACTGCAGATAGAGTGCTAATTCAGCAAGATTTTGAGGTAATGGTTGTAGATAATAGCCTTGAGGGGAATCTCATCGCAAGACCATAATTGTCATTTGTATCTCTTATGGTAGTGAATAAAATATTGAAGTATAGTTTTAAGACAAGGAAAGGTCTAGGGATGTCTTTACAAGGAAGGGCTCATCCAGTCACCTCTGTGAGAACTCTGGTACCTTTGGTTTGGGATACGATCCCACTTTTGAGGACAAAAAAAAGGCTAAAAAGCATAGGAAATATTCATGGTCACTTACCAAGCCGATACCGCCACTTCACGAGTCTTTCATCAAAGTTAGTGTAGTTGGGTCCTCCATGTTACCTGCTGCAGAGTCAATGAATGATGATGATACAGAGTTGATTGGCCTTTTTCAAAATATGTTCATTAAAGTTGATATTAGGGAAGGTACCAGCAATGTAGATGTCTAGTTTATCGGTCCTAATGTCCAGCTTAACAATTGGGAGGCCACTTCTCTCCATACTATGAAGGAGTCTTGGTAACTTATTTGTTTTTCTTTATGTAATTTGAATCGTTCTAGGATTATAATTTAGATATTTACCTTGGTATTTTAGGTTAAAACTCTTTCTATCTTTGTTTTTAATGAAACATAATTTCCCTTTGTTTTACTTTATGTCTAATATTTACTTATTTATTTTCTATCATACAGTTCTTTATATACCAATTCCAATGATATGACAAGTATGAAGAATTGTCAACTAGATTTTAAAAAACAATCTAATTATGAAATAATGAATAAAGAAGTTAGAATACGATGAAAAAGGAAGCATTTGAGGATATAAGCAAAGATTTCAAACAGTTTGAGATTAAGTCAAACCCCAATTTGAATAAAACTAAGGCAATCAATTTAGGAGGTCATGAAAATATTAGAGAGACTAAGATAAGTGTACAAGCTCAACCACAATAAAAGAAAGCTATAATTGAAGTTTTTCTTGAGTAGAAAGACATCTTTGCGTGGTCTTATGATGATATGCCCGATTTGACCTGTTTTCCTCCTGTCAATCAAAAGTTAAGAAAGGTTAAAACTGACATGAGTGTAAAAATCAAAGAGAAAATCATGAAACAACTTGAGGCTAAAGTCATTCGAGTGGCCTAATATCCTACTTGGTTGGCAAGTATTGCCCTTTTCCAAAAAAGGATAGCAATGTTCGGATGTGTGTTGATTATCGTGATCTAAATAAATCAAGTACCAAAAATGATTTTCCACTTCCTAATATCCATATTTTGTTACACATTGTTCCAAACATGATCTTGCATTTTTTGTGAATTGTTATGTGGGGTATCACCAGATTATTATAGTTCCAGAAGATGCAGAAAAGACACTATTTATCATGTCATAGGAGACATATTGATATTGATTTATGACTTACGAACTAAAGAATACTGAGGCAACTTACATGAAGGCAATGACCACAATGTTTCATGAGATGATGCATAAATAGATTGAATTTTATGTGAATGATGTGATTATTAAATCAAGAAAGCAATCTGACCATGTCAAAGATCTGAGGAAATTATTAGAAAGGCTTCAAAGGTATGATCTAAAAATTAACCCAACAAAATATGTATTTGGAGTCCCATCGATAAAACTCTTGGGGTTTATAGTCAGTCGACGTGGCATTGAGCTAGATGCTTTAAAAATAAAAGCTATTCAAGATTTTTCTCCACCAAAGAATAAAATGGAGGTGATGAGATTACTTGGAAGGTTGATTTATATTAGTAGATTCATTGCCCAACTTACCACAACCTATGAGCCAATATTCTAGTTGTTAAAGAAGAATGCTAAAATTGAATCGACTGAAGAATGTCAAGAGGCATTTGAAAGAATTAAGAGGTACTTGTCGAATCCACCTATTTTGGTTCCTCCAGAGCCAGGAAGACCCTTGATATTATATATATCTATGTTAGAAAAATTTTTTGTTTTGTATTGGGACAACATGATGTCATAGGAAGAAAAGAACAATCCATCTACTGCCTTAGCAAAAAGTTTACCACTTATGAGGCTAAGTACACTTTTCTTGAAAAGACATACTTAGTCTTAACTTGGTTAGCATAAAATCTAAAGCATTACTTGTCATCTTACACTACTTAACTCATTTCCCGTATAGATCCCCTAAAATACATTTTTTAGACATCTATGCCTACAGGAAGACTCGCAAAATGGAAGATGCTACTCACAGAGTTTGATATTGTCTATGTGACATGAACTGCAATGAAAGCTTAAGCTTTAGCAGATCATTTGGCTGAAAATCCTATTTATAAGGAATATAAGCCATTGAAGACTTATTTTCTGGATGAAGAGGTATTATGTGTTGATGAGGTTATTTCTAATAATTGCCACTCTAGTTAGAAGTTGTTCTTTGATGGAGCCGCCAATATAAAAGGAGAAGGGATAAGAGCAGTTCTTATTTTTGAATCAGGGAAATATTATCCTATAATAGCCCAACTTTGATTTTAATGTACCAATAATATGGTAGAATACAAAGCTTGTATTCTGGATTTGAGACTAGACATTGACATGGGAATCCAAGAACTGTTGATGTTAAGAGACTCATATTTGTTAGTCCACAAGTTCCAAGGAGATTGGGAGACTAGTCATTCAAAACTCCTACCATATCGAGTTTGTTTGAAAGATCTTTGTCAATGATTTGTATTAATAAAGTTCAAACATATTCCCAGAGCTCATAATGAGATTATTAATGCTTTGGCGATCCCGATAAGACTCATATTGATCCCTTATGTGTATAGATTAGTGATCAATATGTATAGTACAATGTGGTTGAGGAATAATTTGATGGGGAGCCGTGATTCCATGATATCCAAGAATAATTCAGATTGGAAAGTATCCAATTCATGCTGATGGTAACTAAAAGAGAGTCATTCGATGGTTGGCTCATGGGTTTTTCTTGAGTGGGGGAATATTGTATAAGAGGACTCTAGATTTGGGAATTTTGAGGTGTGTAGATGATGAAGAAGCTTCAAAAATCATGACTAAAGTACATTCTGCGATTTGTGGACAGCATATGAACGGATATGTTTTGGGAAAGAAAATAATTCGAGCTGGTTACTATTGGCTCACTGTGGAGTGAGATTCCATCCGTTTCATTCGTAAATGTCATAAATGTCAGGTACACGGGGACTTGACATATTCCCCTCCATCTGAGTTACATACAATGACTGCTCCATGGCTTTTTGTGGCTTAGGGAATGAATGTAATTGGACCAATTAAACCGAAGTCCTAAAATAGACATAGGTTCATATTGTTTGTCATTGATTATTTTACGAAGTGGGTGAAAGCAGCAACTTTTAAGTAAGTGACCAAGAATGTGGTGGTTGATTTTGTTCACTCCAATATGAATTATCGGTTTGGCATTCCAAAGATAATTGTCACGGATAATACTGCAAATCTCAACAGTCACTTGATGTAAGAATTATGACAACAATTTAAGATTATGCATCAAAATTCAACACCTTATTTCCCAAAAGAGAATAAGGTTGAGCCTAAAGAAAATACTCCACAAGATGGTGCAGGGTTCCTGATAATAGCATGACAAGTTACCTTTTGCTTTATTGGGTTATCATACTACAGTTCAGACTTTAATTGTTGCAACTCCTTACTCGCTGGTGTACGAAACTGAATTAGTTATACCTGCAGAGATTGAGATTCCATCTCTTCGAGTAGTTGTAAAAGCTGAAATTGATGATGATAAATGGGTCAAGACTCGATTGGAGTAATTAAACTTGATTGATGAAAAAAATATTTAAGTCAGTATGTCATGGGAAACTATACCAGAAGAGAATGGCATGGGCATACAACAAAAAGATGCATCACAGACATTTTAAAGTTCGTTAGTCAGTACTAAGACGCATCCTCCCCCATCAGATTGAAGTCAAAAGCAAGTTTTCTTTTAATTGGAAAGGACCATTCATGATGAAGAAAGTGTTACCTAATGGTGTGTTATATCTAACTACTGTAGAAGGCGAAATGGAAGGAATTTTGGTTAATGCTGATGCAGTTAAAAGATATTATGTATGATATTCATGTACAATTATGTCATGTATGTTTTGTACTTACATTTTTAAAATATTGAAATAATGAAGGCATTTTGTTTTACTATCCAAATATTAAGTCAACTCTTGCTTACCCCTTTTGAGCTTTGATTCGATTTTTCTTTCATAACCCTCTTTTGGAATGAATTAAGTCAAAAGAGTAAAAAAAAATAAAGAAAATGATGATGATATTTAAAAAAAATCAAGCAAAAGAATGACTTTCCTGAACTACATTTGACCTGATTCTTGCTATGACAAGATATATAAGCGGCCTACTCTGGGGTTCGGTCCAACCAAAAGAAAATTCAAAGTAATTAGTATGAAATAAAATTGGGGCAAAATTATTTTTCTTAAAAGTTGATTCCAAAATTTGTATGCTTCACCCAACATCAGGTATATTTTTTAGCCTCA
The DNA here is from genome assembly GCA_030864225.1 of Capsicum baccatum var. pendulum. Taxonomy (NCBI): domain Eukaryota; kingdom Viridiplantae; phylum Streptophyta; class Magnoliopsida; order Solanales; family Solanaceae; genus Capsicum; species Capsicum baccatum. The sequence goes on along the minus strand of CM061555.1, from coordinate 87,132,940 downwards.
TGCCGCCCTTTTCTTCTATCCCTTTCGAAAGCCAAGTTAAAATCAAAGAAAGACCTTCAGACCGATCTTTGAGAATGTTAAGGCTAAACATATTATGGGTGCATGATGTTTCATACTTTGGGCATCATTTTTCTAAAAAAAATGAAATTAGAGAGTCTTATAGGAGAAAACCTCAAAGGGCACCATAACGCGATGGTGAGTTGAGAAAGAAATGAAAATAAGATAGGCTCATTGGGAAAAACCCATTAAGGTGCCACTAGCCTAAGGAGGATTGTAATCTAGAGGGAAAAAGTTCAAGAATGGCTCCATTTCAAATTCAATGAGTGGGCAAAAGTTGGCAGTGATTAGTTTGGGTAGATCAGGTCGTTTAATTCAAAATGCACGTCATAATCACTGGAATCAGCTGCCACACCCAGATAAGTTTTCTTTTTTTATATTTTTGGAGAAAGAGATGTCTATTGTCTTTTCCTTTTCTTTTTGTTATTTTTATTTTTATTTTGATTTTGATTTTGATTTTTTATTTTTGTGTCTTTGTGGTCAAAAGAAAAATCACTATCGTCATATTTTACTTATTTTTTAGTCAAATTTGTGTCAAGATAGGTGAGAAAGAATTTCAAAACCTGCTGCCAACTCCTTCAATTGTGCAAATGAAGACAAAAGGCCGAAACACAAAGATAAAAATAAGGCAAGATACTTAAGAATGCTTGTGACCTGATAGTTTTTGAACTAGAGGAAAGTTGAAAGGTGCATTGGAATTAAACCCAGTGGAATCATACAAGAGAAATATAATTTGAGTTGAGAGTCTTAGTAGTCGAAATTTGGGGTCATAAGTACGACAAGTCAATAAATATTTATCAAGGATTGGAAAAGGAATTGTGCATGGAAAGTGCAAGAGTAGTCACTTCAAAATCCAAAGGCCACAAACCATCCACCACATGTTTTAAAACTCATATTTTTTTCTTTGTTTGAAACAGAGATGGAATGTTGTTTTCATATTAACGTTTTCAAATAAAAGGATGTAATTCCACACTTCAATCTTTACAAGGAGCATGGTTATAGGACACAAAGCTGGATCTCGATTATGATAAATTTTATTCTTTGCGAGATGTACTTACCAAAGATATTCCGGGCTTTGATTTATCCTTTCGCTATATTTTTTAAAACATTAAGATCCAGTGATACGCACAAATTTTTCCAGTACAAACTGGGGCAAAAAAAAGAGTTTCGTGTGTTAGGAATGGGAATTTATTTTTTTCTCAGGACCCTCCTGAAGAATGAAAATTTATTTTTTCTCAGGACCCTCAAAAAGAATGCAAATTTATTTTTGCGCAGGCCCCTTCTGAAGAATGGGACAGGAACCTCCTGAAGAATAGAAATTTATTTTTATGCTCAAGACCCTCCTGAAGAATGGGAATTTATTTTATGCTCATGACCATCCTGGAGAATAATAATTTATTTTTGCTCAGGACCCTCCTAAAGAATGGGACAGGACTATCTTGAAGAATAGAAATTTATTTTATACTCAGGACCCTCCTGAAGAATGAAAATTTATTTTATGCTCAGGACCCTCCTGAAGAATGAAAATTTATTTTATGCTCAGGACCCTCCTGAAGAATGAAAATTTATTTTTTGTTCAAGACTCTCCTGAAGAATGGGAATTTACTTATGCTCAGGACCCTCCTGAAGAATGGGAATTTATTTTATGGTCAGGACTTTCCTGAAGAATGAGAATTTAGTCTTTACTCAGGACCCTCCTAAAGAATGGAACAGAACCCTCCTGAAGAATGAAAATTTATTTTTTGCACATGACCCTCCTGGAGAATGGAGAATTTATTTAATACCCGGGACCCTCCTGGAGAATAGGATGTTATTTTTCTGATTCACCTTTTATTTTGAGTTTAGGAACATATTTGAAAAATCTGAAATAGAAAGTCAGGAGCCCGCCTGAAGAACAGGGTGAAGAGTCTGCCTAAACAATAGGGTGAACATTATCAATTGCAAGTTCAGGAGCCCGCTTGAAGAACAGGGTAAAGATTTTGCAAATTCAAGTTAGAGGGAAGTCTAAAGAATAAGTCAATTTTCAAGTTCCTGTCTAGTGCTAAGAATCAACATGGAGGAACATTTCACATTTCAAGTCCAATTCAACATAACGACTATCTCATCACTTGAGAAGCCATGAAGAGTTAAGTCAAGATTCTAGAAAATTGCATAGATGAGATCTTTTACTTGTATCTTCTTTTTCTATTTTTATCTGAATGTAAAAGAAGTCGTGAACCGAAAAATCAACAGAACCTCACTCAACCTCTAACTAGTTCTCTCACTATTTAACCTTTGAACTACACGTGACCTGATTCTCTTATAACCTGGGATAGGTAGGAGGTCAAAAATCAAGACTCGGTCAGATCTTTAATTTCCTTTTCTTTTATTATATTTTATCATTATCGTTCAAATAATCGGAGGATCAAAAATCATATTGTCTACTTCTTTATATGAAAACTCTTTGAGATTTCACACAAAGAGGGGCGGGCAAAATATAGACACGTGATTTTTTTGATCCTCTCTGAATTTTAATCTATTTTTTGATATTAAATATTTATATTTGGTCTGATATTATCTTAACTTTTATTTCATTTTTAATAAATTTTTAATTAAAAATAAATAAATAAATAAAGTTACATTTCAGAATATTTTATTTTTATTTTAAAAATAATACAAAAAAATCAAAAATATATTCCTTTTAAATTTTAAGAAAGAAGCCAGTAGTTTTAATACTACCTTAATTATATCTAGTTTTTCATCTGTACATAAAAAAAAAATAGAATAAACCCCAAGAGTTTTCTCGATGGGACTCCAAACCTTAAGAGTTTTCATCTGTACATGACAAAAATAGAATAAAATATTGCTTACATGATATTTGTTACATTCATTGAAATACATGCACACATCCATATAGTAGAAGGTAAAAATAAGATAAAAGTTATAGTACCCCATACTTTTTCCTAGCTTAATTTCTATCCTCGAATGTCAAAGGTTTACTTCAAAGATAAATAACATTTATCACATGGAATTTTCCAGTTCTAGACCCTCCATTATGTACAAAATTGAATTAGCTTTTCATCGATACCAAATTCACCTAAATCCGATACTCGATTGAGAAGTTATGGAATTTTTAGTAAAGCAGTGTGCCATTTAAGCGAGCATCGCGTTGCGGAGAGGGTCACTTTGGTAATTGTCAATTTTTAGTGGACCTCCGCGACTGTATCGAGTCGCGAAGAAGTTCTAGGTCCCACTCATCCTTTTCTAGTGCCCAACGCAATTTCACCACATCGCGTTAGAGCCTAATTTCCCAGTTGTCCCTTATCCAGTGAGCCACCCGCGATAGTGGCGCATCACGGTGGCATGAAAAATGGGAATTTCTCCCTTCTTCCAGTTTTAAAAAAAATTAAAAAGGGTTTTTTGGTCAATTCCCAAGCTCCCAATTTTTCATAAACAAGAAATTTAGTGTGTTCCAAGCACTTTATGCTTATTTCCATCCATTCCCTCTCAAAGAAAAATCCTAGAGCTTCCTAGAGCTCAAAACTTGAGCTCCAAGAAATCAAATTTACTCGATTATTTCTCCAAAAAAAACAGAATTGAGGGTTCCCCAATTAAGATAATCAAGAGCTCATCATTAAAAGCACAAAGAGAGATTCAAGTTCAAGCTTTCTTAGGGATTTCATCAATTAAGGTATATGGGGTTTATGAACAAGGATCTTCTTTCATCCTTGTGCCCAAAACCAAGTTTTTATTCCAAATTTATATGATTTTGAATGATTATACATTGATTTTAAATTAGGGTTCATACCTATTATTGCTAATTGAAAGATTATAAGATTTCAAGTATTTTAGAAGTTGAATTGCATGATTATTTTCATATTTATCTGCCTATTGCAGTAAATTTGAGATTTTGAGATGAGTTGTTATTAATTACATTACCAAGCATAAACTTTATGATGTTTTGACATGAGATTGATGCATGGGTTACTATCCCAAGATTGAATACTATTATTTCATGAACGATTATGCTTTAAGCATCAAATGATCAGTTTATTTTCATATTTTTAGTAAAGATTTGATCTTTTGATCATCAGATAAGATTTGGAATCCACTTCACAAATTTATTACAGAAATCAATTTAGCTTTACTTATAGAGTGAATCTGATAAAAGCATAATTGGTTTCATAATAAACCCTTATGCTAGTTTTAAAGTGGAATTCCAATAAAATGAGTATACAGATTAAAGAGAGTAGTATGTAACACCGAGCAGAAAGTGTGGGAATAGCGTGCCCTAACTTCCATAAAACTAAATAGTTAACGTAGGTACAGATTATCAGATTATTCCCATTTCTATATGGACGACAGTTATAAATGTGATCACTTAGATTAGGTTATACTCCTTGGTAAGAGTATGACACCTCTCCCCATCATGAGATTTTCCCCATAGGGGAACAAGACGTTGAACTCCATGTTAGCTCACATGGTTTATGTTGGTTAGAAGAACCTCCCTTGCAAAACAGTTTTTAAGAGAATTCCCTACTAGAAAGAAAAACTTTTAGAAAACAAAGTGTAAGGCTCACAACTTTATTCAGATTATGCTTTATAGAAAGATAGCAGCTAGAGACTTCAGCTTTCAAATTTCAGATATAAAATTTAGTCCTTTCTACACTTAGGAAGCATGATTTATAGACAGATCACTAGTACAGCTTTTAGAACTAAATGGTATGAATCACTAGATTTATAAAGTATGATTTACCACTCATGAATTATGATTTTCAGCTTTCAGATGTTCCAGCTTATGTGAGTCATTTACATTTAGCATGCATTCTTTTGCAAAATGATATAAATGTTGAGATAATGTTTTACTTATGCATTCACCCCCATATACTCAGTACATCCTCAAAGTGTTGATCCACATATATCCCAATGTGCTACATTGTCTCATAATGTAGGTGCAGGTGCTTAGTTTCAACAGCAAGAGTGATTTTGAGCATCTCCATCTACATCCCAACAATTGGTGAGTCCTCATAGTTCGGGCGCTTAGTTATTAGGATTTTTAGCTTATTAGTTTAGATGATTCAGTATTTTCAGATAGTTCAAGTCAGCTGGGGTTTATCCCAGTGACTCTCTAGATATTAGTTATAGAGGCTTGTCAGACTGTAAGTTTTGATTCAAATTATTTAGTATTGAGGTTTCAGACATTATTTTCAGATATTATATTCAGAAAGTGTTTTGGCATTCAGTATGATTTTGATATCTACATCTCCTTATTATGAGATTCAGATTAGTAGAAGACAGACATGGTTAGCTTAAGGCTACTCGTAGTCTTAAGCACCGTGTGACGTCTCGAGACTCATTTTCGTGGAATTACAAAAGTATTGTACAATGTATATACTATTATACATATTTGTACACACAGGTCTCTATTTTTTTATTAACACACCACACATACTGGATGCACAGAGATAGTGAAAAAATAAAGAAGAAAATTGAGAGGAAAAGAATTTAAAAATAGTAAAGAATCAAAAGAGAGAGAGAGAGAGAGAGAGAGAGATCGGGTTTGAGAGAGATCGGAGACAGGGAAGACGAGAAAGAGAGAGTTGAGTAAAATAGTAAAAAGGGAGAGTGAAACCAGTCGAAGAAGCAAATATTTCTGGTGAATTCTCGACGGAAAACTACATCACCGGTAAAATATATCGGAATACAAAACACTAGTCGTCCTGCCTCCATATTCCCCGATGAAACCCACCAGAATTGCAAAAATATTCACCAAAATAACACCGGCAGAGTCAACAAAATTAGATTCGAACCAAATCCATCGAAAACCCCAACCCACCCTCCACCCTAAAAAAAGCTAGATCTCACTTAAATCTCCCTTAGGAGATGCTGCCAGTCCCCATCAAGGTGAAACCTGCCGGTGAGACCCCAAAAATCTCGTTGTTGTCGCCACCACTCCCGTCACTTGCAAGGACCCCACTCACTCCGGCTGACTTCACCAATGAAATCCCAAATCATCATTACACACATACATAGAAAAACTAAATGTCAGTAGTTTGTTTTCAGGCAAGAAGCCATCGGGAAACTCCCAATCTCACCAGAAACGGTGTCACACTATCAAATATTTGAAAACAATCATGTCTCGGGTTGCTCATTTTTCTTTTTCACAACTTTGGATTTGAATCATATATAAGGATCTTCATATTTGAGTTGTTTCATAACCTATTGCTTGGTTTTGTATTAGTTAATTTAAGGAAAATAAAATTGGTGGATTATGAATAAATAAGTAACTGGTGTATTTTATTATTATTTTTATTTTTATTAATTGTCATGAAAAGAGTTTATTAATTATTTATTAAATTATTTATCCTTTTAAATAATTTTTTCTCAATTTTATTGTTAAAGTTAAATAGCATTTCGAATAGATAAAAATTGTTATGAGTTTATAAATGATAAATGAATGTCTTTAATGCTAGGCAAATTTTAGACACATTTAAATTTTTGTCTCGATTAAGAATGCGGCGTACGAACCTTTTTGAGACATTCAAAAATAATAATTCAAGGATGTAATAATGAACCTCGACAAATTTTTTCTAAAAATTAACTAGGGGATGGCACCCTATGAAGACGAAGAAGAAAATTAGGAAATGGTGTTTCCTAAGATGTCAATTAGGGGATGGCTCGCTATGAAGACGAAGAATATATCAACTAGGGGATGTCATACCCTATGAAGACGAAGAAGAAAATTAGGAAACGGTATTTCCTAAGATGTCAACTAGGGGATGGCACCCTTTGAAGACGAAGAAGAAAATTAGGAAATAGTATTTCCTAAGGTATCAACTAGGGAATGTCGACGTAGAAGAAAATTAGAAAATGGTGTTTCCTAAAGTGAACTAGGGGATGGCATACCCTATGGAGATGAAGAAGAAAATTAGGAAATGGTATGTCCTAAGGTGTCAACTAGGGGATGGCACTCTATGAAGACGAAGAAGAAAATTAGGAAATGATGTTTCCTAAGGTATCAACTAGGGGATTGCACCCTACGAAAACAAAGAAAAAAAATTAGGAAATGGTGTTTCCTAAGATGTCAACTAGGAGATGTCGTACCCTATGAAGACAAAGAAGCAAATTAGGAAATAGTATTTCCTAAGATGTCAACTAGGGGATGATATTCTTGAAGACGAAGAAGGAAAATTAGGAAATGGTTTATCATAAGGTTTCAACTAGAGGATGGCACCCTATAAAGACGAAGAAGAAAAATTGGGAAATGGTGTTTCCTAAGGTGTCAACTAGGGGATAGCACCCAATGAAGACGAAGAAGAAAATTAGGAAATGGTGTTTCCTAAGATGTCAACTAGGGGATGGCACCCTATGAAGATGAAAAAGATGTCTACTAGGGGATGTCGTACCCTATGAAGTCGAAGTAGAAAATTAGGAAATGGTGTTTCCTAAGGTGTCAACTAGGGGATGGCACCTTATGAAGACGAAGAAGAAAATTAGGAAATGGTGTTTCCTAAGGTGTCAACTAGGGGATAGCATCCTATGAAGACGAAGAGGAAAATTAGGAAATGGTGTTTTCTAAGATGTCAACTAGGGGATGTCATCCTATGAAGACGAAGAAGATGTCAACCAGGGAATGTCGTACCCTATGAAGACGATGAAGAAAATTAGCAAATAGTGTTTCCTAAGGTGTTAACTAGGGGATGACACCTTATGAAGATGAATAAGAAATTTAGGAAATGGTGTTTCCTAAGGTGTCAACTAGGGGATGGCACCTTATGAAAACGAAGAAGAAAATTAGAAAATGGTGTTTCCTAACCTTCATGGTATGGTATGGTATGGTATGGTATGGTTAGTAACGGTACCATGTTTGTTTTGATTGTTTCTCAAACTATATTGTATGGTATGGTTTAATTTCATGGTTAGTGTACCATGAAAATCCTCACTTTTTTGAACCACCAATTTGGTAGTATCCCATGGTTTAGTTTTTTTTTCAGTTATACCCTTATATAATATTATGTAATCCTATTTTACCCTATTACCCTATATTACTTTTAACTCTATTATATATATATTTTCATGATTTTCTAATTCTTATTCCAACTGTAAATTTTTCATCATAGAACATCTTGTATTTCGTATGTTTACCTAGTCAATCATTTGTTCTTTTGGCATTCATTAGGCTTCTTGGTAATTCGAAGCATCTTTTCACTGCGATATATTTTTTTTGGAGGTAATAACTGAATAAAACTTTGATGGACAACTCATGTGCCCATTAGTAGCCTGCTAAAATATTTTGTGTAAATAGAAGGCAAAGGAAAGAGAACTAGATCGCGAAAAGTTCAGTTCTGATTTAGAAAGGCAGCAAACATATTCTGTAGTCAAAATAACTCCGTTTGGTGACTAAAATTTTACTAATACCAAAGTGAACAGGACTGACCACTTCTTTCTCAAAATTGAAAAAAAGAACAGGACTCAATACTTGTAATTTGCAAGAGGGATCTATCACAAAGTAATCTAATTATAAGCAAATGCATATCATTATAGAACAATTAGTTTAGCTAGATTATCAGTTTATTACCATATCTAAAGTCTCTATGCATGATATAACTAGTAAAAGAAAGGTGTAGGTTATACCTTTTAGAACTCTTTGGTAGGTCAGGGTTGTACTGCACATTAACAACAACAACAACAACAAACAGAGTGTATTCCCACATAGTGGGGTCTAGGGGGTAAGATGTACTGCACATGAAGATCTTTAATTTTAATTCTTCCTTGGGCCAATCAGGTTTCCTTTTATTAATATTTTTTGATAAATTAAAAATTTATAATAATTAGTGATATTTTAGTAAATTTACCTATTACGATACAGTATCGTACCATCAAACTAAACAAAAAAACTATTATTAAGCCACAGTGAACGATACAGTCCATCTAAATATTGTATTGTACCATACTATACTGTACCATGCCATACTATACTATACCATACATTATGAAACCATGACAAACCACCATCCAAACAAAGGCTAAGGTGTCAACTAGGGGATGGAACCCTATGAAGACGAAGAAGAAAATTAGGAAATGGTGCTTCCTAAGGTATCAACTAGGGGATGGCATACCCTATGGTGACGAAGAAGAAAATTAGGAAATGGTGTTTCTTAAAGTTTCAACTAGGGGATGGCACCCTATGAATACGAAGAAGAAAATTAGAAAATGGTGTTTCCTAAGGTGTCAACTAGGGGATGGCACCCTGTGAAGACGAAGAAAAACAATAAGAAAATGGTGTTTCCTAAGATGTCAACTAGGGGATGTTGTACCCTATGAAGACAAAGAAGAAAATTAGGAAATAGTGTTAGATGAAAAAGCAAATTAGAAAATGATATTTTCGAAGATGTCAACTAGGGGATGGAACCCTATGAAGACGAAGAAGAAAAATTAGGAAATAGTGTTTCCTAAGGGGTCAACTAGGGGATGGCACCCTATGAAGATGAAGAAGAAAATTAGAAAATGCTGTTTCCTAAGGTGTCAACTAGGGGATGGCATACCCTATAGAGACGAAGAAGAAAATTAGGAAATGGTGTTTTCTAAGGTGTCAACTAGGGGATGGTACCCCAAGAAGACTTAAAAAAAGAAGATTAGGGAGTTTTGTTACCTAAAGTATAATCAGGAGATGTTGTACCTGCTGAGGTAAGTGAGATATATTTTTCTTTTCTTCTTTTAAATATGCCCAATTTTGGGTGCGAGGAACTTTGAATTTTTTTTTAATTTTTTATATAAAAAAATGCCTCAGTATTATACCTTTTAGGGATGTAAAAAAATTTATTCAGCGAGACCGAACCCTATTGTAGGATTGCCTACGTATCTTACGTAGCAAGAATCAAGTCTAACGTAGTTCACAAAAATAATACTTTTTTTAAAGTATGTGCTTTGTAAAGATCAGAAGAATGAGAAGGATGAAAAACAACTCATTTCTTGACTTCGATTGATACCAACAATTAGCATTATGCATAGGAGTCACATCAAATTACTTTCAAATAAGAACCGAGCTCAACTCAAAAGTAATCACTATAGTTTCAAATGGTACCTCAAATATACTTAAGTTTTATACAAGATATATATGTCTTTCTCCAAATTAAGAATTTAAATTACTCTTATCCTTATGTTTCTAGTACCCTTACCATAACTAAAGTCCTAATTCACTCAACATACAAGAGTTTAAATTTTAGGACGTTCAAGAATCACTCAAACTGAGAAAGATATTCAATGCATGTAATGAGATACCATAGGCTTGACCATCATGTAAGAATTCACTAATGTGAGAATACTTGGAGTAGGATCTTGTAGGATTTATTATCGTCTTTTAATGTAGGCTTAGAGATGGGTAGGATATTCATTTGGGATAAAGTGACTATTCCCTCCTTAAGCATTGCACTTTTTTTGTAATTTTGACATTTGTTGCGGTTTGACGCTCGATCTTCTTTGTTGTGCTTCTTTTCCCCTTGTTTTATATTTGCTTCGACTTTGTTTGAATCTTGTTCTGGATCTTTTCCCCTTTTTTTTTTTTTAAATGTATTTTCTTCTTTTTTTTCTTTTTTTATTGTTTGATGAAGATTCTTCATTTTTTTAAATGGGGTTTTTGCTCCTTCTTTGAAGTTGTCTTTTGTTTTTATTCTCCTGGGGCTATACATTCTTTGTCTTTGGTGTCTTTGATCTTGAATCTTCATTCATAACTTGTACGTATTTAGTGCACTCAAGGAGGTAGGCCAAAAGAGGGATAGTCTATATAAGCACTCGAAAGGTATAAGCTCAGATGTGGCTATCTAAGGAAAAGGTTTCATGCTCAAAGGGGGAAATGCTAGGGATTGATGTCATTTGGTGGGCTGTGGAATGCAGAATCAGATAAAAAAAAGCCTATAATCCTTTCTCAAACTAAGTGTATCTCAGAATTTTGCCACAACAGACATTTAGGCCAAGTTCTAGATCAACAAAGCGATGCTATTGAATTTTCAATGCAAAGCTCACCACACAATGCACATAAAACAAAGAGGTAAGATTTATTTTAAACTTGACTTAGAGAAAGAAAATTTACAAGTGCAACTTAAGTATAATTAGAGGTACCAAATAATCAATAGTTCACAACCAAGTTGGTCCACTCTATCATGTCTTGTAATTCAACATGTTTATTATTTTCATTCATATTTTAAATATGTTGGTATCAATTGCTAAGTCAAGATTTTTTTTTTAAATGAGATCGAACCCAAAACAAGATTTGTCTACGTATCTTGTTAAAACAAGAATTAGGTCAAACGTAGTTCAGGGACTTAAAATATGAAGCAAGAATTTTTTTTTCTTTTTGAGTTTTGAATAAAGAGGAAAACTTTTTTTTCTTTTCTATATTTTTTTGAAATCTTAATAAACACTTTTTTTTACTTTGTCTAAGGATTTCTTTTTGAATAAGACAAACGTCCTTCATTTATCTTTTAATTATTTTTAAATAAAATTAATAAAAAAAATTCAATTCGAATGAGGATCACCGAACCTAAGAAAGGTTGCCTACATATCTCATTAAGATGAGAATCAAGTGTATGTAGTTCATGAAATTGGGGACATGAAGAAACCCACTTTTATTTGAACTAATGAAAAGAAAATATTTTTTTTTGAATTTATTAATAATGATTTTTATTTTTAAGTTTTGAAAATGAATTGATTGATTTTTTATTATAAGGATCAAAACTTTTTTTTAAAGAAAATACAACTTTCGTTTTTAAGGATCACCGAACCCGTGGAGGGCAGCCTATTTATCTCATTAAGATGAGAATCAGGTGTGCGTAGTTCATTCAGATCAAGAAAAACTCGATAATTTAGAAAACTATGTTTTTTCTTTTATTTGTGAAAACAAACCTCGCACCTCATTTTGGTTTTTATAAAGAATAGGTTTTAGAAAATAATTTTCACCCTCTTCTCATGTTAATGGATCCTAAAGTCGACCAATATTAGAAACAGCCTAACAGTTAATGCAACTAGTGGCCCAAAAAATAGATAGTCTTAAAATAGGGTACTTTTAGACATTCAAATTTTTGTCGAGCCTCTACTAAGTCAAAATGCATGTGATGCAAATAAAGGGAATCCTGTTAAGGATAATCATTTTCCGAGGCTTGCTCTGCTAGATTTAATATTCTGATGGAATAGGTGTCTAGACTGAATATAAAATGAGTGGAAAACTCGAGTTGGGCAGGGACAACTATACCGGTAGCAGGACTTTCCAGCCTCACTGTTGGTCCTTCCCGTACTAAACATAGGTGACTACAGAATCCTTCCCAGGAGTGTTTCCACATCTCTGGTATCTCAAGCTCGGGAGCGTATACCGCATCTCCAAATATAAAGTATCTTAGAAGACTCAAATGAGTGTGCGAGAGAAGACAGTTTATATTACGATTCAAATAATATCAAAGTAGTTAAACATGTAGGCAAAGAACACATTTAGGCCAGTAATGTACAATATCAAAATTAAATAAAGCCAAATAAGTCAATATAAAATCTCAAATTCTGGTTATTCCCAGCAGAGTCTCCATCTGTCACACCCCTAATTTTTATTGCCCCAACCCCGCTAGGGAGTTGGTTTTAGAGAAAATGAGTTTTTTCAATTAAAGTGACGTTTTGAAAAGGGATTATTTATTTTACAAAGTCGCCACTTGGAATTGAGTTTGGTTGTTCCAAGTCACCTTATTGAATCCCCATTCAAAAGGAAATGAATCTTTATTATTGATCTGCAATCTAGAAATCCGGATAAGGAATTTTGTTGACCGAGGGGAAGGTGTGAGGTACCCCTTGAATCCTGTGGTTCTAGCACGGTCAATTTAATGACTTACGTCTGGCTTAAATTAATATCTTGGATATATAATATTTGTTAGCTTAAAAGTTACTTACATCCGCTATTATTTATTTTTTTAATATATTTAAAACTGTATTGATGTCTGGCTTTACTGGTAGTAGTACTATCCTGTCTTACTAGGAGTTTTGATATATTTCTCGCGCCTTTGAGGCATTTATGAGTCGTCCCCATTTTCCTAGTCTAAATAAGCACCTAATAGGTTTAGAATCTACCCAACCCGGTTAAAACGACTTCAAATGATATGTTAATTTTTATTATAACGAATGGTCAGGAGTAGGCTTTTCCAACTTCATCATTAACTTTCACTTGTATATTAAACTTTTAAATTTTTTCTTTCGATCACAAACCTAAGCTTATTTTTTATTAAACCCTTATGTTCTAGTTTAGCTTATGAAAGGGAAAGTCACTGTGTCGTTTATTTCAAATATAATTACTATTAGTTAATAATTGTCCTATCAAATGATTACCTTTTTTTTAACTCTACCTTTCTAAAACCAAAGGCAAACAAAATACTGTTTCCTCTAATGTGTGCTTCCTATAATAGTTACTGCTACTACTGAATAAAAAAAGTTTGTGTTTCTTGCATTTAATTATTCTTGTTTAGCTTTACTAATAAATTATTCATGTAATAAAAATGCATGCCAAAACACTCACGGTGACAAAAATATAAATTTATTATTTAAGTCGATAAAGTTTACTAATCACATATAAATTTAATATTGACTTACTCTCACACTTTTAGCCGATAAAAAGCCATAATAGCGTGGCGTAAAATATAAAATTAAAAAAAATGACTTTGAGATAACAAAAGGAGATTCACATGATTAGAGGCAACTGAAGTAATTAAAATGTCTTGTCATTAGAATTAAAAGTTTTAAAAATAACTAAGCTAAAAATCAAGTTCAGATCTATTCTTTGTGGTGTTAAACTAAATAGACAAATACAATATTATTCTAGCAATAACTAAATAGTGACTAAACAAAATCATTAGGACTACTTTACGTTAATTTACTCTAATTTTAACAATATTAAATTTGAACATACTTGTGGTAGTACCATAAAAATATATAATATCAATAGAAATCATTCAAACACATACAAATTTTGAGCAACTTTGTATTATTGAAATCAAGTCTCGCATAATTGTGATGTTACATAATACAAAGAAAGACTGAGGGTTACCTCTTCTGAAAGTAATTCACAACAATAACAAAAAGAAGCCACGAACTCAAAATCATGAACCAAATCTCAAACTCTAACTTGTTGTATACTCGTTTCCCCTCTTCTTTTCTCGTTTTTGTTTTTCTCACTGTTTTTTCTTTCTTTCTTCTTTCCGTACCTTCTTGTGTGTTGTATTGTGCATGTTATTTTGTGTGTGTGCATGTTTTTTCTCCTCTTCATCCCTTCTGTGTTTTCTGTCCTTAATTCCTTGTTTTTTCTTCCGTGTTATGTGTGTTATATGTATAGTATATGGTATCAAAGCCCAGTAATTTAAAAGATATGGAAGTAATATACGTGTTAGAAGATTTAGTTAAAATAGCTATGTTGGAATTAGTTAAAATTAAATTTAGTTATGTTAAATTAAATTTAGTTAAAACTAAATTTAGTTATGTTATAATTAGTTATTTATTAAATTAATTATGAGAAGACCATTTAAAAATAGAGAAGCTTTTAGAAAAATTAAAGAAAATTTAGTTAGTAATTATTCAGAATATATAAGTTTAAATAAAACAAAAGAAAATCCACAAAGATTAGCCTATTTAATTACATTAATATCTAGTATTGAATCAAAATTAATAATCCATTTAAAATCTAGAAGAATGAGACATATACCACCTAATTATGATAAAATTAGATTTAGATATCCACCAAAATATTATAAACACAATTTAAATGAATAAAGAGCAAAAATACAAAGAATTAAAACAATTTATCTCTGAAAAACGTAAAGAATTAAAAATAAGAAAAGAAAGATTACATTATAATATATTTGCTGGAGTTAGTAAAAATTCAATAAATATACAAAAAGATGAAATATCAAAATTAGAATCCCAAATAGATAGTTTAGAATATATATATATCAACATGAACTATTCACAATAAAATGAATAAAGAAGAATTTATAATAGAAGAAAAAATATATGAAAATCACGAAGGATCAAAAATAAAAATAGTATTTTCTAATTTAGGAAGAAGATACAAGAAAATAGGAGAACATTTATATTTAATGTTAGAAAAAGAAGAATTAAAATTAGAAGATAAATTAACAACAATGGTAAGAATAGAAAAGGAAAATGAAGAAATAGATAGAAAAAAGGAAATAGAAAAAATTAAACAACAAACTACGGAAGAAATACGAAGAATAGAAGAAACTAAAAATAGTAGAATTGCTGAATTAGAAAAAGAATTACAAATGTTAAAAGATTTATACGAACAAAGACAAAAAGAAAAAGAAGAAAAAGATAAAGAACAAAAATTAATAAACGAGGTAAATCAATTTAAAGAAAAATTAGAAATAAATAATATAGAGGTAGAAGAAACAGATAATTATGATTCAGAAGATAGTGAAACATATACGGAAATATTAACAAATATAAAAGATTTAGAAATTAACGAAAAACAAGAAAAAATTAATGAAGAAAACTTAGAAAATAATAATACAGAAATAAATACTCTTGACAAAAAAGAAGATGAAAATCTAATACCCAAAACAACAGAAATAAGAAAACCTATATATTACAAAATAAATTTAAAAGATATAATGAATATGACAAATGGACACCAAAACAAATAGTTAATAAAAATTATAACTTTTTAGATCTAGACTGTGTAATAGATACAGAAAAAACAATACAATTATGGATAGGATATATGACAAAACAATTATTAGATAATAATATAAACATAACAGATGCACCAGAATACATAGAAAAAACACTAATAGGATCAGTAAAATTATGGTTTACGAATTTAACTAAAAATAGTAAGAAAGTATTAAGAGCTAATAAACCTATGGAAGGAGCAGCATCAACAACAACTAAATTAACACCTATAGAATTATTGAAAAAATATGAAACAGCTATAAAAGATGAATTTGGTAGTATGACAACATTAGAAGAAGAACAAGATGAAGAAAAAGATACAAATAGGAATTTAATGATAAAATTAACAATATGTAATATGTGTTATATAGATGAATATGTTTGCGCATTTAAAGAATATTATTATAAAGGAGCATATAGTATAGAAGAAAGTAAAGAAATAAGAAAATTATATTTTAATAAATTACCCGAACCATTTAGTTCAAAGATAATAAAAAGTTGGGAAGAAGCAAAAATAGTAGATACATTAGGAGCTAGAATAAAATTTTTACAACAATGGTATAGAAAGTTATGTGAAAAATATAGAGAAGAATTAAAAATGAAAAAAACATTAATAAGAAATTTAGCATGTTGCAAAAATAAAATAGCACCACAATTTGGATGCGAGGAAAGATATTATAAGAAAAGAAAAAGACATAAGAAATATAAGAAATATAAAAAATCAAAATATAAATATAAGAAACCAAGAAAAAGATATTATGTAAAAAATTACAAAAATAAAAGACCATATAGAAAGAAAAAATCTATAAAAGAATGTACATGTTATAATTGTGGAAAGTTAGGACATTTAGTCAGAGATTGTAAATTACCCAAAAATCCAAAAAACAAACAAATATCCGAAATAAAAATAGAAAATACAGAATATATGCAGATAGATTATATAGATTATGAATTAGAAAGTGAAGATAGTATATATGAAATTTCAGTAAACGAAACAGATACTGAAACAGATAGTGAGATAGATGAATTGAATGACTGAAGAAGATATAAAAATAATAACAAAGGAAGAATATTTAAATGACGAAGGAACAGAACAAAAGATAATATTTGATAGTAATATATTTGATGAAATAAAAGGAAAAGAGTTAGATTTAAGTGTAGAAAAAATATTTAAAATACCAACAATAAAAAATATTTTTAGTAGGAAAAAAGATGAATATTATGTAGTATGTCAAAAAGAACATGTAATAGACTGTAGATATGCAAAAAGAAAAGTTAGTATACCACTAGTAACAAAAAGAATAATTAATAAAGAAATAAATGATATAAAAAGTAAAGGAGATCCAATAAAATATGTACACCTCGGAGGTACAGAAATATTAATAAAAGCATGTTTTAGAGAAGGAATAGATACACCAATAGAATTATATTTAGAAGATGATAGAATTATAAAACCTATAGAAAAAAGTATAATAACTGCCGTAAAAGGAAATTTAATATACCAAAAATTTAAAGTTATAATAAGTGCTAATCATTCAGTAGCAGTAACAGATAGAAATATAGATAAATCATTAGTATTATATTGGAAGATATCAGGAATAGAATTAACCCCAGGAAGTAAAATATTTACAGCGAGATGTAAAAATTTATATGTATTAACAACAAAACATAAAATAACAGGGAAAAATAAGATTAATAAAATACAAATAGATAGCTAATTTGAGCAAATTGTAAAAACAATAGATTATAATGACTATAGCTATAGAGACATAGATATAGAAGAAAATTTAGAAATAGTAAATGATAGAATAAGTACAACAAAAAGAATAGCTAATGAAAAACCAGAGTCATCGAGTTCATAAAAAAGAACAAGTTATGAAACAAATTCAATAAGTAATTTAAACCAATATTACATAACAGGAAAAATAAATGAAAAAGAACATTTAATACTATTAAACACAGGACAAGAAGAAAATTATATAGCATAATATCTAGTAAAAAATGAAGAAATAAAAAATGATAATGATATATGCCCGGATCTACCAAGAAGTTTAATAAATAATAAAGATATAGCAGAAAAAGAAATAATAATAGGAGGAATTAGAAAAATAAAAATAGAATTTGAAGTAAAAGAAGAAATGCAAAAAGCAGATATAATATTAGGAATAAAATGGTTAGAACAAGTAAAACCATATAATATAGAACATACACAATTAGCCATAACATATAATAGGGAAAGATTATTCATAAGAAGAGCCTTAACATAAAATGAAAATATATGTATTAATGAAGATAGTAGTGGAAGGATATTACAGTAGATATTATACGCCTATGATAGATACAGGAGCAGAAGCTAATTTATGTAGATATAATTGCTTACCAGAAAGTAAATGGGATAAATTAAAAATACCAATAGTAGTTAAAGGATTTAACAATGAAGGAAGCTTAATTACTTATAAAGCTAGGAATGTAAAAGCACAAATATGGGATAAGATATTGACAATAGAAGAAATTTATAATTATGAACTAACATCAAAAGATATACTTTTAGGAATGCCATTTTTAGATAAACTATACCCACATATAATAACTAGAAACGATTGGTGGTTCACAACACCATGTAAACAAAAAGTAAGAGCAAAAAGAGTTAATAATAAAATAAGAAAGAAAACTGATTGGATAAAAGGAAGTGAAAAAATTACACAAAAGTTAGAAAATATAAAAAACGCTGAAGATACAATAGAAATAGTTAAGAAAAAACTAGAACAATTATATAGTGAAGATCCATTAAAAGGATGGGAAAAACATAAAACTACCATAAAAATTGAATTAATCGATAAAAATAGTATAATAACCCAAAAACCATTAACATACAATTTTGATGATTTAAAAGAATTTAAAATGCATATAGATGAATTATTAGAAAAACAATATATACAAAAAAGTAATAGTAAACATAATAGTCCAGCATTTATAGTAAATAAACATAGTGAACAAAAAAGAGGAAAAAGTAGAATGGTTATTGATTATAGAAATTTAAATGCAAAAACTATAACATATAATTATCCGATACCAAATAAGATACTAAAAATAAGACAAATCCAAGGATATAATTATTTTAGTAAATTCGATTGTAAATCAGGATTTTACCATCTAAAGTTAGAAGAAGAATCTAAAGAATTAACCGCATTTACGGTACCACAAGGATTTTACGAATGGAATGTATTACCATTTGGATATAAAAATGCACCAGGTAGATATCAACATTTTATGGATAATTATTTTAAACAATTACCTAATTGCATAGTATACATAGATGATATATTATTATATACAAAGACTAAAGAAGAACATATAAAATTATTAGAACAATTTACAGATATAATAGAAAAATCAGGAATAAGTCTAAGTGAAAAGAAAGCCGAAATTATGAAAAACCAGATAGAATTTTTAGGAATCCAAATAGATAAAAGTGGAGTAAAAATGCAACAACATACAGTACAAAAAATAATAAATTCGAAAGAAGAATTAGATACAAAAAAGAAATTACAATCATTTTTAGGATTAGTAAACCAAGTAAGAGAATATATTCCAAAATTAGCAGAAAACCTAAAACCACTACAGAAAAAATTAAAAAAGGATATAGAATATAATTATAATGAAGAAGATAAAAAACAAGTTCAAAAAATAAAATTACTTTGCAAGGAATTACCAAAATTACAATTTCCGGATGAAAATAGAAAATTTACATATATAGTAGAAGCAGATGCCAGTGAATATAGTTACGGAGGAGTACTTAAATATAGATATGAAGCAGAAAAAATAGAACACCATTGTAGATACTACTCTGGTACGTTTAACGAAACAGAAATAAAATGGGAAATAAATAGAAAAGAATTATGTTCATTATATAAATGTTTGTTAGCATTTGAGCCATATATTGTATATAACAAGTTTATTGTGCGAACAGATAATACACAGGTACGTTGGTGGCTAACAAAGAAAATACAAAATTCAGTTATAACAAAAGAGATTCGGAGACTAGTTTTAAATATATTAAATTTTACATTTATAATAGAAGTAATCAGTACTAACAAAAATGTTAATGCAGATTACATATCAAGACAAAGCTACACAAACTGAAATGATAGAAGAAAATATACATGAAAAGATACTCAACGCCCTGACTATGCTTTCATTGAAAGTAGACAGTATGGGTACTGAGATAGCAAAGAATGGTACTGAGATAGAAAAGCTAAAGCTAAAGACTAGTGAAGTTAATCTGAAGTCTATAGCTATGAATCAGCTAACTCAGCAATGTGCAGAGCTATGTTGATCGGAAGACAATAAAATTCCCGAGCTAGAAGGAGATGTTGGGATACTCCATAAACTTCTTAACATAGTTCCTTGGGATTTTATGGAGTATCCCAACATCTCCTTCTAGCTCTGGAATTTTATTGTCTTCCGATCGACATAGCTCTGCACATTGCTGAGTTAGATGATTCATAGCTATAGACTTCAGATTATCTTCACTAGTCTTTAGCTTTAGCTTTTCTATCTCAGTACCATTCTTTGCTATCTCAGTACCCATACTGTCTACTTTCAATGAAAGCATAGTCAGGGCGTTGAGTATCTTTTCATGTATATTTTCTTCTATCATTTCAGTTTGTGTAGCTTTGTCTTGATATGTAATCTGCAATAATATTTTTGTTAGTACTGATTACTTCTATTATAAATGTAAAATTTAATATATTTAAAACTAGTCTCCGAATCTCTTTTGTTGTAACTGAATTTTGTATTTTCTTTGTTAGCCACCAGCGTACCTGTGTATTATCTGTTCGCACAATAAACTTGTTATATACAATATATGGCTCAAATGCTAACAAACATTTATATAATGAACATAATTCTTTTCTATTTATTTCCCATTTTATTTCTGTTTCGTTGAACGTACCTGAGTAGTATCTACAATGGTGTTCTATTTTTTCTGCTTCATATCTATATTTAAGTACTCCTCCGTAACTATATTCACTGGCATCTGCTTCTACTATATATGTAAATTTTCTATTTTCATCCGGAAATTGTAATTTTGGTAATTCCTTGCAAAGTAATTTTATTTTTTGAACTTGTTTTTTATCTTCTTCATTATAATTATATTCTATATCCTTTTTTTAATTTTTTCTGTAGTGGTTTTAGGTTTTCTGCTAATTTTGGAATATATTCTCTTACTTGGTTTACTAATCCTAAAAATGATTGTAATTTCTTTTTTGTATCTAATTATTCTTTCGAATTTATTATTTTTTGTACTATATGTTGTTGCATTTTTACTCCACTTTTATCTATTTGTATTCCTAAAAATTCTATCTGGTTTTTCATAATTTCGGCTTTCTTTTCACTTAGACTTATTCCTGATTTTTCTATTATATCTGTAAATTGTTCTAATAATTTTATATGTTCTTCTTTAGTCTTTGTATATAATAATATATCATCTATGTATACTATGCAATTAGGTAATTGTTTAAAATAATTATCCATAAAATGTTGATATCTACCTGGTGCATTTTTATATCCAAATGGTAATACATTCCATTCGTAAAATCCTTGTGGTACCGTAAATGCGGTTAATTCTTTAGATTCTTCTTCTAACTTTAGATGGTAAAATCCTGATTTACAATCGAATTTACTAAAATAATTATATCCTTGGATTTGTCTTATTTTTAGTATCTTATTTGGTATCGGATAATTATATGTTATAGTTTTTGCATTTAAATTTCTATAATCAATAACCATTCTACTTTTTCCTCTTTTTTGTTCACTATGTTTATTTACTATAAATGCTGGACTATTATGTTTACTATTACTTTTTTGTATATATTGTTTTTCTAATAATTCATCTATATGCATTTTAAATTCTTTTAAATCATCAAAATTGTATGTTAATGGTTTTTGGGTTATTATACTATTTTTATCGATTAATTCAATTTTTATGGTAGTTTTATGTTTTTCCCATCCTTTTAATGGATCTTCACTATATAATTGTTCTAGTTTTTTCTTAACTATTTCTATTGTATCTTCAGCGTTTTTTATATTTTCTAACTTTTGTGTAATTTTTTCACTTCCTTTTATCCAATCAGTTTTCTTTCTTATTTTATTATTAACTCTTTTTGCTCTTACTTTTTGTTTACATGGTGTTGTGAACCACCAATCGTTTCTAGTTATTATATGTGGGTATAGTTTATCTAAAAATGGCATTCCTAAAAGTATATCTTTTGATGTTAGTTCATAATTATAAATTTCTTCTATTGTCAATATCTTATCCCATATTTGTGCTTTTACATTCCTAGCTTTATAAGTAATTAAGCTTCCTTCATTGTTAAATCCTTTAACTACTATTGGTATTTTTAATTTATCCCATTTACTTTCTGGTAAGCAATTATATCTACATAAATTAGCTTCTGCTCCTGTATCTATCATAGGCGTATAATATCTACTATAATATCCTTCCACTACTATTTTCATTAATACATATATTTTCATTTTATGTTAAGGCTCTTCTTATGAATAATCTTTCCCTATTATATGTTATGGCTAATTGTGTATGTTCTATATTATATGGTTTTACTTGTTCTAACCATTTTATTCCTAATATTATATCTGCTTTTTGCATTTCTTCTTTTACTTCAAATTCTATTTTTATTTTTCTAATTCCTCCTATTATTATTTCTTTTTCTGCTATATCTTTATTATTTATTAAACTTCTTGGTAGATCCGGGCATATATCATTATCATATTTGTTTCATAACTTGTTCTTTTTGATGAGCTCGATGACTCTGGTTTTTCATTAGCTATTCTTTTTGTTGTACTTATTCTATCATTTACTATTTCTAAATTTTCTTCTATATCTATGTCTCTATAACTATAGTCATTATAATCTATTGTTTTTACAATTTGCTCAAATGGGCTATCTATTTGTATTTTATTAATCTTATTTTTCCCTGTTATTTTATGTTTTGTTGTTAATACATATAAATTTTTACATCTCGCTGTAAATATTTTACTTCCTGGGGTTAATTCTATTCCTGATATCTTCCAATATAATACTAATGATTTATCTATATTCCTATCTGTTACTGCTACTGAATAATTTGCACTTATTATAAATTTAAATTTTTGGTATATTAAATTTTCTTTTACGACAGTTATTATGCTTTTTTCTATAGGTTTTATAATTCTATCATCTGCTAAATATAATTCTATTGGTGTATCTATTCCTTCTCTAAAACATGCTTTTATTAATATTTCTGTACCTACGAGGTGTACATATTTTATTGGATCTCCTTTACTTTTTATATCATTTATTTCTTTATTAATTATTCTTTTTGTTACTAGTGGTATACTAGCTTTTCCTTTTGCATATCTACAGTCTATTACATGTTCTTTTTGACATACTACATAATATTCATCTTTTTTCCTACTAGAAATATTTTTTATTGTTGGTATTTTAAATATTTTTTCTACACTTAAATCTAACTCTTTTCCTTTTATTTCATCAAATATATTACTATTAAATATTATCTTTTGTTCTGTTCCTTCGTCATTTAAATATTCTTCCTTTGTTATTATTTTTATATCTTCTTCAGTCATTCAATTCATCTATCTCACTATCTGTTTCAGTATCTGTTTCGTTTTCTGAAATTTCATATATACTATCTTCACTTTCTAATTCATAATCTATATAATCTATCTGCATATATTCTGTATTTTCTATTTTTATTTCGGATATTTGTTTGTTTTTTGGATTTTTAGGTAATTTACAATCTCTAGCTAAATGTCCTAGATTTTTTCTTTCTATATGGTCTTTTATTTTTGTAATTTCTTACATAATATCTTTTTCTTGGTTTCTTATATTTATATTTTGATTTTTTATATTTCTTATATTTCTTATGTCTTTTTCTTTTCTTATAATATCTTTCCTCGCATCCAAATTGTGGTGCTATTTTATTTTTGCAACATGCTAAATTTCTTATTAATGTTTTTTCCATTTTTAATTCTTCTCTATATTTTTCACATAACTTTCTATACCATTGTTGTAAAAATTTTATTCTAGCTCCTAATGTATCTACTATTTTTGCTTCTTCCCAACTTTTTATTATCTTTGAACTAAATGGTTCGGGTAATTTATTAAAATATAATTTTCTTATTTCTTTACTTTCTTCTATACTATATGCTCCTTTATAATAATATTCTTTAAATGCGCAAGTATATTCATCTATATAACACATATTACATATTGTTAATTTTATCATTAAATTCCTATTTGTATATTTTTCTTCATCTTGTTCTTCTTCTAATGTTGTCATACTACCAAATTCATCTTTTATAGCTGTTTCATATTTTTTCAATAATTCTATAGGTGTTAATTTAGTTGTTGTTGATGCTGCTCCTTCCATAGGTTTATTAGCTCTTAATACTTTCTTACTATTTTCAGTTAAATTTGTAAACCATAATTTTACTGATCCTATTAGTGTTTTTTCTATGTATTCTGGTGCATCTGTTATGTTTATATTATTATCTAATAATTGTTTTGTCATATATCCTATCCATAATTGTATTGTTTTTTCTGTATCTATTACACAGTTTAGATCTAAAAAGTTATAATTTTTATTAACTATTTGTTTTGGTGTCCATTTGTCATATTCATTATATCTTTTAAATTTATTTTTATAATATATAGGTTTTCTTATTTCTGTCGTTTTAGGTATTATATTTTCATCTTCTTTTTTGTCAAGAGTATTTATTTCTGTATTATTATTTTCTAAGTTTTCTTCATTAATTTTTTCTTGTTTTTTGTTAATTTCTAAACCTTTTATATTTGTTAATATTTCCGTATATGTTTCACTATCTTCTGAATCATAATTATCTGTTTCTTCTACCTCTATATTATTTATTTCTAATTTTTCTTTAAATTGATTTATCTCGTTTATTAATTTTTGTTCTTTATCTTTTTCTTTTTTTTCTTTTTGTCTTTGTTCGTATAAATCTTTTAACATTTGTAATTCTTTTTCTAATTCAGTAATTCTACTATTTTTAGTTTCTTCTATTCTTCGTATTTCTTCCGTAGTTTGTTGTTTAATTTTTTCTATTTCCTTTTTTCTATCTATTTCTTCATTTTCTTTTTCTATTCTTACCATTGTTGTTAATTTATCTTCTAATTTTAATTCTTCTTTTTCTAACATTAAATATAAATGTTCTCCTATTTTCTTGTATCTTCTTCCTAAATTAGAAAATACTATTTTTATTTTTTGATCCTTCGTGATTTTCATATATTTTTTCTTCTATTATAAATTCTTCTTTATTCATTTTATTGTGAATAGTTCATGTTGATATATATATTCTAAACTATCTATGTGGGATTCTAATTTTGCTTCAATACTAGATATTAATGTAATTAAATAGGCTAATCTTTGTGGATTTTCTTTTGTTTTATTTAAACTTATATATTCTGAATAATTACTAACTAAATTTTCTTTAATTTTTCTAAAGCTTCTCTATTTTTAAATGGTCTTCTCATAATTAATTTAATAAATAACTAATTCTAACATAACTAAATTTAGTTAAAACTAAATTTAATTTAACATAACTAAATTTAATTTTAACTAATTCCAACATAGCTATTTTAACTAAATCTTCTAACACGTATATTACTTCCGTATCTTTTAAATTACTGGGCTTTGATACCATTTGTAGGGGGGTGCGGATAACTAGGCTGATAAATAGATTTATTATCTCAAATATAAGCAATTGGACGTTACTTTTGGAATAAAATGGGAGAGAGAAAATATGAAACACTAGCATTTTGGAGGATAAAAATGAATGAGTCGGTCAGATAATGAGTTTGTTTTAGGCGGATTGTTTTATCAATAAAGGAATTTGAGAAGCTTGTAAATTAAATTTGAAAGATGAATTGAATTGATACTAAGGCCCTATTTGTTTGCACTTAATGGAGATCTGAATCTGAATGGTTCGGACTTCAGCTCATTAAGTGCATTTGTTTTTTTAAAAGAGCCTCTTAGGCTTCATTTATTTGCACTTACTGGAGATCTGAATCTGAATGGTTCATACTTTAGACCATTAAGTGCATTTGTTTTTTATTAAGATTTTAGATCTTAATATGTCTGAATAGGTCTTAATCATTCAGATCAAGTACAAAGTCTTAATAGGTGTGAAGAGATATTCTGTTGTTGGATAATATTCACCAATTTATTCATAATCAACAGTCACCACCATTAACCACCTCCGTTACCGCCACCACTGTCAACCACTACTAACCACCTCCACCACCACAACCATCATCGACAACAAATATCGCTACCAACCACTATTGTCAACCAATACCACACCTACTACCTCTATTATTCTAATTATATTCACTACCACCACTGCCGTCAACAACACCACCATCATCAACCACTACCGGTCAATCCCTACTACTGACCAACTCATTTATCACAAATAGCACCACCACAACACCACTAACTGCCACTAATACATTACAACCTCCATACAATCTTCAGCCGCCGCCACCATTGTCACTAGTAACGCCACCTCTACCACCACTTCAACCACTACCATCACTATAATTTATCTCTACTAACAACCATCTCCACTATCACCACAAATAACATCTCCTACTAGCAGCAACACATTGTCATCCATGATGTATTCATGTTTCAGCCAACACAATCAACACCTGAAACTACTATTATCACGCAACGTCACATCACAACCACCACCACCACCATCAATATCCATCATCATAACAGTCACTAAAATACCAACTATCACAATTATCACCACCAATATTTTTAATCACTAACATCAATCATTGTCACCGCAACCACCATTATAAACCATCTCCGCTATTACTAACAAAGATAAATATTTTTTCTCAATCAAAAAATAATTATGTTGTATTAAATTACATACTATTCTAATATATAATTAATTTTTTATTTGAATTGTATTTTTTATTTTATTATATATACAAATACAAAAATTTTGCTCATTCAGATATTGAAAAACAAACGATCTTAATCATTCAATTTTCAAATCTAGAGACAACAACTTAATCATTCAGATATATGTGCAGATTCAGATGTCTGGATCTGCAAAAAACAAATGCATCCTTCATGTATCTGAATGGATCAAATATGAAAAGAAGCCTAAATAGCATTCAGGATCTTTTTAAAACATAATCCCTAACTCTCTCACTTTATTATTTTCTCTCTCTTTTCACGTTATCTCTCTCCCTCTCTTTTCACGTTATCTCTCCCTCTCTTCATGTTTCTCTCTCTCTCTTCCTCTCTACTTGCTTTCCTTATCTTTTAGGTATGATTCACCAAATTTATTTATAAATATTTTAGTTATCAATTTTTATATTCATTATTCGCTAAACTCTAAATTTTTGCTTGCAAGTTTTTGTTTTGATTATAAAATTTGTAGTTCTTTGGATAATAGAATCTTATGTGTGTCTATTCATAACGTAACATTGAACTTACTATGATATTTTGACTTATATTTTATGGTTAACGTTGGTGGTTTTAGGATGGTCAAGATATATAACCCACGTTAAGATTTTAAATGCATACTAAACCCGGTTCCCTTTCTCGGCACAAATTATATATGTATATGTATTGTTGTGCTTGCATATGGTTATTTACTTAATTTTAAATAATGACATTATTTTATTTTTATCCTGAGTGAATGTTAGGGCTCACCCGCTAAGCCTTCTTTGGGCGTTGTATCCCCACACGATGCAGAGTCGTACTCCTATTCCTGCCTAGTGATCGAATTTGGGGATAGACTGTGTTGGATTGAAGCGGTGAGCTTCCATACTCTGGAAGGCTCCATTTCATGTTATGTATTTCTCTACATACTTTTTTCATGTCATAAACTTTGGTTTTGGCTATGGTCGAGGGTATGTACTGATTGGGTATTATTGTACTTTCGGATAAAGGCTTTATGGGACTACTTTGGGTTGATATGGGTGGTGTCGATATTGGTGTTAGCCTTGACGTTGGTATTGATATTGGGGCTGAAACTGCTTGAATGTATTTGATTTATGATTGTTCCATTTGGTTATGTTATATATATTCGTAAATTTTATCAAATAAAAGGTGTAGGGCAGTTATGCATGGGTATCTGGGGTAGACTCCGGTCCTATTTGGGCTTGAGGGACTCGACACGACTAGGCCCTAGTTTGAGTCATGTCAAATTAATATCAGAGCCCTCGTTTCACGGTCACTTAGGAGTCCACAAAATTGTGTCAAGTAGAGTCTCTTTTAAGGGTGTCTAATGCACCACACTTATAAGGGAGAGGCTACAAGACATTTAGGGATATTTCACTTTCTTGTGTTCTATTTTAAAGCTTGAAGTCTAAGTCCTAGAATCTTCTCTAATTCCCATTTGTTTGCTTTTCTGATCATGCCTTGACGATCTGAACTTCACAAAAACTTCTCTGTCCTAGCTGGGGATAATGTTAATGGGACATGCTCTACTTAGAGCATCCATACTTGGTCTAGGGGTCCAGTTCCTAATTTTTTTGAAATTCTACTAATTCTCTCTAGTCCTCCTCAGGCTAACATAATAAATGCTGAGTTTCATCAGTCAATTCATATGATTGTTCAGTTGATAGCTTCATAAGCTGATCATGGTGCATCTGCTACTTCATCTTCTGAGGCCATAAGGGTTGGTCAGTTCATGAGGTTGATCCGTTAAATTTTTACTAGTGTTAAGAGGGAGGAAGATCCTCAGGATTTTCTGGATGAGATGAAAAAGATTTTTAGGGTTATGCATGCCACGAATTTGGAAGGGGTGGAGTTTCCTGCCTACCAACTGAAGGACGTGGCATACCAATGGTATGACAAGTGGAATCGAGGAAGGAGTGATGATGATGAGTCATCTCTATGGGAGGATTTCTCCAATGCATTTTTGGACTATTTTTTCCTTAATAGTTGAGGGAAGCAAACACGAAAGAGTTTGTTAATCTAAAGCAAAGGAAGATATCGATCAAGGAATATGCCTTGAAGTTTTACCAGTGGTCCCAGTATGCTCAAAAAATGGTGTCTGATATGAAGACCCAGATGAAAAAGTTAGCTTTAGGACTTTCTTGTGAGCTGATTCGTCAAAGTAAGACTGCCTTACTGATCAAGGACACTGATATCTCTAGGTTGGTTATTTTCATGTAACAGGTGGAGGAAAGATGAAAATACAGACTGAAATAGGAGAAAGGTAGGGTAAGAAGTTAAGGTTTTCTGAGTAAGGTGGTGGCCAATAGAAGAGTAGTAGGGATGGTAGTAAGTGTCCCAAGAAGAAGGGTGGAAATTTTGGGTCTTACTCGATGGCTAGTGCTCCCTACCGAAAGTCGTCGGGTGACAGGCATTTCTGTGGGGGCGATAACTTTAGGGAACAGAGTGACCAGTCTCAATCTAGTAGGTCTCAGTCGACTCCATCATATCCTTCCTATAGATTCTATGGTCTTTTGCACATAGGTTTCTGTGATGAGGGAAGGGATATGTGCTTCAAATATGGTCAGTCAGGCCACATACTTAGAAACTGTCCTGTTGGTAAGGTTGCCTCTGGGTAAAACAAGGTTTAGATTTCTTTTTCTTCAGCTCCAGCACCAAAGGGTTCACTATCTATCTCCGACTCTGGTCGTAATCGTCTTTATGCTCTCACTACTCAACAAGAGTATAAGGCTCCACCTGATATCGTGACTAGTATGTTGAAACTCTTTTCTTGTAATATGTACTTTTTACTTGATTTAGGGTCCACTCTCTCTTATGTGACCCCATTTGTGGTTGTGTATTTTGGTTTTCGTTCGTAGTGTGTTTCAGACTCTTTTTTTATTTCTACCCTGGCAGGTGACTTTGTAATTTCTAGAAAATTCTATAGAGGTTTATGGTATTTGGTGGTATTAAAGAGACTTTTGTGGATCTTTTTGAACTAGATATGGTTGATTTTGATATTATTCTCAAGATGGATTGGTTGCACTCGTGCTATGTGTCATTAGACTATCAGACTCATAAGGTTTTCTTTAGGTTTCCTGATGAGTTGGTTATTGAGTGGGAGGGTGGTTCCCTAAATCCTAAGGGTAAGTTTATATCATATCTTAGAGCTTAGAGATTAATTTTCAAAGGGTGTCAGTTTTTGTGTCAGCCTTGGCATTAGTATTTGTATTAGGATTGTCATCGAGTGATTGTATTTGATTTATGATTGTTCCATTTGGTTATTTTATATATATTTAGATATTTTATCAAATAAAATGTGTAGGGAGGTTATGCATGGGTATCGGGGGTGGTTTCTAGTCCTGGTTGGGCTTGAGGCACTCGATACGACTAGGCCCTGGTTTGAGTCGTGTCATCTAGGTAGGCTAGGTTTTCCCTCTTCTTAGATTGAGCTATTTCATAGTATTTTATGATATTATGTTATATTTGGGATGTTTTTTAGGTGTTTATGATGAAAGTTGTAATACTTGGGTTAGTTGGACCTTTTAGGCTATTCGAATATCGTAATTTAGGTGTATTTGACTTAGTTTCATAATTCCTTAATAAAAATTCTATCTTTGGGCTAATTGAGACTTGTTTAACATCTAAAAGTGTATTTAGATACCTTATTCTAGTACCGAATATAATTGATTTATAATGAATTTTGGGGATTAGTAGTGGGTCCCTTTTGACCTGCCTTAGGCCAAGACTTGAGCTAGCCGTGGTAGACTTTTAGACGCTCGTTATATACTTAGAAAATGCTTACTAAATTAATTTTGAGGAGATTTGGAACTTGATGATTATGATGAGTTAATTGTGAGAGTTGATATATATATATATATATATATATATATATATATATATATATCGGTTCGAGTCTGACTATTGACTATGATATGGTGACAAATGATTATTGGTTCAAGTCTGCATATTGATGGTGATATTGATTATATGCACACTGGCTTCAAGTCCAAAAGATTATTATATTGATTATATAACTACTGGTTTAAATCTGGGATTTTGCTATGATATTAATCATGATATTGGTGATAAGACATGGACAATATTACTTATGATCTTTATATATAAATTCTAGTTCGAGTCTGGATATGGAGTATGATATTAATGTTATGGGTATGGACTGAAGTACGAAAGTGGGAATTGTTGTAATGTGGCATGATATGGATAGTTTCTAGTTGTACCTTGAGGGATGGTAAATGATGGTGGTTCGGTTTATGCTTTACTTAGTTTTACCCTCCAGGGTTATGTAGGCCTGCATTGGGTTATTTATTTTTCCGCACTTATTGGCTTATGGAGGCCAATTTTGTAGTTATAATTTCATGTGTTTGATCCTTTATGTTACGTTATTATTTTATTTATTAACTCATTTATGTACAACGATATTGGTGTTTCTTCAGGTTCGATCCTTTACCTTGATTTGGTCATGTTATCTCACATTTTATCATATTTATATTATGATTTAGCTCAGTCGACTGATGATGCCTACTGAGTACCCGTGTTTTGGTACTCATACTACACTTTTGTATCTTTTTGGCATAGATCTGACTACTAGTTGTCGCTATTGATTCGAGGATCGTTCTATGTTGGATTTCAAAGTCGACCATTTCTTTTCATTTACTGATGTCTAGTCTTTAGTTTTGAAATAGGATTGTATTGACTATTTTAGAACTTGGGTTGTATTTATGTAGCTATTGTACTAGCTCTACCAAGTCATGGGCTGGTTTTCTATGTTATAGCCACCTTTTTAGACTATTTCTATTATCATGCTGTTTATTGTATTGTAATGCCTAATTCAACCTTCATGAGGCCTTTTCCACCAACTTGAACCATTGCTAATAACTCTAGGCTATAGTTCCGCTAACCTACTGGCGGGATTTAGTAGGTTCCATTATGACTCATAAATTGAGTCCTGACAAATTAGTATCAGATCAAAATTTCACCAGTATTATTGGTACAAAAACAAGTGTCTTGTATAGTCCTGCAAAAAGAAACACTGACGTCCGTTTCTTATCTTCGGGAGGATATAGGACATTTTTACAAGTCTTTTGAATTCTTTCACTCATTTTGTGCTAAGTGCTTAAGTTGGTTTATAAATCATTCCTTTGCCTTTATTCTTTTGCAGATGCCTAGGACACGTGCTACCGCTATACGAGATGAGGTTCTCGAGATTGAGGCTAAAGATTATGTATATATTTGTAGATGATCCAGAGGTCGTGGACAACCTAGAGATGTGTTCGCAGCTAGGGTCCAGGATAGGGTGTCTTCACCGAACCCTATTTTTGCTTCTGAGCCAGAGATTCTTCCTCCCTAGCCAGCGGTGGGCCAGGACCAGACCAGGGTTCACTGGGATTTATTTCTTCTTCAGTGCTTAGGGTTGCTTTGATTCAGATCTTTAGATTTGGTGATGGTGCACCATTTAATGGTGCAGAGTCTACAAATTAGATTGGTACTGAGGCCGGGGCACAACATGTAGCTACAGACCCTAGAGTTGAGGTCCCTCCTGCGCCAGTAGTTGCTCAGCAAGTGGTTCCCCAACTTGCTATGTCTATTGCAGAGCAAAAGATGTTGGGAAGATTCTTGATATTGGCTCGACCTAGGTTTTCTGGTGCACCAGTTAAGGATGCATATGTTATTCTAATTTATAATGCCCCGAGATCCTATTTCGAGATGTCACATGGTTCTTATGACCCTGAAGGACCACAAGCTAACCCTTTTCTGATATCTGTACCTGTACACTGCTTAATATCTTAAATAAATATGAAAATTGGCCATATGGTTCAACATATCTATCCATACTCAAAACTGAAAATTGAATACTAATACATCTTTCTGAAAAGCCTCTAAACTCTCTGAACTGTGGAGTTGGTGGGACATGTCCCCAACTAACTCCGTCTACTAAAAATATAAACAAAATCTGATGCCATAATAGTAAACTGAGATTCATCCTCGAAAGAAAAGGACTCATTGCTACGACTACTGCCGCTGACTGGGACTGAACTACTGAGGAAACTCTGGGTCCTGTGCCTCTGATCCTATGGTGACAAATAAAACACCATAGCGCAAATACGTCAGTATAGGAATGTACTGAGTATGTAGACGAGGTAGGTTAAATGCAAGGGCTCATGCATGCATAATATCTAAATTGAATAATCATGACAATGCCACACGAGAACACATACACATACATGAATGCATAGACCATAGTCACAATCACCATAACTCTAGAGACTGAAACTCAGATACTACCTTACCGCAGACTGAACTCACTATAGACACTGAGATACTGAGACACTGGCTCATCTGATACTGATGACTGAGAAACTAGATGTACTTATATCGATGACTGAATTCTAAGCTTACTTCTCTCGACTGACAAGATTAAAGATCAACCTTTCTAACGGATGATTAAGGGAGCTATTATCAATGGTAAGGAAAGAATCATATCTGAATTTGACAACAAGAATACTCAATAGAATCTGAGATTGTGATCAAGCCTTTCTGATGGCATATCTCTGAATATGATATCAAATAACTGTATATGAGACCAAGCCTATCTGATGGGATAGCCCATGAATCAATGGGACTATCAGAGTTCCTCATAATGATAGATGACTGTATTTGACAGTCCTGATTTCTGAAGATTGATACTAAAACTGAAACTATAACTGAAATTGTGGGAAATAGTTCTTTAACCGACATTCCCCAACCTACCACAGGTGGAGTCCAACCTGTAACCCCATCTGGAAGGGTGTCAATACCGTGCCATGGGTAAAGATCCTCTCTCTGGACAATCCTCTCTAATGGATGACCTTGTACCAGGCAGTCGACCTAAGGCATTATAATAGTCAAACACTCTCTCTTTAGAGGTGACAGCCTTTTCCTGATGGTGACTCCTATATCCTGCACTGGCTACGTAGTTTTAGAGGTCAGGGATTGCTACTAATGACTCCAGCCTCTCTCTTTGACGGGAGGAGCCGCCATCCCTTCCCTCAGTCGGTGATAGTTTCTACTCCCAACTAAAAGACTCTGACTGAATTCTTATCTGAACACAACTTAACCAAATTTAATACTGATCATGTTTATCAAAAGATCTGACTGAGCTACGCTAAGATCACTTAGTTCCGTATCTGACAAAAATGGTATTGAATCACGGTATCTGATTGACGATATAGAGCTTGAATAGATTATTCGATCACTTCTGAGATTAGAATTGAACACTTGCATACTATTAGATCTGAGCTAATTACAGGACTGAGTCTATATCTCTAGCGATACGAAGATTACAAAGATAACTGAGATCACTGACCTTTCTTAAGTTCTGCAGTTTTCTGAGGATATAGAGTTCTATAGTTCACTGAGTTTTGAGAATCATGGCTCGACTGGAATTATCATGAAACTGACACGGGCTCTAGACAATAGCTAAGTTGTCAGGTAGAAATACCCCAGGACTCGATAAGATTAAATAAAGGATAATCATTCCTCCATCATCACAACCATTCACTCATCTTCATCATCATAATCATTCATTCATCATCATAGTCATTCATTCATCATCATTATCATTAAAGTATCTTTTCAAGTATTTAGGAAACATAACATACCTTCACCTTTACAATTATTAAGGCATCGCGTCAAGCATTTTTGAAACATCAACATATAATAACGTTGGGAAACATGCTACTAGATTATACTTCCTTCAACGATGTCTTACCTCAAGTACTTCACACCTAAATCAGTCTTGACATGTATTTGGACATCACGTGATTTGGGGAAAACTTCATATTATCATGTCTCAACTTACTTGCTAACCACTTGGCATGTATTATAAGCTTAGCATATATCAAGGAGCACATAATTGGGGAATTTACTACTATCACATCTCAACTTGTTCACTAAAGTCCTTCAACAAACACTAGACATGCATGGGTTCATACTTATTTGGGGATTTCCTACCATCATGGAATAATTCATTCACTAAGGCATTTTATCAAACACTAGGCATGCATGGACTAGCTCCCAATCTGGATGAGATGAAAAAGATTTTTAGGGTTATGCATGCCACGAATTTGGAAGGGGTGGAGTTTCTTGCCTACCAACTGAAGGACGTGGCATACCAATGGTATGACGAGTGGAATCGAGCAAGGGGTGATGATGATGAGTCATCTCTATGGGAGGATTTCTCCAATGCATTTCTGGACTATTTTTTTCCTTAATAGTTGAGGGAAGAAAACACGAAAGAGTTTGTTAATCTAAAGCAAAGGAAGATATTGATCAAAGAATATGCCTTGAAGTTTTACCAGTTGTCCCAGTATGCTCCAAAAATGGTGTCTGATATGAAGACCCAGATGAAAAAAATTAGCTTTAGGACTTTCTTGTGAGTTGATCCGTCAAAGTAAGACTGCCTTACTGATCAAGGACACTGATATCTCTAGGTTGGTTATTTTCATGTAACAGGTGGAGGAAAGATGAAAATACAAACTGAGATAGAAGAAAGGTAGGGTAAGAAGTTAAAGTTTTCTGAGTAAGGTGGTGGCCAACAGAAGAGTAGTAGGGATGGTAGTAAATGTCCCAAGAAGAAGTGTGGAAATTTTGGGTCTTACTCGATGGCTAGTGCTCCCTACCCAAAGTCGTTGAGTGACAGGCATTTCTGTGGGGGCGATAACTTTAGGGAACAGAGTACCCATCCTCAATCTAGAAGGGCTCAGTCGACTCAATCATATCCTTCCTGTAGATTCTATGGTCTTTTGCACATAGGTTTCTGTGATGAGGGAAGGGATATGTGCTTCAAATATGGTCAGTCAGGCCACATACTTAGAAACTGTCCTGTTGGTAAGGTTGCCTCTGGGTAAAACAAGGTTTAGATTTCTTTGTCTTCAGCTCCAGCACCAAAGGGTTCACTATCTATCTCCGACACTGGTCATAAATGTCTTTATGCTCTCACTACTCCTATAAGGTTCCACCTGATATCGTGACTAGTATGTTGAAACTTTTTTCTTGTAATATGTACTTTTTACTTGATTTAGGGTCCACTCTCTCTTATGTGACCCCATTTGTGGTTGTGTATTTTGGTTTTCGTCCGTAGTGTGTTTCAGACTCTTTTTTTATTTCAACGGTAGGTGATTTTGTGATTTCTAGAAAATTCTATAGAGGTTTATGTTATTTGGTGGTATTAAAGAGACTTTTGTGGATCTGTTTGAACTAGATATGGTTGATTTTGATGTTATTCTCAAGATGGATTGGTTGCATTCATGCTATGTGTCATTAGACTGTCGGACTCATAAGGTTTTCTTTAGGTTTCCTGATGAGTTGGTTATTGAGTGGGAGGGTGGTTCCCTAAATCCTAAGTGTAAGTTTATATCATATCTTAGAGCTCAGAGATTAATTTTCAAAGGGTGTTAGTTTTGGTGTCAGCCTTGGCATTAGTATTGGTATTAGGGTTGTCACCGATTGCTTGTATTTGATTTATGATTGTTCGATTTGGTTATTTTATATATATTTAGAAATTTTATCAAATAAAATGTGTAGGGAGGTTATGCATGGGTATCGGGGGTGGTCTCTAATCCTGGTTGGGCTTGAGGCACTCGATACGACTAAGCCCTGGTTCGAGTCGTGTCATCTAGGTAGGCTAGGTTTTCCCTCTTCTTAGATTGAGTTATTTCATAGTATTTTATGATATTATGTTATATTTGGGATGTTTTTTAGGTGTTTATGATGAAATTTGCAATACTTGGGTTAGTTGGACCTTTTAGGCTATTTGAATATTGCAATTTAGGTGTATTTGACTTAGTTTCATAATTTCTTGATAGAAATTATATCTTAGGGCTAATTGAGACTTTTTTAACATCTTAAAGTGTATTTAGATACCTTATTCTAGTACCGAATATAATTAATTTATAATGAATTTTGGGGATTAGTAGTGGGTCCCTTTTGACCTGCCTTAGGCCAAGACTTGAGCTA
Organism: Capsicum baccatum var. pendulum; assembly: GCA_030864225.1. Lineage (NCBI taxonomy): Eukaryota > Viridiplantae > Streptophyta > Magnoliopsida > Solanales > Solanaceae > Capsicum > Capsicum baccatum. The sequence goes on along the minus strand of CM061555.1, from coordinate 87,096,167 downwards.
GCCGTGGTAGACTTTTAGACGCTCGTTATATACTTAGAAAATGCTTACTAAAGTAATTTTGAGGAGATTTGGAACTTGATGTTTGTGATGAGTTAATTTTGAGAGTTGATATTTATTAATTATGCTATTGGTGATATATATATATATATATATATATATATATATCAGTTCGAGTCTGACTATTGATTATGATATGGTGACAAATGATTATTGGTTCAAGTCTGGATATTGATGGGGATATTGATTATATGCACACTGTCTTCAAGTCCGAAAGATTATTATATTGATTATATAACTACCAGTTTAAGTCTATGATTTTGCTATGATATTAATCATGATATTGGTGATAAGAGATGGACAATATTACTTATGATCTTTATATATAAATTCCAGTTCGAGTCTAGATATGGAGTATGATATTAATGTTATGGGTATGGACTGAAGTACGAAAGTGGGAATTGTTGTAATGTGGCATGATATGGATAGTTTCTAGTTATACCTTGAGGGATGGTAAATGATGGTGGTTCGGTTTATGCTTTACTTAGTTTTACCCTCTAGGCTTATGGAGGCCTGCATTGGGTTATTTATTTTTCCGCACTTATTGGCTTATGGAGGCCAATTTTGTAGTTATAATTTCATGTGTTTGATCTTTTATGTTTTGTTATTATTTTAGGTATTTATTCATTTATGTACAATGATATTGGAGTTTCTTCAGGTTAGACCCTTTACCTTGATTTGATCATGTTATCTCACATTTTATCGTATTATAGTCGATTGATGATGCCTACTGAGTACCAGTGTTTCGGTACTCATACTACACTTTTGTATCTTTTTGGCATAGATATGAGTATTAGTTGTCCCTATTGATTCGAGGATCGTTCTATGTTGGATTTCGAAGTCGACCATTTCTTTTCATTTACTGATGTCTAGTCTTTAGTTTTGAAATAGGATTGTATTGACTATTTTAGAACTTGGGTTGTATTTATTGTAGCTATTGTACTAGCTCTACCAAGTCGTGGGCTAGTTTTCTATGTTATAGCTACCTTTTTAGACCATTTCTATTATCATGCTTATTTATTGTATTGTAATGCCTAATTCACCCTTCATGAGGCCTTTTCCACCAACTTTAACCATTGCTAATAACTCTAGGCTACAATTCCGCTTACCTACTGGCGGGATTTAGTAGGTGCCATTATGACTCATAAATTGAGTCCTGACAAATTAGTATCAGATCCATATTTCACCGGTATTATTGGTACAAAAGCAATTGTCTTGTAAAGTCCTGCAGAAAGAAATAATGACGTCCGTTTCTTATCTTCGGGAGGCTATAGGATATTTTTACGAGTCTTTTGAATTCTTTCACTCATTTTGTGCTAAGTGTTTAAGTTGGTTTATAAATCATTCCTTTGCCTTCATTCTTTCGCAGATTACAAATTAGATTGGTACTGAGGCGGGGGCACAACACGTAGCTGTAAACCCTAGAGTTGAGGTCCCTCCTGTGCCAGTAGTTGCTTAGCAGGTGGTTCCCCAACTTGCTATGTCTGTTGCAGAGCAAAAGATGTTGAGCAGATTCTTGATATTGGCTCAACCTAGGTTTTCTGGTGCACCGGTTAAGGATGCATATGTGATTCTAATTTATAATGCCCCAAGATCCCATTTTGAGATGTCACACGGTGCTTATGACCCCGAAGGACCACAAGCTAACCCTTTTCTGATATCTGTACCTATACACTGCTTAATATCTGAAATAAATACGAAAACTGGCCATAAGGTTCAACACATCTAGACATACTCAAAACTGAAAACTGAATACTAATACATCTTTCTGAAAAGCCTCTAAACTCTCTGAACTGTGGAGTTGGTGGGACATGTCCCCAACTAACTCCGTCTACTAAAAATATAAACAAAGTCTGGTGCCATTATAGTAAACTAATATTCGTCCTCGAAAGAAAAGGACTCATTGCTACGACTACTGCTGCTGACTGGGACTGAACTACTAAGGAAACTCTGGGTCCTGTGCCTCTGATCCTATGGTGACAAATAAAACACCATAGCGCAAATACGTCAGCATAGGAATGTACTGAGTATGTAGACGAGGTAGGTTAAATGCAAGGGCTCATGCATGCATAATATCTAAACTGAATAATCATGAAAATGCCGCACGAGAACACATATACATACATGAATGCATAGACCATAGTCACAATCATCACAACTCTAGAGACTGAAACTCGGATACTGCTTTACTGCAGACTGAACTCACTACTGACACTGAGATATTGAGAAACTGGCTCTTCTGATACTGATAACTGAGAAACTAGATGTACTTATATCGATGACTGAATTCTGAGATTACTGCTCTCGACTGACAAGATTAAAGATCAACCTTTCTAACGGTTGATTAAGGGAGCTATTATCAATGGTAAGGAAATGATCATATCTGAATTTGACAACAAGAATACTCAATAGAATCTGAGACTGTGATCAAGCCTGTCTGATGGCATATCTCTGAATATGATATCAAATAACTGTATATGAGACCAAGCCTATCTGACGGGATAGCCCAAGAATCAATGGGCTATCTGAGTTCCTCATAATGATAGATGACTGCATTTGACAATCCTGATTTCTAAAGATTGATACTAAAACTGAAACTATAACTGAAACTGTGGGAAGTAGTTCTTTAACCGACATGCCCCAACCTACCACAGGTGGGGTCCAACCTGTAACCCCAGCTGGAAGGGTGTCAATACCGTGCCACGGGTAAAGACCTCTCTCGGGTCAATCCTCTCTAATGGATGACCCTTTACCAGGCAGTCGACCTAAGGAAATATAATAGTCAAACACTCTCTCTTTAGAGGTGACAGCCTTTTCCTGATGGTGACTCCTGTATCCTAGGCTGGCTACGCAGTTTTAGAGGTCAGGGATTGCTACTAACGACTGCAGCCTCTCTCTTTGACAGGAGGAGCCGTCATTCCTTCCCTCGCTCGGTGCTAGTTTCTACTCCCAACTGAAAGACTCTGACTGAATTCTTATCTGAACACAACTTAACTGAATTTGATACTGATCATGTTTATCAAAAGATCTGACTGAGCTATGCTAAGATCACTTAGTTCTGTATCTGACAAAAATAGTATTGAATCATGGTATCTAATTGACGATATAGAGCTTGAATAGATTATTCGATCACTTCCAAGATTAGAGTTGAACACTTGCATACTATTAGATCTGAGCTGATTACAGAACTGAGGCTAGATCTCTAGCGATACGGAGATTACAAAGATAACTGAGATCACTGAGCTTTCTTAAGTTCAGTAATTTTCTAAGGATATAGAGTTCTATAGTTCACTGAGTTCTGAGAATCATGGCTTGACTGGAATTATCATGAAACTTACACGGGCTCTAGATAATAGCTAAGTTGTCTGGTAGAAATACCCCCAGGACTCGATAACATAAAATAAAGAATAATCATTCCTCAATCATCACAACCATTCATTCATCTTCATCATCACAATCATTCATTCATCATTACAGTCATTCATTCATCATCATTATCATTAAAGCATCTCTTCAAGTATTTAGGAAACATAACATACCTTCACCTTTACAATTATTAAGGCATCGCGTCAAGCATTTTGGAAAAATCGACATATACTAACGTTGGGAAACATGCTACTAGATTATACTTCCTTCAACAAGGTCTTACCTCAATTACTTCACACCTAAATCAGTCTTGACATGTATTTTGACATCACATGATTTGGGGAAAACTACATATTATCATGTCTCAACTTACTTTCTAACTACTTGGCATGTATTATAAGCTTAACATATATCAAGGAGCACATAGTTGGGGAATTTACTACTATCACATCTCAACTTGTTCACTAAAGTCCTTCAACAAACACTAGACATGCATGGGTTCACACTTATTTGGGGATTTCCTACCATCATGAAATAATTCATTCACTAAGGCATTTTATCAAACACTAGGCATGCATGGACTAGCTCCCAATTTGGGGGTTTCCTATTCAAGATACAATAATGACCCTTATGCTTCACCTAAGCTCTTTATCAAACTTATGGGGGAAATGTTTACTTATTCCACCATTTCTACACCCAAATGACATGAACACATCACATAGAAAACAACTTCAAGAGGGTTTATCACAAACATCACATGAATTTCACATACTAGGGTCAAAGCTCATAAATCTTATAAAAAACATGAATCAAAACTCAACATCAGTTGGAACATCAAATTCAAATCATATGAATCATTAACAACTCATAAACATAAAATATTTGAGTTTTAAAAAAAGGTACTTGACCATCTTGGATGAAAGGGACCCAATAATCAACATTCACATACCTTGGGGAAACTCTTTTCTTGAAAGCCTTCAGAAGATTTCTTGATTTCTCTAGATATTTCTTGATCTTTTTTGAAGAATAAGAGAGGATTTTGTTTTTTTGGAAACCCTAGTTCTTTTTGGTGGAAGAAGAGAAAAATGAGGCTGAGATCCCTTAGCCGGGTATTTATAGAGGCTAGGGGGAAAGGGGAAAAGACCAAAAAGTCCTTGGAATTAAAATAAAAATTCCCGATTTTACATGCTGGCGTGACGCGCCATAGTCGCGCCAGTTCATTGGAATTTGGACAATTGGAAAACTGTATGACGGCGCGATGCGGTGAAAATCACGTTGCCATCTTTGGTTGCGAACTGGAACTATACTGCGACGTGGTGGAATCAAGGATTTTCACTGGATTATGACAATTGTCATTTTGGCTGGCTCCGCAATGCGTTAAGGTGACAGGTGGCACACTGTCTCACTAAAATGGTTCTAACTCTTCACCCGAGTGTCCGATTTGGGCAAATTTGGCGTTGGAAAGCTTATTCAATGCTCTACATGAAAAAAAAATAGAAATTAGGGAAATTCCACAAGATTCAAAGTATTTTATCCTTAGGAATATATTTCTAAAACTTTTAGACTTGGATTTCTGCTTTACTGAATATGCTCTAAGGCTCAGAATGGAAAAGGACTTGAGGAGCAGAAGTGTAAGAAAAAAGAGGGAGAATAAGAGAGCCAAAATAGGCAGCTTCAGTTTTGCTCAGTCGAGGTTGAAGGGTGGTAATCGTCCTCAATTATACCAGAAATCTTTATCCTTAGATCTATCTTCAGCTAGTGCACTATCATCGAAGCCCAAAAATGATAATATAGGGCACCAAGCCCTAAGCCCCAGGAAAGTGTGAACAACAGTCGCACAAATCCCCTTTGCCAAAAATATGGTATGAATTACCAAGGTGTGTGTCGAGCTGATAGTGATGTATGCTTTGGATATGGAAAGATAGGCCACAAGTTTAGGGATTGCCTATAAAGTGGTCAGAAGGTTTAGTCTAGTCGTCCCCTAGTTCCATCTGGTCGCCATACTCCGCAGGGTGCCACTTCCAGTGCCACTAGTGGTCAACGCCCAAATAGGTTGTATGCACTTCAGTCTCGATAGGATCAGGAAAATTCTTTTGATGTGGTTGCTAGTACATCTCAGGTCTTTTATTTACATGTTTATGCTTTATTAGACCCCGAAGCTTCTTTTTTTTGTAACTCTTTATGTATCTATTGATTTCGATGTCAGTTCTAAGACCTTAGTAGAACTCTTCTCAGTGTCCACCCAGTAGGTGTCTCTATTGTAGCCAGGCAGGTATACAGGAACTGTCCAATCATAATATCCTAGAAAGTCACTTCAGTTGATCTTGTGAAGTTAGAGATGGCTGATCTTGAGGTTATTCTCGACTTGGATTAGCTCCACTCATGATATCCTTCAGTTGATTGTAGAAATAGAGTTGTTCATTTTCAATTTTTGAATGAACCAATCCTTGAATGGAAGGATAGTACTTCAGCATTTAGGGTTTAGCTTGTTTCAAAACTTAAAGCGAGAAAAATGATATCCAAGAGGTGTGTCTACCATCTTGTACGAGTTAAAGACACTAGATTAGAGACTCCAAATCTTGAGTCAGTTTCAATAGTAAGGGAATTCCAAATGTGTTCCTTGAAGATTTTCCTGGAGTTTCTCCAAAAAGGAAAATTGACTTTGAAATAGACCTACTTCCAGATACCCATCCTATCTCTATTCCACCATATAGAATGGCTCCAGTAGAACTCAAAGAGTTGAAAGAACAATTAAGAGACCTTCTAGATAAGGGCTTCATTAGGCCCAATGTTTTTCCATGGGGCGCTCCACTCCTTTTCGTGTTTAAGAAAGACAATTCTCTTTATGTGCATCAATTACCGTTAGTTGAAAAAAGTTACTATCAAGAATAAGAACCCACTCTCCAGGATCGATGACTTGTTCGACCAACTTCAGGGTTCCAATTACTTCTCTAAGATAGACCTCAGATCCAACTATCATCAACTCAAAGTCAGAGAATATGACATTCCAAAAATAACTTTCAAAACTCGATATGGTCACTTTGAATTTATAGTCATATCTTTTGGTTTTACCAATACCCCAGCAATTTTCATGGACTTGATGAACAGAGTATTCAAACAGTACTTGGACATATTCATCATAGTCTTCATAGAAGATATCCTTGTCTATTCTTGTAATAAAATCAACCATGTAGACCATATCAGAATTGTATTGTAGACTCTTAGATCCCATCAATTTTCTTCTAAATTCAGTAAGTGCTAGTTTTGCCTAAGATCAGTAGCTTTCCTTGGACATATTTTTTCCAGTAATGGCATTAGAATTGACCCTTAAAAGACTAAAGTAATGAGAAACTGGCCTAGATCTATTTCTCCATCAAATATCTAGAGTTTCTTGGGTTTGGCTGGATATTACGGATGGTTTGTTGAAGGGTTTCAGTCTAGTTCATCCCTCATTCCCAGATTGACTCAGAAGAAAGTCAAGTTTCAGTGGCCAGATTTTTGTGAGAAGAGTTTTCAGGAGTTGAAGACTCAACTCACCTCATCCCTAGTTTTGACCTTGCCAGATGGTTTAGATGGGTTTTTTGTTTACTGTGATGCTTCCAGAGTTAGTTTGGGTTGTGTTTTGATGCAGAGAGGTAAGGTCTTAGCTTATTTCTCTAGATAGCTTAGCCCTATGAAAGGAATTACCCATCCATGATCTTGAGTTAGCAGCTGTTGTATTTTTCTTAAGAATTTGGAGGCATTATCTGTATGGGGTGCATGTTGTTGTGTTCACGAATCCCAAGAGTTTGTAGTATGTGTTTTCACAGAGAGAATTGAATCTTTGTTAGAGAAGGTAGTTAGAATTATTGAAAGATTATGATATGAGCATGTTGTATCATTCGGGCAAGGCTAATGTAGTGACAAATGCACTTAGTAGACCGTCCATGGGTAGTGTATGGGCTAAGAATAGTCCAGAATCTTCTTGGGTTACTAAAGTAAAATAAAAGCAAGATAGGGATCCCAGTCTACCTAAGTTGAAGGAGTTAGTTAGAGATCAAAAAGTAAAGGTTTTCTCCTAAGAGGGAGATGGTGTGTTGCGTTTCCAGGGTAGACTATGTGTACCATTTGTAGATTACCTGAGGTAACAGATTCTTGAAGAAGTGCATGGTGCACATTACTCTATTCATCCAGGGGCCACTATGGTGTACCACAATTTGCAGGAAATATATTGGTGGAATGGGATAAAGAGGGATATAGCAGAGTTTGTAGCTAAGTGCTCTAATTGTCAACAGGTCAAGGTTTAGCACCAAAATCCTAGTGGCTCTATACAGAGTTTAGTATTCCCACTTGGAAGTGGGAAGAGGTGAACATGGATTTCGTGATAGGGTTTCCTTGTTCACGTCGCCAGCATGATTTGATTTGGGTCATTATAGACAGAATAACCAAATCAACTCATTTATTGCCTGTCCATACCTCTTATTCAACTGAGGACTATACCAATCTCTTATTAGAGAGCTATATAGGTTGCATGGAGTCCCATTGTCCATTATTTCAGATAGGGGTACTTAGTTTACCTCTTACTTTTGGAGACCTTTTCAGAAGGGTCTTGGTACCTAATTTTATCTCAGTACAACGTTTCACACTCAGACAAATGATCAGGTAGAAAGGACCATTTAGATTTTAGAAGATATGATAAGAGCTTGTGTTATCGACTTTAAGGGAAGTTGGGATGATCACTTGCCACTGATTGAGTTTGCCTACAATAACAGTTATGATTCTAGTACTTAGATCGCTTTATTTAAGGATCTTTATAGAAAGAGGCGTAGATAATCTATCGGGTGGTTTGAGGTAGGTGAGACTGCATTGATAGGGCTAGATTCAACATTTGATGTATTGGAGAAGGTTTAGCTAATCAGAGAAAGGCTTAAGACAACACAAAGCCAGCAGAAATCCTATGCAGATGTGAGAAGGAGAGATATTGAGTTTGAGGTTGGTGACTTCATTTATTTTAAAATCTCTCCCATGAAGGGAGTAAAGAGATTTGTCAAAAAGGGGAAGCTCAGTCCCCGGTATGTAGGCCATTTAAGGATCTTGAGTTATTTTGGAAAGATAGCTTACGAGCTTGAGTTGCCTGCAGAGTCGACATCAGTCAATCCAGTATTCTATGTCTCTTTGTTAAAGAAGTTTATTGAAGAACTCCCAATTGTAATCTTAGATCGGCAGATTCGCAGACTAAGGAACAAAGAACTTCCCTTGGTCAAAGTTCTTTCGAGGAATTAGTCTTTTGAGGGAGCTAATTAGGAAGTAAAAACAAACATGTATACCAAGTAACCTCACCTCTTCTCTGTAAACCCAGACTCAGCTCAAGGTAACGATTTTGCTTAGATTATCTCTTTTCCATTCTCAGTCCCAGCCATGTGTTCATCTTCATGTCATTGCATGCATTCATGAAATAGTTCAATTAGTCACCATGTTTCAGACTCAGTCATGTAATCATGTCTTCAGTTATGGAAACTCAGCATGTAAGACGAACGTTCCAAAGGGGGAGATATTGTAAGACCAAAAATCCTAGCTCGTTTCATCTCACTCTTGCATGTTAAAGGTGTCAAAGACTTAGAATATTTCCGTAAGTCTTAATACTTAGTCATTTCTAAAGCCCTTAACTTTGAAAAATTTATTTTTGATCTTTCCAATATCGAAAAGTTGATTTTTAAGTTGATTCAAGATTGGAAAAGTCCATAGTATATCTCAGGTGAGTTTTAAAAATTTCAGACCAGCGTAAGGACGAGTTTGGATGGCCAAAACAGAGGCAACGCAGGACTAGCCCACAAAGCGCCCTCAATTTTACCCTTGGGGAGAACCCGCAATGGAGTCCGCGGCGCGCATTTTAGCACGCCTCATGTATTTCCAGCCTGCAGTTATAATTTTTCAAGGGAATTTAGGTCCTTTTCCCCTTACCCAAATAGGACAAAACACAGGATTTAAGTCCTAAGAGTCATTATTTGCCCATTATTTTGACAATTCTCTCAAATTAAAGTTAACTCATCCAACATTCAAGATCAGTCTTCAAGAATTCATCAAGAACTTTCTCAATTTCACCAACTAAGGTATGTTAAATATTCATCCATGGGTCCTTTTCACCCATGAAGTCCAAGAACCCAATTTTAAGTTTAAAGTGATGATTTTTAGTTCCCATGAATTTTGCCTATAGATTTCCATGAATTTCAAGTTTATATTATGTTTCCATGAAATTCTTGTTGTTATTAAACTCTACATGTTTGAATGGTGTTGGTCGCTGATTTAAGACTTACTTAGGGGATTTAGTATCAAAATCATGCTACTACTACATCCTTTAAAAACTATTCCCATGTATAAGCCATGCATTACAATTGTTTGATGAAATGCCTCAAAGATTGAGTTTTGAATATTAATTACATGTTATGTTCTCAAAGTGTTTCTATGATCTTGTTGTCATTGCTATTGAGTCCTAGGATTTATGAATACCCGAAACTTAGTTGTTTACTTAGTCTTAGCATTGTCTGTATGTTTTCAGATATAGCATTATTAGTTTAGTTAGTACATCATGTTAGTAAGTTCAGTTAGGTAATTAAAGTTAGTTTAGTTGGTTAGTACATAGCCAGTGTAGGTTAGATATATTAACCTACTAGTTGAGGGTTGATAAAGTGTTCATCTGCTAGTTAAGGGTAGCATATATCTCATTAGAGCACTTTCCAGATGAGGATGACTCTTTAGTGGATCCATATTATTAGTACTCATGGCACAGTACTAACACCCTTCCAACTGGGTTACAGGTTGGACCCCAATTAGCTTATTTAGGGCATGTTGGTTAGATGATAGCTCCTACAGTATCGGTCCAGTATTCAGTTCAGTAATCAATTTCAATTTTGTTTGACCTTAGCATATAGATAATAGCTATCCAGTTATCAATTTCAGTATTTCAGTTCATGAATTATGTTAGAACATATTTTATGCTTGGTTATGCATTATCAGTCTTTATAGATTTCATCCATTTTTACTCAGTATCTCACGATATTCATATAGTCAGTTATTATTCATGCATATGAGACATGTTTATAAGCCTAACCTCATTTAGCATACCATTACATTTAAAGTACTGACTGCATAGTCGTTTCTTACGCTATGATGTTTCATATCATAGGTTTGGACGCTTAGGTTCCTGACCGCATCTAGATATCCCAATGTACTCACAACAGTAACAATGGCAAGTCCTCATGTTTCGAGGATCATTATGTTTATTTTAGTATGTTCAATTCAGTAGTCAGTTGGAGTTAGTTAGGGACTTATCCCATCAACTTCACAGTCAGACAGTTTAGAGGCTTTCAGACTAGTACAGAAAGTCAGTTAGCTTTCAGTTGTTATTATCATGAATTTTATCAGTATGGTCTGTATTGTTTTATAGACATTATCGGAACTATGATTTAAAAAGTTATGGAATTTTTTAGTTAAAATTTGCATATGATCTTTTGTTATACATTTTACCCAGTGCTCACAGCAGGTACTAGTGTCATGGGTTAGCTTTTGGTCACTTATGATTGTAAGCACTGTGTGGTGCCCAGCTGTACACTTGGGGTCTTATATCCCATCATTTTATAGTTGTCTTTTCTTATATTTTAGACTATCCCTTTGGATTCTTTTGGTCATGATTGGGTACATGTCCCGACCGACTTGGTATTCTGGTTATAAAGTCTATTATGGATAAATATGGGTTAGTTGATTTGTATTTTAACTCTTAGTTTATTTGAGTTATCTATTCATCTCCTTATTTCATTTTGAGTTGGCTTCTGCATTGTTATTATTATTATTATTATTATTATTATTATTATTATTATTATTATTATTATTATTATTATTATTATTATTATTATCATCATTATGCTCATGAGGTTAGGCAATGGGGTTTGTCTCCGGTCCATGGTCAAATTTAGATACCCTTCATGGCTAGGCCCTAGTTTAGGTCCTGAAAATTGAACTGAGATTAGAGTATAACTAGTTGAGGATTAGATCTTTGGATATTGCAAAGGCAACTTTTTTGGACTGGATACAATCATTATGAGTTCTTAATTGTCCTTTAGGTTGACGAATGCCCCAACCGCATTCATCAACTTGATGAATTAGGTATTTTGATCGTATCTCAACTTCTTTGTTATTGTATTATAAATGATATCTTGGTTTATTCCAAGAGTAAGGTCGATCATGAGAAGCATTTGCAGATTATGCTCTAGAGGTTAAGGGATGAGAAGTTTTATGTTAAATTATCTTAGTGTAAGTTTTGGTTAGAGTCTGTCTCGCTTTTGGGTGATGTGGTTACCAAGGATGGTATTATAGTTGACCCGACCAAGATTGCAATGGTTTATGATTTATCTAGGACTACTTTACTAATCAAGATTTAGAGTTTTATTGGTTTAGCAGGATACTATCAGTGTTTGTTGAGGATTTTTTATCTATTGCAACTCTGTTGACCAAGTTAACTCTAAAGAAGATTTTCTTTTAGTGGTCTGATACTTGTGAGGCAAGCTTTCCAAAGCTCAAGGATTTGTTGACATCAACTCCTATCTTAACTTTGCCCAAGAAAAGCGTGGGTTTCACCATCTTATATGATTCTTTAGGGGTTGGGTTAGGTGTTATGTTGATGAAGTAGGGTAAGGTTATTGCATATGCTTTTTGTCAGTTAAAGCCTAGTAATAGAAATTACCCTACCCATGATTTGAAGTTGTGCATAGTTGTATTTGCTTTAAAGTTATGAAGGCACCATTTGTATGGAGTTCATTGTGAGATTTTCTCAGATCATCATAGTCTTTAGTATTTCTTTACCCAATAAGATCTTAATATGAAGCGGTATTATTGGCTTGAGTTGCTTAAGGATTATGGCTTAACTATTCTCTATCATCCTGGCAAGGCTAATATAGTTGCAGATACCTTGAGTCAGAAGTCAACTAGCATTGATATCGTGACGCATCTTTTGACCCTGAAGAGGCCTTTGTCCTTAGAGGTCCAGTCTCTAGCTAATCATATGATTATGCTTGATATTTGGACACTTGGATGTGTTTTGGTGATCTTGGAGTTTAGGTCTTCTTTGATGGGGCAGATTCAAGCTCATCAGTTTTATTATATTAGATTGAGAGTGATTTGAGATAGGTATTGAGTGGTGAAGCTAAGGAACCCTCACTAGATTTAGATGGTGTTTTGAGGATTGGAGGATGAGTTTATGTACCGTGAATGGGTGATTAGATTAGACTAAATTTGGAAGAGGCTCAATATTCTAGGCATTCTATCTATCCAGGAGTGACTAGAATGTACCATGAATTGAGAAAGAATTATTGGTATGGGTAGCATAAGGAAGGATGTAGCAAACTTTTTATCTCATTGCCTTTGTTGTCAGTAGATGAAGGCTGAGCATTTAAGGCCTGGTGGTTTGCTTTAGACGCTACCCATTCTCGTGTTTAAATGGGAATGAATTACTATGGACTTAGTGACTAGGTTGCCTCATATTCTCATAGTTCTAATAGGGTTTGGGTTATGGTGGATCGATTGACCAAGTCCGCTCACTTCATTCTAGTTTAAGTTTCTTTCAGTGCTGAGACGTTGGCTCGTGTCTATATTTATGAGATTATGCATTTTAATGGTATGACGGTGTCTATTATCTCAGATTAAGGATAAATGTTTATATCTAACTTTTGGAAGACCTTTTAGGATTTGGTACTCAAGTTGATCTTAGTACAATATTTCATGCCCAAATTAATGGTCAGTCCGAGAAAACTATTCATTTCTTGGAGGACATGTCACGCTTATGTGATGAGCTTTAGTGGTCAGTAGGAGTAGAATCTATCTTTGACAGAGTCTACATATAATAATAGCTACCATTCCAGTATTCATATGGATCCTTTTGAGGCTTTGTATGGTAGGCATTGTCTCTCCCCAATTGTCTGGTTTGAGGTTTCTAAGATTAGGCCTCGTGGAATGGACTTGCTTTGTGGGTCCTTAGATAGAGTTTGGATCATTTAGGATAGGCTTCGAGTGACTGGGACTAGGAAGAAGTGCTATGCAGGTCATAGATTTTGTGCCTTGAGATTTGGTGTTAGTGATCATGTCTTTCTTTGATTTTTGCCCATGAAGGGTGTGATGAGGTTTAGGAAGAGGGGAAATCTCAGCCCCAGGTATATTGTCCTATTTAAGATTCTTTGGACCGTTGGCGATGTGGCTTATGAGTTGTCCTTGACCCAGATTTATCTATTGTTTATCTAGTTTATCATGTTTTCATGTTTCATTGTTACATTCTAGATGAGTCTCATGTCTTCTGTTGGGATTTGATTCAGTTGGATGAGAGGTCATCCTTTGTTGAGAAGTCTGTCTCCATCTTGGCTAGGGATGTTAGACAATTGAGTTCTATAGATATCATAGTAGTTTAGGGTCCAATGAAGACATCAACTTATAGATGAGGCTACTTGGGAGGTTGAGTCTAATATGCATTGTTCTTTTCCAGATCTTTTTTCTTATTCAGGTATTTTCCTTGCCTTTAGTTCGAGGACGAACTAGATTTTTAGTGGTAGATAATGTAATCATTTGATTTTTGGTGAGTTGTGTGAAATGTTTATTTTTATATGATTTGACCATTTTACCCCTCCCTCCCTCATGGTTGGTTTGTGGTATTTTTGGGTTATAAGAATGATTGGCATGGTTCCCGGTGCATTTTGGTATGATTTATGTGATATGGTGGTTTTTGATGGCTTGAAAAGCCGTATAGTTGACTTTAGTCAACATTTATTGATCGGTGCGTCTAATGGAAAAACAAATTATGCCAATAGATCCAAAACATTGATTTTAGGTTGGTAACATAGTTGGTATAATTTTATGGATTTTATATCTCATTTTGACTTTCAGTTCAAAAAGTTGTAAAACTGGGTTTCAAGGGTCAACTTTTTGAAAATGATAGTTTTTCAAAAATATAATATTGTCACTGAGTCTGGAGCATCGAATTTGATAGGATAGCATAGTTTGTTTGTATTCACTAGATTCTAGATAAATCCCAAGAGGTCCGCAGAGACTTGGAATTCTCCAAGGCTCTAGCTAGTGCACCACTCACCTGGTGAACTCGTGTAAGAGACACTATGGTTGCTTACGCGACTCGATCGTTCAGATCAAATGTCGCTTACTCGATATCTTGGTCGCGATAACAAGACCCGCATAAATGATGATAGGTTCGCTTATGCGGTACCTGCCTTAGGCAAGGCATCATGTACGTGATACCTGGTTGCATAAATGATAGTCTCTTAAGAGACCCGATAATTGCATATGCGATGCCTGGGTCTGTTAAATACCTATGTTTTGCCATTTTTCACTATTTTTGAGAGTTGAAGCTTAGGGTTTTGTGATTTAGAGCAATTTCCTCCTTTTCTAAGCCTAGGTAAGCTTCAAACACCTATTTCTACTACTTTCCTTCAATTTTATCATTTAATTCTTGTTTAAATGCGGATTTTAAACTGGGAAATTGGGAATTTTTGCCCAAAGGCCTAAAAATTGTAGTTCTTCAATTTAGATCCCAATTTTTACTCATTTTCACTTGGGTGAGTTTTTAAACTTATAGTTATCACTTTTATCTCAATTTCACCTTCAAAATACTTCAATTCTCAATTTTAAAAATGGATTTCGGGATTTTTATCGATAAATATTGAAAATATTTTTTCACTAATTTAGACCTTATTTTCTCTTAGGTTTTTAGTTGTAGACACTTGAGAGTATGGGGAACATGTTTTAAAAATAAAATTATGACTTTTTTCTTTTTTTTTGAAAACCCGTTTCAAAGGTCTGTTTTGACCCCTGCTCGAAAATAGGCAATATGGATATTGTCAACTTTCTTTTGACACACTGATTATATATTTCTATGCCGAGTCCGTTCGTGGAAGTAAGGCTTTAGATTGAAGGCTTTCAGACATGTTTCGACATTTGAGGTAGGTTATAGATTAAATTTTCTTAGACTGGGCTAGGTAGTTAATGTTTATAAAATATCATGTTAAGTGTGTAGGAACTGATAGTGAATATGGCTATTTTATCGTATTGTTCCCGGGTGGGGACCTTTATACTGTTGTTATTTGATGGATCCAGAATATTCTTTGCTATGTGTAACTGTGTGGGGGCCTATATGATATTATTTAACCTTGAGTATGTGGAATTTCCTATATCTTATTTGATAAAAAATCCTAATGTGGTATCAATGTTGACTTCTCTAATGTATTTCATTCTATTGGCATATGGATTATGTTGGATTCATGGATGGTTGGTTAAATGAGTGGATTTTGGCTCACTTGGTTGGTATATTGATTGTATATGGAATCCCTTATTTTCATTGGTTATGAGCATTACATTCTCATATCATATTCATTCATGAAACATTGGTACCACCGTTGAAGTACTGGAAACTCTGGCTTTTTCTAACAGAAATAGTGATATCTTTAAAAGCCTCTATTAATGGTTGTGCCGGGAAGGAGATATGAATATTGGTATTGGATATTAGTTGTATATGTGTTGACGAATCCCCCATGGTTCCTACATCAGGAAGCTATAACTTTGTAGGTGATACGAAGGTTCTGCGACAACCTCGAGCTTAACATCATAATCAACATCATCCCCGTTGCATTTTATTTAAGTTGTATCTTTATTTGTGTTTCCTTATCTCCCTTGATGTATACTTGTGCAAGTGTATTTCCTCCTTTGTTCGTGTATGTGCCATATTTGTGTACTTATATTTCTTTTCTAGTATTTTTAATGATATATGTGATATTATAGAACTGGTAGTTGACACGGTGTGAGATACTATTTGGGCCATTTTTTGGTTGCAGGTGACGTGCCTTTAGTGTGTATTTCGTATGCTTTATTTCCTACTTTGCTCAGTCAGCCTATGATACCTACCAAATACAAGTGGACCGTACTCATCCCTACCACGCCCTTTCTGTGTCTATCCAGGTTTAAATGCACCTCACGTTAGTTGATATAGGCAATATTTGGAGCTTTTCAAGGTAGCGGATGATTTCATGCGTCTAGAGTTGATTACTGTCTTTCCGTATTTAGACTATTTCTTTATTTGTATTCAGAGGTAGAGTTATTCCTATTTGGACACCTAATGTATTTTTGATCTCGAGTTGTACTAGTTATGTTCTTACACAGTGACACCAGGTTTTGGAATTTGGTTGGTATCTTGATTTTATTTCCGCTTTTTGATACATATATATGTATGGTTCGACTCTATTCTACGGGTCTTACCTTGGTTTAGTATTGTTTTTCTCAATTTATACCAATTTGGGAGATAGGTTTACATGTTAAAGCTTGCCGACAAGTGTCATTATGACCCTTGAATTTTGGATCGTGACAAATAGGGACAGTGCTAGTGGACCAGATGGATTGTCTGGCAGGTTCTTCCGGGTATGATGCGATATTATTAGTGGAGATGTTATTAGACTGGTGAGCTTCTTTGCCGGTAATACTTTTCCTAAATCAAATACTCATACTAATTTGATTCTGATTCCTAAAAAGGACAATGCATAATCCTTTACATATCTAAGACCAATTATTCATATTAATTTTGTCGATAAAATCCTATCTAGGATTGTACATGATAGATTGGAAAGTATTTTACCTAGACTAATTTCCACTACCCAATCTAGCTTGGTTAAAGCTAGGAGTATTGTGGAAAATGTTCTTCTTACCCAGGAACTAACCACAGATATAGGAAAGATAGAAAAATCTTCTAATGTTGTTTTAAAACAATACACCCTGGATGCCACACAGTGCTTACGGACCCAACAGACCACAAGCTAACCCATGAGCTGGTACCTGCTGAGAGCACTAGATAAAACTGAAAAGCAACAAATGAGGAATTTCAACTGAAATGCCATAACGTTTTAATAAATAAAATAAATACGGATAACAACTGTCTGAAATGTAATTACAACTATAAATCAACTAATTGACAGAAAGTGTCTGAAAGCCTCTATCAAATGGAATAAAAGAGTTAATGGGACAGACCCAAACTAACTCCAAAATTGTCTGACAATAAAGGAAATAATGAAATACTGTAATAGCTAAATAAAGATCATGTCCTCGATAGATGAGGACTCACCACAATAGCTGCTACTAATAGACAGATCTGTCTAAGTACGATCGGGAATCCAAGTGCCTGAACCTACAATATAAGACATCATAGTGCAAAAAAAGAGTACGCGGTTAGTACATTTGAATGTACTGGTATGCTAAATGGGGTTAGGCTACTATGCATGGGTTCATACTCATGAGTATTAACTACAGAAGTTAAAGAATGAGATACTGAGTGCAAATACATAAAATATAAAGACTTAAAATGTATGATAACGCATAAAGGAAATACTGAAATAGTATGTAGACTGAGTTACTGAAATCTGATAGTTAAATAACTGGTGACTATATGCTATGGACAAACAAGACTGAACTGAGTATTGAAACTGAAACTGTGGGAGCTTTCATCTAACCAACATACCCCAATATAGACTGATTTGGGGCCCAACCTGCAAACCTAGTTGGAAGGGTGTTAGTACCATGCCATGAGTTACTAATAATCCATAGGTCCACCCTAATCTGGCAGGAAGACTCATGGAATATAAGTATATGTCCACCCTAATCTGTCAGAAAGACATTACAACCTACGCTGGCTACATAGTTCTGTAACTCAAGGACTGCTACTAGGGATCACACCCCAATCTAGCAGGAATGCCTCCATCCCCGAGTTCGCTTGGTGCTGAATCCTACTCCCAATTGAATCAACACTGATCACTAGACTGTACTAATATTGACTGAACTCATACTAATTCTGTTAACTGACCGAATTTTACTATTTGGGATACTACGGGGATTATTCTATTGCGACTGGAACTAAGTAAATAGCTAATCTCGGGTATTCAATACCCCCAAGACTCGATAACATTGACAATGGGACCATATCACCACTTTAAAAGCATAAAAAATAGATCACCATGGACAATTCGTTCACATAGACATTTGTCAAACACTTGGGGAGGACAATTCGTTTACATGAAGATGAACAACATATGAATATCATGACTGCCACATTCAACTTACAATTCAAAGGTGTGACATGAGGTATTACATCAATCCACGTACATACTAGTTTATTTACATGGAACTTATTTTTTTCTTAATTTGAAACCCTATGACAATACATACATGAACACAATTTCAATTTATAACATATGAAACATAAATTATGTTTTTAAAAGGATTTCGTGAACTCCAAGGGTGGAAGGAACCCAAGAACAAACATCTAACATACTTTGGTTGTTGAATTTGTGTGAGTTGTTGGCGATTGCTTAAAGCTTAGAATTTAATTTGATGAACCTAGGGTTTTGTTGTTGAGAGGATTTGTGAAAGATGAGTGAGTTTTTTCCTTTCTAATCCTTAATTTCATGTTTTTGGGCTTATTATGGTGGGTAAAAGACTTAACTACCCC
Organism: Capsicum baccatum var. pendulum; assembly: GCA_030864225.1. Lineage (NCBI taxonomy): Eukaryota > Viridiplantae > Streptophyta > Magnoliopsida > Solanales > Solanaceae > Capsicum > Capsicum baccatum. The sequence goes on along the minus strand of CM061555.1, from coordinate 87,077,230 downwards.
TATGGACTCGTAATTGATTGGTCAAAAAAACATGCCCAGTGATTCTATAGCCAACGTACTTCTCGATCCCCAACATGATAGCTGTCGTGCCGCGTTGCTGGCCAATACGGTACTCAACGCGCCGCATCCTAATCTGTCGGGTTGCTGTTTTTGTCATCAAAACATGCCTCAAACGTCGTTTAAAAAATACAAAACTCACCCATAATAAACTATAGACAATCCTGATTATGAATTAACTTAGAAACCAACTTTCCGAGGTTGGAAAGGTCGATAGTAAAATCATCAAATTTTTGAGGCAAAAAATGAGACTAAGTCTTCAACACTTAACTACATTTTTTTTGTCTTAGGCCTCTCATGTACACTTTACGAGTTGAATTTAACTATGAAGAATACGGAGTATTACAATATCTCCCCCTTGGGAACATTCGTCCTTGAATAAGACTGACTAAATTGAGACTGCAGAGGGACTGTGATTATACTAACACACACAACTAAAGCATGACTAAATCTGAAACATAACACATGTTTGAATTTTTTCATGAATGCATGAATGATATGAGAATGATATACAGCTGGAAATAAGTATGAAGCAGAATAAATAAAAGGAAGACTATTACCTTATGTTGAGTTTTAGCTTGCGGAGAATAAATGAGGGTAATTGATTCGCATGTCTGCTTCGGATTCCCAAATGGCTCCCTTAATAGACTGGTTCTCCCAAAGAACTTTGACCAAGGAAACTTTTTTGTTTCTTAGTTTGCGAATTTGACGGTCAAGGATTTTGACTGTAACTTCTTCTTAAGAGAGGCTATTCTGAATATCTATACTTTCTAAGGGGACTACTATCATTGGGTCACCAATATACTTATTCAACAAGGAGATATGGAATATTGGGTCCATTGATGCTAAGTCTGCAGGAAACTCAAGCTCATAAGCTACCTTTCTGAAATGGCTCATAATTTTGTAAGGGCAAACATACCGGGGACTAAACTTCCTCTTTTTTACCAAACCTCTTTACCCCCTTGATGAGCTATATTTTTAAGTAAACTAATTCACCAATATTAAACTCAAGATCTTTCTTCCTCATATTAGAATAGGATTTCTATCGACTTTGTACTATTTTAAGCCTCTCCTGATTAATTAAACTTTCTCTAAAGCACCAAACACCAAATCAGGCCCTAATATTGGGGCCTCACCTGCCTCAAAAAAACCAATTGGAGACCTATATCTCCTCCCATAGAGAGCCTCAAACGGAGCTATCTGAATGCTAGAATAATAGCTGTTATTATAAGCAAACTCTATCAAGAGTAAGTGATCATCCCAGATACCTTTAAAATCGAGGACATACGCTCTCAATATGTCCTCTAAGATCTAAATGGTCCTCTCTACTTGACTATCCATCTAAGGGTAAAAGATTATACTGAGGTTAACTTGGGTACCAAGACCCTTCTGGAAGGCTTTCCAAAAGTGAGAGGTAAGATGAGTACCTCTATTAGACATGATGGATAATGGAATACTATACAACCGAAGAAAATCTTTAGGGTAGATCTTAGCGTAATACTTATCTTAATAAGAAGTATAGACTGGTAGGACATGGACTGACTTGGTCATCCTATTCATAATTACCCAAATTGAATCATGCTGACGACGAGTACAAGGTAAACCCATCATAAAGTTCATGTTCACCTTCTCCCATTTCTAAGTGGGGATACTGAACTCCTGCACCGAACGACTAGGCTTTTGGTGCTCAATCTTGACCTGCTGGAAAGTAGAGCACTTAGCTATAAACTCTAAAATATCCCTCTTCATCCCACCCCACCAATAGATTTCTCGAAAGTCGTGGTACATCTTAGTGGCTCATGGATGAATAGAGTAACGCGTGACATTTGGTTCAGCAAGAATCTGCTGTCTCAAGTCATCTACACATGGCACACATAGCCTACCCTGGCAACTCAACACACCATCTCCCCCTTGGGAGAAAACCTCTACTTTCTGGTCTCTAACAGACTCCTTCAACCTAACCAAACTAGAGTCCATATCCTTCTTTTCTTTTACTTCAGCAACCAAAGATGATTCCAACCTATTTTTTACCCACACACCACCCTCAGCTAAATCAACAAAATGGATGCCTAGTTTGGCAAGCTGATAAACTTCCTGAACTAGCTTCCTCTTTCCATCCTCAACATGAGTCACACTTACCATGGATAATCTACTAAGGGAATATACACAACATTGGCCTTTCCCGGATGATATAGAACACTTATGTCATAGTCTTTTAACAACTCTAACCACCTTCTATGATGAAGATTTAATTCTCTCTGCGAAAACACATACTGCAAACTCTTATGATCCGTGAACACATCAATATGTACCCCATACATATAATGCCTCCAAATTTTCAAGATAAACGCAACAGCTGCTAACTCAAGATCATGGGTAAGATAATTCTTTTTATGGGGTTTAAGCTATCTAGAGGAATAAGCTATGACCTTACCTCTCTGCATCAATACACAACCCAAACCCACTCTGAAAGCATCACAATAAACGACAAAATTATCTGAACCATTTGGGAAGGTCAATACTAGAGCTGAGGTGAGTTGAGTCTTCAGCTCCTGAAAACTCTTCTCACAAGAATTTGACCACTAGAACTTGACTTTTTTCTGAGTCAATATGGACATAGGGGATGTAATAGATGAAAACCCCTCAACAAACCATCGATAATAGACAGCCAAACCCAAGAAACTCATGATATCTGACTGAGAGATGGGTCTAGGCCAGTTCCTTACTATTTTGGTCTTTTGAGGATCAACTCTAATACCGTCATATGAAATAATGTAACCGAGAAAAGCTACTGACCTTAGCCAAAATTTGCACTTACTGAATCTGGTGAACAACTGATGGGCTCTAAGAGTCTGCATGATCATTTTCACTATGGGAGTAGACAAAGATATCATCTATGAAGACTATGATAAACATTTCCAATTACTGATTGAACACTCAGTTCATCAAGTTCATAAAGACTGCTAGGGCGTTTGTGACACTAAAGGACATGACTAAAAACTTGAAGTGACCAAACTGAGTTTGGAAAGTTATTTTCAGAATGTCACTTCTCTTACTCTAAGCTGATGAAAGTCGGATCTAAGGTCTATCTTAGAAAAGTAACTGTCACCCTAAAGTTGGTTGAACAAGTCATCAATTCTAGGAAATGGGCATTTTTTCTTGATTGTGACTTTGTTTAACTGACGGTAGTAGATTCACATCCTAAGACAACCATCTTTCTTACACACGAATAGGACTGGCGTGCTCTATGGGAAAATACTAGGCCTGATAAATCCCTTATCTAGGAGGTCTTTCAACCTTTATTTTAACTCTTTGAGTTCTGCTGGAGCCATACTGTATGGAGGAATAGAAATAGGCTGAGTATCTAGAAGAAGGTCTATTCCGAAGTCAATCTCCCTTTCAGGAGGGACCCTGAGAAGATCTCTAGGGAACACATCTGGAAATTCCTTTGCTACTGGAATTGGCTCAAGATTGGGACTGTCAGAAGCAGAGTCTTTGACCCACATAAGATGAGACACATCCCTCTGATATTATTTTTCTCGCTCTAAGGTATGAAATAAGTTGACCACTAGGCGCTGTGGTACTACCCCTCCACTCAAGAATTGGTTTATTTGGAAATTGAACATGAACAACTCTGTTTCTACAATCAACTAAAGCATAGCATGAATGGAGGCAATCCATGTTGAGAATGACATCAAATTAATCATCTCTAGTTTTATAAGGTTTACTAATGTGACTTTCTAAGACACTGTAACTGGGGAGTTCTTATATACCCACCGGGATACAATAAATTTACTTATTGGAGTAGATACTGAGAAAGGTTTTGTTAAGGTTTTAGGACTGACTTCAAAATTGACCGCTATATAAGGGGTAATAAAAGAAAGAGAAGCTCTAGGGTCACGTAAAGCATAAACATGTAAATGAATGACCTGCAATGTACCAGTGACCATATCAGGAGAACTTTCCTGATCTTGTCGGGTCTGAAGTGCATTGAACCTATTTGGGCACTGCCATTGGTAGCATTGGAAGCAACGCCCTATTGAGATAGGCGACCAGATTGAGCTGGGGGATGATTTTTCTGACTTTGCGATCTTGCCTAGGGAGATTCTCTGATCCTATGACCTGGCTTGCCATACCCAAAGCATACATCGCTGCCAACTCTATAAACTCCCTGATGGTTTCTATCATATTTTTGGAAAAGAGGATTTGTTTGAGCACTATTCACACTACCAGGAGACTTAGAGACTAGCGCCCTATCCTTGTTATCATTCCTAAATTTTGGTATTAGTGCACTAGTCGAAGACGGATCTGAGACTGAAGGTTTGGGGCAAAACTAAGTATGGTTACGACCCTTTAACTTCAGTTAGGTAAAGTTAAAGCTACCCATTTTAGCCCTCTTATTCTCCCTCTCTCTCTTTTTAACCTTCTGCTTCTCTATCTGCTGTGCATGGACCATCAACCTTACCAAGTTCATCTCTTTGATCAACATTACTTTCCTACACTCCTTGACCATACTATTAGATACCCCAGACACAAACTTGCTCATCCTGGACCTATTATCAGCTACTATATAAGGGGCATACCTGTCTAACCGAGTTAACTTAATGGAGTACTTCTTTACACTCATATTACCCTAGTTTAAGTTAATGAACTCTAACACCTTAGCCTTCCTCAGCTCCAATGGAAAGAATTTATCTAAGAATGTAGTAGCAAACTCCTATCACTCAATAGGTCAAGCCTCTGCACCTCTATCCCCTTTATATTGCTTAAACCATATATGAGCTATATTTTGTAGATGATAAGCAGCTAGTCATCACTCTCACTGGAAGTTACCCCTATAATGTCTGTTACCTTCTGTACCATGTCTAAGAATTCTTGTGGATCCTCTTCAGACTTAAATCCCAAAAATGAATAAGGATTCAATCTGGTGAAGTCCCAAATCCTAGTTGCGGCAGTATTAGCCACTAGGTTGGCCTAAATAGCAGTTGGTCATACATTTTAAGTTGCTATAGAGTAAGCTAGAGTAGTGAATGCAGCTCTGAACTCTACATGAGAAACATGCTCATTTAGGGGATCTTTATGAACGAGCAAAGGTGCTGGATGGTTTTCGGTTCTTCTTCCATTAGTGTTCCTAGGAGGCATGTTTTGTAAACAGAAGGAAGAGTTTAATTAGATAGAGAGTTTAACTTGAGCTCCTGCTCATTCACATGATATAGACACTGAAAGAAGGGAAACTTTTCTTAAATTTCTTATAGCATCTTGACCATAAGTGTGGCGCGCTACACACCCATTCATAAGACTCTACTCAACGCGACTATCAGACTCCCTAGGATACTTTAAAACCTTAGGTTTTGATACCAAGTTTCTAATTCCCTGAGAGTACACCCTGGATGCCACATGATGCTTACAGTCCTGTGAGACCACAAGATAACTCATGAGCTGGTACCTGTTGAAACCACTAGATAAAACTAATAAGCAACAGATGTGGAATTTTAACTAAAATACCAAAAGGTTTTAATAATTGAAATTAATGCAGATAACAATTGTATGAAGTGTAATAAGAACTGGAAAATAACTAACTGACTGAAAGTGCCTGAAAGCCTCTATTAAATGGAATAAAAGAGTTAATGGGACTGGCCCAAACTAACTCCAAAACTGTCTGACAATAAAGGAAATAATGAAATACTGTAATAGCTAAATAAAGATCATGTCCTCGATAGATGAGGACTCACCACAATAGCTGCTACTAATAGACAGATCTGTCTAAGTACGATCGGGAATCCAAGTGTCTGAACCTACAATATAAGACATCATAGTGCAAAAAAAGAGTACGCGGTTAGTACATTTGAATGTACTGGTATGCTAAATGGGGTTAGGCTACTATGCATGGGTTCATACTCATGAGTATTAACTACAGAAGGTAAAGCATGAGATACTGAGTGTAAATGCATAAAATGTAAAGACTAAAAATGCATGACCACTTATAAAGGAAATACTAAAATAGTATGTAGACTGAGTTACTGAAATCTGATAGTTAAATAACTGGTGACTATATGCTATGGTCAAGTAAGACTGAACTAAACTCTGAACTGAGTGCTAAAACTGAAAATGTGTGAGCTTTCATATAACCGATATGCCCCAATATTGACTGATTTAGAGCCTAACCTGTAACCCTAGTTGGAAGGGTGTTAGTACCATGCCATGGGTTACTAACAATGGTTGGGTCCACCCTAATCTGGCAGGAAGACTCATGGAATATAAGTATATGTCCACCCTAATCTGACAGGAAGACTTTACAACCTATGCTGGCTATATAGTCCTGTAACTCAAGGACTGCTACTAGTGGTCTCACCCTTATCTGGCAGGAATTCCCCCATCCCTGAGTTTTCTCGGTGCTGAATCCTACTCCCAACTGAACCGACACTGATCACTAGACTATACTAAGCTTGAATGAACTCACACCGATTCTATTAATTGATCGAATATTACTATTTGGGATACTACGGGGAGCATTCTATTGTGATTGGAACTAAGTAAACAACTAATTTTAGGTATTCAATACCCCAGGACTCGATAACATTGACAATGGGACCATATCATCACCTTAAAAGCATAACAAATAGATCGTTATGCACAACTTGTTCACATAGACATTTTGTCAAACACTTCGGGAGCACAATTCTTATACATGAAGATGAACAACATAGGAATATCATGACTACCATATTCAACTTACAATTCAAGGGTTTGACATGAGGGATTACATCAGTCCACATACATACTACTTTATTTACATGGAACTTATATTTTTCTTTTGAAACCCCATAACAACACATACATGAACACAATTTCAATTTATAACATATGAAACATAAATTAAGTTTTAAAAAGGATTTCTTGAACTCCAAGGGTGGAAGGAACCCAAGGAAAAACATCTAACATATCTTGATTGTTGAATTCGTAAGAGTTGTTGGCGATTTCTTGAAGCTCAGACTTGAATTTGTTGAACCTAAGGCTTTGTCCTTGAGAGGATTTGTGAAAGATGAGTGAGTTTTGCCCTTTCTAATCTTTAATTTTGTGTTTTTGGGATGTATTATGGTGGGGAAAAGACTTAACTACCCCTCTAGACCCATAATTGATTGGTAAAAAATATGCCCAGTAACGTTACAACCTATGCACTGCATTTATCTTTGACGTGATGGGCATTGCACCGTATTGTTGGCCAATGCGACGTGTCCTAATCACATTGGGTTGCTATTTCTGTCATCCAAACATGCCTCAAATGTCGTTCAAAAAATCCAAAACTCACCCGAGAAGAACTATAGACAACCCTGATCATGAATTAACTTAGAAACCAACTTTATGAGGCTGAGATAGTCAATAGTAAAATCATCAAAGTTTTGAGGCAAAAAATGAAATTAAGTCTTCAACACTTAGCTACATTTTTGAGGTCTTAGGCCTCTCATGTATTCTTAAGGAGCTGAATTTTACTAGGAAGCATACGGGGTATTACACTATTATTATCCTATGTTTCTTGTGGAAAATAAGAAATACAATTATACAAGGAGGTGCCTATCAAGAAAGAAAGATCATTTGGGAAATCAATTACACTATTGCCAAGTTTATAAAGCTTAGATTCAGAATGGAGATTGCAAGAAGAAAATGGGTCAACAAAGTTGATGAGCTATAGATATACAGAGTATCTACCTCTTTTAAGATGGTTAGACAGATACCTCCTAAGACTGGTAGGCTAAAGAGGAACACTAATGGTGTATCTAAAAGTAATCCTGGTCCTAGTTTTATTACATTCTGCATTAGGGACCAAAATGGTGATCTAGTGGTGGAAGGAGGCTCCAAAATAAAGGACACCACTAGTTTGGAGGTAGAAGCTATAGCTATCAGGGAATGTCTAAAGTACTGCAGATTAAACTTTAGCAATCAGAAAATACTAGAAAGTGACTCTCAGACTATGGTGGAAATTCTTAATATGAAATTGGAGGTCCCTTGGAGTGTGGAGATAGTGGTCAACTCCATTAAATCACTAATGGGAACTATGTTAGTTAGAGGGGTACATTCCCTCAAGGGAAGGTAACATTCTAGCTGACTTTTTACTAACCTAATGTTTGATTTTGCATGTGATTTTGAATATAATAGATTGGAACAAGTACAAGTGAAAGAAAGAGTTATCATTGACTTAGAAGAGATTGGAACCCCAAAAATTAGATGAATCAATCATGAAATATGAAGAAACTAACAGTTGCAGCAAGTACAAAATACATTACATTATTCAATAACGGAGATAGAAACAAAACAAAGTTGTCCGTAAAAGGACTCAATGACTATATGCACACACATGGAGTAAAAGTAAAGAAATACCTGGAGACTACAACTGGTACCAACTTACCATCTTGTGTGTGCACATGTATCTCACGTTATTTAATAAATTTTAAAAGCTATTATTCATGAGAAATATGAAAGATGTGTCTTGAAAAAACAACATAATTTACTTTGGACCAAAAAGACACAAGGAACTACTTTAACATTAAATTATTGTAGTCGATCGGTTAAGATTTAATGACAGCCTCCTATAACTAATAGGAGTTCAACGTGTTCAAAATTTTGTAATATATGTTTCCTATTTTATCAACTTTTTTTCCGGATATGTTAGAGTATATACCAAATAATAATAATAATAATAATTTAGTTGTAACAATAAAAAAGCGAATATTTTCACAGAAAATATTTTTTAGAAGCAATATCCAAAATTGTGCTCTAACTCATAAAGTTTTATAACATGGAAAATACTCGTAAGCCTAAAAAAAGTTGGACTTGGAATTACACGACATCATGAAGAAACAAATAATTGCATTTCTTAATGACGATAAATTAGATGACAAAAAAATAATTTAAAAAATAATATTTTAATATAATTTGGTCAAGTGTCCTATATATTAGAAAACTATCTTAAAATGCAAAATCTATTGAGAGCATAATCTTCCTAAAAAATTATTTAACGCCGACTATATTGTGAATCATATTTTATTATTTGTGGAAAAAATAGATCATCAATATTTAAAAGTTTAAGGCTTTGCTATCAAGAAAGGATCAACTGGAAGAAGTCTTTTCAATAAGAAAGTAATTTTCATCCAGAAAGATAATTCTAAGCAAAATTAGTGTATAAAATCTCTAACTATATTTATTGTATACGTGACATTCACAATCAACTTGAAACATCTGTAAATATATGCTACCACGTTAACAATAAATATTACTGAAACTGACAATTGTGCTAGTAATATTTTTCTTTTTTTGTTTCTGCTACTAAAAAAGCTAACATTAAAATAATTGAGTTAGAGCAAAGTGAGGGATTAAAAGGCAACCAAATAGTGAGGTGGTCATTTAAATTTCTCCGTATATTCCTTTTGTCTTTTTCTTTGGTATTTCATCTTTCAGTCATTCCGAAGGTTACTACCTTGACATTAATGAGGTGATTATCTTGCCATTAATTATCTTTTAGCTAGTGCTAAAGACTAAAAGCTCATAGCTACTTTATATATCTAAACAACGCAACTACTGATGAGATTTGATTGATATATATGGTCTCTCCTACATTGAGTTTACTTAAAGTGACTAAAAGAAAATTAGGAATTAAAGTTATTCTCCTAAATCAAATCTTATAACAAAAATGTAAATAGAATTATAAACTAAAAGTATTATCAGTTCAACAATTAATAAGGTGATCAAAAGTAAGTTCCTTACTTGCTTTCAAGGAATTAAAAGAGAAGAATATCTCTAAAGCTAATTTGTCTTTAAAGATTTGTTCTGCAATATCGTATTTTTACTATCATCTTCATCAATCTTCAACATTCTTATATAGTCAATATTAATGCACCTAGAAAACAAATAATAAATGTTATTAGCGTATTTTCTTGACATATAAAAATAAAATATTTTTCAAGCAAAACATCTAAGAAGTGGTGGAATCAAAAGAGGAAAAAGGGTAATATTGTTTTTAAAGAAAATTTTGGCAAAGAATTTTTTTTTTTACCTCTTCACTTTGTAAGACCCCGTAGAATCCTAGCTTAACTCATCCTTTAGAGCATGAACAGAGGTCCCAGACTTAAAAATTTCAGCAAAGTATTTATACTTGGAATCATTGTAGCCTTCGTAATTTAGCGATCTTATTTTGCGACCCTTATGACCTTAAAATGTCGATCCTTGGATTGAATCATGATCAGGTGTGTCAATAGGTCACTTCGGGTGAGTTTTGAATTTTTGGAACCTCGTTTGAAACATGTTTGGGTGACCAAAATAGTAAGTCGACGTGTCGCGTCACCCATCGCGTCAACCAGGATTTTGTCACCAGTCTTCAGTGCAACTTCCAGTGAGCCAATGCGATATCGACGCGTCGATCCTTGATGTGGTGCGTCGCTCAATGTGTCCCTGAGCACATTTTCAATCATTAAAAATCTGTGTCCATAGGGGTATTTGGGTCATTTTCTCATCCTTAATCAACCCCAAAATTACGATATTAACTACTCTAAAGGCAAAATCCCTCATTCTCTCTCAAATTTACTTAGGAACAAACCCTAGGGCATTCAAATTTCAAGACCAATCTTCAAGAACAAACCATCAATCTTCACGAATTTAATTACAAGGGTATGTTAGGTATTCATTCATGGGTTCCTTTCACCCATGAAGTCCAAGAACCCCTTTTAAAACTATAAGTTTATGATTTCATGATTTATATGTGGGAATTGGATTGTGTTCATGTGTGAATTGATGTTTGGAGTTTAATTTCATGATTTATGACAAGTTTCATGAGAACTAGATAATTGTGGGTTGATTTATGTGATCTTTATTTTGAACTCTTAAACTACAAGTTGAATGTAGTAGCCATGATATTATTACATGTTTATTGATATATGAAATAACCATGCTCCCCAAGTGTTTGTTAAAATGCTTATGTGAATTGACAAGTGAAAGCTTGATATGTTGTTATGTGATTCCATTCATGCACAAGCTCATGTATATCAAGTATTTGACAAAATGTCTAAATAAATGCATTGTTAGTAAGCAAGTATTTTTATACTTTTAAGGTTATGCTATGTTTTACTTTCCATGCTATCGAATCCTGGGGGTATTCAATACCCGAAAATCTAGTTGTTGACCTAGAGCTACAATAGCTATAGAATAGTCTTAGAAATATCACGATTAGTAGTATTCAATCAGTACAGAACTCAGTGTATTCAGTCAGATATCAAAACTCAGTGAAATCAGTCTAGTTCAGCCAATTCATACGATTAGTAATAGTTTAGTCCATCCTAGTATCGTTTATAAATCAGTCCAGTGTCAATTCAGTTGAGAGTAGAATTTAGCACCGTGTGAACCCAAGGATGGGGACTTACCTGCCATTAGAGGGTGTGATCCATAGAAGCAGTCCTTGTATTCCAAAACTGCATAGCCAGCGTAGGTTGAGACATCAACCTGCCAGTTGAGGGTTGATGAGGTGTCTTACCTGCCAGTTGAGGGTACCACCATTATTATTCAGAGTACTTGCCAGATGAAAGTGACCCAGCAACTTATCTTTACCTATAGCACGATACTGATACCCTTCCAACTGGGGTTATAGGTTGGACCCTAAATCAATTTGAAGAGGGGCATATTGGTTAGATGATTACCTCTCACAGTTTTAGTTTCAGTTTCATTCTTAGTATAGAACCTAGTTCAGTTCTACAGAACTAGGACTATCTGACACAGACACCCAGCTTAGTATAAAACTCAATTTAGTCTTGCAGAATCAGGACTGTCAGAAATAGTCACCCAACCAATAATAATACAGTTATCAGTGAACTCAGATATCAGTCATTCAGTTATCAGAACTCTGTACCCTGTGTTAATATAATCTCAGTTACAGTATAAGTAATTATGTGTATAGTATTGCATAATTAGTATTTACAGCAGTTTCATATATATATATGTACTCTCATTCAAATATATTCATGTTATTCATTTAGTTATCATTAAAGCATATGAACCCATGCATTCAGCCTTACCTCGCTTATCATACCAATACATTCAAAGTATTGATGCATACATTTCTTTTGCGCTATAATGTCTTATATCATAGGTTCATACGCACAGGCTCCTGATCGTACTTAGTAGCCCATCTTTTTAGAAGCAGACTTAGTGGTGAGTCCTCATTGTTTGAGGACAGAGATGTTATTTTTGTATATTTTTAGTAGTCAGAGTTAGTTAGGGGCTTGTCCCATCAACTCCACCTTCAGACAGTTAGAGTCTTTCAGACTAGATTATTTCAGATAGATGCTCAGTTTTCAGTATTTATATACCAGTTTTGTTTTCAGTTATGAACCTTATGGTAGATTCAACCTAATTTTTGCATTATTATAGTATTACTACTCAGTTATTACAGTAGGTACCAGTCATGGGTTAGCTTATAGTCCTTCGGGATATGAGCATTGTGTGATGTTCGGGGTGCAGACTTGAGGTGTTACAAACTTGGTATCATATCCTAAGGTTAAATAGAGTCCTATTAAGTCTGAAAGTCGCATCTAGTAGATTCTTGGGCATAGGTGTATAGCGTGCCACATTTATGAACAAGAGGCTATGAGGAATTTTAGGAAAAGTTTCCCTTCTTTCAGTATTCATATCGTGCGAGTGATCATGATCTTAAGTTAAACTCTCTGTCTAATTCAAGTTTTCTTTCCATTTATAGAATATGCCTCCAAAAAAGACTAATAGAATAAGAATGGAAAATCAGCCAGTACCTCCGCCCGTTCAGCCAGATTCTCTAGATGAGTATGTTTCCCATGCAGAATTCAGAGTAGTTTTCACCACTCTAGCTCATTCTGTGGTAGCCCAAAATGAACATTAAGATGTCGTTTAGACAAACCCAGTGGCCAATACTTCTGCAACTAGAATTTGGGACTTCACCTGAATGAATCCTCCATTATTTACAGGGTCTAAGTCAGATGAAGACCCATAGAAATTACTTGATCAGGTGCAAGAAGTCACAGATATTATGAGAGTGACAGCTACTGAGAGTGTTGAGTTAGCTACATATTAGTTGCAGGATGTGGCCTGCTCATGGTTCAAGCAGTGGAAGGTAAAGAGTCTCGCAGATGCAAGGCCCATAGAATGGAAGAGTTTGCTACTACTTTTCTAGATAAGTTCTTCCTATTGGAGTTGAGGGAAGTAAAGGTTTTGGAGTTTATTAATCTGAAGCAGTGCAACATAACTGTGAAAAATTATTCTCTCAAGTTTACTCAGTTAGCCAGATACTCTCCTCATGTGGTAGGAGATAGCAAATCTAAGGTGAGTAAGTTTATGCGGAGTGTGTCTAACAATGTGGTCAAGTAGTGTAGAACTACAATGCTAATTAAGGAGATGGACATATCTAGGCTTATAGTCCATACACAGAAGATAGAAGAGGCTAAGAACAAAGAGAAGGAGAGTGATAACAATGGGTATAGAATAGGTAGCTTTAACTTCACTCAGCCTATCTCAGTTTTGCCTAAAATCTATAGTTCTAGCTCTGTCCTCAGTCAGTGATATAGTGCCAAAATTTAGAGATAGCAATAAATATAGGGCACCAGGACCTAAACCCTACGGTAGTATTAGCAGTGCTCGAATAAATCCTCTTTGCCAGAAGTATGGAAAAAACCATCAGGGTGTCTGCAGAGCTGACAGCGATGTGTGTTTCAGATGTGGCAAGCCAGGTCATAGAATTAGAGATTGTCCTCAATTTGGTTCTCAGGGTCAGTACAATCATCTTTTATCTCAGTCTAGTCTCCTAAATCAGCAGGGTGCCGCTTCCAGTATCACCAATGGGTAGCACCCAAATAGACTCTATGCACTCTAGTCCTGACAGAATTAGGAAAATTCTCCTAATGCTAGGAGCTTCTTTGTACTTTGTAACTCTTTATATAGCTATTGACTTTAGAGTCAATCCTGAAATCCTAGCAGAGACTTTCTTAGTCTCTACCCTAGTGGGTAAATCTATCATAGCCCGATGGGTATACAAAAACTGTCCGATTATGGTATCTCAGAAAGTCACTTCCATAGACTTAGTAGAATTAGAGATGATGGATTTTGATGTTATTCTCGATATGGATTGGCTTCATTCATGCTATGCTTTGGTTGACCGCAAAAACAGAATTTTCCATTTTTAGTTTCCAAATAAACTTTTCCTTGAATGGAGGGGTAGTACTTCAGCACTTAAGGGTCAATTTATTTCTTACCTAAGGGCGATAAAAATGATATCCAAGGGTTGTGTTTATCTTCTTGTTTGAGTTAAGAATTCTAATTTCGATACTCCTAGTCTTGAGTTAGTTCCAGTAGCATGTGAATTTCCTGATGTGTTTCTCGAAGATGTTCTCGAGGCTTCTCCCAAATGGGAAATTGACTTCAAAATAGACCTTCTTACCGATACTCAGGCTATATCTATCTTGCCATACAGAATGGCTCCAGAAGAACTCAATGAATTAAAAAATAGTTGAAGGATCTCCTAGATAAAGGATTCATCAGACCTAGTGTATCCCATTGGGGTGCACCAGTTCTATTCGTGCGTAAGAAAGATGGTTCTCTCAGAATGTGTATTAACTACCTTTAGTTGAAAAAAGTCACAATCATGAACAAGTATCCACTTCCCAGAATCGATGACTTTTTTGACCAACTTCAGGGTCCCAGCTACTTTTCAAAGATAGACCTAAGATTAGGCTATCATCATCTCAAAGTCAGAGAATGTGACATTTTAAAAATAGCTTTCAAAACTCGATATGGTCACTTCAAATTCCTAGTCATGTCATTTGGTCTTACCAATACTCCAGCAACTTTTATAGACTTGATGAACTATGTGTTCAAGCAGTACTTAGACATGTTCATCATAGTCTTTATTGATGACATTCTTGTCTACTCTCACAGTGAAAGTGATCATTCAGACAATCTCAGAATAGTATTACAAACTCTCAGAGGCAATCAGTTGTTCTCCAAATTTAGTAAGCTCAAATTTTGGCTAAGGTAAGTAGCTTTCTTTGGACATATAGTTTCCAGTGATGGCATTAGAGTTGATCCTCAAAAGATCAAAGAAGTAAAAAATTGGTCCAAGCCTATCTCTCCATCAGATATTAGGAGTTTCTTAGGTTTCGTTGGCTATTACCAATGGTTTGTTGAAAGATTTTTGTCCATTTCATCCCCCATGTCTGGATTGAATCAGAAGAAAGTCAAATTTCAGTGGTCAGATTCTTATAAGAAGAGTTTTTAGGAGTTAAAGACTTGGCTCACTACAGCCTAGTTTTGACTTTACCAGATGGTTCAAATAGGTTTGTGGTATATTGTGATACTTCTAAAGTTGGTTTGGGGTATATTTTGATGCAGAGAGGTAAGGTCATAGCCTATGCCTCTAGACTGCTTAAGCCCTATTAAAAGATTACCCCATTCATGATCTTGAGTTTGCAGCTCTAGTGTTTGCCTTTAAGATTTGGAGGCACTATTTGTGTGGGGTTTCTATTGATGTGTTCATAAACCATAAAAACCTGTTGTATGTATTTTCTCAAAAAGACATGAATCAGAGAAGGTGGTTAGAGTTGTTGAAAGATTATGACATGAGTGTTCTGTATCATCTGGGCAAGGCCAATGCAATGGCTGATACTTTCAGTAGGATTTCTATAAGTAGTGTTACCCACGTAAAAGATGCTAAGAAGAACTTAGTTCAAGAAGTTCACCAGCTTGCCCGACTAGGTGTCCGCTTAGTCAATTCAGCAGAGGGTAGCGTATGGGTGCAGAATAGTTTGGAATCATCTCTGGTTTCTGAAGTAAAAGAAAAGTAGGACAGGAATCCCAGTATAGTTAAACTGAAAGAGTCAATTAGAGATCAGAAAGTAGAGGTTTTTCCCCAAGGGGGAGATGATGTGTTATGTTGCCAGGGTAGACTATGTATGCTATGTGTAGATGGTGTGAGATAGAGGATTCTTGCAAAAGTGCATAATGCACGCTACTTAATTCAGCCAGGTGCCACCAAGATGTACCGTAATGTACGGGAAGTCTATTGGTGGAGTGGGATGAAGAGAGATATTATAGAGTTTGTAGTTAAGTTTTCAACATGTCAGCAGGTTAAGATCGAGCATCAGAAGACAAGTAGATCTATGCAGGAGTTTAGTATTCCCACTTGGAAAAAGGAAGAGGTGAACATGGATTTTGTGATGGGTTTGCCCCCTACTCGTTGCCAGCATGATTCGATTTGGGTCATTGTAGATAGAATGACCAAATCATCTTATTTATTACCATTTCATACCTCTTATTCAGTTGAGGATTACGCCAAGCTCTATGTTAGAGAGTTGGTAAAATTTCATAGAGTTCCATTATCCAAATTTCATAGAGTTCCATTGTCCATCATTTCAGATAGCGGTACGCAGTTCACCTCTCATTTCTGGAAAGCCTTCCAAAAGGGTCTTACCACCCAAGTTCACCTCAGTATGGACTTCTATCCTTGGATAGATGGTCAAGAAAAAAGGACCATTCAGACTTTAGAATATATGTAAGAGTGTGTGCCATTGACTTTAAGGGTAGTTGGGATGACCACTTGCCCTTGATTGAGTTCGCGTATAATAATAGTTGTCATTCCAGTATTCAAATAGCTCTATTTGAGGCACTTTATGGGAGAAGATATAGATCTCCCATTGGTTGGTTCAAAGTAGGTGAAGCCACAGTAGTAGGGCCTGACTTGGTATTTGATACCTTATAAAAAGTTCAGCTAATCAGGGAAAGGCTTAAGACAGCTCATAGCTGACAGAAATCATATTCAGATCTGGGAAGAAAAGATCTAGAGTTTGAGATTGGTAATTATGTGTATTTGAAAATCTCTCCTATGAAGGGAGTGAAGAGATTTGGAAAGAAAGGGAAGTTCAGTCCTCGATATATCGGTCCTTACGGAATTCTCAACCATTTTAGAAAGGTAGCTTATGAGCTTGAGTTGCCTTTAGACGTAGCTTCAGTGCACCCAGTATTTTATGTCTCCCTGATAAAGAAGTGCATAGGTGACCCAATAATTGTAGTCTCTGTAGAGAGCATTGATGTCCAGAAAAACCTCTCATATGAGGAAATCCCAATCAAAATTCTTGATTATTATTTTCACAGACTGAGGAATAAATAAGTTCCTTTAGTCAAAGTTCTTTGGTGGAATCAGTCCGTTGAGAGAGCTACTTGGGAAGTAGAAGTAGAGATGCGGACCAAGTATCTTCACCTCTTTTCTGCAAACTCAGACTCAACTCAAGATAACAGTTTTTCTTGAATTAACTTAGTTCCATGCTCAGATTACCTTTACAAACTCAGTATCGGTTTCAGTTGCATAGCATTCTCATATCATGCATATCATCATAAAATAGCTCAATCATGTGTCATGTCTTTAGAATTCAGTCATGCTTTAGTTATGCATGTCCAGTATGAAAACTTAGTATGTCAGTAGTCTCAGTCATGTAATCATCCTTCAGTTGTGCGTGATTTAGTATATAAACTCAGTCTATCAGTATTCTCAACTTAGTCAGTCTAATTTAAAGAAGAATATTCCCAAGAGGGAGATATTGTAAGACCCCTCAGAATCCTAGATTAACTTAGTCTTTTAGATCATGAAAAGAGGTCCCAGACATAGAAATTTCAGCTAAGTGTTTACACTTAGAATTATTTTAGCCTTCATAATTTGGTGATCTTATTTTGTGACCCTTAAGACCTAAAATGTCGATCCTTGGAATGAATCATGATCAGGTGTGTTAATAGGTCACTTTGGGCGAGTTTCCAATTTTCCGAACCATGTTTGAAACATGTTTGGGTGACCAAAACAGTGAGTCGACATGATCTCAATCTATCGCGTCGCGATGCCCATCGCGTAGACCAAGATTTTATCACAAGTATTTAGTGCAAATTCTAGTGATACAATGTGATATCGATACGTCGCCTTGGCTGTCACATTGACCCTAGACACAGCACAAAGCTCAACGTGTCCCTAGAAATGTTTTCAGTCATTAAAACTCCGCGTCTATAGGGGTATGTGGGTCATTTTCCCACCCTTAATCAGCCCCAAAAATATGAGATTAACCTACTCTAAAGGTAAAATCCCTCATTCTCTTTCAAATTTACTCAAGAACAAACCCTAGGACATTCAAATTTCAAGACCAATCTTCAAGAACAAACCATCAATCTTCACGAATTTAATTACCAAGGTATGCTAGGTGTCCATTCATGGGTTTCTTTTACCCATAAAGTCCAAGAACCCTTTTTAAAACTACAAGTTTATAATTTCATAATTTACATATGGGAATTAGATTGTGATCATGTGTGAATTGATGTTTGGAATTTAATTCCATGATTTATGACAAGTTTCATGAGATCTAGATAATTGTGGGTTGATTTATGTGATCTTCATGTTGAACTCTTGAACTTTAAGTTGAATGTAGTAGCCATGATATTATTACATGTTTATTGCTATATGAAATAACCATGCTCCCCAAGTGTTTGTTAAAATGCTTATGTGAATTGACCAGTGAAAGCTTGACATATTGTTATGTGATTCCATTCATGCGCAAGTCATGTATATCAAGTGTTTGACAAAATATCTAAATAAATGCATTATTAGTAAGAAAGTATTTTTATGCTTTTAAGGTTATGCTATGTTTTACTTTCCATGCTATCGAATCGTAGGGGTATTCAATACCCAAAAATCTAGTTGTTGACCTAAATCTATAGTAGTTAAGAATAATCTCAGAAATATCACGATCATTAGTATTCAGTCAGTACAGAACTTAGTGTATTTAGTCAGATATCAAAACTCAATAAACTCAGTCCAGTTCAGTCAGTTAACACGATCGGCCTAGTACAGTTTAGAAATCAATCCAGTATCAATTATGTTGGGAGTAGGATTTAACACCGAGTGAACTCAAGGATAGGGACTCACCTGCCAGTAGAGGGTGTGATCCTTAGAAGCTGTCCTTGTATTACAGAACTACGTAGCCAACATAGGTTGAGACATCAACCTGCCACTTGAGGGTTGATGAGGTGTCTTACCTGCCAGTTAAGGGAACCACCATTCTCATTCAGATCTCCTACCAGATGAGGGTGACTCAACAACTTATCTTTACCTGTGGCATGGTACTGACACCCTTCCAACTGGGGTTATAGGTTGGACCCTAAATCAATTCATAGGGAGGAATATCGGTTAGATGATTACCTCCCACAATTTTAGTTTCAGTTTCAGTCTTAGTATAGAACTTTAATTAGTTCTACAGAACTAGGATTGTCAGACACAGTCACCCAGCTCAGCATAGAACTCAGTTTAATTCTACAAAATTAGGACTGTCAGAAATAGTCACCCAGCCAACAGTAATACAGTTATCAGTGAACTCAGATATCAATCATTCAGTTATCATAACTCCATATCTAGTGTTAATATGACCTCAGGTACAGTATACGTAGTTATGTGCATAGTATTGCATAAACAGTATTTACAACAGTTTAATGTATACATGTACTCTCATTTAGATATATTTATGTTACTCAGTCAGTTATCGTTCAAGCATATGAACCCATGCATTCAACCTTACCTCGCTTAGCATACCAGTACATTCAAAGTACTGACGCATACCTTTCATTTGCGCTATAATTTCTTATATCATAGGTTCAGACACACGGTCTCCTAATCGTACTTAGTAGCCCAACTTATCCGCAGCAGACTTAATGCTGAGTCCTCATTGTTTTAGGATAGAGTTGTTATTTTAGTATATTTTCAATAGTCAAAGTTAGTTAAGGGCTTGTCTCATCAACTCCACATTTAGACAGTTAGAGGCTTTCAAACTAGATTATTTCAAATAGATGCTCAGCTTTCAATATTTATATACTAGTATTTGATTTCTGTTATTAACCATATGGCATATTCAACCTTACTTTTGCATTATTACAGTGTTATTACTCAGTTATTGTAGCAGGTACTAGTCATGGGTTAGCTTGTGGTCCTTCAGGATTATGAGCAACGTGTGACGTCTGGGGGCAGACTGAGGGTGTTACACACTTACGTCTTCCCTTTCTTTAATTTTCAGCTCTTCTCCAACTAGTAATAGCATTTATGGCATGCATTAATCAAATTTTTGAAAAATAAAAAATAAATATAGGGCTAGATCATCAATTAATTACATAAAGTAACTATCAGTCATATGAAAAGATAAAATGAACTTTAACTTTGAGCTATCAATCATATGCAAAGACAAAAATGGACATATCCAGTTTATTCAGTGGTGTTTGAAGCAAAGACAATAAAAAGTTGAATAATTTCTTTTCATCTGCCAAAACCTTAGTGTATTTGTTGACAAGCATGTATCCGATGAAATAGTTTAAGTGGGCACAAACTAATTCGGAACAATACCACTTTGCATGTATTTTTTCTTACTATTTAAACAATTCTATCAAAAATGAAATTGATATATAACGAAAAACTATACAAATGTCCAAATGTGATTTCGCACGTAGACAGAAAATGAGAGATAGAGGAGGAATAATCTTCATATGTTTTATTTGATGAAAATTGTGAACATTTATAACATGAAAAATGATTCTAGAGTATGTCCTAATATGTAATCTTTCTTTTTCAAAATCAAAACAACATTTATTAGTTCTTCCTCATGGCGCAAAATTCTTTACGTGTTAGATTTGTGTGGACAGTAATCCCTGAACTTTGGCCAGCTTGCACAACTATTCTGTAATTAATCCATATTTTGTTGGACTCTCTCCCATAGAACAATTCCATATTTGTCATTGAACAAAATCTACTCTTTCAACTAGAAACTATAAGAAGAATGATTCTCGTTCTGATCTTTTCTTTTTTGCAGACTTGTATGTGACATCAAGAACTATTGTGATAAATCTATCTCGTTGAGCTATTTTAAAATCATCATTATCATTTGACAAATTGAATTTAGTGAAAAAATGGATTTTTTGGTTCTCTGTGACTGTCTTCAATGTGAGAAATCATTCATTTGGCCGATAATCTCAACATTTCTTCAAAAATTTTATGTGAAACCTACAAAAAAAGTCTCACACACATGAAATGTTTTTTGAAATGACAGACACAGAAACAGAAAACAAAAATAAGCTATTGAAGGAGTTGATTTCTCAAATGATCACTCAACAAATAGTTATTATCTTAAAAGATATCATTCTTCTTGATTCCAATAATTTTTCAATAAAGAATGATAAAAATATTTTTCTTAATCAGAAAAAAATCCAAGAAGAAATCCTTTGATATATCTTAATTAAACCTTAAATTGATATTTGACAATATATTATTTTTTTAGTAGCACTTCTCTGAAAATAATTTTATTTCATAACTTGTATGAACTGACAAAATTTAAAATCGCTCTAAGCTGAGCTGTGTCACATACCTGTTTTATTAAAGGCTTTTGGCTTAAAATTTGATGGATACATGAGATTTGAACTCATTGAATGTCTTATTCTATTTTATTGTTCCATTTATCATAAATTGATGAAGCTAAGCATAAGAAAATCTTACCAATGATCAGGGTTCTATGTACAGAAGCAAAATGTCACATAGGCTTGAGAACTGATGAAGATTTTTATCATAAAATTCTTTAGATTTTGCAGACACAACTTTCATGAAGAACATGACTAAGAACAAAGGCGGGTACAAGCATCTTGATCTAAAGATGTACGCTAATGTAATCCAACATATTATTGCTCTTTTCATGGGCTCGCCTTCACCTCCATGCCCGATTCTTTCAGCTAATCCACACACTATAATTTTTACATATTGCGATCAACTTTATGATCATCAACGGCAAAACCTAGGTAATTTTTTTATCCCGAGCCATCTTCTCTTTGTTTAGTTTTGCTTGTTCGAAAAGGCTTCTATACAGTATGTGAGATAGATGGAGTATATGCATCTGACATAAATTCAAGAATAAATTTGAAATATTGTAAATTTAACTCGAATCATAGAGAACAGTTCTCAAAATCATTTGATGACCTCTTTATCCTCTAATCAAATGTCAACGAAATAATTAACTTCTGATATGAAGAAAAAAACTTACTTTAAGGTTTCATACTAAAAAAAAATATATGCATCTGACATTTCAAGAACAAATTCAAAACATAGTAAATTTACCTCAATAATTCTCGAAATTTTCTAATGGCCTCTTTATTCCCCAATCAAACGCCAATGAACTGATTAATTCTAATATGAAGAAAAAAAACTCACATTAAGATTTCATGCTAAAGAACAAACATGTGCGTCAACCATAAGTTTAAGAATAGATTTAAAATATAGTAAAATTTTCTCAAATCATAAAAAATAATTATTGGAATCGTAATAATGTGAAGACAAATTCCTTTTCGGAGGCTTGCAACAACGTTTGTATGTAGGTGTTTGGGACAAACTGTTTGACTCCTAATGGGATTGATTAGGTCACTATTTTGTGAATTTTATTTTACAGAATAATCATAAAATAATTTAAGAAAAAAATATAAAGAGATAGTTTTGTCTATTATGAAGAATTTTAATGAGGGGCAAAAAGTTCAAATAACTTTTCTAAGGGTCTTCACACTTTTAATATATATATATATATATATCAGCAATTGACAATGGAAGTGAATATACCTACTGTTGGAAATGAATTCCTTTAAATTGGGATATTGATGGTCTAAGTATTCAAATAATAGATATATCAACTCTAAATAGGAAATCTCTAGATATAAATAGGAAGAATCAATAGCACCTAAAAAGACTCAGACCTTGAGGTAGTATAGGTGGAGGTATTAGCTTTCATAGAAGCTCACCCACCGAACTAAATATAGGATGAAAAGTAAACTAAATATGAGAGAATTAACTTAGAATGGTGGCAAAGCTATTGAATCAGTTCGGTCACAGAGCAGCAAGTGGAATAGGAACTTCAACAATGGTCGAGAAGCTAAAGGGAAATCAAGAGGCGGATGAGTAGACAACTTTCCTAATCTGACCTAATGTTTATATTTTTGCTTAATATTTGTTTCTTTTGGATCTAGGTCACGCAACTTGTTTTGATGTAAACATAGATCTTTTCGTTTTATCAAATGGGCTTTAGCTGGACTTTTATTTTATAAAAATAAATAGAAAGATATTTTAATAAATAATGTAAATAAGATAATATAGAAATAATATCATTACCTCTGAAATCATCATTTATAATTAATGATGGAAAAAAACCCAACAATGTCATGTACAACAACAGGAGAACAACTGTTAACAATGTAAAAAAAAGTCAAATAATAGAGTTTACTTTTAAAAATGCCTAGTTCAAGGGATGTGCCCATCAGATAGATTGAGACATAAGATTGACACTGGTGGGAATTCAAGATAGTATATGGGTTGTGAATCTCCATAGGCCCTATTTTGGGATCATTAAGGCTCGATATGTGTATAAAAAATTCATGGGATGACTTTCATCCATTCACTTCATCATTTAGTGTATTTGTTTATCATGTATTATTTTTATGTGTTACTTGTCGTGTATTTAGCTTCTATCCATATTTTTGTGCATGCTTGTCCTTTTTGTTTATATATATATATATATATATATATATATCATTTAGGAATTTTTTTTTTAGTAGGTTGCATGATCATAGTATTTCTTTACTTATCTTGTTTTTCATATTGCTCAGTTGGAATATCGTACCTACTAAATATAAGTGGACCACACTCACTCCTAAGGTTCCCTTTTAATACAGATCCTAGTACGAGTACAAAGCATAGTGGTTGAGCTTTTGCATGAGGATTTGGTGACTTTCCGGTACTGGCGTGCTCTAGGTTATCAGAGTTGACTCCAAGACTCATTCAATCTATTGTTATGTCTTTATTTTAGTTTTAGAGGCAAACTATGTATTATTTCAAAATTTTGAGTTTCATATCATGCTCTGGTACATGTAACACAATTTCCAAGATTTTATAATATTTTGTTCTAACTTTCTCCATATTGTACATGTTTTGACCTGACATCATTCTAGAAGTCTCATTTTTATCTTAGTTTGTGTATATTTTGTATTTCTTTCATTTTTAGGGTGTTTTACTTACTATCAAGGTTGGGCCGCGGTAGTGCCATCATGACCTTAATTTTTATATTGTGACATTTTTGTTCAACAATAACGTGATGTCACTTAATAATTTGATGTTAGAATTAATAATATATTACTTTAAAACACCAACATATGCTTCAACCTTTCCTTCAAGTGCTTGTTGATTACTGTTTATCTACGATAAACAAAGTAAAAGAAGATACAAATAAAATCATTCTCAATAATAATACATCTACAACATAGACAAAAATAAAGATCACAATACCTTTATGAGTTTCTTTTTCAATGTCCTCATCTTAAGAAATTCTTCTTGAGCCCAACTGTAATACCCCGTAAGATTCTGAGCTCGATTCAGCTCTTAGTTGCATGCTTTAAGGGGTTTTAAGGCTTGAAATTCTCACTAAGTGTTGAGGAATTAGTCATTTCAAGACCCCAAGATTTTCTGAATTTTTATTTTGGCCTTCCCAACTTTGAGACATTGGTTTTTGAGTTGATTCATATTTGGGAGGTTAAAGGTATGTCCCAGGAGAGTTTTGGGGTTTTTGAATAAGATTCGGGGAACATTTAGATAGTGGATACAAAGAGCCCTAGCAATATTCCCATGGTGAGAGGGTGGCTCCATTGTAGCAAGGGTCACAGCATGAGGGTGGATCCACCAGAGTGAGGGCTGCAACATGAGGGCCACTCCCCCAGAGTACGGGTCGCGATGCGTTGGCATAGTACATCCATTTTCTTGATTAAAGAGATCAAGGGGAAATTAAGTTTTTTTTTCTCAATCCAAGTCATCCATAACACACTTAGGGACATCCATATGGGAATTATTTGCCTCTTTCTCTTAAAATTACTCACTAGAAGCCCTTCTCCTTCCCAATCATTTACCATTCTTATGATTTAAAGCAAAGAAAAGCATAATTGGTTTCTAGTATACCAACCCTTATGCTATTTTTAGGTGGATTTTCTAAAGTATGAGCATATAATTAATATGAGAGTGGTATTTAGCACTGAGAAGGGAATGCGGATGAGCGTATCCTTAATTCCTAGAAACTACGAGCCAACGTAGGTGTAAGTCCCAAATGAGTTAAGTTCTGTGATCACTATGATTAAGGTTACTCTTCCCAATATGTGTAAGAATTTGGACTCCATGGTAGCTCACATGGCTTATGTCGATTAGAAGAACCTCACTAAGAAAGCATAATAAATAAGGCTTTTAGAATCTAAGTGTCATGGCTCACAAAGTTTATTCTTATTCTTCTTCATCTTTGATTTTTGGCCTTGCAGTCTTTTGCTTTATTCATATCCAAGGTGATTCATTTAAACTGAACATGCATCATTGAAAGTTTATTTGAACATTTAGTTATAGTTTTTACTTATGCAATCACCCCATATACTCTGTACATTCCAAAGGTACTGGCCCACATATATGACTATGTGCTATATTGTCTTATAATGTTGGTTCTGGTGCTCAGTTCCAATAGCACAATTGATTATGGGCATCACACCTACATCCTAACTTTTGGGTGAGTCCTCATAGTTTGAGGATCCAATTTATCAAACTTTGATATTGATGAAGAATTTTCAGCTATTTGATTTCTGTTTATGTTCGAGTCAGCTGGGGGTCTGTCTCAGTGGCTCTCTAGTTAGAAGAAAAGGCTTGTCCGAATATTTCTATTTTAAGTACAAGAGTGTCTATTTAAGGATTTCTAAGTTAAATATTTTTAGTTAAGATATTAATTCAGTTATCTTCAAATTTTATATATGTCAGTTTACTTTTCTCATGAGTTCAGTAAAGGGTTATCTTGGGACTATTCATAATCTTAAGCACTGTATGACATCTAGGGATACTTTCGGGGCATTACAAAATTGGTATTAGAGCCCAAGGTTGTAAGGAGTCCTATGGAGTCAGACAAGACGTGTTACATAGAGTCTTGATCATAGATGTGAAGCGTGCCACATTTATGAGAAAGAGGCTACGAGACAAGTTAGGAAATATCATTTCTTTCATGATCTATCGTGCTTACCATTGTATCTATCTAATTAAATTATGATTTTATGTAATAGAATATGCCTCCCCACCGAGACAATACAGGTAGAAATAGTGACCAACCTCCCCTACATGGCAACCCTCTAAATGAGAATGTGTTTCATGATAAATTTTGGGTTACCTTTCAGGCGTTAGCCTAATCTGTGAATGCCAACGTCCAGAAAAACTAATAGGCGGTAGTCCTAATTTATCAAAATAGTAATCTAGCTGCAACCAGAATTCGTGATTTCATGAGAATGAATCCACCTGAGTTCCATAGATCAAAGATGGATGAGGATCCTTAACTCTTCATTGATGAGGTGAGAAATATTACTCAGATTATGCATATTACTGAGGATAATAGTGTATAATTGGCATCTAATAGGCTAAAAGATATTTCTTATGATTGGTTTGTTATGTGAAAGAAAGGTAGAGGTGTGGGTGCAACTCCTGTGAGTTGGCAGGTATTCTAAAATGCATTTATAGATAGTTTTTTTTGCGTGAGATAAGAAAAGCTAAGGTGGAGGAGTTCATAAACGTGAGATAGTACTCTATGATCGTGAAACGGTACTGCCTTAAATTCATTCAGTTATTTAAGTATGCTTCCAAGTTGATAGCTGGCCATAGAGCTCATATGAGTAAGTTTGTTACTGGGTGTATGATTTGGTGGTCAAGGAGTGTAGGACTTCCATGCTTATTGGGGATATGTATATTGCTAGATTGATGACGTATGCTCAACAGATTGAGGCAGAAAAGTTGAAGAAAAAAAAAAGAGAAACAAGAAGGCTAGAATTGGGACAGTTTGAGTATGGTTAACCACTGTCTAGAGGGGGAACCCTTTGCAATTTCAGGGTCATTCATCAGTGCCAGCACCATCTTTAGCAAGTGTCCCTACACCTAGGACCAATTAGGAGCGGTGGACAGTACTTTTAATTCCAGGTCTCAGAGCAGTATGGGTGGAAGGCCCAGCTATTTGGCATGTGCAAAGTGTGATAGAAATTATCCTGGTGAGTGTTTGATAGGTAAAGAGGGTTGTTATGGGTGTGGCAAGTTAGGCCACGAAATTAAGGAGTGTTCGTATGCTAAGAAGAGAAGTAGGGATGTTCGTCCTCAGACTCAGGTTACTAACGCACTAGCTCCGTCAGGTCACCCAGTTCCCCCTCAGGACACATCATCCAGTACCGATGGTGTTCAGTACTAGAATTGGTTTTATGCTTTACCTTTCTGATAGGAGCAAAAGAGTTCACCAGATATTATCACTGGTATTTTTTGTGTCAGTCATCTTGATGTATATGTGTTGTTAGAACCAGGATCAAATCTCTCCTATTAACTCCATTAGTTGCTATAAATTTTGGGGTAGGCCTTAAAAATCTCTCCAAACCCTTCTCGATTTCCACACTAGTGGGTGAATCAGTTGTTGCCAAATGAGTCTATAATAAGTGTCCTATTGTTGTCCTCCATAAGATTGTTCTAGAAGACCTAATAGAATTAGAGATAGTAGATTTTGATATTATTCTAGGCATAGATTAGCTCCATTCATGTTATACATCAATAGATTAACATACCCATGTGGTAAAGTTTCAGTTTCTCAATGAGGCAATTTTTAAATGGGAAGGTAGTTTTGTGTTTTCCAAAGGTCATTTCATATCTTATCTTCAACCAGCTTCAGGGTGTAATTTGTTTCTCTAAGATAGATCTCAGGTCCGGCTATCATCAGCTTAAAGTCAGAGAATGTGACATTTTAGAGACAACCTTCAAAACTAGGTATGGTCACTTCAAATTTGTAGTTATGTCTTTTGGACTAAAAAAATCCCCTGCAGCTTTCATAGACTTGATGAACAAGATGTCTACGTACTTGGACATATTTGTCATAGTCTTCATTGATGACATCCTTGTCTATGCCTGTAGTGAGAATAATTATGTAGACCATCTGAGGGTTGTGTTGTAGACCCTTAGAGATCATCAGTTATTCACTAAGTTTAGTAAGTGCAAATTTTGGTTGACATTAGTAGCTTTTCTCGGACACATTATTTCTGGTGATGAAATTCAAGTTGACCCTCAAAAGACCAAAGCAGTGAAACACTGGCCTAGACCCATAGCTCCATCTGATATTAGGAGTTTCATGGGTTTGGATGGCTATTACCGATAGTTTGTTGAAGGGTTTTCTTAAATTGCTTCCCCAATGTCTAGGCTAACCCAGAAGAAGGTCAAATTTTAGTGGTCAAATTCCTGCGAGAAGAGTTTCCAGGAGTTGAAGACTCGACTAACTTTTACTCTAGTCTTGACTTTGCCAAATGGCCCAGATGTATTCGTAGTATATTGTGATTCTTCTAGAGTTGGTTTGGGTTGTGTTAGAATGCAGAGAGGCAATGTCATAGCCTATGCCTCTATACAACTTAAACCCCATGAAAGAAATTATCTGACCCATGATTTTGAGTTGGAAGTTATTGTCTTTGCCTTGAAAATTTGGAGGCATTGCCTTTATAGAGTTTATGTTTATGTGTTCACGGATCACAAGAGTTCACATTATGTATTCACGTAGAAAGACCTAAATCTCCATCATAAAAGATGGCTTGAGTTGTTAAAAAACTACGATATGAGTGTAATGTATCATCTGAGCAAGGCCAATGTAGTAGAAGATGCCCTTAGTAGATTGTCTATGGGTAGTGTTTCCCATGTTGAGAATGATAAGAAGGAGTTAGTTCATAAGGTTAGTCAGCTTAATAGGTTAGAAATTTGGTTAGTTGATTCAGTCAAAGGTAGTACGTGGGTTCAGGATGATACGGAATCTTCATTAATTGATAAAGTGAAATAAAAGTAGGACAGGGATATTAGTTAGAGATCAAAAGGTGGAAGTTTTCTCCCAAGGGGATGTGATGTGCTAGCCTTCTGTTAGCACATTTAAGACTTTTAACTTGAAATAATTCTAAGTTCTTAAGTAATTACTATTATTTTTATTATATTTCATGTAATTTTGTAAGAAAGTCAAGATGAACATATATGAAAGCTACATTAAGAAGGATGTTTTTTGGTGAAAGATGCAAGGAATTAAGTTCTAAAAATTTCATCCGACGACTTGGTCTGATAAGCTATCAGGACATGACGTCACACATAGACAGAGAACAAGAAATGTGAAGCATTTATTATGACATTTTCTAATAAGTCGTCAACTTCCTGATAAGCCATCAGGACTTGTCATCAGCCGAAGGCAGCAAACATAGCATTTGAAGAGGAGTTGACAACATTTTCTAATAAGTCATCAAAATCCTGATAAGTCATCACATATGTCGTCAGATTTTTGATAAGTCATCACAAATATCGTCACACATGTCATCACACATGTCGTCAGATTTGTGATAATTCATCACAAATGTCGTCACACATGTCGTCAGATTTGTGATAAGTCGTCACAAATGTCGTTGGCTAAAGGAGCAAAATTCTGAATTTTTAGTTTTGAATTTCCTTTAAGTTACAGATATAAATAGCATCTTTTAGGGTTTCATTCAATATTGAGAACTTATTCCAAAGGCAAAAGTCACCTCTTTTTGAGCCTCTTAACTTATAATTCAATTTTCAACTCTGTGATTGGGTTTTGGGAACTTTTTCTTGAACTTGGAAGAGAATCAACTATAGACTTCATCTTTTGTAAGTTTAATTTCTCTAAATAAGGAATAAAATTGTTGCTATCTCTTTTTTTCTCATATGGAACTAAACCCATAACTAGGGTTGTGTATGATTATTCCTTCATGGATTTAATAGATGGTTAAGGTTTGAGTGATTGTGGGAACATCTTGATAATTCCTTTGTAATGATTATTTTCTATTGGTTGCAAACAATAGATCTAGCCTTATGTTTACTTTCTCAAACTGAGAAATAAACTAAAGGTAGTGAACTATCAACGAGGATTTGGGAAGGTTAATTTTTCATCTAATGATTAATGTTGTAACAAGATAATCAACTCGAGATAAAATCGGTGTGAATATAAGGTTTTCCTAAGTTAGAGAGAATTAACGAGCACAATATCTAGGTAGGTTGAGAAACACTTAGATGGACTATCGATACTAATAATTTGATGTTTCCCACAAGTCATGAGAATCCAGTACTACAACTATTATTCAATAAGGGGTTTGTAATCATAGTGACCATAACTCTAGTTTCTCTCTATCATTGATTTGAACCATTGAAATTTTAGCTTTGAGTTCTGAAGCAAGTTGAAACTTTTACCAATCATTAAAAAAACCCTCATTTTATCTTTTTGTATCATTTGTTTGAAGTTAACTTGTAGCTATAGTTTCAAATTAGTTTAATCATCACTCACATTATTCTTCGTGAATTCAACCCCGACTCCAAAGTTAGGTAATTATATTGACGACGCTCGCCTTGCACTAAATTAATGTATAAGTTGAGCGTAATAAAAAATGGCCCCGTTGCCGGGGAACAATTTGGCGTATTGTGTTGATTTAAAATTTTAGCTTACTTGCTTGAATTCAAACGTGTAAATATTTGTTTAAAATTTTATTTTATTTCTTGTGTTAGGTAGATTTTTATTTTAGTTTATTTATTATTATGGCATCTTGGAATGAATGTGATTTTTATGGTTGGAAATCCTACCTTGATGATCCATATCGATATTGTAATGTACCTCACTTTTGGCAAGATTGTAGATATGCTCCCCGGAGAGAGATGGGTGCACCATATCCATCCTACTGGGAGGATGATTGTTCTTTATGTGGTGGTCAAGATGGACATTAGAGTGATTGTTCAAATTCCCCCTCCCTCTATTGTGCTAACCCAAATTCTAGTTATTCTTATGATTTTGATAGGTCTTATAGTCAAGAATAGGAAGAATGAAGCACCGAAACGAGTTGCATTGAAACTATGTTTCAACAAATTTTGGATAGCCAGGAAGAAATTCTTTAAGACGTGAGGGAATGGAAAGAGGAAAGAAAAAGGATAGAAGATATGGATATAGAGGTCAATTATTCAAAGCACTTTTCAACATTATGTTTAGATGACACCTTGTTTGTAGAATCATTTAAAATAAGAGAAGAGTGTGAAGATGTAGAGAAAGAAACCTATATTAATGTTGAGCTTGATGATAAGCAACCTTTGGGGATTTCCCAACCAACCAAACCAACCATGAGAGTTGATGCCAAAATTGAGGAAATGGTGCTAGAGGCAAAAGAAGAAACCAAGCCAATCTCTTATAAAGACTCTAGCCCAATTCGGGGTGAAGAGGTCAAGAAGGATACAACTCTAAAATTAGGGAGAAGACCTCACTCGAATCACTTTATGCTTGGTGGATGTGATGAAATTTGAATCACCGAAACAAATGATGAATTTTGGAAATAAAGAGAAAAATTTCTACATTTTGGAGTTTGTCTTTCAGAAAGGGTATAATAAAACCCCAATCTTGAAGGACAAGAAGCTTAAAGATCGATGTCCATTTAGTGGCTTTATAAGATTCTCACCATTGCTAAATGATCCCACAAGAAATTTTGATGCAAAATTGGGCAAGCGGTTCAAGTCTTTAAAGTGGCGTGATAGAACTTTCCTTATCATGCTCTCACATTTTCCCAATGCACCTAAAGATGTAAAGATCACAAAATGGGCCAAAGATTCAGATCGTCTAAGTGGAGGGATAAAGGATGAAGTACTTTCAAGGTATCTTGATGAATTCTGAGTAGTTAAGATAATCTAGTCATGCCACGGCATTAAATCAAGTGTTGCTTGGGAGGCAATCCAAGGAATTTTGTTGTTTGTATTTGTATTATGTGATTGACATCAGATCTCTGCACCTATGGTGCCACAGTTATGTTTCTAACTCTCTTGTTTTGGTTTGATGCATTGGGGATAATGCATGATTTTAAGTTGAGGGTGAGACTGCTTGTGGGTGTTGATGTTCTCTTGGGGTTTTTGTTGTCGTGCCTCTTTTCTTCGGAGTCTTGTTCTTAGTAGAACTGGTATGTTTAGGCGTACTGTGTTTTGTTTTGTGATATGTTATGGTTAATTGGGAGAAAAATAAGTATCTAGGGCAGTTGACATATTTTGTTGATTTTTGGGAATGGTAAATACCTCTCCAATTATCTATTTTTCAACTGTGTGATGTGCATCTATATGCGACTACTATGAACCTTTGTATGGAATTGGTATTAGAGACATGATAATTATTGCTAACAATTGAATGAACTGGATAAGTAGTAGCTTGTGATGTACCTTTGTGCCATATGTTTGTGAGTTACTACCTAGTTCTCATTGTATGTCAAATCTAGAACTTGCCCAGTTGGTCTTTCCCTGGTTGTAGGAGAGTGGTTAGGAAAGGATCATAGTCCATTTTTTATATTAGTCCACTTTTAGCCTAAATGACCTTCCATGTTTGAATAAAATATCCATTGATCCTGATTTTCATCCTGAATGCCTATTTATATTTTTTTGTTATACCTATCACCTTCCCATTTGTATCACAATGAACCTGTTTTGGCCCTGATCCTCATTGGGCATTGTGCACTTTGACTCAGGCAAATCGCCTACGTTGAGGATGGATATCATAGGGGTGCGTGATGTAAAGTGAGTATGAAGAAGGGTAAGATAAAATTTAAAAAATGTAAGCTTGGGTGTGGTAGAAAAAGATTAATAAAAGAAAAATTGAGAAAATGAAAAACTAAAGGACCGCATCCAGCCTTAATTTGCTTCAATAAAGAAAGGGAGATATAATTTAAAGGTTAATAAATGAGACCCCAAAAATAGTGTAGTGCCAAGGAGGCTTAATCACTTTAAATATCCTTGCATATCATACCAGCCCCAAGCCTACATTACAAGCCAAAGAAAAGTCCTATAATGATCCTAGCTTAACTGTCTGAAAGCCTCGGTGATGAAAATAAGGGCAAGCTTATGGTATTTGGCATACATTGACTGAAACTTCTTTTTGAGAGTGAGTGTTCCTTGACCGTCCTTGTATTTACGTGCTTGATTTCATATATGAGTAAAGAGGAACTTCTTTGTTGTAAGGGCACATCGATTGTATTATTAGCTGCTTACTTGTTTGGGTAGTGTAACTTGTACATATGCATGGTTATTGTTGCTAATTTGATGCCATATCTTGATTCCTTTGTGTCACATTGTTGATCTTCATTTATATACATAGTTCGGTTTGAAGGTGATTTAAATTGGAGAAGGTAATGTGTTTTGAGCAAAAATTGATAGTCAACTATCGTAGATATCTTATGTTTCTCTTGATTAAACATCGTAGTATGGTGTTATGTAGTTTCTTGAGGACAAGCAATGGTTTTAAGTTGAGGGTGTTGATGTGAGAGCCTTATATTAGCATATTTAAGACTTTTAACTTGAAATAATTATAAATTCTTAAGTAATTACTGTTGTTTTTTATTATATTTCATGTGATTTTATAGGAAAGTCAAGATGCTTGAACATATATGAAAACTACGTTAAGAAGGATGATTTTTGGTGAAAGATGCAAGAAATTAAGTTCTGAAGATTTCATCCGAAGACTTGGTCTGATAAGCTATCAGATCTGTGATAAGCTATCGGAACATATCGTCACACATAGGTAGAGAACAAGAAAGGTGAAGCATTTCTGACGACATTTTCTTATAAGTCGTCAACTTTCTTATAAGTCGTCAAGACTTGTCATTAGTTGAAGGCAGCAATCACAGAATTTGAAGAGGAGTTGATGATATTTTTTTATAAGTCGTCAGACTCCTAATAAGTAATCATTCATATTGTCACACATGTCGTCAAATTTGTGATAAGTCATCACAAATGTTGTCAGATTTGTGATAAGTCATCACAAATGTCATCACACATGTCGTCAGATTTGTGATAAGTCATCATAAATATCGTCACCTAAAGGAGAAAAAATCTAAATTTTTAGTTTTGAATTTTCTGTAAGTTACAGATATAAATAGCAGCTTTTATGGTTTCATTCAGTATCGGGAACTTATTCCAAAGGCAAAAGTCACCTCTTTTTTAGCATCTTAACTTTGAATTCTATTTTCAACTCTGTGATTGGGTTTTGGGAATTTTTTCTTAAACTTGGAAGA
This sequence comes from Capsicum baccatum var. pendulum, assembly GCA_030864225.1. Classification (NCBI taxonomy): domain Eukaryota; kingdom Viridiplantae; phylum Streptophyta; class Magnoliopsida; order Solanales; family Solanaceae; genus Capsicum; species Capsicum baccatum. The sequence continues at coordinate 87,042,970 of CM061555.1, read as the reverse complement.
GAATCAACTGCAAACTTCATCTTTTGTAAGTTTAATTTCTCTAAATGAGGAATAAAATTATTGATATGTCTTTCTTTCTCATATGGAACTAAACCCATAGCTAGGGTTGTGGGATCTATGATTTTTCCTTCATAGATTTAATAGTTGGTTAGGGTTTGAGTGATTGTGGGAACATCTTGATAATTCTTTTGTAATTATTGTTTTCTATTGGTTGCAAACAATAGGTCTAGCCTTATTTTTGCTTGCTCGAACTGAGAAATAAACTAAAGGTAGTGAACTATCAACGAGGATTTGGGAAGGTTAATTTTCCATCTAATGATTAATGTTGTACCAAGATTAATTAGCTTGAGATAAACTCAGTCTGAATAGAAGGTTTTCCTAAGTTTGAGAGAATTAGGGAGCACAACATCTAGGTAGGTTGAGAAACACTTAGATGGACTATCGATACTGATAATTTGGTGTTTCCCACAACTATTATTCAATGAGGGGTTGATAATCATAGTGATCATAACCCTAGTTTCTCTCTATCATTGATTTGAACCATTGAAATTTTATCTTTGAGTTCTAAAGCAAGTCGAAACTTTTATCAACCATTAAAAAACCCCAATTTTATCTTTTCATATCATTTGTTTGAAGTTAAATTGTAGCTATAGTTTTAAATTAGTTTAATCGCCACTCACATTGTTCTTCGTGGATTCGACCCCGACTCCAAAGTTGGGTAATTAAATTGATGATGATCGTCTTGCACTAAATTGACGTGTAAGTTGAGCGTTATCAGGAATATAGTGTGCTTTGATGTAAAGGTAGGCTATGTGTTCCATGCGTTGATGGTTTGAGAAAGCAAATATTGGAAGAGGCGCACGGTGCGTGGCACTCTATCCACCTAGGAGCTACTAAAATGTATCATGATTTGTGAGAAAGCTATTGGTGGAGTGGTATGAAGAAGGATATTATAAGGTATGTGGCTAGGTATCCGAATTGTCAGCAGGTTAGGTTGAGCACCAAAGGCTTGGTGGTATGCTTTAGGAGTTTAGCATCCCCACTTGGAAGTGGGAGGTAATAAATATAGATTTTGTTATGGGGTTGCCTGGTAGCATCATCAGCATGATTCGATCTGGGTCATTGTCAATAGAATAACCAAGTCAACCTATTTTTTGTCAATTCATACTTTGTACTCAACTGAAGATTATGCCATACTTTATCTTAGGGAGTTGGTGAAATTGCATGGGGTCCCATTTTCCATCATTTTAGATAAAGGTACTCAATTTACCTCTCACTTTTGGACGGCTTTTCTGAAGGGTCTTGGTACCCAAGTTCATCTCAGTACAGCTTTTCATGCTCAAACGGATGGTCAGGTAGAGAGGACCATTCAGACGTTAGATGACATGTTTAGGGCATGGGTCAATGATTTTAAAGGCAGTTGGGATGACCACTTACCTTTGATTAAGTTTGCTTACAACAACAGTTATCACTCTAGTATTCAGATGGATCCTTTAGAGGCTCTGTATGGGAGGAGATATAGATCACCTATTGTTTGGTTTGAATTAGGTGAGGATGCTTTGATAGGACTAGATGTAGTTTTTGAGGCTATGGAGAAAGCTCAGTTAATTTAAGAGAGGCTGAAAACAACCCAAAGTCATCAGAAATCTTATGCAGATATAAGGAGAATAAATCTTGAGTTTGAGGTTGGTGACTTAGTTTATTTGAAAATTTCGCCTATGAAAGGAGTGAAGAGATTTGGCAAGAAGGGGAAACTTAGTCCCCACTATGTTGGCCCCTACCAAATTTTGAGTCGTTTTGGAAAGGTATCTTATGAGTTAGAGTTGTCTGCAGATTTGGCATCAGTACTCCTAGTGTTCCGCATTTTTTTGTTAAAGAAATGCACTGGTGATTCAGTTTTTGTTTTTCCTTTAGAGAATGTGGATGTTAAGGATAGACTTTCCTATGACGAAGTCCCAGTTTAGATCCTTGATCGCCATATTCACGATCTAAGGAAATAAAGAAGTTTCTTTGCATAAGGTTCTTTGGAGAAATCAGTCTGTTGAGGGAGCTACATGGGAAGCAGAAGAAGACATGCGAGCCCAGTATCCTCATCTTTTATCCATAAATTCAGACTTATCCTGAGGTAATGATTCTCTTCAGGTTAACTCTTTTTGTTCAATATTCCAGTTATACAACTATTCTCATGTCATAACATGCATTCTTGAAATCAGTTCAACCCATGTAGCATGTAGCATGTTTGAGACCCAGCTAATTGATCATGTTTTAGCTTATCAATATTTAGTCAGTATAGACTCTCAGTCTCCATAATATCTCAGTTGTATCAGTCTCATTCGAGGATAAATGGTCCCAAGAGGGGGATATTGTAATACCCCGTAAGATTCTAAGATCGATTCAACTCATAAATACATACTTTAAAGGGGGTTAAAGGCTTAAAATTTTCACTAAGTGGTGAGGACTTAGTCATTTCAAGACCCCAAGACTTTAAGAATTTTTAATTTGGCCTTCTCGACCCCGAGATGTTGGTTTTTGAGTTGATTCATGTTTAGGGAGGTTAAAGGTATGTCCCAGGAGAGTTTTGGGGTTTTCAAATAGGATTTGGGGCACATTTGGATAGCAAAGATAGAGAGCCCTCACGATAGGCCCGCGGTGCGAAGGTGGCTCCATCAGAGCAAGGGTCGTGGCACGAGGGTGGCTCCATCGGAGTGAGGTTCGCGACGCGAGGGCCACTCCCTCGAAGTAATAGTCGCAGAACATTGGGGTAGTACATATATCTTCTTGATTAAAGATTTCAAGGGGCAATTGAGTCTTTTTTCCTCAACCCAAGTTTTTTATAACACGATTGGGGAAATCCATAGGGGCATTATTTGCCCCTTTCTCTCAAAATTACTCACTAAAAAACTTTCCCCTTCACAAGAAAAAAGTCCAAGCCTATTTCCCCAAGAATCCAAGAGTTCAAGCTTCCAAGTTTAGGCAATCTTCAAGAATCTAGCTATTGAGGTATTTGGGTCTATGAACAAGGACATTATTCCATTCTTATGCCCAAAACTTGTTTTAAAATGTAAGTTATATGATTTGCAATTAGGGTTCATTCCCAAATTATCTTGTTTTGAGTTTATGAAATTATTGTGTGATTGAAGTATTAAAGTGGATACACGTTCTCATCTAACTATGTCTTGACGAAAAAATTAAAGCCCTCATTGATATATGACTTTAGGCCCCCTACGATATTGAGTCGGCCTTGACCAAACCTATCAAATAATAGAAATTTAGCTCAGACATTGAAAGAGAAATTAAATTTCTGCAAAAATCCTCAAAAATAACAGCAAACAATTTAAAAATGTAAAAATAATAACATCATAAATCACATACTCCCTCCGTTTCAAAAAGAATGACCTACTTTAACTTGACTCAAAGTTTAAGAAAATAAAAAAGACTTTTGAATCTTGGGGCCTTAAATTAAAGTTGTGTCAAATGTACCAAAATATCCTTTAATCTTGTGATCTTAAACATGTCATGTGGAAAGTTGAAATTAAAGCATTGCCAAAAAGGAAAAGGGATCATTCTTTTTTAAACGGACTAAAAAGAAAAATAGGTCATTCTTTTGAAACGAAGGAAGTAATATTTATCCGTAGATTCTATTTTAAAAAAAAAAAAAGCAGACATTACAACCGAAATCAAAATATATCCAAGAAAACCGCACAAGAAATACAGGGAAAAGGTAACAAAGGCATAAGTAATATCTTTGAGATTTTAGAAAAATTGAGATTCTCAAGAAACATCAACAGTGGAGAAAGTAAAAGAAGTTTCATGCAGATGGAGAAAGTTGGCTAATGATTGTCCAACTTCTTTGATGGCCACAGGTTGCTAATAGTTTTGGGTTATATGTTGCCAATTGTATGTTCATTTGGTATTATATGCGTCAATTTCTTGAAATTGAACCCGACCCACTTCCTCTTTAACCCATACCACAATCTCAGTTCTTCATATTGACAGCAGACGACCAAAACTCCTCCTTTAGCTCTCACGATCCAAGATCAGCCAGCCCCCTTTGTCTTTTTCACTGATCCGGCGAGGTGCTACTAAATATATAGTGGCTGAGATCCAAATGAAACTAGGAATAAAGAACTCCAAATATAAAAAATGGGGCTCAATACAGTTTATCAACCATGTGAATGGGGAAACCAAAAGGATGTCTTCCATATTAAACAAATGTGAGAAGCAAATTGAGCAAAAGCAAGGTCAGCAAAAATTTTAACAAGGTCAACAGAATATCTTGAGAATTAATTTAAATGCCTCAAATTTTCGCAAGACGCAATACATTGAAAAGAGGATTAGTACATATATTACTAATATAATTGACAATTTGTGAATACCTTCATTGATCGCCATTCGACCATGATAAAACTGTTTTTATATTGGTCCTTAACAGTAATTACAAACAATTCCCTGTTTTATCGACTCTCTCTACAAGATTTCTAATACGAAGTGCAATTGGAAGGCCTTATTATATCAACATCATTTGACAATTTGCGAGAGATACGTAATAAGAATTCTCAAGTACATCTAAAAATTTCAGTATTTCCTAATGCACAATGTACTCAGTTACCTGGAAAAAATATAGAAATCCTTTTTTGTGGGTGAAAAAGAACAGAACACTGCAAAGTGAAAAAAAAAAAAAAAGTAACGCTACATTTACAATGTCAATCTAATAACTAATTTTCCTGAAGTTTGCTCTTTGAATACTCTGCATACATATCCCTTGTCTCAGTTTATTTAGCACCGTTTGGATTTCGAGAGTCAATATTTTAAATTTTGATCGTAAATTTGTATGTGAAATCTTTAAGTTTTTTTTTTGGCGCGGAGGGAGTAGATGGTTACATCTGTTTCCCATCTGTTGCATGTTTAAAATGTTCTGAAGAAATATTCATCATTATCCTGCTCAGTGGGATTTTCTGTCCGTAATGGAATTGGAAATAAGCTCTCCTTATAATCTAAAGGCCAAGCCCAGCCGGACCGAAGACGTTCAAAAAAATCAAATCCAAGATTCGTAGCTTGTTTAGCATTCTGATCATAAAACACCAATGTGTAAGTTTCCAATAGTTCGAAGATGTACTTATCATACTCCCAAATCCCACAAGGCCAATGCGATGGTATCGGCGGATTCAACTTGTACACTTTGATCCAATTATTCTCTCGAATCCTTCGCCATATATCTAGTGTGATATCATAGGCGTCGACATTTCATTACTAGCCATAGCCGTTAGTGATACACCGCATAACAGTAGTGTCGCCCAGTAATCACCTGGAATTGGTGGCCCTGGCATTTTCCCGAAAAGTTCAGTTTCAAAATTAAATGTCAGAACACTGTACACATTTTCCTTGTCGCAGATCACTTTGCTGCTGGCGATGCAATGATAAACTCCATTATGGTATGTGAAATTTTTGGAAACAGATATTTGACATTCGTGAGAAAAATTTGGTTCCAAGTACTTCCATGAGTCTTTTTTCGTAGCATAGAGAGCAGTGAAAATCTTAGGATGAAGATGTGTCGTCCATTCATCAAAAAATGTCCGAAACCAGATAATCTTGTAGTCCTGATTCGTTTTGTCAAAGCCTATTCCGAGCATTCGGCAACAATCACAGAATGTTTCTTTGAGCTCAAATTCGGCACTGGGAATAAGCCTGCACTCTTTCGTTGCAGGATTCCACCAAGCAAATCGAATATTATCCATAAAATGTCCTTTCTCTATTAAGAACATTCCATCAATTGGACCATGAATGTCTCTGAAATCACTAAGACCGTCTATATAATAAATCCGCTGATGTCTAGGGACACATCCGGCATATATATTATCTGGGAGCAAGTATAAATGAAATTGCCTTGTAGGTTCAGGTTCTGTATCATAGTCAACACCGAACTTGGCTACCATTTTACGAGAACCAGTACTCTCATTATCATAGTGTTTTCTTATAAAATTCGAGCTTTTGATGAGATCACGCCAATGCTTACACACACATTTGTACCGCAACAGTGATTTAACAGACAATCTAGTTAAAATATGATCAGCAACAATTTCTTCCAGTGAGTAACTCTCTGAATTAGTTGTCATTTTGCTCAAATAATTTCCTGCAAATGTAATCGAACAGCTGCATTAATTAATACTTCCTAGCACCTGTGGGAGGAAGGTTTGATTATGTCTTAAGCATATCTATATAAATGATAAAAGATAGAGAAGTGAATAATTTCCGGGAAGTCGCTAATTTATATAGATAAAAAGACAATAGATTGGACATGTAACACGAAAACAACCAAATGAGCTTAAAATTAGCCAGCTTGTTCCTATAGCAATGATTAAAATAAATAATCTCCGTTCAATTCCTAAAAGACTGGGTAAAAGGATTGAGTACCAGTGACCTTTATTCAGGTTTCCCTTCGTAAAATTTAGTTCCCTTGCGATTTGAGATACTAAACATAACTTCCCTAATTATTTTATTTTTTTGGCGAAATATTAGATATTTTCTTGGCATAATATATAAAAGTGTCTTTTAATTTGACCATATTTATGCCCACCAACTTTGGTGTGCACAACTAGGTATTTAAACTATCATAATATTGACCAAGTAGACATAGACGTCTTACAAGGCAAATCATGAGAGGCATGAATCATACATGTCAAATGTGAGATTTTCCATGTAAATCGCGTGTGTCTACTTATTTAACTTTAGGATAGCTTAAGTATCTATTTGTACACATCTAAATCTAAAGGACATCAGTTAAGACCAAGTTAAAGGACATGTTTATGTATTATGCCCATTTTCTTAAACTCGGCACGATGTATAAATTAGTCGCTGAAATTTAACTAGTGACCACAAAGATATCTCACCTCATCTTGGGTGTATCGTTTAAACACAAGTGTTATACATGGCATACTACGTGTATTCTATAATTTTTAGGCCTTAGACCTTAAATCCTCAACCCCCTCCCCCCTCCCCCCCCCCCCCCCCCCCCTCTTCTTTTGAATTAAATCTAACCCATATTGGTGGTCACACAACTGGTTGTATTTGTTTTTGGGTCAAATTTATTTATCCATTTGTGCTCCCAATTTTGCTTTAAAAATTGAACTTCCCCTCTATTTTGAACAATAGACGGTATTCTCTACTTTTAATGCCTCAAATTTGCTCAAGCTGCATTACATTGAAAAGGGCTAATTAGTTTAATTCAACCACGACAAAGTTGTTTCTATTTTGGTCCTTAATACTACTTTAACAACATAGCTAGTAATAGTGTATGTAGATCTTACTCTTACCTAGTGAAGGTAGGACTATTTTTTTCAAAAGATCCCCGGCTGAAGCAACGTACATATAATAAGCATAAAAAAGAAATTCCATGTTTCGTTCGACACTCTATATTATTTCTAAGATGACGTGCACTTGCAAGGTTGTATTAAATAAACATACTCAAAGTTGAGTTGTAAACTTTCCTACCGATTGAGTTCTGATATTGAATTTTACTATGGTCAACTTCAAATAAGTATTTCTCCTAAAATATGAAGAGTTACGTGGCTCAGTACCTATCAAATTAAAGGTTTTAAGTGTTCTTTCCAACTCTACAAACGGTTCATAAATTGAAGTCCGGAGTGAAAAGTCATGAGCGAAATAGTGAAGGTCCGCCATTTCAAGGTGTCACGGAGGCTAGCCTCCACGATATCACCGTGACACAAAGATGAGATCCAGTAGCACCTCCTTTGTTTTCTTATGATTTTTAAGGGCCTTTTGGTCCTTTTCTTATCCAAAATCGTCCCCCAATTATTCTAAACGTTTCCTTACTCCTTTCATTACCTAAGTCTCAATTGAAATCCTCCTCTCATCATCAAAAGCTCCCAAATTTAATGTAGTTCTCTAAGATTCTTTTTAATTGAGGTTTTCCCTAAATCAAATTGAAACTTCCTAAGTCCAAAAAAAACATAAGGTTGCATAAGGTGATTCTAAGGTCAAGTTTCAAGGCTCCTCTTCTAGGATCTTAGATAAAAGGCATGTTGAACACTCCCTACTTTAACTATTATTATAAGGTGTCAATTTAATACTGTACGTATTCTATAACAATTGTTTGAAATTAGGGTTAGGATTTCGTTGTGAAAAAATTAATATTGATTTTCCTCTTATTTTAATGGTTTTTAATTATTATTAGTGAGTTTTGATATTTGAACATACTATCTGAAAAGGTGAATTTTGTTATATGAACATACTCTGAGGGTGGATCCACCAGAGTGAGGGTTGCAACACGAGGGCCACTCCCCCGGAGTACGGGTCACGATGCGTTGGCATAGTACATCCATTTTCTTGATTAAAGAGATCAAGTGGGACAATCTTATCACGTTCCTCGAGGAGGTATGTTATGATGGGCATATTATGTTTATCTCAATTCATGCAGCAGACATAAAACTGAAGCCTCCAACATATCATGGTGGATCACTTCAGTTTTCCATTCAATTGTTAGAGGATTTGTAGACTTATGTATATGTGGTTTAAATATTTTATTTCAACCTTATATAAATTTAAATATATTTAAATTGATTTCCTTAATGGTCTATTCTTCCGCAAATATTTTCTTACATGTTCAAAATTAAATGCTCATGATATTATGCTAAGGGGTCTTCTCGAATCTTCATTAGTCTGAAATATCCGTCAAGATCAGGACCTGGACTCAAATCGTGACACTCAATTATGAGTTACTTGAATTGGAAAAAATATAACTTTTTTGTGCGTGTGGAAAAAAAACAGAACATTGCAAAGTGTCAAAAAGAAAAGGAAAAGAAACTAATCACGACATTTACAATTTAATAGCTTGTTCTTTCACCACTTTAGGCTCATTTGAGATTCAGCCAGACAATACATTCAGAGTAATGCATCTATACTGCGTTGTTTCAGTTTATGTGGTCAAATTTTTAGAGTCAAACTTTTAATTTTGATGATAAATTTTGACATGAAATTTTTAAGTCTTCTAAAATAAATTTTGGACAGAATGAGTAGATGGTTACATCTGGTGCATGTTTAATACTTTTCGGAAGAAATATTCATCATTGTCCTGCTCAGTGGGATTTTTTGTCCCTAATGGAATTGGAAATAAACTCTCCTTATAATCAAAAGGCCAAGCCCAGCCGGACCGCAGATGTTTAAAAAAATCAAATCCAAGATTCGTAGCTTGTTTAACGCTCTGATCATAAGACACCAACCTGTCAGTTTCTGTTAGTTCGAAGACGTACTTGTCATATTCCCACATCGCATTAGACAGATGCCAGGTTATCGGGGGATTCAATGTATATATTTTGATCCAACTATTTTCTCGAATCATTTGCCATATATTGTATTGTGATACCATAGACACCACCACGTCATTAGTCGCCATATCCGCAAGTGATCCACCAAGTAACAGTAGAGTCGCCCAATTATATAATTTCCTGGAATTTGTGGCCCTGATATTTTGCCGAAAAGTTCAGTTGCATAATCAAATGACAGAACACTGTACATGTTTTCCTTGTCGCGGATCACTTTGCTGCTGGTCAGCCAATAATGAACTCCATTCTTGTATGTGAAATTTTGGGGAACAGATATTTGACATTCGGAAGAGAAATTCGGTTCGAAGTACTTCCACGGATCGTTTTAGTCGAGTACAGAGCAGCGAAAATCTTAGGATACATTTCCATCGTATATTCTTGGCAAAATGTCCGAAACTAGACAATCTTGTAGTCCTGATTTGTTTTGTCGAAACCTATTCCGACTATTCGGTAATTGCTGTGGAGATTTTCTTGGATCTCAAATTCGACAAGAGGGATGAGATCGCGCCAACTTCTATACACACATTTGTAACGCAACAGTGATTTAACAGATAATCTTGTTAAAATATGATCAGCGATAATTTCTTCCCGTAACTCTATATTACCTGTTATTCTGCTCAAATTATTTCCTGCAAATTTTATTGAAAATCTGAATTAATTTTATATAGATCATAAAAGAGAGAAAAATGAATAATTTGCGGAAATCTCTTATTTATATAGATAATAGATTGAGCATGTAACAAGAGAAGAACAAAATGAGCGTAAAATTAACTAACAACCTGTAACTTGTTTCTAAATTCTATATCAATGATTAAAAAAATAATCTCCATTCAATTCCTAAAAGATGTTCAATTCATACAATTGCAATTGTGATTATAAATAAGGAGGAAAAATCCTTGTTCCAATAGTGTTTTTTCTTTCTTTTTAAATTTCACATTGTGCAAAAATGTTAGGGATAGTTACAGGAGAAAATTGAAGGAAAGATGTCATTTCAGTCTTGAATGAAAGATTGGTGACATTGGCCAACTTAAAGGGTCAAACATAATTAGAAAACTTGATTAAGTTAATTGTGGACTTGATTAAAATTTTCAAAACTTTTAAATCTTTTCAAATATACAAATCAATTCACACCCTCTGCGCTCCAAATCATCAACCGTCTCTCTCCTCTCTCTCTCGACAGTTTTTCTCAACCAACAGTTCTGCAAATTTCTCCTTTCAATCCCCGGCGACTTCAACCTACAGCAACAAATAGTTGGGCTTTGAGTTCCTTTTCGACTTTCAACCGTTAATCGACATAACAGCCTTGCTCTTCGGACACAACATCTTTGAGTTCTTCATCGTCCCTTTTCTTCTTTCAAGGGTAAAAAGTTATGGCCTTTTTAGTTTTGAAGAAAAAGAGGAGCTTGAGTCAACTTGTCATCTAGTATTGGTTAACAATTTCAATAGTTGTTGCTTTAATTTGAAATGCGGTTTGAATCTCTTCTCTTTTCGGAGTAAAATATGATTTTTTTTGTTGTTTTTTGCATTTTTTGAAGTTTGATTTTCATTGTTTGTGTTTGTACAAACAAAATAACGATGTTGGTGTTTTTGGTGTTGCACCCGTTGCTGGGTTGATTTGTTCTTGTTCTTGTTTTTGGTAAAAATAGTGATATTGCTGTTGTTCTATTAAACAAAATTATGCTACTATTTTTTTCAACAGATTAACTATTTGATCCAACAGATTAACCATCTGGTGCAACAGATTAACCATCTACTGCAATAGATTAACCTTCTGATGCAACAAATTAACCATCTAGTGCAACAGATTAATCATCTGACATAACAAATTAACCATCTACCAACAGATTAACTATCTGAATAGATTAACCATATGAAGAAATAGATTAAACATCTGATGCAACAGATTAAACATTTGTTACAACAGATTTACCATCGGATACAATAGAAGAACCAAACGATTTACAATATGATGTAATAGATTAACCTTCCAAAGATCAACCATCTGATGCAATTGAGGGACCATCAGATTAAAAGTTTAATGTAATAGATCAATCATCTGATGTAACAGATGAACCTTCTGATGGTTAAAATCCTATCAACTATTCTAACAGGACAAGTCCAAGACTTAATTTTTCTAAATGATCATTCATATATTGCGATAGACGACCCTTCTGTTGGAAGAAATCTAAACAATATTGACCATTGATAACAGTTCCAACAGATCTCTCATATGTTGCAACAGATGTGTGATTTATTGCACAGACCAGTCATCTATTTCAAAATGTGAGTAATCTATTTTTATTATTGCAACAGCTTACTCATCCGTTTCAACGAGTTAGTTATATGTTCCAACAGATTACCTACCTGGTTCAATAAATATGTGATCTACTGGAAATATTATTTTACTGATGTACATGCTAGATATTCTGTTATCCTTTTTTAACGATGCATTATTCAATTATAATCTATTTTCTGTTCCTATTATTTTTGAATTATATGGCTCCCAAAAGTCCAAGTAAAGAAACAAGTAAAGCAGCTATGCTACATCCACTACTCTATGAGGTTGCTTTATAAGCATTATCTTAATCAGGAGTAGAATATGATGAACATGGGGAGGGGGAATATTTCAAAATAAATGATCCAAATGCTAATAGCCCTTCTACCGAAGAGTTGGTCAAAACCTTCAGCATTTATAGTTATCTTGTGAGAATGTAATGCGATGACGCAACAAATTTAACTAGTGATTTCATGGTTAAGTAAGCTATGAAAAAAAATTTGATACTTCAGAAAAATACTTCGAGACCAAAATTGGATGGTCATTTTAGGGACAATTTCTTTGGGTAATATCTTGATTTGTCGGAAAACAACAATGCTCGTTTTCAAATGACCATAGTATATGATCTTCTCAAGCGTAGGTTTATGTATGAAAATAAAGATAAGATGGGTGAGGTATGGATAAATTACTGTGGCATGCCCATTTGTTTTGGTTGGAGGGAGTTTGCCATATTTACTGGACTAAAATATTATCCTCCTTTTCCTTCTTAACTTATACCTATTCTAACCCAAAAAAGCACCCCACACACCCAAAAAAAGGCAAAGGCAAGTCAAGAGATGGTGATGACTTGGTTTTCCTTGTTGGTCCAAGCTTCAAAAATAAAAATTTGATAGAAGGGTTGAAAGATAAAATACTTTCAAAGAAGCACACGTAATCGTTATGCTTGGTTTGGTTTGTACATAATATTCTTTGGGCGAGAAACATTAACAACAATATACCACTTGGTTTAATAAAGCTCTCCGAGGATCTTGAGGTATTTAACATCTATCCTTGGGGTTATGAAAGGTTTAAAATTGACTATCAAATATTTTTTGACTCTGTTAACGCCAAAGACAGTCAACTTATATGGCTTTTTGTGGGCTTTCATGGTAAATATTTCTTTTATTATAATATAATTTATTTTTTTATTCAATAATGGTTTTGATTTATTGGTGTTATTTTACAGGCTTGGGCGTTTGAAGTCATTCCTTATTTGAGACAACAAGTGAACTACCAGGAAGAAGTTTCCTGTCCAAGAATCTTGAGATGGTTGTCAGCCAAAACTTATAAAAATATAAAATTTCTTGATCTCTTCAACCCCCCGAAGGATGCAGTAAGTATAATTATAATTAAGTTTTTATTTTAATTAATGATTTTTTTGAATGATCTAATCAACATTCTAATATATGTAATAATTTACGTTAGATTGTGCATTTGTCGCTTGTTTCGACCAATTGAGAGTTAAAGATGCTATTTTATCTTATTTTACGGTCTGTGCAAACTTTATCGGACCCTAAGGTCATTGACAAAAATAAAAATAGAATTGTTTAAAGCAACAACCATTAGAAGAAAAATAATTTTGGAGGGTGGGCTTGTTGTTGTTAATAATGGTAGTAGTAGTGGAGTTGTGGTTGGTGGTAGTGGTGATGCTGTTGTGAATAATGATGCTCCTCTTACAGTTTTTAAAACAAAACATTATGAGTATGATCATACTGATTATACAGATTCTGCCTCTCCAAGCAAATATTCGGCATGCAAATGTCACGACTACAAGGAAAAACATAATGTAGTGATTAATGTTATTAATGCATTAACTATTTCTGTAAAGGAATTAACATCTAAGAGAAGTGTCATTCCATCAAAAAATATTTTATATCTATCCACTCCATTATAGATTAAGGCTAAGAAGACAAGGAAAGTAATTTTCAAGGCATTATCAAGCATTCAAAAAAGCGAAATTGTAAATCTTTTGTTCGTGTTTTGCACTATTAAACAATGTACGAGGGCCACGGGAGAGCAGCATGAGCTGAAGAAGGTGAATATATATCGTCTATTTCAACTAACAAACAGATACATATCTGTTTCAACAGATGACACGTCTGCTGAAAATTATCAAACAGATATATACATCTGTTGCAACAGTTGACTAACTTGTTGCATCAAATACAGTATCTGTTGTAATATATGTATCGTCTATTTTAGTAAATCAAACAGCTCTACGTACTATTTTTATTTGTACCAATAGATGACCTATCTGCTGCAGTGGATGGATCATCTGTTGGGACAAATTAAATCAAGACTTCCTATGTTTTTCAGTTTTTCCAAATAGATGAGCCATACGTTGCAACAGATGGTTTATCCATTAAAAATTATCATACAAGTCTTCCTCATGTTATAATTTATTCCAACAGTTGATCTATTTGTTGCAACACAAATATAATCTGTTTGGAATAATTTAAAATAGGAGAAAGATCTGTTTGATTTACTAAAATAGATGAGTTGTCCTTTTTTATTTTTTTTGTATCTCTGTGATTAGCATTGACCAATTCTGGATTTTCAAATGGATGTCACTGTAGAATCTACTGTTGAACAACATTGACAATATGCTGCTCTCTTTATGAAAATATGGAGAAGTGAAAGTGCAGAAATTGTACGCAAGCAACATTAAAGATCCACGACGATAAAAGCCAAATTCCATAGCACCGGATAAAGAACAACTTATCCATATTGATTAGATCTTTATAGCTTGAGTCTGTCAAAGTAATAACCTCACCCCTCCTTAGGAATTATTAAACTTAAATTATTGATTTATTTGTTGAGATCTGTACCCATAATAATTTTCTTATATTTTATTTATTTGTTGATTTATTTCATGTAATTTCTGAAGGCTTCGATTTATATTATTTTGTCTATGAATTTTATTTTATCCTTAGATCTGAACATATTAATTGAAATGAAATACTAGATTCAAATATTGCAATAGATAAAGTATCTGTTGCAACAGACGACATATTTATTGGAAAATATTAACAAGATTTAGACATATGTTGCAACATGTAGGTAATCTGTTGGAAATTATCAAACAGGTATTCCCACTGTTGCAACAGATAGACTTAGATAGAAATATCGACATAATGCAACAGATGACCAATCTATTGCAACAGATAAACTATCTGTCCGAACAGGTAAAACATCTGTTACAATAGATGTACAATCTGTTGCATTATAAAAATTTAAATTTTATTAGACATAAAAAATTGCCGCTATATGTAAAGTAAAGTGACTTGAAATAAAAAAGGTGGAACCCATCGACAGGCACCTAAAGTTGCAGCAATCTTTTACTTTGGCACTTCAAGTAGACAGTGTTCATTTTAAACACCTAAAATAGGCATCAAATGTGTCAGTTTGACACTTTTTTCTTTGTTGGCAGCTCGCGTGTAATTCACGCAGCCAAAGCTTGCCATTTTTATTGACTTGGTATCTGATTTGGCCCCCAACGGTTATTTTTCTCCATTGTTATATATATTCATCTTCTTCCTAAAATTTAACCCTAAATTCCCAAATCTTATTCTTCATCATCTTTTTTTCTCTATTCAAATTCTTCAAATTATTTGCATGTGATTTTTTTGCATATTTTTTTTATTTTTTCAACTGAGCTTGGTAATGTCGAGCTCAACTTCCACTGTTTTTTATGATAAAAAATTTTGATATTGCAAATGTGGTCATGAATCTCTATTGAAGACTTCTTGAACTCAATAAAATCCAGGTCGTAGGTTTTTTACTTGTAAAATTTTCAAGATAATATTTTTTTTATTTAATTAGTTGATTAATTATTGACTTGTAATTAATTTGTAATTGTGGTCTTGTTTTTATAGAAGTTGGGTGGATGTGATTACTTTGATTGGTATGAAGAATGACATCCTGTACAAGCAAACCGTGTAATCTGGGGTTTGTTGAAGAAAGTCAAGGCTTTTGAAGAGAAATAAAATCAAGCAAGAAGATATTGCATTATTGGCGTTATTGCTACTGGTTTGGTGTTGTTGGGCACAGGGATATTCAAGGAGTAAATTTCATCCATGGATATTTATCTTTGTATCTAGTACACAAAAGTCACATTACTTTGCTCCGGCCATCGCAAAAGTCACTATGGATGAAATTTACAATAATCTCAGTGAAAAAATAATGTGGCAACTATTACGACTCGAACTAGGGCCTAGCCGTTAAGGACATCTCGAACCATAAAGGCTTGGACGTCCTACTCTATCTGATCTAGTAATCATGCACAATATTCATATCATAAAAGAAAATGCATAAATATAATCTAATACAGAAACATGGTCATTAACTCTGAGTTTCAAGACATAAGAATGAAAGTTTCAATTCAAAACATCTGAATAAGATCTGACTCAGTCTGCGAAATCTCAACTATATCTCAAAACTGTTCTAAAAACTGGGACAAGGCCTTAGTAGACCAAAACCATATCTAATAATAGTTGTCTAAAAGTAAACATGCCTTCTGAAATAAAGAAGGCTCACCAACTGGACACTGCAACTCTATCTGATAAAATCTATTATTTTTCTGGACCCCTAGACTGAGCCTCAGAACATGGATGGAGGAGGGGAGTCAATACAGATGTACTGGTACACAAATTAATCTAAAATAAAACTTTTATATAAGTAAAATAGTGGAGAGCAATTTGTTAAAATATCATGCATAAATAGTTCCCAAAACACATGGGCACTTTCTGAAAATCATAAGTCATTCTTGTCAATGCACTGTCTGATCTTTGTATTACTTCTGAGTTAGAGGGCACTCCCCTAGAACTCTGATATTCCACGGGCTATATGGAATCTGCCATTGACTCGGCAGGAAAGTCCCCAACCCAAGTATGCTGCAAGGGCTGGAGTCTCTGATTTTGATATGCCACACGGCACTAGGCTAGCATCATATAATATACCCGGATCGGCAAATCATAGTTTGGACAATGAGTTATCTGAACTTGTACCCTCTCAAGCGAAACACCTAACATCTCTTTATTCCCTATTTTAGCCTTTTCTAAACGTGTATCATTCTGAAATTTTAAAACATGAAAGTTTGATTTCTGTATTAGTCTGCCTCTGTTATGGCATTGTTTGAATTGGTATCGTCATACCAAGACTTGCAAGTCGTTATTCTGAGTCATATATGATTATTTCATTCTAAAACAATGTTCAGGCCACTTGATCATGCATATAGTGTAAGAAGAGTCATATCTTAAATCATAAGTCAAAAATCATGCAAAGGTTTTCCATTCATTCAACAATTTCAATAAGTAGTGGCCAACTTCTCAAAAACATTCTTGAAGTTTCTTTGTTTATCAATTTCAACACTTAAAATCATTAAAGTATTCCTCTCTCCCATTCTTAATCATCATGAATTTTACATAAGACAAATAGTATCTAGAATCATTGTGTAAACCATGAAATGTAAGGATTCATAACTTGTAAATCAAATAATAAAGTAATGGGAGAGGAAGATTATATATTTCATTCTCTCGATTCACAATTCATGGTTTTCAATGCATACGTACATATATACAATTCAAATCAATTTGGGGGAAGGCCTAAAGACCAAAACAATACCATCAAAACTTCTAAAATATGAATTTATTCATAAATTCAAAAACCTTTTTTCTTAAAAACATGATTTCTATGCCCATGAGATTTTAGGAAAACCCATGTAGCTCGATTATGAAGAATAATGGTTGATCCTTGAAACCTATGGTTTGGGGATTCCAAATCTCCAATCAATTTTGAAAACCCACAGTTGAATCTTGAGTTTCTTGGAGGAGAAATATATGAACTAGGGTTTTTATTTTGAGGGAAATCTTGAGAATGTCGTATATTATGCTTGTAAAGGTCTAAATCTCCTATTTGGACGTTTTAAGAGACTTGAAAAAAGTCCAAACTACACTTGTTAACTTCTGAACGAAATTGAAAAAATTTAAACTAGGTAGCCGATCTTATGGGCCACCGCGACGAGCCACTATTGTGGTGGCTCACTAGAAATTGATGAATGGGAATTTGTCCCACTCCGCAATGCGCCACCATCGCGGAGTCTCAATGAAAATTGAACATCGTCATTTAAACCCTCTCTGTGATACGTCAAGGACAGGAATGGTGGGGTTTAATGACTAGGACTTAAATTAACCATAACTTCTTCACCGAGTGTCTATTTTGGATGAATCTTATGTCGAAGGAAAATTCATTCAATTCCCCACACTACTAAAATGATTAACATGCTATATTTTCATAGGATTTATTGCTTTTGGATCATCTATGCATAGAAATGATGATTTTTGTTCTAGCTTGAAATGTGGGGTGTTACATTATCTCCCCCTTGGGATCATTCATCCCCGAATGATGGGTAGGAACGTTGAAACTTAAAGGTATGGAATAACGCAGACCTGATATGTCTTTTAAGAAAGTATATAACTGATCTGAAACATTTAAACTTCTATCACGAAACTAAATTCTGAGCTGACTTTCCCTTGTTTTCAGGAACTAATTTATGCTGAGAGTTTAGGATACCCCCCCCCCCCGAAGCGTTTATGCTCAAATCACACACATTGGATTTGGAAGTGATAACTTAGGTAAGTAAGAATCATGAGGCAACAAGATTTAGATCGTACAAAGGTACTATACTGTCTGAGCTAAAATACCTAGAAAAATTTGAGATTATGTGTTGAACTCTTATGAACTGAGTCATGACTAAATAACTGAATCTAAAATATGATGCTTGGAATGAACTGAGTTTGCAACTTACACGGATAGAATGGATTATCTTTTGGGATGGTTATACACATTGGACTTCAGATAGTAGGACTGGGTGAAAAGATGGAAAACCACAGTAACTTGTCTGCCTGACTGCTAAATTGAATTATACGGGACACTTATACTTAATTGGAGTACCTCTTCAACACTCTTTCTAAAGAAGTTCTAGTAGCATCAAGGAGCAAAAAATCTCTGGCATGAGTTATACAAGACATCCAAGTAAGGAATCACTACAATGACACTACTCTATAGCATGGAATATAGACATATAACTCATAAAATACGATAGAATTACCAAACCTTAGGCAATGCAACTTCTCACTTTCGAGTTTAGACACACTTCAAAAATACTCTCTCAACTATACTTTCCTCTTAAGAACCATGCTCATTGATTGCACTTATTTGTCTCACATGGCCGCTGATATTTCCATCTACTAATGTCTAAACTGAACTAAATCCCTCATCATCTTCAAGCCTAACTCAAAATCAAGACGCACCACATAATACTATAGTACTAGTCTGAATAATGAATTTAGCACACCTTGCATTTCCCAATTCCTCATCTCCTGCATAATTCTTACTACCACTCCAGCAATCACCTTCAACTTCGTATTAGACATTCACAAACATGACATTCAAGCCTATCTCCATACCCACATGTGCACTTCTAAACAACCACTCATAAAGCATATTTCTCATATTCTCTAATACTTCTATCCATAACAACTTCCCTGAACTATTCAAATGATAAACATAAAATATCCTCAACTAACCAAGCCACACACGAAACTTCACCCCAAAATTCTTTCAACTTATAGACTTACATAAAACAAGAACACAACAATTTTTCCCAAATATAACACATAAAACTTCAACTAACCTTGACATGTATCAAAGACTTGGCCTCAATATTACTCCACAATTACTGCCTTAACTCAAATAAGCACACAACCATCTTTCATCAACAAGAAATATTTACTCTTTCCCATCTAGACAACTGTTCATCATCACTATCTCGACCTAAGGGAAAAGGTTACTGAAAAATTGGAATATTGGAATCCAGAACATGAGGGGAGTACTAAGCGTAACTTGATACCCTACTGAGGCGTGAGGAATAGAGCACTCATGGCATGGACTCATTAAAGAGATCTAATCTGAGGACGTACTTGATATAAAATCTAAATTTTCACTAATCATTAAGAATCTCACATGTATACAAGAGTCATGAATTACATGACCTAATTTTTTTTTTGGAATTCATAACTTATGGAAAGTGATCCTGACTGCTGAACAAACTGGGAACTCATCATACTAGGAACTAGGAGAGTACATGATTCTTTATCATATGCATGAAAACGAACTATAATCATGAAGCTGAAACATTAAGCATGAGTATGTATCGGAATAACTTAAGTAAACTGCTGAAATAAGAATAGATTGAGCATCATTCTTTCTCACGGTCAATTCCACAACTTACTAGCACATCTATTATCATCATCTGAAAACTTGACTTGGTTACTCGTTCTACCATCTCCCCTTTAGATTTAAGCCACTACTCTAAGTCTGTGAACTACCATATACACTCTGGTATAAACTGAAATTACTTTACTCTAGATTCGGGGATATAACAATACACATAAAACTAAACTTACCCTGTAAAATGGTATCTTTATGTATAACAACCAATGTTAATACCTACTTCTAAGATTCAAACCTTACGTTTGTATATCCCCAAAAGTCATCATATAACAACTTAAACATTCACCAACTCAGATTCTTCTGACACTAAACATGGATATCTCCAAACCTTTGTCGAACTATACCACTTTTGTCATAGTCTACCAGAATCACGACTCCAAACTTATATCTCTCTACTATGAGAATCAAGATCATATTAAAAGGCTTAACATTATCTATCAAAACTCCTTAACTTGGCTATTTAGAATATCATATACCATTTAACTAGTCTTTCTCCACCTAGCAACTCAATGGCACCACTATCCACACACAATATGCAATAGCCTTAGAAAAATACTACAACCTCATATCACCTTGGCATACTTATACATCATACATACAACATCATACTTCATTACGAACCAAATAAACTTAAGCTCTTACATG
Source organism: Capsicum baccatum var. pendulum (assembly GCA_030864225.1). Classification (NCBI taxonomy): domain Eukaryota; kingdom Viridiplantae; phylum Streptophyta; class Magnoliopsida; order Solanales; family Solanaceae; genus Capsicum; species Capsicum baccatum. Next base: position 87,022,381 of record CM061555.1, on the reverse strand, counting down.
CATTGTTCAAGCCTATAGATCACTTCCACAAAACTAGTACCATTAACCAAGAAATAATCACATCCACCTTCATGACATCACTGTTATGCCTCAAAATCTACTACATACCTTCTCACAAGTAGTACTAGTCTACAACTACCAAAAAAAAGAAAGTCAAGGGGGTAGAGTCACATAATAGACATGGTCAACCTTAATCTTATATTATAACCCCATACAATCTTATCTACTTATACGGTTTTCTCACATCACACTTACTTACCCAAGTGTACATTTAGACTACCTTCAAATTCCACAAACAACCTTGTGTCTATAATTAACTTACCGGCTAATCTAGCCATTTTCATACTTCGAGCAAACAATAACTCACCTTAGCTAATAACTCCTTCTCTACCTTTTACTAAACTTACACACAAGGACGTATCACTTTAATACCAACTCAATCTCATGCCAAAAGATTTGGCTATACATACATCCATTAAATCATCCTTACTACTTTTCTCGCCATTTCGCCTCTAAACCCCCAGTTCCATCCAACACAAGAACCAATAAAATGGATAATAAGTTGCTAGTGAATTGAAATAAGCCTCACACGGCTTCACTAGACTTTGAGTTTCAACAACACAATGATAACAAGATTACAAAAGACAGAATCTTGACACACAATAATCAATGATCTAAGGATACATATCTTACTCTTTATAAATAAAATAAATCTGAGTCAAACACTTCCCCCACAGACGACCATACAATCCTCACATATTACTAGCTACCATATTAGTTTATCACTAAAAAGGGGGTAAATCATCCTCAAACATCGTTTATTCAACTAAAATATTTATTTACACAAAAGTCATCCTCACTCTGACTTCTAACTTTGTGACTTTACATCACCAACTTCTTGGTCCAACATCACTATCAATAGGTCATGACACCAACACTTAACTTATACTACTACTCGGGTGAAAATACAGTTCCAACATTCTGCTACACATCATCCCCCTTAAGTATGACATCAACAACATAAATTCTGAAAAGGACTGAATATACTCAATATCGCAGGCTGAAAAGCATGATTTCATTAGAATCAAAGTTCACACTAGAATCAATACACTTTGAGGCACTAACGTACTCTTCACAAGTCCTTGCACAATTTTAAAATCTTATATGTCTCAATCAGAAAGAACCATGTCATTTAGACTCTAAACTTCTGTACTTAAATTACCCCAATAATGAGACATATCTGAGAACATCAAAGTAAGGAAAGAATTGGGATGACTGTTACTTCTATATGGGAGACACCATAGCACAAATTAGAGTATGAAAGAGGAATATTCTGACTCTATTGCACGAATTAGAACATGAAAAAGAGAAACATTCCTAAATGCCTTGTCGCCTCTTGCTTATATAAGTGTGGCGCGCTACACACCTATAAATAAGACTCTACCCGATGCAATTTTGCAGACACCCTAGGACCATGAACCGTACTTTGATACCAAGTTTATCACAACCTAAACTAGGGCCTGGCCGTGACGGACATCCCGAACCATGAAGGCTCAGATGTCCTACTCTATTTAATCTAGTAATCATGCACAACATTTATATCATAAAATAAAATATAGAAATATAATCTGATATGGAAACATGATCATTAACTCTGAGTTTCTAGATATATGAATGAAAGTTATAATTCAAAACATCTGAATAAGATCTATCTCAGTCTGTGAAATCTCTACTACATCTCAAAACTATTCTAAAAATTGGGACAAGGCCCCCAGTATACCAAAACCATATCTAATAATAGTTGTCTGAAATTAAACAGGCCTTCTGGAATAAAGAAGGCTTACCAACTGGACACTGAAAATATGTCTGATAAAATCTATTGCTTTTCTGGACCCCTAGACTGAGCCTCAAAACCTGCAGGGGGGAGGAGGGTCAATACAGATGTACTGATACGCAAAGTAATCCAAAATAAAACTTTTATATAAGTAAAATAGTGGAGAGAAATTTGTTAAAACATCATGCATAAACAGTTCTCAAAACACATGGGCACTTTCTGAAAATCATAAGTCATTCTTATCAATGCACTGTCTGATCTTTGTATTACTTCTAAGTTAGGTGGCACTCCCCTACAGCTCTGATATTCTACGGGCTATATGTAATCTGCGATTGACTCGGTAGGGAAGCCCCCAACCCAAGTATGTCGCAAGGGTTGGAGTCTTTGATTTTGATATGCCACATGGCACTAGGCCAGCGTAACATAATATACCTGGATTGGTAAGTCACGATTTTAGGCAATGAGTTATCTGAACTCATTTCCTCTTCAGGGGACCACCTAACATCTCTTTATTCCCTATTTTAGCTTTCTCTGAACATGCATCATTCTGAAATTTTAAAACATAAAAGTCTGATTTCTGTATTAGTCTGCCTCTATTATGGCATTGTCTAAATTGGTATTGCTATACCAAGACTTGCAAGTTATTATTCTGAGCCATATATGATTATTTTATTCTAACACAATGTTCAGGCCACTTGATCATGCATATAGTGTAAGAAGAGTCATATCTCAAATCATAAATCAAAAATCATGCAAAGGCTTTCCATTCATTCAACAATTTCAATAAGTAGTGGCCAACTTCTCAAAAACATTCCTGAAGTTTCTTTGTTTATCAATCTCAACTCTTAAAATCATTAAATCATTCCACTCTCCCATTCTTAATCATCATGAATTTCACATAAGATAAATAGTATCTTGAATCATTGTGTAAACCATGAAATGTAAGGATTCATAACTTGTAAATCAAATAGTATAGTAATAGGAGAGGGAGATTATATATTTCATGCTCTCGATTCATAATTCACGGTTTTCAATGCATACGTACGTATATAAAATACAAATCAATTTAGGGGAAGGACTAAAGACCAAAACAATACCATTAAAACTTATAAAACATGAATTTATTCATAAATCCGAAAACCTTTTTTCTTAAAAACATTATTTCTATGCCCTTGAGATTTTAGAAAAACCCCGCATACCTTGATTATGAAGAATAATGGTTGATCCTTGAAGACTACGGTTTGGGGATTCCAAATCTCCGATCAATTTCGAAAACCCACTGTTGAATCTTGAGTTTCTTAGAGGAGAAATATATGAAGTAGAGCTTTTGTTTTGAGGGGAATCTTGATAATGTCGTATATTATGCTTATAGAGGTCTAAATATCCTGTTTGGACATTCTAATAGACTTGAAAAAAAGTCCAGACTACCCTTTTAACTTCTAAACGAAATTGGAAAAATTTAAACTGGGAACCCGATCTTATGGGCCAGTGCGACACGCCACTATCATGGTGGCTCATTGGAAATTGACGAATGAGAATTTGTCCCACTCCACGATGCACCACCATCTCGAAGTTTCACTAGAAATTGATCATCATCATTTAAACCCTCTTCGTGATGCGGCAAGGACAAGAATGGCAACGTTTTACGACTAGGACTTAAATTAATCATAACTACTTCACCAAGCATCCGTTTTGGATAAATATTAAGTCAACGGAAAACTCATTCAATTTCCCACACTACTAAAATGATTAACCTGCCATATTTGCATAGGATTTATTGCTTTTGGATCATCTACGCATAGAAATGATGATTTTTATTCTAGTCCAAAATGCGGGGTGTTACAGCAACCTTAATTAGTTCTTAATTTGAATTTAAGAGAATATAATATATTACCCATATCTTGGCCTTTTATATATGTGTCCAACCCAATTTTCTTTATGGATTATATAACGAAAGAATATCAATTTCTCAATAGATTAGGCTACCTAGTGAGGACTATTTTCATAAAAGAAATTTGATTGATATTTTTATGAAATAAAATTATACTTATAAATTATTAAAATCCTAAGTTGAGACATGTGTTGGTAATTTATTTTTCCCCTCTAAAATTATGGCATTTAGTTGATAAAATTATATTTATCCCTCTAAAATTGTGATATATAATTGATAAAAAATTTCATATATTTTTTTCATGTCACTTGGGCCTTTGCATTCGTTATATCATAATAATATGATAAACTACTCTATTTATTGAGTTTGTCTTTGTATTTTTAATTATTTGACTAATCGATTAATTCTCTTAAAAGGTTTCATTATAATATTCAGTTTCTGATAAATTATAGATTGTTTAATTAATTTAATTGATAAATATAAAAATTAAATATCCTATAATTTCTTTATCTATTAAAGTACTTATATTTTATAACTTTTATTAACACAACTGCTTGACAATACTTATTCAACGACACAATTAAAAAGATTTTATTTTAAAACTATCCTTATCTTGTTGATTTATCTTCAAAGAATTAAAATAATTTTTTTAAATAATATCATACATGATATCTATTTTATGTGTTTTGAAGAATTTATCTTGTTTATCACTCTTTTTCGATGCACCTTTTTGGCAGATGAATACAATATTATGAAATATTTCATAAAAATATCAACCAATTTTTTTTATGAAAATAGTCTTCATTAGGTAGTCTAATCTATTAAGAAATTTGTATTCTTTTATTAAATAATCCATAAGGAAAATTGGGTCGTGGACATATAAAATGGGTCAAGATATGAATAATGTATTATATATTCACTTAAATTAAAATTAAGAACTGATTAAGGTTGCCATATTATTTTTCTGATGGAATTATTGTAAAATTCGGTCATAGTGACTTTTGTGATGGTTGAAGCAAAGTTAAATGACTTTTGTGAGATGAATGAAAGAAAAGTAACTTTTGCGTAATAGACACCAAGTTAAGTGACCGTGGATGAAATTTACTCGATATTCAAGCTTAATTGCTGAAATTTTCATGGTGGTGTATTTGTATTTGCTACTGGTTTGGTGTTTGTTGACACCTAATTTTTTCTCTCCGCGACTAAATTTAATCCTGAGTTTCTTTGATTTTTAATGAAATTGAAATATTTATTTCATCCGAATAAAAAAAAATTAAAATATTTTTTGTACATAATTTTATCATTTTAAGTAGTGATTATATATTGTCGTGTTCAGTTATTCGAGATTATATAATTTGATTACTTAAATATTTATTTTATGAAATATTAGATTTTAACTAAGGATTATTTTAATAATAAATATAATGATTAAAATCTTAATTTTAATATAATTTATCATCAAAATAATTTATTTGGATAAATATACATTTGATTTTATTAAATCAAGAAGCTTGACATTAAAAGGAGTATTAATTCGTATCGAATTTCATTTTAATTTTGTCAATCTATTAGATTTGGCCATTATTGCAATGCAATTTATACATTGATTTTTAATTTGATCAAAATTAAATAAATATGGCTAAATTTTAAATTTCAATTGGACTTATATTTTAAATAACCCCAAATTTTCCAAAAACTCTCATAATTTCTACCTAATTACCACCAAAAAATAATTTCAAATTGTACTTGTACTATTTCCCCCCAACTTTGTCCTTTTCTGATTTTGAAAGTCAAAAGTTGTATTACATTGTACAATTTACCCCCACATTATCTTCCACCTCACCTTATCTTCAATTTTAAAATTTCAAAAACACCCTTAATTGCTTTTTCTTCCACATTGGTGGATGATAAGAAATAAATCCCCATCCTTTCCTATAAATATTCTTCTCCCACATTGGTGGAAAAAAAAAAACTCATTCTCTACTATAAATACTACCACTATTTTGGTAGAAAGAGGGGGTTGAAAAAAAAAGGCTAGAAAAGTGAAAAAAATCTTTTTGAGCAAAATAGTTATTTTTATTTAGTAAAAACTTTTGTTTCATAGAGTTGGTCGGCTAATCAATTTTTTTGAGTTGTCGGCGAAGTTTTTCGGTGGTGGTTGATTCTGACGAAGCTCATAGTTTTGTTTTGCTGCCCCAAAAAAGGTAAACACACCTTTTTTTTAGTTTTATTATAGTTTTGTTCTTCATCTTTTTCTTCTTCGTAGTTCATAGTTATAATTTTATTTGCTGGGATTGTTTGCTGTAGATGGCTTTGAAGGTCATAGGACGTTGTGGTATCGATATTTTAATTATTTTCATGTTCATGATATAAAAATGAGCTAAAAATAGTTGTACGTTCCTTCTTTTTTTACTTTATTCTTTGATTATTATAGAGTAAAGTTTCAATCTTTGCTTAAAAGGTGTACTTATGCTTTGTTTAAACTCATTGTTGGTGAATATATTTGGTTTTTGCATGTAAAGTTATTTTCTTTATGTTGAAAAGAATAGCTAATATTGATTGTCTTGCCTTTTGACCTTATTCTTTGATTACTTTGGATAAAGTTTAGATCTTTGCTTGAAAACATACCCATATGTCTTGTTTAAATTCATTGTTGGCGGATATATTTGTTTTATCATATAAAGTTGTTTCTTTTAAGTATGAAAAATAGTTAATATTGATTTTTCTGCCTTTTGACTTTATTCTTTAATTGTTATGTATAAAGTTTTGATCTTTACTCAAAAGAAGAACTCATGCCTTGTTTAAATTCATTGTTGGCGGATAAATTTGTTTTAGCATGTAAAGCTGTTTTTTTTATATTGGAAAAATAGTTAATATTGATTGTTTCGCCTTTTCACCTTATTCTTTGATTATTTTGAATAAAGTTTCAATCTATGCTTAAAAGATGTACTTATGCTTTGTTTAAATTCATTGTTGGCAGATATGTTTGTTTTTAGCATGTAAAGTTGTTTCATTTATGTTGTAAAAAATAGTTAATGTTGATTGTTTCTCCTTTTTGACTTTATTCTTTGATTATTATGGATGAAATTTCAATATTTGTTGAAAAGACGTTCTTATGTTTTGTTTAAATTCATTGTTGGCTGATATATTTATTTTTAGCATGTAAAGTTGTTTACTTTTTATCAAAAAGAATAGTTACTATTATTTGTTTTGTCCTAATAAAATAGTAATTGGTTAAGTCAAGAAGTTGTCATTTGCTTGCTAATAATTTTAATGGATCAAAATCCTCATATGAGAGATGAAGTGCTAGCTTTATTTTCCAACCAAGATGTTTATTTATTTATTTATTTATTTATTTATTCGCATGTTGTTTTATCAAAATAAGGAGAAAAGTTTGGATTTTTGGTGGCTAAATAGAATTATTTAGATATTTTTGAGTCATGCATAGTATGATTGTTGAATGATATTTTGCTTTTAGAGATACTAAACTTTTATTCTATTTTCTTACTCCCTTTTGATTGCTATATGTGATATTTGTGTGTGTAAAGACTTGATTCATGTCTTTCTTTGATTTATAATATCAAAAGAGAATCAACGATGTCTTAGAACAATAAATCATAGGTCGTTACATATTTTTCCTAAAGTTGGCCATGACTTAGATGTATGAATCTTCGTTAATTTCTCCTTAATTGAAATTTAAAGATTCACTTTCTTGAAAAGATAGCCTTTATTTTCTTTTGTTATATGAATTAGTTTCTATGTTTGTTCAATTTTAGAAGTCATGGATATTTTTCTTATCGTCTCATCCCTTTACTCTCGTAAACTTGTGTTGTTTGTCTTCGCATTAATTCATTGAATATGGTCTTCTTCCTTTTACCTTTATTCATTCTTGTATAAACATAAATCATGAGGCATGTAAGTGGGTGTCTTTGATTTGCATTTTATTTGTTGACTTTCATTCTTGTGCAAGTGTGCTTATCATTGTCATTCAAAAATTGGTTCTTGATAGTTTCTTTTGCTTTGAAATATGTCACTTTTACGCCTTGAACATATATTAATTTCTTTATTTTTTCTTTGCATGCAAAATATGTCTCGAGTCCAAATGGACTGCTCTCCTCTTGCATTTCGTAATGGGCCAATGAGGTCCACCTCTTCGAGTTAGGTTCGAAGTTTAAACTCAAGGTCCACTATATGGTGTGTGGGTGCTAGAAGATAGACGAAGAAGTAAAATGGGTCAAAAACCATTGATGAGGTCACTAAGAGACTTGAAAAATCTTGATTTTTATTATTGTCTTCTTTTATTTATTCATTTATTTATTCATTCATTTGGGCCTCGAAGCCAAAGTTGAATTTTAATACAGGTGAAGCAGATTGTGGGATAAAAAGGGCTCAAAAATATAGATTAGGATAGGTGATGCTGGGCCGAAAGCCCAAATTAGTTTAGGACAAGTTTATTGGTTTAGGCCTAACGGATTACATCTTCTAATTTCTCCCTTTCCCCTTTTACGTGCTTATTTTGCTTTTCATTTGCTTAGACTTGGTTAAATACCCTGCTAAGTCGTCAAAATTCATTTTTTATACAAATCTTTTCCTAAAATCACTTTCTTTTCAAAAAATCAACTTCTTCTTTATTCAAAGTTAGTCAAAAGATGTTTTCAAATAGTCCGAATAACCGCAAGTTAGCGGATGTTTTAGGTGCCTTAAACCTTTCTAAAACGTTAATAGGAACCACTTACACAGACTCTTTAAATTTTAAATGATTTTACTATTTTGGATCATTTAAAGTATCTTATAAAGGTTTCTTAATTCTGTTTCAAAATTAAGTGGCGACTCTCTTAAGTCAAAATATCCACAAAACAGTGTTGTTGAGCACATAGATATTCAAGAGTAATTATTGAAAAATATCAAACAGATTTAGACATATGTTGCAACATGTAGGTCATCTGTTTGAAATTATCAAACTGGTATTCCCACTGTTGTAACAGATACGACTTAGATAGAAACATCGGCATAATATAACAGATAACCAACCTATTACAACAGATTAACTATCTATCAGAACAGATAGAATATATTTTACAAAAGATAAATAATTTATTGCATTTTAGAAAAAATTCAACTCTAATTAGACGAAAAAAATTGTCACTACATGTAAAGTATGTAAAGTGAAGTGACTTAAAATAAAAAATTATTATTTCACAGGCTCCAAGAGTCTAGTTAGTATCCCATAAGCGTATACCTCTTGCATGTTTGTCGCAACGTTGTCATACAGAAAGGTTGCCACAGCGTTGTCACACAGAAAGGTCGTTGATTCGGCCATTTTTGTGTCGGTCATCAAACATTCGATGTGTGTAAGAGTGTGCAACCCACACGCGACACCAGTTTTATTTTTTGGAAGGTACATATCCTTGTTTCGACCTTTAAAATTCTATGGTTGCTTCATCAAAACTTCTGCTGGCAAATGATCCATCAGTTTACTCTGCCTTAACAATATGGGGAACAACTCCAACAGTGGCTGCATGTGGATAAAAAAATCAGCCTTGTCTAAGGCAGGTAAGTTACAGTCATAAACCTTGATCTTTCCCTCTTCGAGTAGTATCTCAACAGTCAGATAACATATGACATCCACGTTCATGACTCCAAGAATCCTATTTAACTCGGTCCATCTTTTGCGGTGTGGATTTGGCCTCTCCCCTCTAACATATTTTATCATTTTTTATCCCATTGGAACCCAAAAACTAATGAATTAAATCCCGCGCCACCGGGAGTTGACGCTAGCTTACTAAGATCATCGTATGTATCCTTGAAATTTTTGTAGAAGTCAAGGTCCATTATCCTATATTCAGCATCATAAGCTTCTAGGTACGCTAATTCTCTGCCCCTCATGAGACAGAGCATTTAGTTAACATACTATGATATAAGAAGTCAATTTTTAAATAGGTTAGTAATTATAAGGAAGAAAAACATAGTGGAAAGATATAATGGATGGTCCATCTATTACAGAGGGTTGTCTAAATCTGTTCACAGATTACCCATCTAATGTAACTTATGCAAGAGATGGGTAATATGTTACAACAGAACCACCACAAGTTTCACCAGAATACACAGCTGTTGTAATAGATGACACATCTATTGTGTAGCTTCTTCTTCATAGAGTAGACTAGAAGTCTAGGTTAGGAAAAGTAAACTTACCTTGTCCACGTACTGTGTATGCATATCTGTCATACTCTTAAAGTCTTAGGTGGAAAAGGTATGGATGGGTTAATCTTATGCGCCTTGCTTAGAATTCTTGGCCCATCGCACATCCCTCTTCTCTTTGGTTCCAAGTTCTACGTATATGTCCACCTTCTTGCATAGTCCATGAACTTCAACAACTTTGGAGAAGGAGGAGTTGCAATTTTTTTTATTTTCGATTGGAGAGTACTTAGCTAATTGCTCTTTTTTTCCTCCCAACCACCATTGTAGAAGTGTGTGGCTCTCTCACCTTCTTGGATGGTATGACACCCCTCTTAGATTTTAATTCCTTAATATCTTTAGCAATAGCCTATACTTTTTCAAAGAGTTTATCCTGGCTGTCCTTGCACTCTTCGTATTTGCAATAAGAACATGAGGGTAAAGAGGGGTAAGAGCGGCCGGTGTAAGGATGAGAGGGACCTATGAAAGGGGGTTTTCAAACATATTTCTTTTTCCTTGAGCATCAATATGCTCATCATCACGACTGGAAACAGCATCAGCATGCCTACCACCAATATCAACAACTCCACCAGCAACACCCCCAGAAGAAGAACCAAATATGTTGTAATAGGTTGGTCATGAAGATCCTCAATATTAGGCTGACCTTGCCTAACTGCTCTTCTTATGGCAGTTTCTCTAGCCAATTCCTTCTTTATTAAATCCACTGTTGGGCCTGCTATTGTATCAACAAGACCTAGAGTAATAAAAGAAGTCATCCTCAAATCCTGCTCAGTAGGTACGATCCATGGATGCACAACCTATAAAAAAGACAGATACATTTAAATCATATAATAATTTGCAGTTAGTTGGGTTACATGTTAACACAGATAACTTAAGCAACAGATGATCTTTCTATCAAAACAACAGATATGTCTGTCGTAATAGATTAATAATATGTTGCATCAAATTACCCATTTATTGCATAATTTAAAGTAGATGGGTAATCTGTTGAGTCGAGTTCAGAGAACCAAAGCAAAAGATGAGTAATCTAATATGAAACATGAATTTTTTGTCACAACATATTACCCATCTACTATACCAGTTATAGCGGACGGGTAATATGTTGCAACATATAACCCATCTGTCGCAACATATGGCACATCTGTTTTAATATCTTACTTTGAGTCAAATTATTTTAATTTAAAGAAGATGTACTCAATCATCTGGAGGATTAAAGAGATCAACCTTCTTAATTCTTTTGTTGCTTTTTGCAGCCAACCACCTAAGGATCCTTAGATGAAAAAACTGATCTGGGTAATCCTTGACCTACTTTCAAGGGTGAGTAATGACTTCAAATGCCCAAGCCTAAAAAAAATAAACAGGAGGCAAGCAAAAAAAAGTCATAATAATTATTCAATATAAATTAACGAATGAGTAAGCAAATAGTGATTAAATTTACCATGAAAATCCAAGTAAAGCTATATATTGTGATCGTCTTTGGGGATAGCTTTGTCAGCAAATATTTGATAGCTAAGTAGTATCTATCATATACTCAAGGATAATTGTTGAATTTCTTAAAATCTCAGCAAGCTTCAACAAATCATCTTCTATGACTTTGTTGACGTCTCTTGCCAATATAACGAAATGGGCAAATCAAACTAAGCACAATTTCTCCTTGGACTTCTTTGATATGGTTTTATCCTTGAGATGTTCTATCAACGTATTGGATTTGTACCCACATCCAACAATGTCCAACAAACCATCTATTTTTTCCTTGCATTTATTGGTTTTGGTGGGTGGTCGCTGGGACAATGCCTTCCCTATATTTGATGGTGGTGTCTTGGCTATCCTACTTGCCTTGGACCTTTTGTATAGTGTTTCCTTGGTGAGAGGTTCTTTTGGATGATCGTATCTCAAGACCGTCACTATGGCAAACTCTTTTAAGCCAAAACAAACTGGCATGCCACAGTAGTTGATCCAAATTTAATCCATCTCCCCCCCCCTCTTCTTTGAATCTTTATCATCCCCACGTACTTGATATTTCACTTGAGAAGACTTTATACCATGCTCATTTGGAAATGGGTAGTATGGTCAAGAAAGTGTCCAAAGCAGCTCTTCTTAAAAAGTCTGTCAAGGTTTCCCCAATGGATATTTAAGTACAAGATCACCAGTTAGTTCTGTAGGGTCATATATCGACATCGCAATTTGAAACCTATCAATACTAATAGTTTTGATAGGATCATTCTAGGATTTCGATACTAATTCACTCCCAATTAGTGATGCATTATCATCATGCTGATGATCATCCTCTTTCTCACTTTCTTCTTCCTGCTCTTCTTGTTTATCTTCTTTTTATTCCTCCTCACTTTTATTTTCCTCATCACCATCTACGGACCCTTGTCCACCTCCCTCAATATCATTTTTATAGCTTTCCTTAGCTTCACTTTTTTCTGACTGATATTGTTCAGGAAACTCCTCTGAATCCCTTTGTACTATAGCCTTTTTGTTAGGTGGTAGAAATTGATCCACTTTCACTTTATTTCCTTTTGGGAGACATGTTTTATCTACAAATAAAATAAAAACAAAAATTATATTACAATTGGTGTATGCATAAATTTTAAAAAATACATTACAAACACCACCAACATCCACCACAAACATCACCAACTAATGACACCAACACCACCACCAACAGCCACGACAAATATCTCTAGCGCCAATATGACGACCACCAACATCACCACCACATTAACAAACACCATCCAACAATACCACGATAGACTACAGAACACTGCAACAAAAACTAGGATTTTCTCGGGTTCTTCCTATGATTTACCATCAAAACTCAAAATTGTGAACTCATTCTCGAAGATAATACAACTAAAATCTTCCTTTTCATAATTAACTTAAAATTAATAATTTTTAGAAAAAAAAACAAATATAGAACTCTTCTAGAACTTTGTTACCTACAAAGACAGAGAAAACGATGGATACAAGCAAGAATGAAGTAAAAAATAACACCTATGTGGTCGAAAATGGGAAGAAAATTGATCTGTTATAAATGGTTGAGGAATTTGTTGAGTAATTATTATGTGTATTATTGAGAGAGAAAGAAATGAGCGAGAAATTGAGATTTGAAATGATGAAACATTTTTCCCGCAAATGGCTGATTTGTATGGGTTGATTTGTATTTTGGAAAACAATGACAAATTGTGAAAATGTTAATTTGGTCTGAATTGATCTTAATTATTTTTAAAATTTTTAAAAGATATACGTAATTTTTAATCGTATCATCATAATAAAATGTATTAAGTTTAACTGAAACACTGATGAATTTTAGGTATTATCTTGATAATGAGATAATAAGAATCATTTCAACTCAGAGTGATCGATCGACGACTCAGGCGGGAGGAATGTAATACCAACATCATGCAATTGCCAAAGACTCAATTAAAGTTGTAGTTGACCCTATGAACTCACCACTAGTTATAGCTAAATCAATTTAGGTATTAGCTTGATAATGAGGTAATAAGAATTATTTCAACTCAGAGTGATCAATCAATGACTCAGGTCAGGAGGAACGCAATACCAATATCATGCAATTGCCAAAGACTCAATCAAAGTTGTAGTTGACCCTATGAACTCACCCCTAGTTAAAGCTAAATCAATTTAGCTATTATCTTTATAATGAGGTAATAAGAATAATTTCAACTAAAAGTGATCGATTGATGACTCAGGTCGAGAGGAATGCAATACCAACATCATACAATTACCAAAGACTAAATTGAAGTTGTAGTTAACCCTATGAACTCAACCCTAGTTCTATCTAAATCAATTTAGGCATTAGCTTGATAATAAGGTAATAAGAATCATTTCAACTCAGAGTGATCGATCGACGAATTAGGTCGAGAGAAATGCAATACAACATCATGCAATTGTCAAAGACTCAATTGAAGTTGTAGGTTACCCTATGAACTCACCCCTGGTTCTATCTAAATTAATTTAGGTATTAGCTTGATAATGAGGTAATAAGAATTATTTCAACTCAGAGTGATCAATTGACAACTCAGGTTGGGAGGAATGCAATACCAACATCATGCAATTGTCAAAGACTCAATTGAAATTGTATTTGAGCCTATGAACTCACCCCTAGTTCTAGCTAAATCAATTGAAGTTGTAGTTGAAAATATGAACTTAATTGAAATTGTATAAAAACAAATGTTCAACTTATTGTAACAGATGACTTATCTATTGGAATTTATCAAACAGATTTTGTCATATATTATAATAGATTAACTATATGTTATAAATTATCAAATAGGTGTTTCCATCTATTGCGATTGATGATTGAGCCATTGGAAATTTTCAAACAGAAATTGTTATCTATTGCAACAGATGACTTATCTATTTTAAGATCTTTTTTTTTATTTTAAAGTAATTTTTAATTTTCTGTTCGAGGTAAAAAAGATAAAATACCAAGGTAGTAAAAAATATAACTTGGATAACTCAAAAATCTCCTTCGTGAGTAGTCTTATCTTGTTTTTTCAATGTCACCGTCTCTTCGTTTTTCTTAAATTTATTAATGAATATTTAAAACCCATCTCTGGAATTCTCTCTCCTCTACTCACAAATAAACTCAACTCATTTTTTTTCTCTTCTTTATTCAAAATTCTCTTTGTTTCTTCTTTAGGGTAATCACAATCGTTTCTTTTTTTCCTCTTTTTTCTCTCCTCTTTCGCATGAGGATCCTTTCGAATCTCAACTGATCAGTATCTTTTCTCGACTAAAATGGGTGTTCTGATCCCTTTGCTTTTTTGACATTGTAGGTATGGTTCACTATTGCTCTTTTCTTCCCGTCTTCTTCTTTGTATGTTATTTAAACTAGATATTTACATATGTTGTTATTATTGATTTATCCATTACCAGTTTCATATTTATTAAGAAAATTGAAGGAAAGATAACTTTTTGAGTCTTGAATGAATGAACTGTTGTTTTTATTAAAATGTGCAAAAAAAAAGTCATTTGTTGGGAGAACTTAAAAAGTCTTGTTGTTAGTATCATTTTTTTATATCTTTTGTTTGTTATTTTGGTGGTGCTATTGTTGGGGGTGTTGGTGTTATTGGAACATATGGTGTTTATGTTATTGATGGTGTTAGAACATATGGTATTATTTCTTTGTTGTTGATGTTGTTGATGGTATTGCAACAGTTGTCTCAACTATTGCAACTGATGAATCAGCTGTTGGAACAGAGGGAATAATTGTTGGAAGAAATCAAACCAGTAAAAAGACTGGTTTGATTTATTCCAACAGATGACCCTTCTATTGCAATATGTCATACATCTATTGCCATAGATACGTTGCATGTTGTAATAGATGACTCATCTGTTGAACAGATGAGAAATTTGTTGCATCAGATGGGTCATTTGTTAATTCATTCAATTTTATGTTACCCTTTTACAATGTTCTTTTTGTTCTTCTCTTATCTGACATCAAATGTGTTTCTCTTGTTTGCAGATAAAAGAAAGTGAAACTGGATCAATTTTTTCCTAACCAGCATTAAAGGCTAGAATAAATATGAGTTCAGAGGAATAAGCTTCTTACAGATGGAATCACTTCATATTTTGGAGGTATGTATTACTGATCAACCTATCGTAAAAACACACATCTAGTACACTGATTTTGTGAATGTTGGTTCTTACCTATTAGGCATTAATCTTTCAAACAAGATATGACATTTTATAGTTAAGATTGTTAGGTTCAAACTAGTAAGGCTGAGGGACCAAGTAGGTAGTGTCGATATCCTGTTATGGTTTAATGAAGATTTTGGTAATATTTATGTGTCAAATTTGGATAAGATTTCAAATTTTTTGTGATAGTGTAAACATTCAAATAGTGATTAGACTGATTTAAAGGGTTCAAAGGAATTTTGAAAGGCCTCTAAAGCCTCCTACTCCTGCAAACAAGAATGAAAATAATTATAGTTACTGCTCTGGTCCAAATTTATATAGATGGATTGCTCGAGGAAACTATTATACAGCAGAAGGTGGTTAGAAGAATACCTATGTGGGAAGGGGGGTGGATAAGACCATTTATCAACTCAAACCTTATTAAAGAAGAAACGCAAGGTAGGAAGAAAAGTGTAGCAAAACTGGCTGATGAAATTGACATGAAAAATGAAAAAATTGAATAAGTTGCAAATGTGAAAGTGTATCCAAAAATGAAAATTCATCAGTCCATTTTGAAAAGAAAAATGATAAAGGGGATTGGAGCTGTGAACTTTATTAGGGGACTGCAACTAGCTAGCATGGCCTGAATGAAGACCCACAAATGCAGAACCAAAACTCTAAGGTTTCAGCTTTACGAGCATCGATGGTAGTAATATTGTCGGTCAAAAATAAAACCTGAACCAACAACTCCTGAAGTAAAAATAAGGATCAAGCCAAGGTGGCAATTTATCAAGTTAAACTTGTATCCCATGACTCCTGTTTATGGCTCTGGTCTGGTCAAAGGCAGTGGAAACAACAAGGCATGGGATTTCTGCCCAACTTCAGACCTTTTTGTTTATACTGCCATTGACCTAATCAGAACCACAAACAGAAGGCATGGGATTCTCCCAAGCACCTTCTGTTGTACAGTAGTCTCCTTGAGCAACCCATCCGTACAAATTTGGACCAGAGGAATTTCTATTGGTTTTCCATTCATCTTTGCAGTAGTGCGGGGCTTAGGAGGCCTTTCAAAAGTTCATTGCACCATAAAAATCAGTCCAATCATTATTGGATATTTAAACTGCCACCAAAAACTAAAACCCTTCTCTAAAATTGACACTTAAACACGAGCAAAACTATCATTAAATTATAATAAGGTATCGACACCACCATCTTGGAACCCTTCGGCCTTATCAATTTGCACCTATCGAACTAACTATAAAATACAAAATTTTATTAAAAGGATCAATGTCTAATCGGTAAAAAACTGCATTCACAAAATCACTGTACTTTATGTGTGTCTATCACGATAGCCTAATCAATAATACATAACTCCCACGCATGAAAATGGATCCATTCATCTGTACGTACCTTATTTTTCCTACCCCATCAATGTCAGACAGTGTTTATTCTTCACTTTTCATCATTCAGTAGTGTACAAGACTACGGAGGCTCAAAGGGTAACCATCTTCAATGTCAGAGGACTAATTGCCTGTCAAGAAAAAACAAGTGCTACAAGTCGTGACTTCTCACCTTTTTTGTTTTTAAATCTATTTATATAATAAAATAGTCACCAATTTGGATTAATTAAGGTATGTGATGACTATTAAAAAAGAGGTTAACAGTCATGAATTTTTTCTCACATTCAAAATAGTTGATGAACCAAATTCCCCATCTATTGCAACCAATGAATCAGCTGTTAGAAAAAATCAAAACATTTCCTCCAACAGATGGTCCATCTGTCCCAATAGATAATCCATATATTATAACAGATGTCTCATCTGTTGTACATACAGGCCATCTATTACAACAGATGGTAAGTTTATTGTAATAGTGGGTTATCTCTTGTGAAAGATGGACCATCTATCGCAACAGCTCAATAATAACAGTTGTTATTAAGTCTCAAACCATTTTGAAAAGATGAGAAGTTTGAATATAAAAGAAAAAGTCGTGACTTTTCAAGGAAAACAAAAATCCAACAGTTTGAATGTAACTAATACAATAGAGCTGAACAGTCGTGCCTTTTTGGCTAACGCATTCAGATTCAATCCTCCATAAATAGGTCCCTCCTTAATCTTCATTCTACTCCACTTTTATTTATTTTTTGCATTTTGTCTTTTTGTATTACATCTTCAACCAATTCTATTCAAAGAGCATATACCTTTCTCGTTGCGGTAAGTTTTTTTATGTGTAAATCTACCAATTGGTAGTATACGTTGTATTGCATTCAGACTCTTTTCTTTACTTTTGTGTTCATATTTTTGTCAATTCATATGTGTTCTAGATATGGCTAATCCTGTTTGGGACATTACTATTAAGTCGTGTACAAGACTACGGAGGCTCAAAGGGTAACCATCTTCAATGTCAGAGGACTACTTACCCGTCAAGAAAAAACAAGTGCTACAACTCATGACTTTTTACCTTTTTTTGTTTTTAAATCTATTTATATAATAAATCAGCCACCAATTTGGATTAATTAAGGTATGTGAAAACTACTAAAAAAGAGGTGAACAATAGTGAATTTTTTTTTAACACATTTAAAATAGCTGATGAATCAAATTCCCCATCTATTGCAACTAATGAATCAGCTGTTAGAAAAAATCAAAACATCTCCTCCAACAGATGGTCCATCTGTTGCAACAGATAATCCATATGTTACAACAGATGTCTTATCTATTACACATACAGGCCATCTCTTGCAATAAATGGTAAATCTATTGCGACAATGGGTCATCTATTATGACAGATGGATGACTTGTTACAACAGCTTAATAATAACGATTGTTATTTAGTCTTAAACCATTTTTACAAGGTGAGAAGTTTGAATGTAAAATAAAAAGTTACGACTTTCACAAAAAAATAAAAACCTAGTAGTTTGAATGTAATTAATACAATGGAGATGAACAGTCGTGCCTTTTTTCCTAACAATTCAGATTCAATCCTCTATAAATAGGTCCCTCCTTAATTTCATTCTACTCCACTTTTATTTATTTCTTGCATTTTGTCTTTTCGTATTACATCTTCAATCAATTCTATTCAATGAGCATATTTCTTTCTCGTTGAGCTAAGTTTTTTTCTGTGTAAATCGACCAGTTGGTAGTATATGTTGTATTACATTCATGCGTATGTTCAGATATAGCTTTTTGTCAATTCGTGCATGTTTTAGATATAGTTGATCCTTTTGGGACATTGCTATTCTGCACGACAACATGCTAAAACTTTAGACGCAGGTTAACGACTCACAGAGAGAGTTGGTGTCACGACCCGAACTAGGGCCTGGCCATGACGGACATTCCAAACCATGAAGGCCCGGACGTCCTACTCTATTTAATCTGGTAATCATGCACAATATTCATATCATAAAAGAAAATATAGAAATATAATCTGATACGAAAACATGGTCATTAACTCTGGTTTCAAGACATAAGAAAGAAAACTATAATTCAAAACATCTGAATAAGATCTGACTCAGTCTGCGAAATCTCTACTACATCCTAAAATTGTTCTGAAAACTGGGACAAGGCCCCTAGTAGACCAAAACAACGGAATAACATGATTTGAAATAACAGGCCTTCTAGAACAAAGAAGGCTCACCACTACATGGATCAATTCTCTCTGGAATACTCTACTGATTAGACAGACCCTTAGACTGAGCCTTCGAACCTGGGAGGTAGGGGGTTAATACAGATGTAATGGTATGCAGAGAAAATCCAAAATAATAATTTATAGTCAACATATATGAGAGCAATTTAAAATAGTTCATAAATATATCATATAGAAAGAAATCTCATAGGCATTTCTGAAAGACTCTGGAAGAAAAACATCTGAACTCTGAGACATTCTTTGTTTTACTTCTGCGCTAGGTGGTATACCCTACAACTCTGAAATTCCATGGGCTATATGGAATCCTCTTTTGACTCAGTGATAACGCTCAAACTACAGCTCTCGTAAGAGTGTCAGCGGTTGTCGTCAAATATAGAAACCAACTGGGTTGGGTGTCGAATCCCACAAGGAATACTCGGTCACTAAGTATTGCAACTATTAGTAGACTTTTGGTGAAAGTTCTGCGGAAAAAGGGGGGATTTTATGCGTGAAGTAAAACTATCAAAATAGCAAAGTAAAAACGGAATGTTTTGTTTAGTAAGATTTTAATCAATGAGAATTGTGAGTTAGGGTTATGTCCACCTTATGAGTTCTACGTATCTATTGGCTATGAGTTATGTGGAATTCAGACATACATGCGCTTATAGAGTTTCGTATTCTATGGTAAATCCTAGTGTCTTTCGACCATCAAAGATTATCTCACTTTAATTCTTTCGAGCTTAAAGCGTATAACTAATGGTATGAATTCTCCAAGAGGTTAATCCAGTTATGGGACTAACTTTTAAACAGGGGTTGGTAGCCCTATTTCCTTGTCATTCTCTCTTTTTCAGACATGTAACTTTTCTTTCGAACAAGTTAATGCTATACTGGTGTATTCTATATGTTTGCAACCACAAGAATTTAAATTAAGATGAAGAGAGTAATGATATAAGCAGCATACGTATCAAGAATTCACAAACTCATAGCAATAGATAGTATCTCATAAGGCTTCCATAACCCTAACAGAGAAGTTTAGCTACTCATGAGTGCAACGGAGATCACAATAAACATCATCATCATATCAAAACTAGAATGATCTCACGTTGGAGAGGAGTGTGGCATCACAACAAGGTTGACGTTTTTTCTCTTGGTGTTTCCCATGAGTTAACGTCTTTCTCTGTTAACAATTGTAACGTGAATTAGGAGCAGAAGTCGAATGAAAAAGACTTGAATTAATGAATGAGTGAATATGAATGCTGAAAAGTTCAGCAAAATAGGGTTTTTATAACACCCATATCCCATTCCTACTAAGCTACTGCATACTTATCCTAATCCTACTAGGTTACTGCATCCTTGTCCTAATCCTACTAAATTACTGCTAATCCCCAAGTCTTTGGAAATACTGTTTTTCCCCAGGACAAGTTTTCCATGCATCACTTTCAGTCCACCAGCTTCCAGAAGCTGCCTTCCCTCTTATGTGAAGTTTCCTTTGGCATCCAACAGTCCATAAAATGCTGAAATCTTCATCATTTATACCTGAAAACTTGCTAATCACGTTGGTTAGCTTACTTACAGGAAAAAGGACTAAAAGTGCAGGAATTATATGTTTTGTCCTCAAAACTTAGCTAAAATATGGGTAAATTAAGGTGCTTTAGGCGTGTAAATACGCCTAACATCACTCAACGGGGAAGCCTTCAACCCAAGTGTGCCACAAGGGTTGGAGTCTCTGACTATGCCATGCCACACGGCTGTCGCCAGCGTAAAAATTAAAAAAATCGGATCGATAAATCACGATTTTAGGCTAAGAGTTACTTGAACTCAAACCTTCTTTGGGTAACAACCTAACCCTCTTTAAGCCCAGTTTTAACTCTTTAAAACATGCATTCTCTAAAATCAAACTCTGAAAACATACTCTGTTATGGCATATATACTTATGGTATTGTCATACTATTGACTTGCAAGTCACATCTCTGAGCCATTATTAACATATAACAATCTCTGTTTACAAAATATAAATTTGGGACCACCATATCAATAAATTATTTCAAAGAACTCTTTCTCTAAAACTCATGTAAACACATGTATGCAACTCTCTTTGTCAAACTTTCAATGATGCAAGGTGGTCATGTAAAATCTCTTAATCTCATGCAAATCTTTCTCTTTTAACAAAATATATTTACATTAAGAAACTCCCTCTCTTAAATCTCTAAATCATGTTCAAAATACTATGGTATTTGAGTAAACAACTTTTAAGCCATAAATCATGCATTTCAAATCCTTCACATTAAGATCATAAACTTAAATTCATCATAAGAGAGGGATTTCATAAGTTGTGCTCTCAAACAATCTCAAATCTAAATTTTCATACATATACATATACATATACATATACATATACATATACATATACATATACATATACATATACATATACATATACATATACATGTAAATCAATTTAAGGGGGAAAGGCCTAAAGACCAAATCAACAATACAATTAAACATTCATAATGCATAATAAATCATGTATTTCAAAAAACCCTTTCTAAATTCGTGCTTGATAATATTTAAATCATGTTCTAGTGTTTACAATCCCATGTAGTTTTTAAGATAAACCCCATGTACCTCGATTTAGAAATTTGATGGATGATTCTTGAAGCCTACGATTTGGGGATTCTAAATCTTCAATCAATCTTGAAAACCCACGGTTAAATCTTGAGTTATTTGGGTTTTCTTGTTTGAAACCGTAAGGAGTGTTCTTGATGGTTTTTGATGAAAATATCAATAATGAGGTCATTTGGGATTAAATCTCGTGTTTAGGATGATAAGGAAGTGGAAAACACCCAATATACCCTTAATGAGACGGACTAAAAATATAACTGGGAGCTCGATTTTATGGGCCACCGCGACGCGCCACAATCGTGCTATGCTACTAGAGTTTGACAATTTCTGAATAGGCCCCCTCCGTAATGCGCCAAGCACCAAAATGATGGTGTTTTATGACTAGAACTTAAATTAGCCATAACTTCTTGCTCGGGTATCGAATTTGGGGGGATCTTATATCGACGGAAAGCTCATTCAATTTCCCACATGATAAAAATTTAAAATTAGAGAAATTATATATGGTTTAAACTTTATTCACTTTGGAAGTCAAAAATAAGACTAAGCTTCTTTGACACAATTCTAGTCATTTAACTCTAAGAGCATATTACCACAAGCTAACATATGGATGATTTTTTCATGGGGTGTTACATGTTGGTCGTCGTGAGAGCAAGGATGTTTAGAGAGATGCAGAGGCTGACTAGGGCCTTACTGCTGCCGGTTGATAAATGGCCGGCAGGAAATAATGATGATGATGATGATAATAATAATAATAATAATAATAATAATAATAATAATAATTAGAATATATTTTTTTCTTTTAGCATATGTATTTTAATTTTTCTATATTGGATCTATACCTAATGTATTTTATTTTTCATTCAATGAAAAATTTATTTTTGGTCGACTTTAGCTTTTTAATTCTTATGTAATTTTCATTCTATCTATAGCTTATTTTAAACATGCTAAGATATCGACGGTTGGAAGTAAGGAGCAATTTTGAATCCAGTAGTAATAGCAATTTTGGCTTTTGAGTTCTTTCAACAGATGGACCATGTGTTGGAACAAATTGGTCATGGGTTGGGTTTCTGTCAACAGATTATCCATCTATTGCAAAAGATTTGTCATCTATTGGAGTTTATATTCCAGTTTGATATATCGTATTTTGTTCTTCCAGCTAATGTCCATCTATTGCAACAGATAGATAATCTTTTGAAAGTAAATTTGTGGTCTGCTATATTTAATTCATGTTTTGTCTATTTCTATTAATTCACAAGTTATTAAAAAAGATATTTTATATAATAAATGATAATATTTACGTTCACAACAATGAGTTAAATATATAAAAGTTCACAACAAACAACAACACAAGTTTTTGCAATTACAACAATCATGGTGGATTACGATCTGAGCACATAGTTCTTTTGTGGCCAGCGCTCTTACATACGGAGCACTCGTTTCTTCTTGATGGAAATGATTCTTCGAATCCACTCCTCCTCTTATATGGCTTTCTTTCCGGTTTGATAGTGCTTGGATCAATATATGAAGGAGGTATTAATCTTTTCAAAAGCTCTGCAGAACACCCCAAGATTCTTCGAGAGGCACCGGAGTAATATGTCCACTGTATGCCATTGTATATTTTTCCACCAAATAATGTAGAGAAGAGTACTCATAAATTTTAGTTTCATATTTTGCACCGTATTGAGCTTAAAGAGTTGCCATAGCATGTGGACAAGATATTTTATCCAAGTCACAAACTCTGCACGTATAAGATCTTGTTTGATGATCGACCGTGGAAACATCACCATGACCATTGATACTAAACTTGTAATCTGCTATTTGATGAGATAATAACCTATTCCCCAGACTGATGTTCGTTGATATTATTTTTTTTCGTCTAGAACAAATGGGGTTCCTGCGTCCTCGAACTCCACACGCCTTTCATGAAAAAATTGGCCATACTTTTTGTTTATTATTTCAAACAGAGCCACGATAGGAAATTCTCTTTCATCACCAAACAATAAATTCACCGATTCAGCTATGTTTGACGTCATAATATTGTACCTATACAAAAAAATCACTTAGTACGACATCATACTAAACTTGCAACTCAAACAAGACATTGATTCTAAGAATATACCTATTTGCCAAATAGAATGCCCGAATTTATCTCTCAAAATCGATACGTACGACATGTTCAACTGCCTTGGGATGCATATCCGTTATTTGATTGAAATGGTCTGAGAACTCCTCTCTACTAAATGCTTTAGCTACTCTAAAAAAAGAGTTATGACCCTTTTGTTGTGAAAGTTGGTCTGAATGTTCTCTCCAAGATGCCTGATGCAACAACCAAAGTGAGCTGAAGTGAAGAAAACTGAACCCATCTTTGAAATACTTGGATGCCTATCCGAAATAAAACAGAACTCTTTGATATCTTCGACACATTTTCGTAGTATCAAATATCCATAAGAGGCATCACATTCCTTGTTCGCTACACAAAAAGCGATAGAAAAGATGTGATTTTCCGTATCCTGCACCACCGTCGCTAGCATAACTCCATTATACCTTCTCCTCAAGAAGGTACCATCGACGGCTATGCCTCTTCTCAAATGTCGAAAACCTTGAATTCAAGCACCATAGGATATAAAAAGGTACTTGAAACTTCCTTTTTTATCAACATGCAATGTCGTCTCACTTTCAGAATTTGCGGACTCAAGCATGTAACGGTAGGCATCAAGGGTTGCATACCCATGCTCGTGTGCCCCCCTAACCAAGTTCTTGAAAATCCCCATGGTTGTATATATCTTTCAATAACTCACCAAGACACTCAATTCCGTAAGGTTTGTTGATTGGCCATAACCCTTATAGAAGAGCCTTTTCCATTGGGGAATCTATTCTTGAAATATTCACCTAGGACCTTTATCGTGGCATGAGAATTTTGGCCCAAAATGTGCTCCGAACCACATGTGTGATACTTTTCATGTTTATGAATGATGAATCTATCAGAACTTAAGTACTTCACCGCTCTCAACCACCACGTGCAATTCGAATTAGCACATTTGTAGCTAAAGACTTTGCTCAAATTAATCACCTTCATTATTCTAAAATCTTTTTTCAAGAAAGAAATAAACAAAGTAGTAGATAGTTCTTTCTTATCCTTGAATGACATTCCTTTTTAAACGCCGGTCTCATCATCTTGACGATTGTCAAACTGTGTCAATCGAGAAGAACCGCCCACCGCATTGGTCGTTATCAATGGGCGTAGGTGTTTGATCATTATATGGAATACTCATGTCTAGATCATCCAACCTATCATCAAAGATTTCTTGTAGTTGTTTTTCTTCTATATTCTTGTTCTTATTCTCTCTCATTTTTTTCAACCACGTTTACCCTTAACACCAGCCTGGATGAATTACTAAGATTAGCATGCAACCGAACCTGATCAATTATCTGGAAAGGTAGTACTCTCCGATTTTCAAAGGAGTACATGTAGCTGATGACGAGTTCTTTTGGTTGATAATTCAGTCCACAATAGCTGATGATTAAGTTCACAAAATCATCATGTGAAACATCACTTTGGACTGTCATAGCTATCGTCTCTAGCATTCACCCACCTTCTAATGCCATACATATCGATTGTTCTTCTCGATCCATTGACCATGACAATCCCTCTATTGTTATTGATCCCTCCATTAGTGGTATCTAAATATAGTCATTTGTTAAAAAATTTAATAGTGATTTCATAGTGCCGTAACATGAATCCCAATAGATGTGTAATCTGTTACAAAAGGTAAATGATCAATCGTAATAAACTATTTACCTATTGGGATTTATGTTACTCTCCTGAAGCTGATTTCAATAGACATGTCATCTGTTGTAACAGGTGATTCATATATTGCAACAAAATATACATCTGCTGCAACAGATGGAGCACCTGTTGGGATAGATGTTACAGTACTAAGGAACCTTTGAAGCTGATTCCAATAGATGAGTGACATATTACAACAGATAATTAACCTACTACGATAGATGGCTTACCTGCTGCAATAGATGATACATCTGTTGGAATTGAGTTTAGATTCTATTGCAACAGATATTTACCTTGTTGAAAAGGGTGACACGTCTGTTGGAATCGAGTTCAGGTTCTGTTGCAATGGGTTACTAATCTATTGCAACAGATAACTAGTCTATTACAACAGATGGGTCATATGTTGCAACAGATGACCTATATGTTCGATTCATGTTATGGCACTATAGAACCATAAACATGAATCCAACATGTGAGTTTTCTGTATCTATTGCAATAGATGGATTATCTGTAGCAACAGATGATTGATCTGTTTAAACAGATGACTCTTATGTTGCATTCATGTTTGCGTGCTATCTATGGTTAAAAAAATCGCACAATAGTAGTTACCCAAATGACAAATTCAACTAAAAATCATAATCTGACTTACCAGAACAATCTGACCTAAGAAATTGGTCAAATAGCAGCAGTAGTTGTAACAACAACAAGAACAATGGTCAATAAGAAGAAGATGAAGATGATAATGAAGTATAAGATGATGATAATAAAGCAGAAGATGATGAATAAAGCAGCAGCAACAATGAACAACAAAAATCGCTAAGAGAGAGAAAAGAACAATGGATGAGAAGAGAGAGAAATACATTTTTCCCTCCATTTCTTGTTATATTAGGTAAATAGTTGGATCAAAATATAAATTTAAAAACTTGTGGGCTATACTCAAACTTAGCCTACTTCCTTAATCCATAATAAAGTAATTGTCACCCACACTCAATTATTAAGACTTAAGTCACCTACACCTCATTTTCAAACTCTTTTATCACTTTTTGTTCAAAGTCCCTAGTTACAGTGACCTCCATTCTTTGGAAAAATATTTATATAGATTCTTAAACTTGGCACGATTTAAAAGTTAGCCACTCAAATTTAACTAGTGGCCATATAGACACCGCATGACCAACTGGTTCTTTGATTGAAGTTGTAGAGACTACCATTTAAGGCTGAAAAAGGACTAAGTATTTGCATGATTGGCTAATATAGATGGTTTATTAAGATACCATTGGGAAAGATTAGTTCTTCTTTTTATCTTTGTAGTCTTCACTGTTTACTTGTATGAACATATTGAAGGAAAAGTGGTCATAACTATAACAAAGCTATTAATAATTGTTTATTAATAGCCTTTATTTTTCTTAACCTACAATGCATAACAAAGGCATTATATAAGCTTAGAAAAATAACATTTGTTAGGATCCTCCCCTTTCAATTTGTTCATCCAATTAAAATCATGCATGGGAAAGAGTACATAGTACCAGGGGCGGACCCACATAGGGCGTAGGCGAACCCTTTTAATGCAACACTAGTTTATAGTGCAATGATTAAGGGTGTCTAAAATTCATCATGTTTAAGATCAAGTCTCACTGGATGAGATTTTACTTGTCTTTTTAACTTTAGACCCTTCTTTACCTTTTGTCTTTTTAAATTACTCTCTTTGTCAACTTTTTTCAAATAGTTTTATAGTATAACCTTATTTAAATTTTAAAATTTATAGGTTTATTTAAAATATTAAATTAATATATAGTAATAATTCAATCTATAAATTGATTTCAAAGTAAATATTGTTGCATGTTTAATAAATTCTTTAATAAAAATATTTAATTTAGATAAAAGTTATTTCATTTAAGTTTGCTTATATAATGTCCAACCCATTTATATCTAATCCGACCCAATAATTTGTCCACACTTTTAACATGCTTACTTATGTTCATTTGCTCCAACAGTGATTTGGGAGAGTATTACTGTTTATTTTTTCATTAGTGAAAGAACTTGAAGAAGATGATTGAGAAATTTTGCTTGCATATCAAGCAACAGTTTTTACATGTCTTTATACAGTTATTCCCTAGGGACTAAGGCTATAAGTGTGAATAAAATAAAATAATCATGGTGACAAATTCTAATTAACTTTATACTGTTATTAATTATTATCCACCGATACAATTCTAGAAGGTTTTTTTAGGATTCATTTTGTATACCTCCTATATGCACACGGAGTATTTGGAGAAAATTTCATTTGTAGCATACTTAAACTCATAATTAAGATTTTCATAATAATTATTTTATAATTATAAATAAAAGCAAGTTGTATTTTATATTTAGGTAGAGTTTGCTATATAAATACATATACAAATGAAATTACAGTTCCTAATCTATTCTATAATCTAGTTATCCGCACTCCCCTACAAATGGTATCAAAGCCCAGTGATTTAAAAAGTACAGAAGTGAGATATAAGTTAGTTAGATGTTATGTTATAGTCAGTCATTTATTAAATTAATTATGAGAAGACCATTTAAAAATAGAGAAGCTTTTAGAAAAATTAAAGAATCTTTAATTAGTAATTACTCAGAATATATAAGTCTAAATAAAACAAAAGAAAACCCACAAAGATTAGCCTATCTAATTACATTAATATCTAGTATTGAAACAAAATTAATAATCCATTTAAAATCTAGAAGAATGAGACACATACCACCTAATTATGATAAAATTAGATTTAGATATCTTCCAAGATATTATAAATACAATTTAAATGAATAAAAAACAAAAATACAAAGAATTAAAACAATTTATTTCTGAAAAACGTAAAGAATTAAAAATAAGAATAGAAAGACTACATTATAATATATTTGCCGGAGTTAGTAAAAACTCAATAAATATACAAAAAGATGAAATAAAAAAATTAGAATCACAAATAGATAGTTTAGAATATATATACCAACATGAACTATTCACAATAAAATGAATAAAGAAGAATTTAGGAAGAAGATATAAGAAAATAGGAGAACATTTATACCTAATGTTAAAAAAAGAAGAATTAAAATTAGAAGATAAATTGACAACAATGGTAAGAATAGAAAAAGAAAATGAAGAGATAGATAGAAAAAAGGAAATAGAAAAAATTAAACAACAAACTACGGAAGAAATACGAAAAATAGAAGAAACTAAAAATAGTAGAATTGCTGAATTAGAAAAAGAACTACAAATGTTAAAAGATTTGTACGAACAAAGACAAAAGGAAAAAAGAAAAAGATAGAGAACAAAAATTACTAAACGAGATAAATCAATTTAAGGAAAAATTAGAAATAAATAATATAGACGTTGAAGAGACAGATAATTATGACTCAGAAGATAGTGAAACATATACGAAAATATTAACAAGTACAAAAAATTTAGAAATTAACGAAAAACAAGAAATAATTAATGAAGAAAACTTAGAAAATACCAACACAGAAATAAATACTCTTGATAAAAAAGAAGATGACAATGTAATACCTAATACAACAGAAATAAGAAAACCTATATATTATAAAAGTAAATTTAAAAGATACAATGAATATGACAAATGGACACCAAAACAAATAGTTAATAAAAATTATAACTTTTTAGACCTAGACTGTGTAATAGATACAGAAAAAACAATCATATTATGGATAGGATATATGACAAACAATTATTAGATAATAATATAAACATAACAGATGCACCAGAATATATAGAAAGAACACTAATAGGATCGGTAAAACTATGGTTTTCAAACTTAACTGAAAATAGTAAGAAAGTATTAAGAGCTAATAAACCTATAGAAGGAACATCATCAACAACAACTAAACTAACACCTATAGAATTATTAAAGAAATATGAAAAAGCTATAAAAGATGAATTTGGTAGTATGACAACAATAGAAGAGGAACAAGATGAAGAAAAAGATACAAATAGGAATTTAATGTTAAAATTAGCAATATGTAATATGTGTTATATATATGAATATACTTGCGCATTTAAAGAATATTCTTACAAAGGAGCATATAGTATAGAAGAAAGTAGAGAAATAAGAAAATTATATTTTAATAAATTACCCGAACTATTTAGTTCAAAAATAATAAAAAGTTGGGAAGAAGCAAAAATAGTAGATACGTTAGGAGCAAGAATAAAATTTTTACAACAATGGTATAGAAATTTATCTGAAAAATATAGAGAAGAATTTAAAATGGAAAAAACATTAATAAAAAATTTAGCCTGTTGCAAAAATAAAATAGCACCCCAATTTGGATGTGAAGAAAGATATTATAAGAAAAGAAAAAGACATAAGAAATATAAGAAATATAAAAAATCAAAAAACAAATACAAGAAACCAAGAAAAAGATATTATGTAAAAAATTATAAAAATAAAAGGTCATATAGAAAGAAGAAATCTATAAAAGAATGTACTTGTTATAATTGTGGAAAGTTAGGACATTTAGCTAGAGATTGTAAATTACCTAAAAATCCAAAAAACAAACAAATATCAGAAATAAAAATAGATAATACAGAATATATGCAAATAGATTATATAGATTATGAATTAGAAAGTGAAGATAGTATATATGAAATTTCAGAAAACGAAACAGATACTGAAATAGATAGTGAAATAGATGAATCAAATGACTGAAGAAGATATAAAAATAATAACAAAGGAAGAATATTTAAATGATGAAGGCACGGAACAAAAAATAATATTTGGCAGTAATATATTTGATGAAATAAAAGGAAAAGAATTAGATTTAAGTATAGAAAAAATATTTAAAATACCAACAATAAAAAATATTTTTACTAGGAAAAAAGACGAATATTATGTAGTATGCCAAAAAGAACATATAATAGACTATAGATATGCAAAAGGTAAAGCTAGTATACCACTAGTAACAAAAAGAATAATTAATAAAGAGATAAATGATATAAAAAGTAAAGGAGATCCAATAAAATATGTACACCTTGGAGGTACAGAAATATTAATAAAAGCATGTTTTAGAGAAGGAATAGATACACCGATAGAATTATATCTAGCAGATGATAGAATTATAAAACCTAGAGAAAAAAGCATAATAACTGTCGTAAAAGGAAATTTAATATACCAAAAATTTAAATTTATAATAAGTGCAAATTATTCAGTATCGGTAACAGATAGAAATATAGATAAATCACTAGTATTGTATTGGAAGATATCAGGAATAGAATTAACCCCAGAAAGTAAAATATTTACAGCAAGATGCAAAAATTTATATGTATTAACAACAAAACATAAAATAACAGGAAAAAATAAGATTAACAAGATACAAATAGAAAGCCCATTCGAACAAATTGTAAAAACAATAGATTACAATGATTATAGCTGTAGAGACATAGATATAGAAGAAAATTTAGAAATAGTAAATGATAGAATAAGTACAACAAAAAGAATAGCTAATGAAAAAACAGAATCATCAAGCTCATAAAAAAGAACAAGTTATGAAACAAATTCAATAAGTAATTTAAACCAATATTACATAACAGGAAAAATAAATGAAAAAGAATATTTAATACTCTTAAATACAGGACAAGAAGAAAATTATATAGCAAAATATCTAGTAAAAGATGAAGAAATAAAAACTGATAATGATATGTGCCCAGATCTACCAAGAAGTTTAATAAATAGTAAAAATATAGCAGAAAAAGAAATAATAATAGGAGTTAGAAAAATAAAAATAGAATTTGAAGTAAAAGAAGAAATGCAAAAAGCAGATATAATATTAGGAATAAAATGGTTAGAACAAGTAAAACCATATAATATAGAACATACACAGTTAACCTTAACATATAATAAAGAGAAATTATTCTTAAAAAGAGCCTTAACATAAAATGAAAATATACGTATTAATGAAGATAGTAGTGGAAGGATATTACAGTAGATATTATACACCTATGATAGATACAGGAGCAAAAGCTAATTTATGTAGATATAATTGCTTACCAGAAAACAAATGGGATAAATTAAAAACACCAATAATAGTTAAAGGATTTAACAATGAAGGAAGCTTAATTACTTCTAAAGCTAGGAATGTAAAAGTACAAATATGGGATAAGATATTAACAATGGAAGAAATTTATAATTATGAACTAACGTCAAAAGATATACTTTTAGGAATGTCATTCTTAGATAAACTATACCCACATATAATAACTAGAAACGACTGGTGGTTTACAACACCATGTAAACAAAAAGTAAGATAAAAAAGAGTTAATAATAAAATAAGAAAGAAAACTGATTGGATAAAAGGAAGTGAAAAAATTACACAAAAGTTAGAAAATATAAAAAATACTGAAGATACAATAGAACTAGTAGTATTTTCGATAAATAAAACAGAAATAACTATATTTTCAATAAATAAGATAGAAATAGTTAAGAAAAAATTAGAACAATTATATAGCGAAGATCCATTAAAAGGATGGGAAAAACATAAAACTACCATAAAAATTGAATTAATAGATAAAAATAGTATAATAATCCAAAAACCATTAACCTATAATTTTGACGATTTAAAAGAATTTAAAATGCATATAGATGAATTATTAGAAGAACAATATATACAAAAATGCAATAGTAAGCATAATAGTCCAGCATTTATAGTAATAAACATAGTGAACAAAAAAGAGGAAAAAGTAGGATGGTTATTGATTATAGAAATTTAAATGCAAAAACTATAACATATAATTATCCAATACCAAATAAGATATTAAAAATAAGACAGATACAAGGATATAATTATTTTAGCAAATTCGATTGTAAATTAGGATTTTACCATCTAAAGTTAGAAGAAGAATCTAAAGAATTAACCGCATTTACGGTACCACAAGGATTTTATGAATGGAATGTATTACCATTTGGATATAAAAATGCACCAGGTAGCTATCAACATTTTATGAATAATTATTTTAAACAATTAACTAATTGTATAGTATACATAGATGATATATTATTATATACAAAAACTAAAGAAGAACATATAAAATTATTGGAACAGTTTACAGAAATAATAGAAAAATCAGGAATAAGTCTAAGCGAAAAGAAAGCTGAAATTATGAAAAACCAGATAGAATTTCTAGGAATACAAATAGATAAAAGTGGAGTAAAAATGCAACAACATATAGTACAAAAAATAATAAATTCAAAAGAAGAATTAGATACAAAAAAGAAATTACAATCATTTTTAAGATTAGTAAACCAAGTAAGAGAATATATTTCAAAATTAGCAGAAAACTTAAAACCACTACAGAAAAAATTAAAAAAGGATATAGAATATAACTATAATGAAGAAGATAAAAAACAAGTTCAAAAAATAAAATTACTTTGTAAAGAATTACCAAAATTACAATTTCCAGATGAAAATAGAAAATTTATATACATAGTAGAAGTAGATGCTAGTGAATATAATTACGGAGGAGTACTTAAATATCGATATGAAGCAGAAAAAATAGAACACCATTGTAGATACTACTCAGGTACGTTCAATGAGACAGAAATAAAATGGAAAATAAATAGGAAAGAATTATGTTCATTATATAAATGTTTGTTAGCGTTTGAGCCATATATTGTATATAACAAATTTATTGTGCGAACAGATAATACACAGGTACGCTGGTGGTTAACAAAGAAAATACAAAATTCAGTTACAATGAAAGAGATTCGGAGACTAGTTTTAAATATATTAAATTTCACATTTATAATAGAAGTGATCAGTACTAACAAAAATGTTATTGCAGATTACATATCAAGACAAAGTTACACAGACTGAAATGATAGAAGAAGATACTCTAGAAAAAATACTCAACGCCCTAACTACGCTTTCATTGAAAGTGGACAGTATGGGTACTGAGATAGAAAAGCAAAAGCTAAAGACTAATGAAGATAAACTGAAGTCTATAGCTATAAATCAGCTAACTCAGCAGTGTGCAGAGCTATGTCTATCGGAAGACAATAAAATTCCAGAGCTAGAAGGAGACGTTTGGACACTCCATAAAACCCATAACATTTATCAATCTACTTCTGCAGGTACAAGCAAAGGAGTTAGTCGACCAAGATACCAAAACATGAACATGAATAAAATATTTGAAAAACCATTTACACCAAAAACACAAAAAGATCATTTATTCATACCCCCACAAATTACCACATACCGAGATAGCCTAAACCAAGACAAAAAAGTTTATAACTATACAGCCCAGAAATATATAGAAAACATCTATAGAGTACAAACTTTTCTAAACCATAACCCGAGAGCTACAAACATCAAAGAACCAAACACCAATTACATAACCCAAAAATTACAAGGATATAACAGACTAATCGCACTACCAAAAACTAGCCCAAGCCTAGTAAAAACTTGTTTTGACTACGGACTACTAAACACCATATACATCCAATACGGAGAAGAATTAACAGCTATGGAAGAATTATAAAAGATATTCACTACCTATAAAAGAATAACGAAAGGCACTCTATTTTATATAAAGTGTTATACTGCACCCGCAGAGATATTATATGACGAGATAAAACCAGTTATACATGTTGTAAAGATAGGACTAACTAGAGATATGATCATACCAGAAGATATTGCGCAGCAACCGGAGATACCCAGAATCGAGATACCCGAGTTCTACGCAAATAAAAGACTTATTGGACTAGCCACGATTATACAAGAACTAGCAAATAATTACACTAATGGAAACCCAATATGGAGCTACTATTCAAGAGATCATCAAATGATTTACTCAAATTCAAAAGAGCTACGACCAACTGATATGGAGGATGTCAGACAATGGATAGTGACACTACTCAACCCAGAGAAACAATCTACCGCAATTGCTATTAAAAAGGGATTTATTTCTGACGGACTACTAACAAGATATTGTAAAATAATTGGACATAAATATCCAGATCACCAATGTTCGAGGTGTAATGGAGAAGATAATATTATTCCAGAAGTACATCTAGAATAAAAAAATCAAGATGGCAGCTGGAAGATAAGATAAGAAGCAATAATGGAGATATAGCAGATACGACAACACCAAATGGAAGACAAGATATCAAGATATTTGATCTTATTGTATAAATTTGTATAAATTTTAAAGTATTTACGTAAAAGATAATAGGGTAGCATTATTGAGCATTAAATGTAGTTTGTATTTTGTAGACTTTTTAGGCCCTAGTTAACTCTTTAGCCTTATAGGCTTTTTGACCTTTTTGTTTTTTTTGTAGACATTAAAAAAATGTGTACACAAATGTAGAATTCTTTCTTTCATTCTATAAATAAAGAAAGCAGAAGGCATTGCAAGGCAAGCCTTCTCACGTTAAGCAAATTCTCTCTCCATTCCATAACAAATATTTTGCTCAGTTAATTAAAAAACATACATACTTCAATGGAAAAAGCTATGGAGGAACAAACTTCAGAAATATCACAACTACCCGAACAGGTATATCTATTTATGATTATGAATAGCTAAATTCATAGTTCCCAACAATCATGATATGATAAAATAAATTCATATTAGTTACTTTATAGTAGAATTATTCGAAGAATAATATGTTAAGAAGTTTATTAGCAAAGTGGAAACGGAGAAAAATCTCTAAGAACTATGCCATCCTAAAGGTGAAACCAATGAGGCAAGAAGCCGTGGCGGGGAGTAACCAGAGTAGAGGCGCTGTTTAAGGGAAAAAATATCAAAATTACCATGCTAATAGTGACCGAAGAACATGTTATTTAAGAATAATCTAGTATATAGTAATCTAAGATGACCATATTTTGTTATGTACATGGTTGAAGAGAATATTTTGAAAAAAGCAATTTTATGAAAATGAATGATAATTTATCTGATGTGATGGTAGATAAATTTAAAATACTTATTTTGTATGCACTTAGAGATATAAAAGTAGCAGATATAAGAAAAATCATCTTAGAAAAAGCATTTGGTGAATATTACATGGCTAGAGTAAATTATATACCATGCCTACCTAACTACTCTTATAAATATTTATCATGATAAATTACATAGAATTTTTAGAAAAAGATATGCGAAATATACAGTTACTAGAAAAACGGATGAAAACAAATATAGACAAATATATTAAAAATAAAAATAAAAATAAAAATAAATCTCTTAATAAAAATATGCAAAAACTACTAAGGTTAAAACAAACAACTATAAAATATCAATTTTAGAAAATAGATCATTTAGACTATCTTAAAGTTTTAATCTTATATATACTTAAAGATATAGAAATTATAGATATTAAGAAAATAATATTAGAAAAAGTAATAGACTACGAAATTGAAACCATAAATTGGCTAGAATAGTTATACGAAGAAATTTACCCAGAAGGATATTATTCAGATCAAGGATGTTAGAATATATTAGAAAAACTAGAGAAAACCAAGATAATCTAAATAATGAAACTAATTATAGAAATCGAATTAGAAAAATAATGGAAAATCTAAAAGAAAAGTTAATATGGATAGAAGAAACCTTAGAAAATTTAGAAAAAAGTACATGTGATAGTTTATATAATTTAAAAAACTCACTACGAGAAGAACAACACAAGATAATAAATAACATAGAAAATCTAGAATTAGATATATATTACAGTACAGATAGGATAAATTATTATACATAAATTTGTAACTCTGCAGTTACTACAGGATAAATTAATAAACCAAATAAATTAATGGATACATCTTACAAAAGGAATAAATTATTAAAAAATATTGAAACAAAATCTAAGAAATATCCACGCACAAAAAAGAATAGATTCATTAGATATAATAAATCTATTTTATAATCTAAGTTATCCGCACCCCCCTACAAATGGTATCAGAGCCCAGTGATCTAACTAACTTATATCTCACTTCTGTACTTTTTAAATTACTGTGCTCTGATACCATTTGTAGGGGGGTGCGGATAACTAGATTATAAAATAGATTTATTATATCTAATAAATCTATTCTTTTTTGTGCGTGGATATTTCTTAGATTTTGTTTCAATATTTTTTAATAATTTATTCCTTTTGTAAGATGTATCCATTAATTTATTTGGTTTATTATTTTATCCTGTAGTAACTGTAGAGTTACAAATTTCTGTATAATAATTTATCCTATCTGTACTGTAGTATATATCTAATTCTAGATTTTCTATGTTATTTATTATCTTGTGTTGTTCTTCTCGTAGTGAGTTTTTTAAATTATATAAACTATCACATGTACTTTTTTCTAAATTTTCTAAGGTTTCTTCTATCCATATTAACTTTTCTTTTAGATTTTCCATTATTTTTCTAATTCGGTTTCTATAATTAATTTAATTATTTAGATTATCTTGGTTTTCTCTAGTTTTTCTAATATATTCTAACATCCTTGATCTGAATAATATCCTTCTGTGTAAATTTCTTCGTATATCCGATCTAGCGAATTTATGATTTCAATTTCGTAGTCTATTACTTTTTCTAATATTATTTTCTTAATATCTATAATTTCTATATCTTTAAGTATATATAAGATTACAACTTTAAGATAGTCTAAATGATCTATTTTCTCAAATTGATATTTTATAGTTGTTTGTTTTAGCCTTAGTAGTTTTTGCATATTTTTATTAAGAGATTTATTTTTATTTTTATTTTTCATGTATTTGTCTATATTTGTTTTCATCCGTTTTTCTAGTAACTGTATATTTCGCATATCTTTTTCTAAAAATTCTATGTAATTTATCATGATAAATATTTATAAGAGTAGTTAGGTAGGCATGGTATATAATTTACTCTAGCCATGTAATATTCACCAAATGCTTTTTCTAATATGATTTTTCTTATATCTGCTACTTTTATATCTCTAAGTGCATACAAAATAAGTATTTTAAATTTATCTACCATCACATTAGATAAATTATCATTCATTTTCATAAAATTGTTTTTTTCAAAATGTTCCCTTCAACCATGGACATAACAAAATATGGTCATCTTAGATTACTATATACTAGATTATTCTTAAATAACTTGTTCTTCGGTCACTATTAGCATGGTAATTTGGATACTTTTTCCCTTAAACAACGCCTCTACTCTGGTTACTCCCCGCCACGGCTTCTTGCCTCATTGGTTTCACCTTTAGGATGGCATAGTTCTTAGGGATTTTTCTCCGTTTCCACTTTGCTAATAAACTTCTTAACATATTATTCTTCGAATAATTCTACTATAAAGTAACTAATATGAATTTATTTTATCATATCATGATTGTTGGGAACTATGAATTTAGCTATTCATAATCATAAATAGATATACCTGTTCGGGTAGTTGTGAATTCATAAACATCTCTTAGCTCAAAATTGAGTTGAGAACTTTTTAACCTATTGAATTTTAGTTCATAATTTTAATTAGGTCAACTTTCAATGACTATTAATCCTAGACTATAACAAGTTATGTGGCCTACTATATATAAAATTAAATATCTTTGAGTCTTCTTTTCAAAACTACTGATCATTTGTCAATCTAAATTCAGATTAAAAAGTTATGAGCATTTTAGTGAGACACTGTCCAGGGTGCATGATGGCTACGTGAGGCAATGTTTATGTGGTGCGAATGGGGTCGTGGGGTACATCTAGAGCAATGTGATGGGGCCCGCGGTATGACCCTCCCTTCCCAGTTGTTAAAATATGTTTTTTCCTTATTAAATCAAGGGCAAAATGGTCCTTTACCCCTATAACTCCCCCAATCCATTTTTATAGCCCTAAAGTCATCCTAAACTAGTAGAATCTCCTAAATTCCTCATTCTCTTCCTCCCAAGAACATTAAGAAGGATTTATCAATTCCAAAGCTTGTAGATTCCAAACTTAAGGTTCTTATTCAAATTTCCTCCTTCAAAAAGTATGTAGAATGACTTAAAATGTATAGGGGTAGTACTTTAGCAAATTGTATAGGGGTAGTACTTCAAAAAGTTTCCAAATGAACTAATTCTTGAATGGAGGGGTAGTACTTCAAAAAGTTTCCAAGTGAACCAATTCTTGAATGGGGGTAGTACTTTAGCACTTAGGAGTCAGCTTATTTCGTACCTTAGAGTGAGAAAATAATATTCCAAGGGTGTGTCTACCATCTTGTTTGAGTTAAAGACTATAGTACAGAGACTCCAAATCTCAAGTCAATTTTAGTAGTGAGGGAATTTCCAAATGTGTTTCCTAAAGATCTTCTCGGAATGCCTTTCGTAAGGGAAATTAACTTTAAAATAGACTTTCTTCCAGATACCCAGCCTATATTTATTCCTTCTTATAGAATTGCTCCATCAGAGCTTAGGGAGTTAAAAAAATAGTTGAAAGATCTTTTAGATAAGGGATTTATCAAGCCCAGTGTTTCCCCATGGGGTGCTCCAATCATTTTTGTGTGAAAGAAAAATGGTTCTCTTAGAATGTGCATCGATTACCATCAGTTGAACAAAGTCACAATCAAGAATAAGTACCCACTGCCCAGAATTGATGACCTGTTCAACCAAATTTAGGGTGCCAGTTATTTCTCTAAGATCGACCTCAGATCCTGCTATCATCAGCTCAGAGTCAGAGAATGTGACATTCCAAAAATAGCTTTCAGAACTCGGTATGGTCACTTTGAATTTTTAGTCATGTTATTTGGTCTAACAAATTCCCTAGCAACTTTCATGGACTTTATGAATCGAGTGTGCAAACAGTACTTGGACATGTTCATTATAGTCTTCATAGATAATATCCTTATCTATTCCTGTAGTGAAAATGATTATGCAGACCACCTCAGAATAGTATTACAAACTCTTAGAGCCCATCAGTTTCTCACAAAATTTAGTAAGTGCGATTTTTGTCTAAGATAAGTATTTTTCCTTAGCCATATTATTTTTGATAATGGCATTAGAGTCGGCCCTCAAAATACTGAAGCAGTAAAAAATTAGCCCAGATCTATTTCTCCATCAAATATCAAGAGTTTCTTGGGTTTGGTTGGATATTATCAATGATTTGTTGAAGTTTTTTTATCTATTACATCCCCTAAGTCCAGATTAACTCAGAAGAAAGTCAAGTTTCAGTGGGCAGATTCTTGTGAGAAGAGTTTTCAGGAGTTGAAGACTCGAATCACCTCAGCCCTAGTTTTGACCTTGCCAGATGGTTTAGATGGGTTTGTTGTTTACTATAATGCTTTTAGAGTTGGTTTGAGGTATGTTTTGATACAGAGAGGTAAGGTCATAGTCTATGCCTCTAGACAGCTTAAGCCCCATGAGAGAAATTATCCTACTGGTGATCTTCAGTTAGCAGTGGTTATGTTTGCCTTGAAAATATAGAGGCATTATCTGTATGGGGTGCAAGTTGATATGTTAATGGACCATAAGAGTTTGCAGTATGTGTTTTTACAGAGGGAGTTAAATCTTCATCGAAGAAGATGGTTAGAAATGTTGAAAGACTATGATATGAGTGTTTTGTATTATCTGGGCAAGGCCAATGTAGTAGAAGATGCCCTTAGTAGATTATCTATAAGCAGTGTCGCTCATGTTGAGAATGATAAGAAGAAGTTAGTTTAGGAGGTTCATCAGTTGGCTAGGTTAGGCATTCTTTTGGTTGACTTAGATGAAGGTAGTGTATGGGTACAGAATAGTTCGGAATCTTCATTAGTTTCTGAAGTGGAAGAAAAGCAAGATAGCGATCCCACTCTAGTTAGGTTAAAGGAGCCAGTCAGAGATCATAAAGTAGAGGTTTTATCCCAAGGGGGAGATGGTGTGTTGCGTTGCTAAGATAGACTATGTGTGCCAGGTGTAGATGGTTTGAGACACTGAATTCTTCCAGAAGCGCATGGTGTGCGTTACTCTATTCACCCAGGAGCTACTAATATGTACTGTAATTTACGGGAAATATATTGATTGAGCGGTATGAAAAAGAATATTGCAGAGTTTGTAGCCAAGTGTGCTAATTGTCAGCAGGTCAAGGTTGAGCACCAAAGACTTAGTGGCACTATGCAGGAGTTCAGCATCCCTACTTAGAAGTGGGAAGAGGTGAACATGGACTTTGTGACAGGGTTGCCTCGTTCATGTCGTCGGCATAATTTAATTTGGTTTATTATAGACAGAATGACCAAATTAGCCTATTTCTTGCCAGTCCATACTTCTTATTCAACCGAGAATTATGCCAAGATCTATATTAGAGAGTTGGTTAGGTTGCATGGAGTCCCATTTTCCATCATTTCAAGTAGAGGTACTCAGTTTACCTCTCTCTTTTGGAAAGCTTTTCAGAAGGGTCTTGGTACTCAAGTTTATCTCAGTCAGTATTTCACCCTTAGGCAGATGTCAAGCAGAGAGAACTATTTAGAACTAATAGGACATGTTGAGAGCTTGTGTTATCAATTTTTAGGGCACTTGGGACGATCACTTGACATTGATTGAATATGCCTACAATAACAATTATCATTCCAGTATTTAGATGGCTCCATTTAAGGCTCTATATGGGAGGAGATGTAGATATCCTATTGGTTGGTTTGAGGTAGGTGGGATTGTGTTGATTGGGCCAGATCCAGTATTTGATGCAGTGGAGAAAGTTCAGGTAATTAGAGGAAGGCTTAAGATAGCCCAAAGTCGTTAGAAATCATATGAAGATGTGCGTAGGAGGGATATCGAGTTTGCAGTTGGAGACTTGGTTTATTTGAAAATCTCTCCTATAAAGGGAGTTTAGAAGTTTGGCAAGAAGGGAAAGCTTAGTCCTCGATATGTTGGCCCTTACAAGATCTTCAGCCGTTTTAGAAAAATATCTTACGAGCTTAAGTTGCCTATAGATTTGGCATCCGTTCACCCAGTATTCTATGTTTCTTTATTAAAGAAGTGTATTGGTGATCCAGCTGTAGTTGTTCCCTTAGAAAGTACAGATGTTTAGGATGACCTTTCTTGCAAAGAGATCCCAGTTGAGATCCTAGATCGTCAGATTTGAAGACTAAGGAACAAAGAAGTTTCCTTGGTTAAAGTTTTATGGTGGAATAAGTCTGTTGAGGGAGCCACTTGGAAAGCAGAAGCAGATATGCGAACCAAGTACCCTCACCTCTTTTCCACAAACTCAAATTTCAGTTTAATGTAAAAGTTTTCCCTTAGATTATCTCTTTTCCATTCTCATTTCCAGCCATATGATCACATTCATGTCATTGCATGCATTCACGAACCAGTTTAGTCAGTCACCATGTTCAGACTCAGTCATGAAATCACATTTTAGTTGTGCATATTCCGCATGTGAGCTCAGTACCTCAAAAATTCTCAACTTAACCAGTCTTATTCGAGGATAAATGCTCCCAAGTGGGAGATATTGTAACACCCCACAAGATCCTAACTCATTTTAGCTCACTCTTGCAAGCTAAAGGAGTCCAAGACTTAGAAAAGTTCACTAGTGTTAAGACTTAGTCATTTCCAAATCCCCTTAAACTTTGACGATTTTAATTCCAAACTTCCCAACCTTAGAATGTTGATTTTTAAGTTGATTCATGATCGGGGTGGTCGATAGCATGTCTCGGGTAAGTTTTAAATTTTTCGGGCAAGGTGTGAGGCTTGTTTGGATGTTCAAACCAGCGAGTTAGTGCAATATGGCCATGGCGTGCTACTTATCACATTAGTGGGGTGCAACACGATACGTCACTTAGCGAGTCACTGGCCACGTTTATCTTAATTAATTTCGGGTCTATGAAGGTATTTTAGTCTTTTTTCCCTCACTTTATCTCAGCCATATCACGGGATTAGAGTCTTAAAATAGCATTATTTACCTCTTGTTTAAATTTTCTCTCAATTGAAAACATTTTCTCTCAAGAACAAACCCTAGCCCTTTCAACATTCAAGATCAATCTGTAAGAAATTCACCAAGACTCTCACGAATTCTACAATGAAGGTATGTCAGATGTTCATTCATGGGTCCTTTTCACCCATAGAGTCTAAGAATCTGCTTTAAAGTTTAAATAATGATCTTTACATATTAATATGAATTGTATCCATGAATTTTGATTTTTAGACCATGTTTACATATGTTTTCGTTGGAATTAGCTCTTGACATATTTGAAGGATAAAAATTGCATGTTAAATCCTTAAGCCGTAATTTTAGTATTAAAATTATGTTACTATCACATATTTTAAACTATCTCCATGTTTTAACTCATGACCCTTAATTGTTTGGTGAAATACCTAAGTAATGATTTTGGGATAATTCTTACTTATTATGGTATTAAATACTCCCATGTGTTCTTATTGATATTGCTACCGAGTCTTGGGGGTTGTGAATACTCGAAAAACTTAGTTGTTTACTTAGTCTCAGTACTTTCAGAATGGTTTCAGATATCTTAGAGTATTAATAGTTTAACCAGTTATTATATCGGTCAAACTTAGATCAGTTCAGTAATTTGTGTTAGTTCAGTTGGGAGTAGAATTTAGCACTGAGCGAACCCAGAGATGGGCACTCACCTGCTAATTGAGGGTGTGACTTTTAGCAGCAGTCCCTACATTCCAAAACTATGTAGCCAACGTAGGTTTGAGATGTTAACCTGCCAGTTAAGGGTTGACACATCACACCAGAGCACCTGCCAGTAGAGGGTGACTCTTTAGTCTTTAGGTATTTTAGTGGATCCACATAGCTAGTGTTAGTACCCGTGGTATGGTACTGACACCCTTCATACTGGGGTCACAGGTTGGACCCCAATTAGCTCATATTGGGGCACATCGGTTAGATGATACCTCCTACAGTCTCAGTTAAGTATTCAGCACAGAGTTTAGTTTCCAATTTGTTTGACCATAGCATACAATTATCAGTTATTCAGTGTCAGTATTTCAGTACTTCAGTTTATAGGCTATTTCAGTATCATGTTATATGCTTGGTCATGCATCCATAGATTTTACATCTTTCATGTATACCATGTATAAGTTATCTTATGTTATTTATTTAGTCAGCTATTATTCAAGTACATAAGCCCATGTGTATTAGCCTAACCCCATCTAGCATACCAGTATATCCAAAGTACTAACCGCATACTTATTTCTTGTGCTATAATGTATCATATCATAGGTTTGGATGCTCATATTCCCGACCATACCTAGACGTACCAGCGCATCAGCAGCAGTAGCAATGGTGAGTCCTGATATTCCAAAGACCATTTAGGTCTATTTCAGTATTTCAGTTTAATAGTTAGCCGACATTAGTTGGGGACTTGTCCCATCAATTCCACAGTCAGTTAGTTAAAGGCTTTCATACACTTTCAGACAGTTAGTCAGTTATCAGTTGTTATTGACAGTCTTTACAACATTGTTTTCAGTCATTTGTTTTTTAGGCATATTAATTCAAAGATATTTTTAAATGTTTAAACATTATGGCGTGTCCAGCTTTGTTTTCCATATATGTGTATCATTTGTTATCAATTTGTTTAGTGCTCACAGCAGGTACCAGCTCATGGGTTAGCATTTGGTCACTTGTGACTGTAAACACCGTGTGACGTCCAAGGTGTACTCTTGGGACATTACGTAAAGAGGCTAGAGGAAGTTAAGCGTTGTGCCCTTGGAAGAAATGTCCTACTTTTTCTATAATAGTTTATTAGGGCGGGTCTAACAGTCATGTGTATAGGGATACCCCCAAGGTGCTAAGTGTCGTTCTTATAAATTTAATGAGAGGATATGTTTACAAGTTTAGGATAGT
Organism: Capsicum baccatum var. pendulum; assembly: GCA_030864225.1. Classification (NCBI taxonomy): domain Eukaryota; kingdom Viridiplantae; phylum Streptophyta; class Magnoliopsida; order Solanales; family Solanaceae; genus Capsicum; species Capsicum baccatum. Next base: position 86,978,034 of record CM061555.1, on the reverse strand, counting down.
GACCTTTGAGCTAAGAGGTAGATGGTGAACTAAGGCTGGTCTTGAATTTTCTCATGGTGGAGAGTTTGAGGAAAGACTCATAATAAATCTACTCTAATTCTAGAAAATTCCTCCTACTTTGGTTTAAGAAGACATTCGACCAACATCTTATATATTCAAGTCATGTCTATGCCTAAGGTCAGAATTCCCTAAAAAACTTATGTTCGTGCTCTAACCTCTAAACTATAAGTAATAACGTCTCTTAGAAATCCAACCTTTCAATTACACAAGCTTTATGTTATAAAGTTCATGATCCATAAACCCATGTCTCACTTTATGATTAGTTCTAAGAAACTATACTTTTTGTATGTTACTATAATACCCCACAAGATCCTAGATAAGTTTTCAACTATTCGTTATATGTTTAAAGGCCCCAAAGAAACTATGCCAATCTATAATTAGGTGTCATGACCTTTAACCTTGTGTATGAAATGTTTTCAATGTGAATCATGATCATAGGAAGCACTTAGAGCAAAGTTGAGTTAAAAACACTAGTATCGATTGAGTTTTAGTATCCTATCCTACAAGGGTAAACTTTAAACGAGTTTAACATATAAAATATATAGAGTTTTGGAGCTCAAGACCCACCAAATGATATCTCTTTGAGTCTTATTTCCAATGCTTCTAATTTCACCTTAATCCAATAGCGGAGTAGAAAGTTGTGCTCATTTTACTTTGGAGTGTCCGTCTGTCAACAAGGTGATGGCTTGAGTGATAAGCCATCAACTAAGTAAGGACCTTTCAACCTCGTCGTCAGCCTTAACCAGAAAATACCCAATATTACTTAGAAAAGGTGACAACTAGGTTAATAAGCTATCAACTAATTGATAAGCTATCAACCAAGTCATCACCCTTAACCAAAAAGTGTCCAAGTTCAGCTAGAGAGTGACGACTAGGTTGATAAGTCATCAACAAAAATTCCTACAATTCTTATTCAGTTTTCTTAGGGGTAATTTGTTCTTTTTCTCACATTTAACTCCCTTTTCATAAATTAAAACCTCTAATACATGCTATTTTGCCCCATTCTCCATCAGCTATCATACGTAAAAACTCTTCCTCTTTCCTCCAAAAACAAAAATTCAAGTTTCTTCTGAAGAATTCAAACATCCAAGGTCTCAATTCCAAGCTTCTTCTTCAAAGATTCAAACAATTAAGGTATGTGGGGTATTAATCAATGAGTTCCTTCCACACATTGAGTCCCAAAATCCCTTTTTATTCAAGTATGAAATTTTATCCTTTTTTGTGAAAATATCTATTCTAATTATGCAACTAATCCATGTTTTCCTTAGTAGTTTTGAATTCAACCATGCCAATAAGTTTTACCATGTCAATTATGCTCTTATATGATTTAGGTCATAATCACATGTTCAAATTAATACTATGTCAATTTGTTAAATTAAGAATTTAAACCATGTGAACATATTGTCCTATCAAGTTTAACACGCACTCATACTCAAAATCATGATTTTTATCTGTTGAGTTAAATGCACTATGTTTTGGGATGACGAATTATGAAATTTTCTTACAAATTTGCTATGATGTAATTTTACTTAAGTTATTATTCAGTGCTGGAGGGTTATGAATACCCGATACCTATATGTTTGTACATGTTTACTATTTTAAGTAATAAGTCATCAATCAGATCATAATTCATTATCATCACATTCAGATTTTCACATTCATGATGAGCACTTAACAATTATGATATCCAGTTAACTTTAATCAGTCCTAGTGACAGTTTAATTGGGAGCAGGATTTAGAACCGAGCGAACCTAGGGATGAAGGCTCACCAGCCAGTAGAGGACTAGACTATTCGTAGTAGTCCCAAAGTTCTAAAACTATGTAGCCATCGTAGGTTATGAGATGTCACCTGCCAGTAGAGGACTGACAATCTCTTAGGGGTTACCCGGTAGGACTGACACCCTATTTCTTTGGGACACCAGTTTCAAGGATTCACACAGCCAGTATCAGTACCCATGGCAAGGTACTGACACCTTTCTAACTAGGGTTACATGTTGGACTCTGATTAGCTTGGATTGGGGAATGTTGGTTATATCATAGCTCCCACAATTTCAGTTAGTACTCAGTTTATATCAATTCAGGTTTTCTTGACCAAGTAATCAGATTACCAGTTATTCAGTCAGTTAGATTTATAGATTATTCAGATCATGTCAGTACATACTTTGCTTGGTCTTGCATTCATTTTACATGCTCAGTATTCATACATGATCCTTAGTACAACTTTACAACATATCAAGCTTTACATGAGATTTACATACAACATTCATATTTCTACCGCTTCCCATATAACAGAATTATTTTTAGCTCATGATTTATAAATTTCACTGTGACTTATCGTCTCTATGTACAAACATGTTTTAAAATGCATATTTCAGCAATTAACTTATGTCCTCGGCTTTAAAGCATATTTTAAATATTTCTATGTTTAGTGCATATCCCATATACTCAGTACATTCCAAAGTAATGACCACATATGCATTTGTGGCTATATTCCTTCATAATGTAGGTACCAGATGCAGTCTACACACCAGGGCCAGACAGTTCTCAGCATTCAACTAGCAGGTGATAAGTTCACTTATTTCAGGGACTCCAATCAGTTGCAGTTCATATATTATATTGTTATTATTCTTATGTATTAATTTGTGATAGTTGGAGGCATGTCCCATCCACCTACAATCAGTATAGTAGAGGCTTCATAGCTAGTCAGTCAGAATTATTTTATGTAATTCAAGTCCCTTCTTAAGATTTTATCATGTTGCAAACTTTTATAGTATCATATTTATTCAGATTATCTCATGATTATACGCTTAGTTATTTAACATTCATATATATATATATATATATATATATATATATCAAATCGGTTGCTTAAGTATCATGCCAGTACATGGGTTAGCTTGGGATCACTTGTGGTTCTAAGCACCATGTTACGACTAGGGGGTAGTCTCGGCTCGTGGCAAACTTGATGTCAGAGCACAAGGTTCAAGTTTCCTAGGGTGTCTATGAAGCCGTATCTAGTAGTGTCTATTAGAATGGTACGGAGATGACTGTACTTTTTTTAGGAGGCTAAAGGGCATTTAAGAAATATTCCTTTCTTTCATGTCTCAAATCATGCAGTAGAGATGTTCTTTAAGAAACTTATTCAGAATCTTACATTTCTCCATTTATGCCAACCTTGCCTTATTTTTGGGTAACAGAAATAGTTAAGCTTAAATTTCTACTAATAGAGTTTTCTTAGACAATCTCCACGGACAGTTATGCGATTAGACGTGGGCTCAAAAGGGATCTCATCAGTGCCTTTGTGTTTCAAAGTTTTAAGGGTTTCAATCATGCTCATGAAAATCCTGCACTAAGCCAAAGTCAGATGTGCTCACAGATCCCTTCTTAGAATCCTATAATAGCATATGATCTAGAGTTAGAAGCATGAACCCAGAAGTTTAGCAACAGTAAACTGGGATAGTGTTTATCTAAATTTAGTTAATTATGCATCTATGGTGGTAGTTTTATGAAAGGTGAACAAGTAGGCTTGAAACAGTATATACAAGAATTTAAGTTTATTGATTTGAAATTATGTATGATGATGTGGGTATGATCCAGAGGTGTACCCAAGGTGATATAGGATTGTATTATTTCTGATTTTTTAAATTGTGTGTGCTTAGACAGTACCTTTGAGTTGTTAAGTGTGAATGAGGCTAGTAATGTAGTATATGATATAGTATATTAGTAGGTTATGTAGGAGAAGAGGCAGATTATGTGATTAGTGAGGCAAGTATGTCGTCGAGAAGGGTGTAAGTATGTGATGATGATTGCTAAAGCTAAAGAAAGTTAAGGATAGTTTATATTAAGAGAGTGTTCAAGAATAAAGTTAGCGTAGTTCATTAAAAAGTTTAGGAATATCCATGTTAAGTGTTAGAATGTAAGTTTGAATCTTGGATGATTGAGCTAATAGAAAGAAGAGTTGAAATTCTAGATGGTATGAACTAAGGGTATGGTGATACTCCTGAAGATTCTAGGTTAGTAAGTGTTTAAGTTATTATATGATGACTATTGAGGCTGTAGAAAGCTAAGAGTTGTATCTCAGAAGAAAGTACTAGCAATGGGCTTTGCACTTTAAGATACAGTCTTTTAGGGTGAATTTATTATTTATGTGTATAGTTATATCTCAGAATTTAGAGTAGAGTGGTTGCAGTTCAGTTTAGAGATTATTGAAGGGGTCCACAGACTTAGAATGATGGTTGAAATCTAAGGGGGAGATGATAGATAAAAAGAACCAAGTCAGGTTCTCAGATTCTAGTAGTGATGATAGTGTATTGTAGAACACCTGTAGGGGAGGAATATGTGTGTCCCATTCTTATCTTTGTGAAAATTTTTGTACTTCAGTCATTACGACATCTACACATACCTTACAAATCAGCTCCATGATCATAGCTCATATTCATGAAATTTCCATAGAATCATGTACTCTCTCAGTTCCAAGTTTAAGAAGTTTCAGTTCACTTAGAAGTACGACTCCTATTACAAGAATTTATGAACTCCAAACTCAAGTCATGAAGATCATGACCGATGTATTCATGTATACTCAGTTCCCATAACTCATGGTGCACCCTTAATGACCAGCAAAATTCAAATTATGTCATGTGTGTCCTCAGTTTAGATCTTTTTAATAAAGTCATGCCTTTGATACTCTATTCATATAACCTCAGTTAAGTGTCAAAGTTATGTATAGTTTCATGCTTTAGGTCCTCATGTTCTAACCATGTAGTGACCTTTTCTTATGAAATAATAGTGGTGATGAATAATGGTTTAGATAGGAGAGAGTAAATATTCCTCGTTAAGGAAGGATTGTTGTATGCATGCTTTATCTAAGGCTATAACTATGAAGGAATATTCAGGCAAAGCTTTGGTATATGTCATGGATAGTTGAGAGTTATATGTGTGTCTTCTTGGTAATAATGCAAGAAAGTTGTCATTGATAGAGATGTAAAATTCCTAGGTGGTTTGGTTGACCAGAAGTATATATGCGGTTATAATGATAGGCTTGAATGTTATGTTTGTGTATATATGGATAAATATATTATGTGTTAGTAAATTCCAAGTAAGAGGTTGAAGTTAATTGAGGTAAGGAGTATTATTCTTGAGATGAGAGCTGTGAAAACACATGGGATATTGAATCCATGGTAAATACTAGAGTTATGGTATTATGTGTAGTGCCTTGTGATTTTGAGTTAGGCTTGAATCTAGTGAGAGTATGTAGTTCAACTCAGACTTTGGCTAGAATGGTTATATGTATCCATGTGAGAATTATAAGGTGTATCAAATGAGCCTAGTATTTGAGAGGAAATCCATAGTTGAGGGAGAATTTGAGAACTGTAGCTAAGCTTGAAAGTGGGCAGTTGCATTGCCTAAGGCATAGTAATTCTATCTGGCTTATGTTTTATAGGCCTCCATTCCATATTATAGAGTTGTAGCTATATTGTGATTCCTTATTCAGATCATGCCCAGGATTCCTTACTCCCTAATGTTACTAGAATTTGTTGGAAAGATGATTTGAGAAATACTCCAGTTGGGTATAAACTTTTGGTATGAGTTAGTTGATAACGCTCAATCTATAGCTCTTGTAAGAGTGTAAAGCGGTCGTTGTCAAATATATAACCCAACTGGGTTGGGTATCGATCCCACAGGGAATAGCCGGACAATAAGTAAGCAAAGATTATTAGACTTTTGGTGAAAGTCTCGTAAAAAGGGGGGATTGTAACGTGTAACCAAAATAATAAAGTAAAAACAGAAATTAGCAAAGTAAGAAGAAAGAATGTTTGATACGATGTTAACCAATGAGAATTGAGAGTTGGGGTTATGTCCACCTTATGAGTTATACGTCTCTATTGGCTATGAGTTATGCGGAATTCAGGCATGCATGTGCTTATAGAGAATTGTATTCTATGGTAAATCCAAGCGTCTTTCGACCTAACAAGGACTATTTCACTTTAACTCTTTCGAGCTTAAAGTGTATCTAACGGTACAAATTCTCCAAGAGGTTAATCCAGTTACGACACTAACTTTTTAACAAGGGTTGGTGCCCTATTACCTTGACACTATCTCTTTTCCAGACATATAACTTTTCTTTCGAACAAGTTAATGCTATACTGGCGTATTCTAAGTGTTTGCAACCACAAAGAATTTAGATTAAGATGAAGAGAATAATGATATAAGCAGCATACGTGTCGCAAATTCACAAACTCATAGCAATAGATAGTATCTCATACGGCTTCCATAACCCCAACAGAGAAGTTTAGCTACTCATGAGTGTGATGGAACTCACAATAGACATTATTATTATACCACAATAAAGATATCACGTGTAGTATGGTGTGGTATGGCTTTAGGCGTGAACTCCCTTTCGAAGTAGCGTTTCTCTTGTTGTGGAATTTAAGAATTGAATAGATGAATAGAAGAAGAATAAAAAGTAGAATTAATGGAAGAATTAGAAGTAGTAGTCAATGATGAGAATAATGAGAATGAATCAAAAGCTTCAGCAAAATAGGGTATTTATAATACCCATATCCTATTCCTACTAGACTACTGCGTACTTATCCTAATCCTAATAAATTACTGCATCATTATCCTAATCCTAATAAGTTACTGCTAGTCCCCAAAGTCTTTAGAATTGCTGTTTTTTCCCGGGACAGATTTTCCATGCGTCACTTTTGGTCCTTGGCGTCCAAGCTTTCCCTTCCTTCTTTCGTGAAGCTTCCTTTGGGGTCAAGTTATCCATAAAATGCTGAAATCTGCATCATTTATACCTGAAAACTTGCTAATCACGTTTGTTAGCTCACTTACAGGAAAAAGGACTAAAAGTGCATGGATTATATATTTTGTTCTTAAAACTCAGCTAAAATATGGGTAGATTATAGCACTTTAGGCGTGTAAATACGCCTATCATCAACACCCCACACTTAAAGCTTTGTTCATCCTCGAACAAAATATCATGTCCTTCTAAACATTTACTTAGGGTTTCACAGTAACAACACAAAATAGTCATCAAGACAGGCATAGCAATCATTAACAAAGAGTAGTTTTCTGATCATTACTAGAAACAATTTTAACCTCTAACATAGACTCGTGATGATGGTTAGATCGTATTCAAAGGTTAAGGTACAAAGAATCATACACAACTACCCAAAACTCATCAACCACGCGTGTCTCACAATATATTACCCATAATCACTCACAAGTATAGTATATTTATTGAAACATGGGTATACGAGTATCCTTTCTCTCGCTCTCACAAAGAATTCATATGCTGCAACTGATGACCATAGGCTTGCCCTTAGTGTAATGCTCCACTAAATATCAGAATGCTAAGCTTAGGATCAAATAGGTCTTTTGCTGGTTGTAATGTAGGCTAAGGGACGGGTAGGACTATTTTGGCCAGAAATAGTGACTATGTTCCTAAGCGCTTTTAATACATCACATTATGCCATTTATGCTTTCTTTCAAACAACCTTTCTATTTTCTTTTAATCTACCACCCTTTCTCACCTCTTTTGTTTTTCAATTTTGACAGAATTAACTTGTTATTTTTCTTTTCCTTTTTCTTTTCATAACACACCTCTTATGATAGCAATTATTTTTCATAACAAATTCAAGCACCAATACAATCTAAGGCTTCATACTCACCCAATTTCCTCTTATTTTGTCACATGACTTTACACTTTAAAGCACTTAGGAATTTGGATCAACGTATGGTCTTGAAAAAATAGATTAGGCTTACATATGAGGCTGTCAAAGAAAATAGGCTAAAGGCTCAAAAGGGTTTATCTAGGATGATGTCCATGGATAGATAAAATGACGGTAAACAATCATAGGTTGTCAAAGAAATGCCTAAATCATCTCCTAAACTCACACTCTTTATTTCGCTTTACATACATACCAGGCAAGTTCTAGCATCAACCACAAACATAGAATATACTATCATCTCACACACACAAGGCACATGGTCGACTTTATTGGGAGTAGTATAGACTCTTGACCCAACAGATAAAGGAACGGAACCACACAATTATCACATAGTAAGTCACAATTAGAGCCTAAACATCTCAATAGTAATGATTTTATCACAGACTCTTGTTATAATACCATGCTGCCTATCAGAACAATTTTATGCAAAGTTTGTAACCAAAAAAAACAAAAAATATTTCCTAAAAAATTAAAACAAACAAACATAAATAAGCAAAACACACATAAATAAGCAAATGCAGATAAGGAAGTATAGCATGCAAATACCAGCACCCCACACTTAGACGGGACACACTGCCCTCAGTGGAAAATAAATAAGAAGAACCTGGTTAGTCGGACTCCTCCTCTATGTCTGTGGTCATACCCCCTTTGTCGAAATCATCATCAGAGTCGTCGCCATCAGAGTTTTCCTCCACGTCGGAGTCTGGCATTCGACGATCATCATCGGTTGGAACATCGTTATCAAGAGGTTCCTCAAAGTACACACCTACTCCACACATTTGCCTTGTATGCTCATTCATTGGGTAGTCATAATCCAGCTGTTGGAGCTCTGCAGCAGTTGGAACACGACCTCCGCTCATCATTGTAAACCGAGTCATGCCATAAAGATGGCGAAAGAAACTCTCATCCCGAGCATGTTTCTCAGCAGTAGTAAGGTTGACGCCATGTGTAGATTCAGCATCTTTAACCTTTGTGAGGTCAACCTTCTTCGGGTTGTGTGGAAGCTTATGATCATCCGGTTCCTCTTTGATGTCCTCCTTCCTCAATATTGCAGTCAACAGGTTGCCAAAACTGAAGTGGGACCTCTTGTGTAGCCTATCTTTCCGCATTGTAGATCGAATAATTGCCCCAATGTTGATAGGGACATTCGTCATCAATGCGTATACCAAGCACACTCTATCTCGTGTTATCTTGGTGTACTGGGTCCCTGGAATTAGGCAAGAGTTGACTATGCACAACCATATCCTTGCTTCCCTATTCAAAGGAGCATATGGGAAGGTGTTGTGCCGACCGGTGTCCTTGTGTCTACTCCATCGTGCCATATATCTTGTTGCACAAAGTGTGTGTCGAATGGCCTTGTATGGAGGTCTATTGTACAGCTCCTTGAGTGGTGATGGATCAACTGAAGGCAAACCTAGAAAGGAGTTGAAGAAATCCGCATTTAGTTGTAAAACTTGAACCCGAATCTTGACTTCATTCCCTGTGGTTTTCGGTGACCAGTTGGCATAGAATTCTCGTGTTAAATCGAGATTGCACTCTCCCATATCTCGGAAGATGAAATCAAGATGTAACGCCATTATCTTGGCCAATATGCGCGGTTCTTTCTTTGCTAGGCTTTCTTTGTGTATCAGGTCCACATGAACATATTTTCTCTCTTTATTGTTCCTATACCACTCCTTTGCTTCCTCCTCAAGGACCCATTTAATTCCGAACATGCGGCGTGGGACTTGCATCGAGGATGATTCTCCTTGCTCTTTTCGTCCTCTTTTCTTGCCTTTTTGTGAAGTGGTTGCTTTATCGCTTCCTTGTCTTGCTTTGGGTGCCATTGTACCTGAGATTATAACGATAGTCAAGTTAGCATCATCTCGGTGGATACAATCAATAAACAGGCAGTAGTGGTACCACCCCACACTTAGTTTGTTGGCATCAACTAGTGAAGTGAAAGTTTATCGATTACTCAGACTTCATCGATATACGTTTTAGGCACTATATTCCAACAATAAAATCAGTGCAGTCATACTTCTTGTGACTTTGGCAATACCTTCATGTTTGATGTATCAAGACTTACTACATAGTGATTGAATCAAGGTATAGCATCTAGAAATAAGTAGTCAACCATAATTCTTGTCTTGATGAACAATTCATTCCATCATGTAAGATTTCTATTGACAAGATTATGCAATTTTCTTGACCATGTTAATTCCGCAAAAGTATGACAGTGCATCAAAATCAAATTCAAGTTGGAAACATGGTAAGATCATTCTTACGTATTCTTTCACTCACTTAATTGTATCACAACACTTCAACCACATTCAAATCACCAATACTACTTCAAGATTTAGCGATTCATAATATGCGTAGTAGTGTAGTACTTACGGAATATAAATGAAGAACAAAGAAGTACTTACTTGATTGATGGCTTTGGATGATGTTCTTGTGAAGTAAAAGAGCAAAAGGAAAGTTTTTAAGAGGATTTGGAGACTATAGGAGGCGCTTATGCTAGGTTTGCAATGTGTTTTTGGTCTAAGACTAAGTCTCTTATTTATAGGAGAGGCTTGGGTCGGGTTTTGACCCATTTAAAATCGGATTTGGAGACAAGAAGTGACCATAGGCGGCGCCTAAAGCTTTGCCTATGCTTGGCATAGGCGGCGCCTTTTGCAAAGCATTGTTGAGAATAGGCGGCGCCTATGCCATGGCATTGTTAGGCATAGGCGGCACCTTTTGCATAGCATATGAGATTCAGAGACAAAAGGCATTGGCATAGGCGGCGCCTATGCTATGGCATACTTGGGCATGGGCGGCGCCTATGCTATGGCACACTAGATTCCGAGAGCTTAGGCCATAGTATAGTCCTTACCTTGTTCGTGGCGTAGATTTACATAGGCTTTGCCTTGTTCTTTGCCTATATTTTCATAGGCAATGCGTAATCCATAGCCTTTTGCTTTTTCATTCCTATTTTACCACCTTCAACATACAATACTTCTAAATCAAAATTTGAAACCAATCTCCACTTTGACACCTCTTGTACCTACACTTGCTCAACGACAACAAAAACGATTAGAACGATGGATTGCCTCCCACCAAGCGCCTTAGTTTTGGTCGTGGCACGACTCTTCTTTTTTTTTTGGATTTTTATTTATCAAAAGCAAACACGAAATAGAACGAAAGAAAGAAAAACATGTAAAACGATGGGTTGCCTCCCATCTAGCGCTTGATTTATTATCGCGGCACGACATAGTTACCTCAAGTACTTAGACTTCATCGAGATAAGTGATGGCCATATAATTTATTGAGTCGAGAGGACCAATATAAGGTTTTACTCGTTGGCCATTCACCTTGAAGACAACACCATTATTGTCTTTCAACTCAACTACTCCAGACGAGTAGACTTGGTTAACTTTGTACGGACCAGATCACTTGGACTTCAACTTACCTGGGAATAGCTTCAATCTGGAATTGAAGAGTAGTACCATATCATCCTTTTGAAAGTTTCGTTGAACAATCCGCTGATCATGATACTTTTTCATCCGCTCCTTATATAGGTCTGATCTTTCATAAACATGTAGTCAAAATTCATCCATCTCGTTCAACTGCTCCAATCTCAGATTCATTGCATCATCCCAATTCAAATTCAATCGCTTCAACGCCCATAATGCTTTATGCTCGAGCTCAATGGGTAAGTGACAAGCCTTCCCATAAACTATTTGGTACGGGTACATACCAATTGGTGTTTTGAATGCAGTCCTATAAGCCCATAGTGCATCGTCCAACTTCCGAGACCAATCTTTCCTATTAGCATTTAACGTCTTTGCAAGGATTTGCTTGATCTCTCGATTGGAAACCTCTACCTGCCCACTAGTTTGTGGGTGATAAGGTGTGGCTACCTTATGTTGCTTGACACCATATTTTGCCAACACGGATTTGAATAGCTTGTTGCAAAAGTGAGATCCTTCGTCGCTTATGATAGTACGTGGTACTCCAAAGCGGGAGAAGATATTCTTCTTCAAGAATGTTACAACACGCTTTCCCTCATTGTCGGCCAACTCTACTACTTCAATCCATTTTGAAACATAATCTACAGCGACTAGGATGTATTTCATTCCGAACGAATTTATGAATGGACCCATGAAATCAATACCCCATACATCAAAGAGCTCGACTTCAAGAATTTTCGACATGGGAATCTCATGGTGTTTTGAAATCGCACCTTGTCTCTAACATTGGTCGCATCTTCTCACAAATTTGTAGGCATCTCTAAATATCGACGACCAATAATATCCACTATGCAATACCTTTCTTGTTGTCTGATTACCTGCGTGATGTCCTCCAACTTGGGAAGTGTGACATGTTTCCAATATATTAGGCACCTCTACATGGGATATGCATCGCCGGATAACACCATCCACGCATCGTCGAAACAAATATGGCTCATCCCAAAAGTAGTGTTTTACATCATGCATAAACTTCCTCTTTTGATGGAAAGATAAATTTGCATGTATGACATTACTTACCACAAAATTCGCAAAGTCGGCATACCATGGTAAATTTTCCATTATCGTGGCTAAGATCTCCTCGTCAGGGAATGCATCATCAATCTCGATTTCAGGCTGCGCCATATGCTCGTTCTCAAGTCTAGATAGATGGTCAGCCACTTAGTCCTCGCAACCCCTTCTATCTTTTACCTCGAAATCAAATTCTTACAGCAACAATACCCATCGAATTAGCCTCGACTTTGCGTCCTTCTTCGTCATTAGGTATCTCAGAGCTGCATGGTCTGTATGAACGATCACTTTGGTTCCCAACAAGTAAGCACGAAACTTCTCAAAAGCATACACAACCGCTAGGAGCTCTTGTTCTGTGACAGTATAGTTCTTTTGGGCTTCGTTCAGGACCATGCTCGCATAATAGATAGGATAGAATAACTTTTCCCTTCTCTGGCCAAGTACAGCGCCCAAAGCTACCCCACTGGCATCACACATGACTTCAAACGGTAAGGACCAATCTGGAGCTACCATGATAGGAGCTTCAATTAGCTTCTCTTTGAGGCATTCGAATGCCTTCAAACAATCTTCACTGAAGTCAAACTTTGCATCTTTATCCAGAAGTTTGCATAATGGACTAGCCACTTTGGAGAAGTCTTTGATGAACCGCCGATAGAAACCTGCGTGCCCGAGGAAACTACGAACTCCCTTTACGGAAATTGGAGGTGGTAGCTTCTCGATGACTTCAATTTTAGCTCGATCAACCTCAATTCCTTTTTCGGTGATTTTGTGCCCAAGAACGATGCCTTCCTTAACCATAAAGTGGCACTTTTTCCAATTCAGCACTAGGTTGAATTCTACACATCTTTGCAACGCCATACTCAGGTTTACCAAACACGATTCAAATGACTCACCCCCAACTAAAAAATCATCCATGAATACCTCCAAACTATCTTCAACCATATCAGAAAAGATGGACATCATACAACGCTGAAAGGTGGCTGGTGCGTTACATAGCCCGAATGGCATACGTTTAAAGGTAAACGTACCATATGGGCATGTGAACGTTGTCTTCTCTTGGTCTTCGGGGGCAATACAAATCTGATTATAGCCAGAATAACCGTCTAAGAAACAAAACCAGCCTTTTCCTGCTAATCGATCAAGCATTTGGTCCATGAATGGCATTGAAAAGTAATCTTTGAGCGTCCATGAATTCAGCTTTCGGTAGTTCATTCATACTCTCCATCCGGTGACGGGTCTGAGTGGAATAAGCTCATTCTTCTCATTCGCTACTACCGTCATGCCTCATTTCTTCGGAACACATTGTACCAGGCTTACCTATGTACTGTCAGAGATTGGATAAACTACCCCCGCATCTAACCACTTAATAATTTCTTTCTTTACCACTTCTTGCATAGGTGGATTTAGACGCCTTTGATGTTCAATAGTGGGTGTGCAATTTTCTTCAAGTTGAATCTTGTGTGTACAAATCCCAGGGGGAATACCAATAATATCAGCGATGGTCCAACCAATGGCTCTTATATACTTCCATAGAATAGCAATGAGAGCTGCAACTTGCTGCTCACCCAAATCTGCCACCATAATGACTGGAAGTGTGTTTTCGTTTCCTAAGAATGCATACTTTAAATGGCTAGGCAGCTTTTTCAATTCTAACGTGGGTGGCTCTTCAATAGATGGTTTAGCTGGTGGTGTGGGTCGATTTTTGAGATCAAGGTCCAGCTTTTTGGGAGCATGAGGATATGACCCAAATCCTGTTAGAGCATCAATAGTCTCTTCATAATTTTCAGCATCCTTAACTCAACATTCATGAGCACAACTGCCAATGGGTCATCAATAATTTGCTCCTCTTCAAGTAATTCATTCTCATCATCAAAGTAAACATCCGCCACCGAGAATACGTCCAACTCTTTGGGTTGCTTCATTGATTTACACACATCAAAGCGAACTACTTTGTCATTTATCCGGAATAAAATCTCATTAGCTCTTAAATCAATAAGCACACTTCCTGTTGCAAGGAAAAGGCGCCCCAAGATTATGGGAACTTCTGAATCTGCCTCACAGTCCAAAATAACGAAGTCTGCCGGAAAGATAAATGAAGAAACCTTTATCAATACATCACATAGAATACCAACAGGTCGTTTTACCGACCTATCCGCCATTACGAGCCTCATATTGGTTGGAGTAGGATCACCCAACCCCAACTTTTTATAAATAGATAATGGCATCAAATTGATGCTGGCTCCTAAATCGCATAATGCCTTGGCAAAATTTAAAGAACCAACTGTGCATGGAATAGTGAAAGCATCGGGGTTGGCCTTTTTCTGAACTAGTGATCGGGTAGCAATTGCACTGCAATGATGCACAGTATCTTGCAACTCATAGCTTGCTGCCCGCTTCTTTGTCAAAAGATCTTTCATAAATTTCGCATACCCAGGCATTTGTTCTAGTGCCTCCACCAACGGAACATTAATGGTCAGCTGCTTTCACATCATCATGAATTTGCTGAACCTTGTATCATCTGCAATCTTCTTCAATCTTTGGGGAAAAGGTGGTGGTGGAAGTGGGATTGTTTTCTCCACGGCTGTCTTCTCCTCTTACTTTCGTATTTCAGTCTTTTCAGGCTGCAATATACTCGGTGTGACGTCATGGACGTTGTGGTTGGCTTCTACTGCATTTTCTTCATTAGCCTTATCATCGTTGTCCGCTACATTGTCGACCACTTGCTTGCCTTTGGATAAAGTTTCTAGCACCTTACCACTTCGAGTAGTAATAGCCATGCATGATCCATCATTCCTTGGATTTTGCACAGTGTCGCTAGGTAAAGTGCCAGCCTTTCTTTGATTGAGTGCTGCGGAAAGTTGGCTCAATTGATGCTCTATTTGCTTTATTGAAGTGGAATGTGAGTCAACCAATTGCTTCATTGAGGACAAATCATTTATTACCTCCGTTACTCCCGCGCTGGTTGTTTCCACTCCTTTCAACAGTTTAGCCATCATATCTTCCATATTTCCAAAACCAGATGTAGTGGCGTCACGTCTTCCTGGGGGAACATACAAACCACTCTTTTCATTCTTGTTCTTCTAACTACCTTGGTCCTTGTTTCCAGATTTATCATAATAGTTCCGACCTTGGTTTCCTTGGGTATTACCTCGGAAACCCCCCTGATTGTTTAAGTAGTTGGCCTCTTCTTCTGAATCAGATTCGTATCTTCCTTTTGACGCAATAGGTTTGACTTTTTCGGTCTTTCCTGATAATAGATGTTTTGTAAGAAGATCCACTTGTGTTTTCAGGTGCGCCATATCTTGATCACGTTCTTCTTTTCTTCTCCTTTGGTCTGCAGTCATGCCAATAGATAAAGTGGGGCTTGCTACCTCAGAATCCCTGGTATGCTAAGCTCTACTTTGCTTCGTCATCCGATCTAGCATATTGCTTACCTGACCAAAGGTGAGGTCCATAAAAGATCCTCCAGCCGCATTATCCACCACTGGTTTAGTTATTGAATTCAAGAATCTGTATAGTATCTCCATTAGGAGAACATTGGTCATATGGTGGTTTGGGCAACGCATTAGCTTTGTCTTGAACCTCTCCCATGTTTCATGAAGAGCTTCGGTTGGAAGCTGCCGAAAGTTGTTGATTTCATCTCTCAATTGTGCTCTTTTGGATGGCGGAAAGAATCTTTCTAGGAAAGCGTCTTTCAACTGCCTCCAATTAGTGATAGAATCAGGAGTTAGCCTGTTCAACCATAGAGTTACCTCCCCAGATAGAGACAATGGAAATAGGCGCAACCGAATTGCATTCTGTCCAATGCCAGGATTGTCGAATGACTTGCATGTAGAAATAAAGTTGATCAGATGCATATTCAGATCATCGCCTGCTAGTCCACCGAATAATCCCTTGAGTTGCAATAACTGAATCATGATGCTTGTGATGTTGAACTTGGCTCCGGGTGCCAATAGTGGAGGAATAATGGCTCCTGTGGCTCCGGCTCCATCAAGATCATCATCATCATCGTCGAAAGCTGGTTGTACAGGTCGGCGTTCATGCCTAAACCTTGCTTGACGATCTCTTCTGTTAGTAGGTGTTGTTATCTCAGCATCACGCCTTGGGTTTAGTAACTCGTCATCACCTAGGTCCTCATCGTCAGGATTTGTCGCTCGCCCAGGGTTATTAATATTCTGTTGATGCACTTGAGCGGCTGCTAGAGCAGCTAGTCTCGCCTGTTCCTGTTGAGCAGCCATCCTTTTAATTTCATGTTGTGCCTCCATTCTTCCAATACGTTGTGGTTCAGGATTGATAGGTAATAACGGTTGACCAGAACTTCGAGTATGGGGCATGCACTGAGAAAAAACTACAGAAAACAAAAACAAAAACTAAAAGTAAAAGTATGAGAATCTTTGACCAAAGGGTCTAGTAATTATCACAAACTTAGTTGACAATCGTATTCCCCAGCAACGGCGCCAATTTTTGATAATGCACAATCTACAGCTCTTGTAAGAGTGTAAAGCGGTCGTTGTCAAATATATAACCCAACTGGGTTGGGTATCGATCCCAAAGGGAATAGCCGGTCAATAAGTAAGCAAAGATTATTAGACTTTTGGTGAAAGTCTCGTAAAAAGGGGGGATTGTAACGTGTAACCAAAATAATAGAGTAAAAACAGAAATTAGCAACGTAAGAAGAAAGAATGTTTGATACGATGTTAACCAATGAGAATTGAGAGTTGGGGTTATGTCCACCTTATGAGTTATACGTCTCTATTGGCTATGAGTTATGCGGAATTCAGGCATGCATGTGCTTATAGAGAATTGTATTCTATGGTAAATCCAAGCGTCTTTCGACCTAACAAGGACTATTTCACTTTAACTCTTTCGAGCTTAAAGCGTATCTAACGGTACAAATTCTCCAAGAGGTTAATCCAGTTACGGCACTAACTTTTTAACAAGGGTTGGTGCCCTATTACCTTGACATTATCTCTTTTCCAGACATATAACTTTTCTTTCGAACAAGTTAATGCTATACTGGCATATTCTAAGTGTTTTCAACCACAAAGAATTTAGATTAAGATGAAGAGAATAATGATATAAGCAGCATACGTGTCGCAAATTCACAAACTCATAGCAATAGATAGTATCTCATACGGCTTCCATAACCCCAACAGAGAAATTTAGCTACTCATGAGTGCGATGGAACTCACAATAGACATTATTATTATACCACAATAAAGATATCACATGTAGTATGGTGTGGTATGGCTTTAAGCGTGAACTCCCTTTAGAAGTAGCGTTTCTCTTGTTGTGGAATTTAAGAATTGAATAGATGAATAGAAGAAGAATAAAAAGTAGAATTAATGGAAGAATTAGAAGTAGTAGTCAATGATGAGAATAATGAGAATGAATCAAAAGCTTCAGCAAAATAGGGTATTTATAATACCCATATCCTATTCCTACTAGGCTACTGCGTACTTATCCTAATCCTAATAAATTACTGCATCATTATCCTAATCCTAATAAGTTACTGCTAGTCCCCAAAGTCTTTAGAATTGCTGTTTTTGCCCGGGATAGATTTTCCATGCGTCACTTTTGGTCCTTGGGGTCCAAGCTTTCCCTTCCTTCTTTTGTGAAGCTTTCTTTGGCGTCAAGTTATCCATAAAATGCTGAAATCTGCATCATTTATACCTAAAAACTTGCTAATCACGTTTGTTAGCTCACTTACAGGAAAAAGGACTAAAAGTGCATGAATTATATATTTTGTCCTTAAAACTTAGCTAAAATATGGGTAGATTATAGCACTTTAGGCGTGTAAATACGCCTATCATTATTAGTCTGTATAGCCAATAATTCAGTTTAGCAATCAGACAAATAAGCTCCTATGGTTTTCCATCTTTCCATCTAGTCTTACTATCTAAAGTTTCATGAGTATGGGTATTCCATGAGGTAACTTATTCACATCCATGCAAATTGTGAATTCAGTTCAGTCTATGCATCATGTTTCGAATTCAGATATTTAGATATGATTTAGTTCCTGAGTGTTCAGTGCATGATCTCAATTTTCTTAGTATTCCAGCGCAGACAGTTTTATTCGAGGACGAATGATCCCAAGGGGGAGATATTGTAATACCCCACAAGCTTCTAAATAAGTTTCCAACTATTAGTTATATGTTTAAAGGCCCCAAAGTGATTATGTCAAGCCATAATTAAGTTTCATGACCTTTAACCTTGTGTATGAAGTGTTTTCGATATGAATCATGGTCATAGGAAACACTTAGAGTAAAGTCGAGTTGAGAACACTAATATTGATTGAGTTTTAGTATCCCATCCAACAAGGGTCAACTTTAAACGAGTGTAACATCTATAATATATATAGAGAGAGAGCTCAAGACCCACTAAATGAAATATCTTTGAGTCTTCTTTCCAACGCATCTAATTTCACCTTAATCCGATAACAGAGTAAAAAGTTATGCTCATTTTACTTCGAAGTGTCCATCTGTCAATAAGGTGACGACTTGAGTGATAAGCCTTCAACTAAGTGATGAGATATAAACTTCATCATCAGGATTAACTAGAAAATACCCTATATCACTTAGGAAAGGTGACAACTAGGTTGATAAGCCATCAACTAGTTGATAATCTATCAGTCGTCACCCTTAACTAGAAAGTGTCCAAGTCCATCTAGAGAGTGACAACTAGGTTAATAAGTCATTAACTAGTTGATAAGCTATCAACTAAAAATTTTTGCAATTTTTATACAGTTTTCCTAGAGGTAATTTGGTATTTTCCTCGTATCAAACTCCTCTTCCACAAATTAAAATAACCAATACATGCTATTTTACCCCATTCTCCATCAGTTATCATACGTAAAAACCCTTCCCATTTCCCCCAAGAACAAAAATTCAAGTTTCTTCTGAAGAATTCAAGCATCCAAGGTCCCAATTCCAAGCTTCTTCTTCAAGGAATCAAACAATTAAGGTATGTGGGGGTATTTATCAATGGATTCCTTCCACCCATTGAGTCCCAAAATTCCTTTTTGTTCAAGTATGAAATTTTATACTCTTTTTTGAAAATATCCATTCTAATTATGCAATTAATCTATGTTTTTCTTAGTAGTTTTGAATTCAAGTCATGTCAATAATTTTTTCCATGTTAATTATGTTATTATATTATTTAAGTCTCAATCACTCATATTATGTTCAAGTTAATACCATGTCAATTTGTTAAATTATGAATTTAAACCATGTGAGCATGTGGTCCTATCAAGTTTAACATACCCCCATACTCAAAATCATGATTTTCATCAGTTGAATCAAATGCACTATGTTTTGGGACTATGAATTATGAAATTTCCTTACAAGGTTGTGATAATGTTATTGTACTTAAGTTATTATTTAGTGCTCAGGGTAATGAATACCTGATACCTATATGTTTGTACATGTTTCCTATTTCAAGTAATAATTCATTTAGATTATGATTCGTTATCATTACATTCAGATTATCATATTCATGATGAGCACTTAATAGTTGAGATGTCTAGTTAACTTTAATCAATCCCAGTGTCAGTTCCGTTGGGAGTAGGATTTAGCACCAAGAAAACCTTGGGATGAACACTCACCCACCAGTAGAGGATTGAGACCTTTAGTAGAAATCCCTAAGTTCCAGAAGTACGTATCCAGCATAAGTTATGAGATGTCACCCGCTAGTAGAGGACTAACAATCTCTTTGGGGTTACCCGTCAGTAGAGTACTGACACCCTATTCCTTTGGGACACCAATTTAGTGGATCCACACAATCAGTATCGGTACCCGTGGCAAGGTACTGACACCCTTTCAAATGGGGTTACAGGTTGACCCCGTTTAGCTTAGATTAGGAAATGTCGGTTACATTATAGCTCCCATAGTTTCAGTCAATACTCAGTTTATATTAGTTTAGGTTTTCTTGACCAAGTAATCATATTACTGATTATTTAGTCAGTTAGTTTTATAGATTATTCAGTATTCAAATCATGTCAGTACATGCTTTGCTTGGCCTTGCATCCATTTTACATGCTCATGTTTTTCTACTCAGTATTCAAGCATGATCCTCAGTATAACTTTATAACATATACAACTTTTAATGAGATTTACATACAATATTTATATTTCTACCGCTTCCCAGCTTGCAGAATTATTTTCAACTCATGATTTATAAATTTCATTGTGACTTACCGTCTCTATGTATAGATAAATTTTAAAATGCATATTTCAGCAATTAACTTGTGTCCTCAGCTTCAAAGTATGTTTTAAATATTTTCATGATATAGTGCATATCCCATATACTCAGTACATTCCAAAGTACTGACCATATATATGCGTTTATGGCTACATTCCTTCATATGTAGGTACCGATGTAGTCCACACACCAAGGTCAGGCAGTTCTCAGCATTCAACTAGCGGGTTATGAGTTCTCTTATTTTGAGGACTCTAGTCAGTTGTACTTCATATACTATATTGTTATTATTCTTATGTATTGATTTGTGGTAGTTGGAGGCATGTCCCAGCCACCTACAATCAATATAGTAGAGACTTCATAGATAGTTAGTCAGAGTCATTATATGTAATTCAAGTCCCTTCTTAAGATTTTATCATGTTGTAAACTTTCATAGTATCATATTTATTCAGATTATCTCATGATTATGCTTTCGCTCAGTTATTTAACATTCATATATATATATATATTAAATCAGTTGCTCATGTATCATGCTAATACATGGGTTATCTTATGATCACTTATGGTTTTAAGCATTGTGTTATGACTAGGGGATAGTCTCGGGTCATGATAGTTACCGACTCATTTTATGTTATGTCTAGCCTAAAGCGATACTATCTATGTAAATTCTTGATCATTCTCGGTTCTTAAAATAAGAAGCAATAGCTTCAAGAAGCATCCTTATTATATTGCTCAAATTTATAAGCCCCGGATTTTATTATACAACTCATGATAAATATGCTCATGTTTCTCACTGTGGCCAGTCCTAAGAACTTATGTTGTGTTATGTTTATGCCCGAATGACCCTTTATTTATGATCTGGGCATTTGATATTTGAAGCACTTCGTGCCCACTGTATTGTATCTTACATCACAGGCCCTACCTTGAGTAGTGCAACAAAAATACATTCTAATTGAAAGGTACCGCTCCTATTCCTGATGCTTGCACTCTAG
The DNA here is from genome assembly GCA_030864225.1 of Capsicum baccatum var. pendulum. Lineage (NCBI taxonomy): Eukaryota > Viridiplantae > Streptophyta > Magnoliopsida > Solanales > Solanaceae > Capsicum > Capsicum baccatum. Next base: position 86,956,548 of record CM061555.1, on the reverse strand, counting down.
TCCCTCAATGACCCTTCTCATGTTACGATAATAGTGGTTATGGAAGTATAATAATATTTTAGATAAGAGAGTAAATGTTATTTAATGTAAAACTTTTGGTGTGACCACTCGAGCTAAGGTTATAGGTGATGATTGAAAAGAGAGATGAACTTTCGTTATGTAAAATGGTTAGAAAGGGAATGTGTGGCAAATATCTTTGTGAAAGTGATTGAAGTTACTATATTTTGGTGGGGAGATCCATAAAATCGGTGTAGCAAATAAAGGCTTGAATGTTGTGATAGATATACAAATCATTGGGTTATGTAGCTAGTACTCCTTGATTAAGACTTGATATTATTTGATTATAGTGATAAGGCGGAGTAGTATTCTTGAAAGGATGTAAAGTGTAGGGTCTCATATCTTAAGCTATCACTTTTACACTATAGTTAGGCTTCAATAAGGAAGCACCTTGCAGTGAGACTCGGACACTTGTAGTTATGTATGTTTCATGGGAATTGTGAGTTGGAAATAATGAAATGTGTTATTCATACCAGAAAATATAGTTAAGAAGTGTCGTTTTATTGAAGTGCTATTTGGCCATATCATTTAAGGTGGAGAATACTTCTATTCCTACGTATAGTAAAATCTTATTTCATGTCAAGTGTCAATGTGAATCTAAACCTATGTTCACCAAATAAATTCATGTCTTACATTTTTATGATTATGTTCCATAGAACTCATGTCCAAGATCATCCCTATGTCAAGTCTCATTATCTCATATTTTATGCTTACACAATTCACTTGGTGATGTCATGAAGCTCTTGTTGATTCCTATGTATGTTTCGATAAGGGAGAATTCCTATTGTGAGGTTACATCTTTTATTCCATACTTCTTGAGCATCAATAAGTTCCTATCCATCATTCGAGGATGAATGATCCCAGGGGGCAGGATAATGTAACACCTCACATTTTTGTTCAAGAATTTAAACCATTCATCATACATGTATCAACCTGAACCCAATGGTTTCCATTTATATATAAGTATGAATATTAATTCTTTAGGGTGGGAACATCATTGGAGATGTATTGAAGTCATAAATATCTCCTAGCTCAAAGTTGAGTTGTGAACTTTCTTACCTATTGAATTTTAGTATATAATTTTACTTGGGTAAATTTATAATGACCACTACTCCTAGAATATAATAACTTATGTGGACTACTATATATCAAATTAAACCCCTCCGGGTCTTCTTTTCAACACCACTGACCATTCATCAATTCGAGTTTAGATTAAAAAGTTATGGGCATTTTAGTGAGACACTATCCAGGGTGCGCGATGGCCACACGAGGCAATGTTCATGCCGCGCGATTGGGGTCGCAGGGCATAACTAGATCCAAGTGATAGGTCCCAAGGCGCGACTCTCCCTTCCCAGATGTTAAAATGTCTCTTTTTTACTTATTAAATCAAGGGCAAAATGATCATTTCACCCCTTATAACTCCCCCAATCAATTTTCATAACCCTAAAGTCATTCTAAACTAGTAGAAGCTCCCAAAATCCTCATTCTCTTTCTCCCAAGAACATCAGGAAGGATTTCTCAATCCCAAAGCTTGTAGATTCCAAACTAAAGGTTCTTATTTCTCAATCCCAAAGCTTGTAGATTCCAAACTAAATGTTCTTATTCAATTTTTCTCCATCAAAAAGTATGTAGAACGACCTAAATCTTATGGGATTTCATTTACAATCTTTTAATCTCTTCTAAGTATTGAAACTATGATATTTCATTTAATTACAAGACATGAACTACTAGATTTTTATTTCAACCTCAATTATGTACTTTCGTGAGTATATACATATACATATACATGTTAAACTGTGATTTATGAAAAGAATGAGGTTGTGAATGGTTTTCTTATCCAAATATGCATGTCAAAGGGTTTTAATGACGTTATTTATATGGGTGTTGCTCTTATTTTATTTATGGTGGTTGCTTGAATATGATTGAAAAGGGGTAAGTCTCCTCCTAAAGCTTTTACAGAATTTATCATTTAGAAATGTTTACCTAAACCACCATATTTACTAAGGGAGTCTTGCTTTGTGACATTTTGGAACATCTTATGATGGTAAATGATTCATGTCATGTAAATGGTAAAAATAGAACATGTTACATGGCTAATACTACTTAGAAGTCTTGGTATAAAGATACTAAATCAGATAAATGCCATGAAAGACTACAGATTATTTCAGACTACAGACCCTTTTTAAACTTCAGACCATGTTTTAAGAAAGATACATATTTTTAAAAGGCTAAAAAATGGGTTTAAAGAGTGTTGTGTGCCGAGAAGGCACGAGCTCAGATAACTCATAGTCCAAAATCGTATTTTATCGATGCAGAATTGATCTTGTTCTGGTATATGGATGATCATTGTATACTTGTTAAATGCTTTTATATATCAGACCAGACACTCCAATCTTCGTGGCAAACTCAAATTGGGGACTTGTCCGATGAGTCAATATAGAACCCTACATAGCCCATGGGGTTTTTCAGGCCATGTTGGGTATGCCATTCAACTCAAAACTAAAGCAAAGAGTGAGTCTTTATTTTACGAGATTGATTGAAGTTTTCTTTTTATGCTCATGTGTTTTGATCTCTATTATGTTAAATTGTTTAAACAATGCTTTTGATTATTCTATATGAAATATATGTTGTTTTTTGGATTGTTCTGTGAACCATTACATTCCAACTATTGACCATTCTCGAGAGACTACATTGTCTCATAATGTAGATTCTAAGGCTCAGTCCCGTGGTCCATCATAGCAGTAGAACCTATGAAAACATAAAAATTGGTGAGTCATTCATCTTTTGAAAGGTATTTTATTTATATGTTCATTTCTTTCAGTTTATGGTCCAGTCGGGGGCCTTGTCCCGGTCTAAACAATTTAGAGTTGATTAGAGGCTTCGTAAACTGGATATTGATAGATCCATTTTATGTTGTTTTGTTGAGAGTCTAGGATTTCTATCTCATTTAGATTAAAGGACTTTCTTTGATTTTCATTATACTTTTACATTTCAGTTCGTATTATGCTTATGGTAGTATGCCAAGGGGTATTGTTGGGTCTTCGCGGTTTGGGATGCCCATCGCAATTAGGGCCTCGGCGTGGGTCATGATAGATTGATTCTTATCCAACATCCCCCCTCAAATTGAAGGGTAATGAAGAAATCCCCAATTTGTTCAATATTTCTATGTGAATCTCATGAAAGGGTTTTAGTGAAAAGATCGACCTATTAATGACTAGATGGTAAAAATGAGAGTGAAATGAGACCAACTTGGAGTGTTGTCAAACAAAATGATAGTAAAGATCCAAATGCCTAGTTCTTTCATGAAAAATAAAGTATCGAGTAATGTGTATGGCAGCTTGACTATTTGAGTGAACTAAAACCGGTAGTGATAGAGAATTGAGAGATCTGCACGAAGATGAACTAGGTAAGTGAGTTTTGCATTCACGTTCCTCATGGATCAATGTTCCTCCTCTGTAGATGAAAGGGAAATCGAGGCCTGTTTTTTTTATTCCATAAGATCAGTGCACCTCCTAGACACAAATATCCTTTTGGATTGAAAATCTAAAAATGTATAACTATATATCCCTTTTAATTTAGTCTAGAGCTTCTAAGAGTTCACAAGTCCTAACTCCTTCATCAAACTTCCCTTTTCCTTGACTCAAAGTAGAAGCATTATATAGACAACCAAAAGTGATCAAGTGAGTAGCAGCTGGAACACAATCTCCTTAATAGAAAACTGAGACTTTAGACTGAAAAAATAGATCTCTGATAATTTTAAAAGGTGCATGTGCTTTCTCTCTACCACCCTATTCTGTTGAAGTGGGCAGTACAACTTCTCTAATGCAAAATTCCATGGCTGGTAAGCAAAGTTGCTTCTTGTGTTCCCCTACCAATTCAAAAGAAGTCTGGTCTAATACACTTTACTTTGAGATCAAATTGTGTTTCCACCATTGAAAGAAAAATTTTCAAAATAGGAAAAGCATTACATTTGGTTGTCAACAAAAATGTCCTTGTTCCTCTGCTATACTCATCAACTATAGTGAGAAAATACTTGTATGTAATTTCTCCAAAAGAAATTAAAATGTCAACTCTACACAGAATATTATCAAGAATTTTTTTCTTAGAGTTCATCCCATTACACGCATATACAATGAGTTTGATTCTTCCAGAAATTTACTTTAGTAGTCTTATTCCTTAGTTCGTCTATCCATCAACATATTGGCCCAAGTTTTTATTTTTTAAATTAAAAGGGCCTAAAAGGTTTTTTATTACCAATATATTTACAAGCCCAATACTATATTTGAAAAGCCCAAACCGGTTTTGAAAAGAAACAAAATACAAAAATTAACAAAAAAAAAACAAAAAGACAACTACTAAAATCTGAAAATAGTAGAAAGGGAGCTAGGAAGTCTCTAGATATTGTGGATACTGTGCATCGTCTTTTCTGATACGGCGACGCTGAGACTGCTCTGATTGCCGACGGTGTGTGCGAAATAACTACAGATCTATGAAAACAATGCCAAAATTATTCGAAAGCTGAGTTATGGTGGACTTCATTTCGGACACTTACCAACGTCTCACAAATGCCATGAAATCGAGCCATAGAAAGACTTATTCAACTCTTCTTAGAACAAGACTGACTAATTGATCCTCAGGTAAGAGTTGTTCGTACTTTGCCCTTCAATTACCTATCATCTATAGCAACCAAATCGACTAAGTCATACCCTCGACAGATTGAGCTCAACGGGGAACTGATACCACTGCCTAAGAGTACTGATTCAGTTGATTCGACTAACTCCGGAGAAGGTAAGATGCAAATCTTAATAGAAATCCTGAAATGCACTTGTTTGCATGTTTTTATGTTGATGACTAAAAAAACCCGTTTTTTTGCTATTGCCTGTCTAATCCATTGTCCCTCGACTTGATTTCGGAGCCATTGTATGTACTAGTCTAGTTATACGCGTCTCGCGCGTCTATCTCAATTTAATGAGTTCAAATATTATACTAAATAAAATATTTGTTTAAATAATAAAAAAAGGATATAATAATTAAATTCAATATTAGATATCTACCAAACATGTAGAGATGGAGAATTTGTTTGATTAAACCTAGCATATACCAAAAAAAAATTCTCAAAGCCAATGGAAATAGATTATCTACCACATATAAAGTACAATAAAATATTACGATGATAGAGATATTAAAATAATATAATTAAACTTAACTTTTGCAAAAAGAATTCCTCAAAGTCGATCGATATTTATCTGCCACCTGTCAAGTACAATAAAACAATACGATAATAGAGATATCAAAACAATACAACCAAATCTAACCTTTATACAATAAAAAAATTCTCAAAGTAGAGACATCAAAATAATACAATTAAGCCTAATCTTTTACTGAAATAGTTTTTTCAAAATTGATCGATATTTATCTACTACATGTAAATTACAACAATATAATATGATAATAAAGATATTAAAACAATATAATTAAACCTAATCTTTACACAAATATTCGTAAACTTATTATTTGAATAGAAGCCACAAAGTTGCTTAATAACGAAAGTTACTTAAAACCTAGAAACAACAAAGTTACGTTGTAGATTCAATGATGAAAGTTACATATATACAAACACGAAAAGATGTTTTGATCAACAAAACCAGCATAGTAGAAAAGAAAATTCAAAACCTGGAAATTAAACTAAAACATTATATTAGAGATCCAATAACTAATCTATTTACAAACATAAAAGGATGATTTGTTATTTATGAATAATAAAATCAAAACGTAATATAAATAAAAATTTAAAATTGAAAAATCACAAAGTTACCCAATAACAAAGCTACAAGCACAATAAAGTAGTATTATCCAAATAATGTATACGTATAAACCTAAAAAAGGACTTGTAAAATTGGAAAAAGGAAAGAAATACAAGAACTTCTAAACTAAAATATTATAACAAAAGAATAATAATCTAACCTAAAAAAATAGTACCTTTTTATTTTTGAATCCTACTATCCTTTATTAATTGGAATACACGCATTGCAATTATTTTTGGAAGAATTTTCTTTCTTCTTCTTTTAGGAGTCTTAATAATCTATTTTATGTAAAATAGTCAATTTAAAAAAAAAAATATTAAAACCTATTTATGTAATATAATTTCTTTGAAGTTGGATTCTCTCTAACAAAATATTGCCATAAATTTAGGAATTTAACTAGAGTAGAAAATCTTTTCCATTTTACTTTTTTATGTATTTATTATAGTCAATATTCAATAATATAAATTGAAGAAAAATATGAAAAGACAATTTTATTTATTACAGAATCTTTTAATGAAGGGCAAAAAAATTCAAATCACTTTTCCAAGGGTCTTCACACTTTTAATATATTGTAGATCTAGACTGGAATAGATATAGATGTTTATCTTTTGTAGATGTAGATGTTTATCTTCTGTGTTTACATCTGAATTGTAGTCTACCTTGGTTGCCATTTAGATATAAAAATTATTGTTCTGGCATTTGACAATCCTTATTGAGTGTATCTGGTACTTGTCCATTGTTACAATTATTTTCTCTCCGCCTATAATATCCTGCAGTGATTTTTATTCTCTATTTTGATATCCTGCAAAAAAGAAAACTTTGTTAGCAAAAAAAATTTGGCAGCTTGTTTCCTTCCCTTAGTGTGTGCACCACTTCCACCTGAAATTGTTTCATCTACCATATAATCCTCCTAATATCCATTGCAATCTTTCAAGGAACTTCCCAAACTCCATCTAGGATCTTCTTTAGGATAAGAGTGACACAATACTCCAAACCCCTCTTAAAAGCACAAACTTCTGCCTCCAAGCTAGTTAATATACCATAATTGAAAGAATTGGCATAAATGAATTCACCTTCACTATTTCTATTACAGAAAGCACCAGCACTAGGGTCAGGATTGCCTCTAGATGCTCCATCGGAATTACACTTGATAACACCAATGATCAGGGGTTTCCAGTTTACCATAGTAGCCTGAATGCTAAGCTTGTAAGCTTCCAGAATCATGACCAACATAGACTAATTATTAGGCAGATTTCTAAATGAAGGATACCTTATCTTACCAAAAGATGGATATTCCTATTCACTTCAAGTTTCATGCCATGAATTGACAACTTACCTCCATGTTTAATGGTATTTCTTTTCTTCCAAAGTTGACACAGTATAAAAACAGGTGCGGTAATAAGTAGTGGTCTTAGTATTCCACCACTTATAAATTGTATCTTTTAGCTGAATAAATAGATCCTTGATTCCAACTGCTGCCTAACTTTCCTAGTTAATAATATGACTTTTATGTGTGATGACAATTCGAATCTTATGTTCTTTAGATGTTCAAAACAATTTTTTCTGATTAATTTAATAATTAGACCAACTTCGTAATTTCCTTTCAAATACACTTTGTTTGTTATTCATCAAAAAGACAAATGAATCAACAAATACAAAGAAAAGCAAATGATTGGCCAAACATAAGCGGCATCTCTCAGGAAATATTTTCTGAAAAAGCTATCTTGGCAAAAGTAAAAACTTGGCCTAACAAGCTCGTTGTTCATTAGTTGAATTCATTTGCAATTGATATAAACCTAATTGCCTTATGCAACCATAATTTGGGTTGAAATTGAGGCATCTTCATTAGTAGGACCCTCGATATAATCACCATTAATTAAAGAGATAATGGTCAAAAACACACTTGAAGTATCACATTTTTGCGAGGTTTCTGCCTGAACTATCAAATGTTTGTGTTTTCTACTTGAACTATCACCAACTATTTATCCAAACACATCTTGAAGCTGACTAGTCCATTTGTAATAAAATTGTTTGGCAATTTCTAAGAGGTCTTGTAAGGATTCTCAAGTTTTCAATATTTCAATACTTCCTGATGAACATGTTTTTTGGATCGCAAAAATTTGAACTTTTCTTTTCAGAGAAATAAAAAAAATACTGCAAAATAAGGAACAAAAACCCATATTCAAACATTTGACCTCTACATTTACAATATCATCCTCACATTTCTCCGGGAGAACATATTGATTTGATTCCATAAGCGGGATATTGCGTATTTCGAGAATCTCCTAATTATTTCAGAGCAACTAGAAAGAGATTCTTCAACCAAAAATAATTCAGCTTAGAATTCTGATGTAGGGTATCTATGCAAAAGTTTTCACAGCTCAATCATATAAATGATCGAATCATTAAAAAAAAGACTTTTTTCGAACTTTAACTCGTTGCTCGTGCTTGTTTATAACTTTATCAAGAAGAGGTCAACATTGTCCTTCTCAGTCGGTTTTTCTTTCCTTATCGGAACTAAGCTCTCCTTATAACTCATAGCCCAATTGGAGCCACAACCTAGTTCAAAAAATTGAAATCCAAAACTTGTAAGTTGTTTAGCTGTTTGATCATAAAACACCAACTTGCAAGTTTGTGTGTGTTCAAAAATAAACTTGTCATACTCCCAAATCCCAACAGGCCAATGTGATGGTATTGATGGATTCACAGTATATACTTTGATCCAATTATTTTCTCGAATCATTACCCATATATCGTAACAAGCCGTCATTTTTTGTGTAACATCATCACTAGACATAGTTGCAAGTGTACTGCCTCGTAACATTAACGATGTCCAATGGTCACCTGGAATTGGTGGTCCTTCCAATTGCCCGAATAATTCAGTTGAAAAATCAAATGTTCGAATAAAATACACATTAATCTCTCTGTTGCCAAAACCTCCTGCTAGTACTAATCCAATAGTACATACCATTCTTGTAGGTGCAATTTTGGAATAAACATAGTTGACATTCATGTGAGAAATTCGGCTCCAAGTGCTTCCATGAGTTATTTTTCGTCGAATAGACAGCAGCATAAACCTTAGGGAAAACATCGCTCTGCAAATCATCCCAAAATAATCGTACCCATATGATTTTATAATCATGATTCGCTAGGTCTATTAACACTACGATTGCTGTCTTCGAAATATTTTTGTACCTCGAAAACAGCACGAGGAATAAGCCTACACTCTTTCGTTGCAGGGTTCCACCAGACAAATCGACCGTTATCTATGTAATGTCCTTTCTCTAATAAGAATAAGCCATTAATTGGACCATAAATACATCTAAAATCACCAACATCATCGCAACGATAAATCAGCTGATGAGTAGGGACACATCCGGTAAATATTTTATCAGGGAGCAAGTACGCATCGAAAATCTTTATGGGATCTTTCTGGTTGTTAACACCAAACTTGCAAATCATTAGACGGAGACGATTACCATCACTGTTGAAGTGTTTTTCAATGAACTCGAGCTTTTGATAAGATCGTTCCAATTTTTGCACACACATTTGAGTCGCAACAGTGCTTTCACAGGTGACCTCGATAAAATATGATCAGTAACAATTTCTTGTGGCGAATAGATCTCGGTGTTAGTTGTCATTCTGCTCAATTTATTTCCTGTAAGAACATATGCAAGCATCCTGGTTACGAAAGAAACTTAATTTCCTAAACATGGTAAAGGACAAAAGCTGGAGAATTTATGACTATTGTGATTATAAAAGCATGTCATTAAGGGTAATATAGAAAACAGTGACAATCTTGGAAAAAACTCTCTGATCTCAATAAAAATTGGAATGTTTACTGTACTGTAATTTGCAATTTACAATACCCAGGCATTTACCCTGTTTAACCTACCTTTTTCTTTTCAACTTATCTTCACTCTTAACTAGGAAGATCTTTACATTTTTCTTTAATAGTCCTTTTCTTCAATTTATTCGTCTTAGGTCTTAATTTCCTTTTTAGTCTATTTTAAAAATTATCTCTTGTCTTTTTTTAAAACTCTTTAATTCTAACTTTATATCTGACATGTTTAAAACTACAAGATTAAAAATATTTTAATGCATTTTATATATCTTTAATTTAAGACCATAAGATTTAGAAGTTCTTTACTTTCTTGAATTCCATGTCAAATCAGAATCATACAAACAAATTAAAACTAAAACCTATTGATTCTTCGCTGTCATATCTTTCGTTCCTTGTTTTTTTTTTTCGTTGTTTATGATCTTTTTGCCGGTAATACTGAACAATTAGAAAAAATTCTCTTATTCATATTAACAGCAAGCTAATCTAGGGGGAATATTTTATGTGGTGCTAATGACTTAATAATTCTCTTTACAGCCCCAGATTTTCCAGTTTTAAAAAAACTGAATTATTAGTAATTCACTTTAAAGGGAAGTAAAAAAAGATGAAGCAAGGCAAGAGAAAGAAGAAAAGTAGGTAAATCATAAGCAATTTAGATACACAGTGACGAAAAAGCAGAACATTGCCCAAAGTGAAAAAGCTGTAATTAAAATTGAACAACTGGTAACCTAACCTTACATGCAGATGAAGGTTGGCACACAAAATAAAACAAAATGTACATCATAAAAGTTTATGGTAAATAAGTGTAACAGGAAAGAGCAACAAACTGAACGTAAAATTAGCTAACCGTTTGTGATTTCCTCCTATAACAAAGACAGACAAATTCCGTTCACTTCCTAAAAGAATGGGTAAAAGGATTGACTAAATGTAATAATGAAAAAGTGTGTCCCTATTTGTAAGTAAAGATGTCAAGATTTGAAAAAATGAACAAATTAGTAAATTATGCTATGATAATAGGCAGTGACATTTTATATTTATCCCAACATTTTCATTTTCCTTGTTATTTTCTATATATACATAAATATATAATCAGTAATAAATTAAACGAATTCTACGAATCCTTGCTATTATTCATATAGACATAAATATATAATCAATAAATTAAGCGAATTCTAAGAAGCTGCAGCACCCCACATTTTTGAGCTAGAGTTTGAACCGTCATTTCTATGTATATAGACACGAACCCAATGAATTCTATTGAGATATAAGTGTGAATAACAATTCTTTTAGTGTGGAAACATCTTTGGAGATGAATATTAGGCACAAATATCCCCTAGCTCAAAGTTAAGTAGAGCACTTTCCTACCGATTGAATTTTAGTTGATGTTTTTACTTGAGTCAACTTCCAGCAACCATTACTCTTAGAATATAAAGAGTTATGAGGCTCATTACTGATCAAATTGAAGCTCTTCGAGTCCACTTTACGACACAACTGACCGTTGGTCTATCAAGAGTTTTGGATCAGAAGTTATGGGTGTTTTAGTGAGACACTGTCCAGGGTTGCAATCGGGGTCGCGAGGCAATGTTGGAGCACTGCGTTTGGGGTCGCGTGGCAAAGCTCCTGCTCCGCATTTGGGTCTGCGGTGCAAACCCCCTTTCCTTGATGTTAACACGTTTTTTCCACTCTAAATCAAGGGCAAAAAGGTCCTTTAACACCCCATAACTCCCCCAATCTGTCATATAACCCTAAAACCGTCCCAAGATTAATCGAACGCCCCCAAACCCAAATCCTCTTTCTCTCAAGATCATCAAGGAGGGATTTATCAATTCTAAAGCTCGTAGGGTGTGTTTGGTATGAAGGAAAATGTTTTCCATGGAAAATGTTTTACTAGAAAATGTTTTCCTGGAAAACAAATTGGTTTCTTACTCATTTTCTCATATTTGGTTGGTGGATGGAAAATATTTTTCGAAAAATATTTTCTAATATTTGGTTGGTGAATGAAAAAATATTTTTCAAAAAATACATTTTAGTGTTTAGCTAAAGTGTAAAAGTACATTTTAAAATTCTTTACGGAAAAAAATTAAATCTTTTTTTTGGGAAGGGAGTTGGTAGACGGGTGGGTGGGAGTGTCAGAATAGGTAATAGGGGTGGGGTAAGAAAATTTTTTGAATTTTTTTGGTTAAAAAAATATAAAAAATTGAGGGAGGGGGAGGGCCGGGGGGAGGGGGGAGGGGGTTAGTAGGAGCTGGGGGCCAGGGTAGGGAAAGGGGGGAAGAAAAAAATTGAAAAAATTTTAAAAATAAATTTATTTATTTTTCTTTAGGTTGGGGGAAGGGATGGGAGAGGGGGCCATGTAAGAGAAAAGTTTAAATTTTTTAATAAATGTAGATATTGTTTGTGGAAGGAGGGCTGGTAGGGGTAGAGGTGGGGTGGGGTGGGGGTAGGGTATGGACTAAGAAAAAATTTTGAAATACTTTTTAAAACATGAAATTTTGGGGTGGGGTGGGGTGGGCGTGGGGGTAGTGTCAGGGTGATAGGGTATTGGGGGCAGGGGGTGAGGTAAATGATTTTGAGAATTGTATGGACATTTCAACGTTAAAGTGAGGTTGAAAGAGAGTTTTAGAAAATGTTTTCCTTACTTTTTGAAAGGAAGTCATTTCTTTAGATTTAAGGAAAATAAGTTGGTTTGGAAAACATTTTTCAAAACATATAAGCAACCAAACACAAGAAAACTGGAAAACATTTTTCAAAAAATGTTTTCCTTCATACCAAACACACCCGTAGATTCCAAAGTTACGGTTATTCTTTGATTTTTCTTCGTCAAAAGGTATGTGGGACTATCCTAACTCTCATGTGCGTAAGTTGAATGTTTTAACAAGTTTTAAAAATGTATATGTATGTATATGTAATGAGTTTTGGAAACCGTTTGTAGAGCATGCATCATGAAATCATTTTGAAGAAATTATGTAATTATTAGGGGAAGGTCCATGAACTTGAGTTATAGTCATGTGTTCACATGTTATGAGTTTCGAAAAGTGATTTAAGGGCATGATTTACGAAATCCCCCTTGCATGATGAAATTTATTGTCTTAACATGTTATGGGTTGTTCAAATGGATGATTTAAAAGCTTGAGTTTAAATGCTTACTATCACCTATGGATTTTGAAGTGGATTTGAGAGCATGATGAAATTTATGATCGTAACATGTTATGACTTATGAAATAGGTTTGAGAGCATGAACTATAAGTCCCCCTTTTCGATCATGAGATTTATGTGTGACTAATGTTGGGACTGTTTATAAATGATGATAATTCTCGAGTTTTAAATGTCTCTTTAATTATCATGCATTGTTGTTTTGCACGTTTTAAAAAGGGGTATTTCTCATGCTAAAGACTTTTGAGTCCTAATGAAGAAATTGCATGTGATTGATGAAGAAATTGGCCACCACTTGCTAAAGTCTTGAAAAGAGAGTGTTTTGCATAAGTTTCCATATGCTTTTGAAATAAGAACTCTCATGTGATATGCAAATATTTTGGTGGTCATTAACATGTTTTTGAATGATAAAGGGCTATGGATTTGATATGATACGATATGACTTCCAAGTCTAGGTATGACGATACCTATTATGAGGTGCCTTTGACATGAAAAGTAAATGAACATTTTTAAGCGTGAATCATGGTTTGAAAGGACTGAAATTGGGCTTAAAGAGAGTTAGATGATTATCCGAAGAAGGCATTTGAGTGTAAGGGCTCATTGCTAGAAATTGAGTTTTATCGATTCGGGAGACATGATTGGCAATAGTCGATGTATACTTGCCCTCGGGCACTAGTATACTAGAATAGTGTATGTAGGACCCCTATCCTTGCGGAAAACTTTGATGATGGGGCTCGGCCACTGAGTTAAGGGCGAATTTCATATAGCCCGTGGGATTTTAGAAATGTAGGGTGTACTATCTAACTTAGAACTAAAGCAAAGAGTTGAGTCAATGTTTTACAAGCATGAATTGAAGCTCTTTATATTATGCCCATGTGTTTTTTTATATATATATTATGATAAATTGTTTTTACAATGCTTTCGATACTTTACATGAAATATATGTTAGTTATTTTTTTGGATTGTTCTGCATACCTCCATAAAATAGGTCCTGAGGCACAATCTCATGGTTCATCACATCAGTAGAAACTATGGATAGGACAGAGTGGGTGAGTCATCCATCTTTTGAAGGCATGTTATTCATATGTTTATTTAATTCAATTTATGGTCCAGCCGGAAGCCTTGTCCCAGCCTAGACAGTTAGTTCTCAGTAGAGGCTTCGTAGATGAAATTTGAGTAGAAATTAGCCAATAAGTTATAAGTAGAAACTCGCTGGTGTTTGTAGAATCTTGAAGGTAGTTAGGATGTATGCATGGGTAAGAAGATATGATGTGAGAAAGTAGAATATGCTAATAGCTCGTAATAGGTTATGTTATAAAATTAAGATCGACTATCCTCATTATGTAACCTTACCTTGTTGATTTTATTTTCGTGGTAAACTAGTACAACGTGTGAGAAGGGGTGTAGTAAATCCTAAGGTGTAGTAGTAATATTGTGGAGATGATGAGCTTTTAGGCCATAATTAAGTGAAATAAGAGATTTAAATTGATTTCTCTATTCGATAGATTAGTATATTATGTGGGACGTCTCATTGGTGGTACACGATTGGTGCTAGGCACTAGGCTTGAACTTTGGATGTGGATTGTGGTGATAAGAATGTTAACTGAAGAATTGTGATGCAAGATTTGTAGGAATGAATTAGTAGGCTTGATGTAATGTGTGAAAGGGGCCTAGGTTGACAACTTATGAGAAGTTTGAGTGAAAAATTTTGACACGAGGATTAGTGTTGTAGCAAAGAGTTTGTAACGGTTGGGTGTTTGTGGAGTCTAAATTGTGCTTAAAACGAGCTTACGTGATCCCTAGATTGAATATAACACGTCCTGAGATAGGTTTTAATGCATTGGAGAAAGTTTGGGCATGGAAATTAGATTGTGCGTCGCAAAGAGGTGAGTTTACATTGGCTTCACACCACAAGGGAGCTGCGCCGGCTCACTGCCTCAGCTTCGCACTGGGCTATGCATCGCGGATGCTGCTTTGCATTGGGCTTCGCGCCGCGGAGCTGGAGGTTCACTTTGGGCTTCATGCCAAGGACCTCCCTTCTTTCGTCGACGGGAGTTCATTTTTAAAGTGTATTAAGGTTATCTTGATCCTTTTATGTCCTATAAACCATCCAATCTTTTCATAGCCCGTCTTTAAGCCTTAAAACTTTCGCTTTCTCTCAAAAGGGACACTCTTTATTTCCAAACTAAGGTTGAAAGGCAGTGAGGTTAGGGTTCAAGCTTGGAGGCTAGAGGAAGTTGAGAGTAGTGCCCTTGGAAGGAATGTCTTAGCAAGAAGTTAGTACTTTTCCTATATAGTTTATCAGGGCGAGTCTGATGTTCAACTGTATAGTGATACCCCTCCCCCGCAATTGTGTTGAGAGTATGTCCGTAAATCTAGGAATGTGACTTTGATCTAAGGGGGAGATGATGAATTAAGGTAGTTCTTAAATTATGTCATTGTGGCGAGTTTTAGGGAAGATTCATGATAAATCTATTCCTATTCAAGCAAACTCCTCCTACTTCAAGTTATAGAGGATATTCTACCAATGTCTTGTGTATTCAAGTCATGCCTATGCTTAAGGTTCGAGTTCTCCCTACACTTATGTCATCTTCCGACCTCAAAACTAGAAGACATACTGTCTCTTAACAATCCAAGCTTACAAGTATTTAAGCTCTATGTTATGATGCTCATGATCCATAAATCCATGTCTCACATTATGTTTGGTTCTAAGAAACTATGCTTTCTATATGTTATCGATTCATTTTATGTCGGGTCTTTCTCAAAGCGATAAGGTTTATGCAAACTCATGGTCATTTTCAATTCTTAAAATGAGGAGCAATTGCTTCATGTAGTAATCTTTGTCTCAATCATTGACTACATAAATTCCGGCTTTATGTTATACAACTCATAATTTTCGTGCTCATGGTTCTTACTGTGGTCAGTCCTAAGAACACATGTTGTGTATGTTACGCCCGAATGACTCTCTATTTGTGATCTTGGCATTTGATATACGTAGTACTTTGTGCCTATTGTGTCATATCTTATATCTCATGCCCCACCTTGAGGAGTGCAATAAAGATAAGTTATAATTGAATAGTGTTACTCTCATTTGTGATGTTTGCGCTCTAGTCCCTCAATGACCGTCCATATTTTAGTATGATAGTGGTTCTGAAAGTGTAGTAATATTTTAGATAAGGGAGTAGATGTTCTTGGATATGAAAATTTTTAGTGTGATTACTCGGGCTAAGGTTTTAGGTGATGAGGGAAGAAGGAGATGAACTTTCGTTATGTGAAATAGTTAGGAAGGGGGAATATGTGGCAAAAATCTTTGAGAGAGCGAGTGAAGTTATTGGTTTTAGTGGGGAGATCCATAAAGTGAGTGTAGTAAAGATAGGCTTGAATGTTATGATCGATGAAAAACGCAAACAAATGTGCTATGTGGTTAGTACTCCTCGAATTAAGACCTGAGGTTGTTTGATTACAGTGATAAGGTGAAGTAATATTCTTAAAGGGATGTAGAGCGTGGGTCCCATAGCTTAAGCTAGCACCTTTTACCCTGAGTTAGGCTATTACGTGAAGGATGTATGTAGTGAGACTCAGACTCGTGCAGTTAGGTGTGTTGTGGGGGAATTGCAAGTTGGAAATGATGAGGTGTGTAATTCTTTGTATAGAGCGTAGTTGAGTAGTGTTACTAAATTTAAGGTCTATTGGTTATATCATGTAAGGTGGAGGATACCTCCATTCCTATGTTCCGCACAATCTTATCTCATGTTTATTGTAAATTTAAATCAAGACCCATGATCACCAAATAAACTCATGTCTTATGTTGTGATGAATATGATCTATAAAACTCATGCGCAAGGTCATCTCTATGTCAATTCTCACTATCTCATGTTTCGTGCTTACATATTTCACTAGGGGTTATCAAGAAGCTCTTTTGATACCTTTGCATGTTTTGTTGAATAAAATTCCTAATGGTAGGTGATGTCCTTCATTCCATATTCTTAGAGTTTCAATAAGTTCCTGCCCATCATTCAAAAATGAATGATCCCAAGGAGGAGATAATATAACACCCAATATATTCGGGTTAGAGTTTGAACCGTCATTCCTTTGTATATAGACACGAATCTAATGAATTTTATTGACATATAAGTGTGAATAACAATTCTTTT
Source organism: Capsicum baccatum var. pendulum (assembly GCA_030864225.1). Classification (NCBI taxonomy): domain Eukaryota; kingdom Viridiplantae; phylum Streptophyta; class Magnoliopsida; order Solanales; family Solanaceae; genus Capsicum; species Capsicum baccatum. The sequence goes on along the minus strand of CM061555.1, from coordinate 86,939,539 downwards.
AATGTGGGAGCATCTTTGGATATTAATATAATGAACAAATATCCCCTAGCTCAAAGTTAAGTAAAGCACTTTCCTACCGATTGAATTTTAGTTGACGCTTTTACTTGGGTCAACTTTCAACTATCATTACTCCTATAATATAAGGAGTTATGTGGCTCATTATATATCAAATTAAATCTCTTCGAGTCTTCTTTTCAATGCAACTGGTTGTTCATCAATTCGAGATTCGGATCAAAAGTTATGTATTTTAGTGAGACACTGTCTAGGGTTGTGAACGGAGTCGCGAGGCAAAGCTTCTGCGTTTGCGTCCGCGGTGCAAACCCCCTTTCCCAAATGCTAACACACGTTTTCCCCACTCTAAATCAAGGGAAAAAAGGTCTTTTAACCCCGCATAACTCCCTAATCAGTCATTTAACCCTAAAATCGTCCCAAGATCAATTGAAAGCCCCCAAACCCTCATCCTCTTTCTCTCAAGATCATCAAGGAGGGATTTATCAATTCCACAAATTCTAAAGCTTGTAGATTCCAAAGTTAAGGTTATTCTTCGATTTTTCTTCGTCAAAAGGTATGTGAGACTGTCCTAACTCTCATGGGCATAAGTTGAATGTTTTAACAAGTTTTAAAAATGTATATGTATGTATATGTAATGACTTTTGGAAACCGTTTGAAGAGCATACATCACAAAATCATTTTGATGAAATTATGTAATTATTAGGGGGTTTTCCATGAACTTGAGTTATAGTCATGTGTTCATATGTTATGAATTTCGAGAAGTGATTTACGAGCACGATTTACGAAATCCCCTTGCATGATGAAATTTATTGTCTTAACATGTTATGGGTTGTTCAAATGGATGATTTAAAAGCTTGAGTTTAAATGCTTACTATCACCTATGGATTTTGAAGTGGATTTGAGAGCATGATGAAATTTATGATCTTAACATGTTATGAATTGTGAAATAGGTTTGAGAGCATGAACTATAAGTCCCCTTTTTCGATCATGAGATTTCAGTGTGACTAATGTTGGGGCTGTTTATAAATGATGATAATTCTCAAGCTTTAAATGCCTCTTTAATTATTATACATTGTTGTTTACATGTTTTAAAAAGGGGTATTTCTCGTGCTAAAGACTCTTGAGTCCTAATGAAGAAATTGCATGTGATTGATGAAAGAATTGGCCACCACGTGTTAAAGTCTTGAAAAGAGAGTGTTTTGCATAAATTTTCATATGATTTTGAAAGGCTTAAGTCATCGACAGGCCCTCAAAGTTGTCCCGAAAATTCACTTAGACCCCTCAACTAAGGCCTGTACCTATCAGACTCCTAACCCACACGAATTTTGATCCAATCAGGCCTTTTTTGCCTAATCAACAACAGGCATAGAGTGTGTGTAATTCACTCGTCTAATGTGATAAGATTAACCAATTAGAAAAAAACACGGGGCAATTTCTTTTTTTTTAATATCTGATTTTGTCCATTTTCTATTTAAATATTTATTTAATAATAATTTTTTAATTTAACAAAAAAAAGAGAAAAAAAGCATCCCCCACTCTCCTAGTCGCCGTCTTCACCCCCCTCCGTCGTCTTCACACACAGAGAGTCATCGTCTTCCACCACCATCCCTCTCCCCCGTCGTCTCCACACACGCGCGCACACACAGTCATCGTCTTCACCCCACCTCATCCATCCCGTCGTAAAAAAGAAAAGCACACTTAAAGATCAATGGTGAAAAAAAGTTACTCCCTCCGTCCCATTTTATGTGTCGCCATTTGATCGGGCACGGAGTTTAAGAAATAAGGGAAGACTTGATAATATTTACCAAATTGTCCTCTATAAAAAAATGTGTTTCTATGTTTTTTTTTTAATTAAGTGGGACCAATAAGGGTAAAAATGTAATTGTATTTTTAAATATTTGCCAAATAAGGAAACATGACATTCTTTTTGGGACGAACTAAAAGGGAAATGATGACACATAAAATGGGGCAGGGGGAGTATTAAAAGTTAATTGTTGTTGAATCAGCAACTCCATTAACAACTCCATTAATAAATGAAAAAAAGATTTCTTAATCAGTTAACTGATTTTGTAAAAAAGAAAAAAAAAAATTTCCACATCTTTGATGTTGTTGACAATGGTGAAGAATCGTTACTCATTTTGTGCTTAATGGAGTTTCTCCATTCTTTGATGTTGTCTTCAATGGTGAAGATTGATTAGTGATTTTGTTGTTGTTAATGGAGTTGCTGAATTATCGATAATGGAGTTTCTCCATTGTCTTCAATGATGAAGATTGATTAGTAATTTTGTTGTTGTTAATGGAGTTGCTGAATTATTGATAAGGGAGTTTCTCCATTTTGTTGCTTAAAGAACACATTGTTTGCTTCCCTGAGAAGAAGAACGGGCAAAGGGGGGTGGGTGGAGGGGGAGGAGGCTGGGGCGTTTTAAAAGAAAAAAAAAAAAGGGGGACTGCCTAAGCTAATTTGCTTGATTATTATGTTATGAAAATAAACTTTATATGTACCATCTGAGTTTATGCTTGTGTTTTACTGGTCCAGGTGATTATAATGTTGTTAATGAAAACTTCCAATATTAAATTGATAAAAAAAAAGTGAAATATTATTTGCTCTTATATATTTTTTATTTTTCTTTTTGAATTAAATTTATAATTTTGTTGATTTGTGGAAAAAAAATGAATTTACATTTTTCCTGCAAAGTTCTATTTTTTCCGACGAAGTTTCATTTTTTTCGGTTCATTTTTTCCAGCAAACTAATGACGGAAAAGAACTAAGAATAAGATCGAACTAAGAACGAAAAAAATTCATATCGAATTCAAACATAAATTCCAAACCAAGAACAAAAAAGGAGAAAAATTAGAAAAAATGGGAGGTAAATTAAGTTTAAGAAAAAAAAATAAGGAAGAAGATGAAGAGGGGGAAGGGGGTATCGGATTGCATGTGGGGGTGTGGGGGGAGCCTTTTTCTAAAAAAAATATTTAATAAAAAAAAGTTTGGACCCTTAGTGCCACTTGGCACGTTTTCATTCGTTATTTAATCAAAAAATGGTGCCTCATGCTCCCCTATTGAGTGCACCCTACTAAGGCTTGATAGGTCAAGCCTTAGTTAAGGGGTATAAGTGAATTTTCGGAACAACTTTAGGTGTTTGGCGATGACTTAAGCCATTTTGAAATAAAAACTCTCATGTGATATGCAAATCTTTTGGTGGTTATTAACATGTTTTTTGAATGATAAAGGGCTATGGATTTGATATGATATGATATGACTTGCAAGTTTAGGTATGACGATACCAATTATGAAGTGCCCTTGATATGAAAAGTAAATGAACATTTTTAAGCATGAAGCATTATTTGAAAGGACTAAAATTGGCTTTAAGAGAGTTCGATGGTTACCGAAGAAGGCATTTGAGCTCTTTGCTGGAAATCGAGTTTTGTTGATTCGAGAGACATGATTGGCAATGGCCAATGTATACTTGCCCCCGGGCACTGGTATACTAGAATAGTATGTAGGACTCCTATCCTTGTGGCAAACTTGGATTGGGGGGCTTGGCTGCCGAGTTAAAGGTGAATTCCATATAACTTGTGGGATTTTAGAAATGTAGGGTGTACCATCTAACTCAGAACTAAAGCAAAGAGTTGAATCAATGTTTTACAAGCATGAATTGAAGCTCTTCATATTATGTACATGTGTTATATACATATATATGTATGTATATATATATGTATATACATATATATATATATATATATATATGTATGTATATACATAGATATGTATGTATATATGTATGTATGTATGTATGTATGCATGTATATATATTATGATAAATTATTTTTATAATGCTCTCGACTATTTTACATGAAATATATGTTAGTTATTTTTTTGGATTGTTCTGCATACCAATACTTTCCAAGTATTGACCCTCCATAATACAGGTTCTGAGGCACAATCCTATGGTTCATCACATCGGTAGAAACTATGGATATGACAGAGTTGCTGAGTCATCCATCTTTCGAAAAACATGTTATTCCTATGTTTGTCTGATTCGGTTTATGGTCTAGCCGAGTGCCTTGTCCTGGCCTAGTCAGTTAGTTTTTAGTAGAGGCTTCACGGAATTTGAGTGTTGTATTGACATAACTTTATTGACATATATTGATCATAGGATGAACTTGAATTTTGTTATCTCTTCCGCACTTTGATTTATGTATAGATTATGCTTATGATAGTATGCTAAGAGGTCTCTTGGGCCTTCGTGGTTCGGAATACCCATAACGGCGATGGCCTCGGCTCGGTTCGTGACAGAAGCGCTGTCCCGAGACAGCTGTCAGAGGAAGCTGGTGTATCTACCCCTGCTTGAAGGAGTTTAACTAGATTGGATCAATGTTTGGTATTTTTACATTTGACCTATGTTTTACTTTCTACTAGCATGTAGATAGCATAGGAGGGCCAATTAAAATTAAAGTTACAAACATTGGCCTAAGCATACTTCCAATTAACTGACAAATGAAGGGAAAATACTCAACCAGGTAAAAATTAAACTGAAGGACCTAAAGGTTAAAATCACAACAATGTCAGCAGCTCATTTTTGGGCTGCTACTACTACACAACATAGACATCAAGATCAAGTACACTAAAATGTATTGGCTTTCTTTGTTCAATCTTCAATAGTAGCATTTCTGGACCAAAGTTTTAATCCTAAAGTCATACTTTCATCTTTTATTGTGCAAGAGCAGCACAGAGTCATTGGATAATTCCACACTTCAGCACAGAATAAGACTGAATGGGGCAGGTTCTTTTTTCTTCCCATCTTTTTCCCTTTGTTTATCCTGGCAAGGATAATTGTCCAATGTATCTACACATATTTTTACAGGGAAACCTTGCCACATTTATGCGTTTGACTTATAATTAAGTGCTTTATTCTTCTATATAAGTAGGTAAGCTCACAACAGATGAACTTTTTAAGTTGCAACTTTTCCAGTAAGCCTCCAAAGAAAAAGCTTGTCTTAGCCGGACCACCGGTTTCAGGTACCTTTGCAGATGTTGGGTCTTTCTTCACATTAAGCATCATTGTCTGTCCAATTTCCTCAAGCAGTCTTTCAATCGTCTTCATCTCGACAGTAGAGGCTTTGTAGACGGAATTTGAGTGTTGTGTTGACTTAACTTTATTGACATATATTGATCATAGGATCAACTTGAATTTTGTTATCTCTTCCACACTTTGATTTATGTATAGCACTTTGATTTATGTATAGATTATGCTTATGATAGTATGCTAAGGGGTCTCTTAGGCCTTCGTGGTTCGGAATACCCATCGTGGCGATGGCCTCGGCTCGGTTCATGACAGAAGCACTGTCCCGAGACAGCAGTCAGAGGAAGCTGGTGTATCTACCCCTGCTTGAAGGAGTTTAACTAGATTGGATCAATGTTTGGTATTTTTACATTTGACCAATGTTAATACTTTCTACTAGCATGTAGATAGCATTGGAGGGACTAATTAAAATTAAAGTTACAAACATTGACCTAAGCATACTTCCAATTAACTGACAAATGGAAGGAAAATACTCAACCAGCTAAAATTAAACTGAAGGACCTAAAGGTTAAAATCACAACAATGTCAGCAGCTCATTTTTGGGCTGCTACTACTACACAACATAGACATCAAGATCAAGTACACTAAAATGTATTGGCTTTCTTTGTTCAATCTTCAATAGTAGCATTTCTGGACCAAAGTTTTAATCCTAAAGTCATACTTCATCTTTTATTGTGCAAGAACAGCACAGAGTCATCAGATAATTCCACACTTCAGCACAGAATAAGACTGAATGGGGCAGGTTCTTTTTTCTTCCAATCTTTTTCCCTTTGTTTATCCTGGCAAGGATGATTGTCCAATGTATCTACACATATTTTTACAGGGAAACCTTGCCACATTTATGCGTTTGACTTATAATTAATTGCTTTATTCTTCTATATAAGTAGGTAAGCTCACAACAGATGAACTTTTAAGTTAGGAACTTTTCCAGTAAGCCTCCAAAGAAAAAGCTTGTCTTAGCCAGACCACCGGTTTCAGGTACCTTTGCAGATGTTGGGTCTTTCTTCACATTAAGCATCATCGTCTGTCCAATTTCCTCACGCAGTCTTTCAATCGTCTTCATCTCGACAGGTTTTCCAGATGCATCTCTTATGTAGAAGACATTCTTTGCTTTCTCCCCAATAGTTGTGACACCAGCTCTAGTCACTGATAGCCCATTTTCTCGTAGGACTCTTGTAACTTCAGAAAGTAAGCCAACTCGGTCCTTGGCACACAACTCTAGGCTGAAACCCTGCATATCAAAGGAATTAAGTACGTTCTACCTGGTGGCATCGAATCTTGAGAAATGTTCAGGACTAAGAAGAGTAGGTAATCTCCCTTACATCACTTATCCTTCGCCGAATTGCAGCTTCAATACACTTCACAACCCTTTCCTTCTCCGCTTCAGATTCCAGAGTGCAACCATCCATATGGCGAATAAAATACTCCTATAAATTCAGTAATCTTCATATTACATTTTGGAATCAAAGCTTAATGACACTCCATCAGTAATTCCAGTGTAGAGCCACGTTTATACTGGAAAGAATCTCAGGAACTATAGCACAAGTTATATAAAATGATCTACCCTCCGTACTTAAGTTTATCTTAGCAGTTATCAGAATTACATAATCAGATTACCTGTGATGCAGAGGGACCAGCTGATGAGATAGTGGCATGGAAAACAGCATACTGCATGTCTGTGAGGGTGCATACAATGTCAAACATAAGCTTTGGTCTATCCTTGCAACTTACACTGACCACTGAGTACCCTTTCTCAACACAGCTTTCAATTCTGACGTCTGGTTTGGAGTTAGGAGGGTATTCTATCTCCATTTCGAGACAACCACCTTCGTAATCCCTATCAGCAACGAACATCTGATGAAGCCTCCGATCAACATGAGTACTACCAACTGACAAAGTAGCATGAGCCCCACTCTCATCATCCTCACGTCCACGAAGAATGTTATTGAGTTGCTCTTCCATGACACACAATCTGGATTCTTCATCCTCATCAAGGGATGAACAATTATCATTGATATAAAGGACACATGCTATGCGCCTATTATGAGTCCAAACCTCGGCAGCAGCGACATTAAAATGAAGATTGGCTAGAACAGCAGAAATTTCTGATAGAAGACCGGGACGATCCCTGCCTATCAGCTCAATTGTGGTGTAATCACCCACAGAGCTCTCTCCTACCTTTCTACCTGGCCTAGTCTTCAGTATGCCTGATGTGTAACCTTCTGGTCCTAGAGCCTAATATAAGAAATCCAATGGCATCGTTAATAACTTGGATAAAAACTAGGTCTTTTTTCCTCGGGTAGCTACATTTTCAGTTTCAGTCACCTAGATGACAGCTACATTTTCTCCACATGAATACGATTTTACTGGTAGTCATTGGGGTAAATAGGATCTTGAATACAAAGTTCAGGAAGGCTTCAAGTGAAAAAAAGAAAAGCTGTAGTAAAAGTGAGGATTACAATAGCAATAAACTCATGACAATAACACACAGGTAAATTAGGCAAATCCAAACACATTATCAGGAACTATTCAGTTTGTGGAATTGGTAACTCTTATCTAACAAATGAGCAGCTATTCTGTAACAATTTTTGTCACCAGGGATATGTTCCTAAAGTAGTAAGTGTCCAAAAGTAACACTCTTATATATGCTAGGTGCAACAAAATGCATGTGTGGAAATGTCGATGTGTGGAAATGTCGATAATGCCTGCATATAAACCCCAAGTAATATAATATCAACTACAATGGCTAGCTTAGAGTGTATGATTTATAACAAAATTTGGAAGATTCTACGTTTTAATTCATCCCTCTTTCCGTTTTCTGTATCCTATCATACAAGAAACTGTCAGAGTAATTGTTGTCTTATCCCCGCAGTAATTGTATATAGACCACAAAAAAATATGAAATTAATAGGCGAGGAAATAAGGGATATTTTACCTTTTCTATATGACCAATAGTATTGCTGTCTGTAACCTTATTGCCATGTTGATCGGTAACATGAAAAACTGTGAATGTTGAAAAGAAATGAAATTAGTACATATTTTCCCAACTGAGTTCCGTAAGTCTTTAGAATATTATATGCAGATGGGACAGAACTAGAAAAGATTGTTAACAGAGGAACATCGCAGAAGGTTGATACTTTCTCAATGGCCCAAAATCTGGCAAAGTGAAAAAGGTATACCTGGCCGCCAATTCAAACCTACTACTTTGTTTTCATAAGAGGAATTGAGACATACTAGTAAATCTAAAACCACCATGGCTGAAGAAACCTGAATTTGGGTATTTATATGGATAGCAGTCTGAGCTTGTAACTAAATAGTGTAAAACATGATTCATATCAATAGCGAAAAAGAAGTTGCTACAAGTCAAATGACCATCTTAATTTTTGAAGACATGATTGGAGGTCATCATTTAAAGGCTCAAGACTTGGTCACCCCGAAGGCACAAGAATATGCAAGGAGACCCGTTTTGAGCACAAGCAAGGCCGTGTGTGGAAGATTGCTTGGAGCATCGAAGATTTGAGGACTCACGGTTTTGGACAACACTTAATGGGTCATGATTTGGTCATCTTCATTAAGGGTATTTTGGTCACTTCATTGGGTCTAAATGCACTCCATGGCCACCCCACCCTTTAAGGGCATTGTTGTCATTTTGCCTTGTCTTGTAATAGAATATAAATAGAACATTTTAAGTCTTTTTCTCATTAGTTGTTCATTGATGTAAGACTTGAAACATGAAACACCTTTAGTTGTAGGGCTTGGAATAGCCACCACACCGAAATGAGGGCAACAAGTGTGGATATCACTTGTGTTGCAATGTTGGCTTGAGACGTTGGTGTTTAGAGGAGGTAAAGTTCCTCTTGTGTCAACGTAGGAGTTAGGTTAACCGTTGTGTGTAGTGTTAAAGGTTTAAGATTATCATATTCTTGGATTCTTAAGATTATACCAAGGTCTAACTATCTATCCATTTTGTTTATGTTGTAATCGTTTGTGTTTTTGTAATTCAAATCTGTGACTTGTTTTGTAGCCGTGTGTTGTTGTTATTACATCTTGTTCATTAAGTGTTGTTGCTGTTTTAGTGTGTTTTACTCTTGATATCACCTTCCTTCTTGTTCTTCTTGCGAATCCGAGAGAGGTCATCAAAAGGGTCCTCAGATCTTTAATCTTGTGGACTAATTTTGAAGTGTGTTTCGTGTTTTCCTTGTAATTCTTGTATCATTTGGTATCAAAACAATCTTTGATTTTGTTCTAACAAGATCAATCTTGGGCTTGAGAGTTGGAAAAAAAAAAATATAAAAAAAAAAGAGTTGAAAAACTAAAAAAAAAAAAATCAGAAAAGGAGTAATCTGCCCGTTCTTGTTGTTTTTGGCCAAGAAAATTGTTCTTGTTGTTGTCTTGGCCGAGACATGTTTCTTTGTGACTAGATCTTGTAGTCTTTTGTTGTTTAGAGTGTTTCTAGTGTTGGTTTCTTTCTCACCAACACTAAAAAGTGTCCAAATCTAAGCTTGAACTTGAACTTGTTGAAGTTGTTAATGTGAAACAAAGTGTGGCTGATTTGATGTTGTTGTCCTTCTAAGCCTTGACCGTGTTGAAGGCCTTGTTGTTGTGGAGTTGGGCGTTGGAATTTGTTGTTGTTCTTAGAGAATATTGTTGTTGTTATTGAGTTCTTGTTGTTCTTCACCCTTTTCATCTTTTGTTAAAACAAAAAGTGAACATTCGATCCACAAGAGGTGAAAGACCAAGTTGTAGTACTTGTTGGTGAAAGACTTGATCACATCACTCAAAAGACTTGACGACCACTTTTCACCTACTTTCCCTGATTTAAGGACCTTGTTTCAAGGAGAAAGTACCAAGAAGGTCAAGTCTTGTTTTGAACTTGAAAATGAAGCTCCAAGACCAAATTTCCCTCCATTAACCAAGTTCACCATTTCCAAATTATAGATTGGTCAAGACTTGAAATTGGAGAGTAACATTTTGACAAAATCGAGGCCAATAGTGGACTGCCACATCACTAAATTACTGTTCACGCAACATTTTGAGTTCAACTTTTAGATTTCTTAGTTTCATTTTATTGTTTCTTAGTTTCGTTTGTTGGTTTGAACACTAATTCACGACCTAGTAATCTCCTACTAGCTTGTTAGTTAGTTTTTGTACCCGTTTGTTCGTGTTAGCGTTATTTTGTGCTTTTCTTGTTTTTGAATCGTAGAATTTCTTGGTTCAAGTTCGGACATTATTTCCTTGAGTCTTCAAACAAAGAATTCATTCCGACCAAGGAGTAAACTCACCCCTCGACTCATCACGAACTACAAGCCGACTTGCAACACTTGTGAATCCAAGTGTGAAATGATCAAGTGAGAGTGTGGTGAAGTTGTTTTGAACTAACTTTGTTTTATTATGTGAGCTACGAGGTAAAAATGGTATCCCCTACACTCATATGAACGTAGTTGCGGTTTTACCTAGTGTAGGAGTGCATGAGTCTTCATTTTGTGATACTCTTGATATTGTTAGGTCACATGAGGATCAAACTCTTGTTGTAGGTATACAAGCACTAGTAGATCCTTTAGATGACGAAATTGATTCTCCTCGTGAGAATGATTTGTGTCCATCTGGTGCTAGCACTTACAACTTGACTAAGGTTCCATTACCAAGTGACGAGAGTATTCACACACTAGTTTACCCTTGTGAAAAACAATGTGAGTTTACGTTGGAATGTGAATTGCCAATAACTAGTGAGGGTGAGCAAAATGATCAACCGGGCGTAGATGATCTTTATTTGCTTGAATATTTAGAAAACCCGAGTTGTGATTGTCTTTGTGAAGATGATTTTGATTGTGGTCCTTTGGCTTCCCGTGATGGTTTGTATGTGAGGACAACTCTTGTGAAAGAGAAGGTGATATGTGCTTAGAAATGTCATCTACTTCGTCTTTATGTGTTTCTTATGTTGGGCATATTCCTAGTGGAAATATTAAAACTAGTAGTAAGTGCATGCATGGGAACTCTTTATTTGAAGTTGACTTATGGAACACCTTTCTTAACCCTCTTTTAGTTCATGATATTTTCAATAGTAATAAAGAGGGCTTGCTTAATTTTGAGGATGACACCCTAAGGGAAAGTGAGAGTGGTCGAGACCTAAGCCCTTGGTTACGTCTCCCATTCGATCCTAGTAACTTCTTAGGGTGTGAAGGATGGATAGTTGTTGGTCGGTCCACTTGTTTGAGTGATATTGTTATATGTGTTAGGTGGACTTTACTTTCAATTAGGATACCACCCCTTGATGGTGATTCCTTTCGCCAACTCCTTTGTAATTTTTTTTAAGTCCATCGTGATTATAACAAAGGACGTGTGGTTATATCTCAAGTGTGTACCTTCTTGGCATGTTGATGTTGTTTATTGTACTAAGTCTAACCCATATGTCATGAGGATGTGGTGCTTGTTTGTCTTCTCTTTGTTCTTGCAAAGTTTTGGATTCGAGGTCGAATCCTTTTTTAGAAGGGAAGGATGATACAACTCAAATGACCACCTTAATTTTTGAAGACATGATTGGAGTTCATCATTTAAAGGATCAAGACTTAGTCACCCGAGGGCACAAGAATATGCAAGGAAGACCCGTTTTGAGCACAAGCAAGGCCGTGTGTGGATGATTGCTTGGAGCATCGAAGACTTGAGGAATCACGATTTTGGACAACACTTAATGGGTCATGATTTGGTCATCTTCATTAAAGGTATTTTGGTCACTTCATTGGGTCCAAATACACTCCATGGCCACCCCACCTTTAAGGACATTGTTGTCATTTTGCCTTGTCTTGTAATAAAATATAAATAGAACATTTTAGATCTTTTTTTCATTAGTTGTTCATTGATGTAAGACTTGAAATATGAAACATCTTTAGTTGTAGAGCTTGGAATAGCCACCACATCGAAATGAGGGCAACAAGTATGGATATCACTTCTGTTGCAATGTTGGCTTTGGCTTGAGATGTTGGTGTTTAGAGGTAAAGTTCCTCTTGTGTCAACGTAGGAGTTGGGTTAACCGTTATATGTAGTGTTAAGGGTCCAAGATTGCCATATTCTTGGATTCTTAAGATTATACCAACCAAGGTCTAACTATGTATCTGTTTTGTTTATGCTGAATCGTTTGTTTGTGTTCTTGTAATTCAAATCTGTGACTTGTTCTTGTTCCATTGTTGTTGTTCTTCATTTTGTTGTTGTTAACATAGTTTGTTGTTAGCTGTTTTTAGGTGATAAACACATTAATACATTGTGTTCTTATTGTTGTTTGTTGAATCCGAGTGTGGTCTTCAAAAGGGTCCGCGGATCTTTGATCTTGTGGACTAATTTTGAAGTGTGTTTCGTGCTGTCGTTGTAATTCTTGTATCAGAAATTTATACAAAAGAATTCAAAAATATAATGGACGTCACATTTAGGATTTGAACCTATTGTTAGGTTGTGGAGTCTGATTAATATGTGACGTACTATTATATATTAATGTTCGACTTTACCTTTTATTCTCATTTCTCTGTGTAACTGTACTCTGAGTCATTGTTATAAATAGCTCGTCCGTCGTGGAGTTTACTCACGGGTGTTACCACGTAATTCATTCTCACTTATCTCTCTCCTCAAGAACTCTCTCCAATTTTTATCCTTTTCATAAATTTAGTGTGTGCGCACACAAATCGATCCTAACAACTGATATCAAAGCTTGGGAGATTCATCACGATCACTGAAGATGGAAGGATCGAAGCTTGGAATCGAGAAGTTTGATGGATCCGATTTCGGTTTCTGGAAGATGCAGATCGAAGACTATTTGTACTAGAAAGATCTTCACGAACCCTTGATCGGGGTGAAGCCGGAGTCCATGACGGAGGAGAAGTGGAAGCTCAAGGATCGACAGGCTCTAAGGCTGATTCGGTTGACTTTGTCAAGAAATGTGGCATTCAACATCGTCAAGGAGAAAACCATGTCTGATCTGTTGAAGGCACTATCAAATATGTACGAAAAACCATCTGCAATGAACAAGGTATATTTGATGCGTAGATTGTTCAATTTACAAATGTCTGAGAAATGGATCTGTTGCTGATCATATAAATTAGTTCAATATGATTGTTAGTTAACTGTGTTCTGTGGATATTAATTTCGAAGATGAAATTAAAGCATTGATTTTGATGTCATCTCTGCCCGAATCTTGGGATATTGTTGTTGTGATTAGCAGTTCTCGTGGATCTGAGAAACTGAAATTTGATAAAATTCGAGAGATGTTTTTAGCGAAAGCATTCATAAACAAGAAATTGGGGAGTCGTCTGGTAGTGCTCTCAGTGTTGACCGAAATAAGAGAGACTAATTGAGGGGCCAAAATACACATTGTAGATCAAAATCGAAGAATCGTGGAAAATCTCTATAAAAATCCAACGTGACATGTTGGAATTATGGAGAAAAGGACACTTTCGGGCAGAGTGCAAGAAACCCAAGAAGAAGAAGAATAGAAATCTGAAGATGATAATGATTCTGTTAATTCAGTAGAAGACATTGGGGATGCTCTAATCCTTAGTGTGGACAGCCCGGTTGAATCCTGAATATTGGATTCTAGTGCGTCTTTTTCATTTATCTCCAAGCAAGGAATTGTTCCAAAATTTCAAGTTTGGAAATTTTGGAAAGGTGTATCTTGCTGACAACAAGTCGTTAGCGATTAAAGGAAAGGGGCTGTCTGCATAAAAACTCAAGCAGGAAATCAGTGGACATTGGAGGATGTCAGATATATTCCTGGTCTCAAGAAGAATCTGATCTTTGTTGGTCAGTTGGATAGCACAGGCTACACAATAAAGTTTGGGAAAGATTCGTGGAAGATTGTGAAGGTGATATGGTTGTAGCACGTGGCACAAAATCTGGAACTTTGTACACCACTGTAGGGTGTATAAACATGGTTGTAGTTGCTAAGGGTGTTTCTGGTTCATGTCTGTGGCACAACAGACTTAGACACATGAGTGCCAAAGGAATAAAGATGTCGGCCGCAAAAGGAGCTTTAGAGGGGCTGAAATATGTTGATATGGGTCTTTGTGAGAGTTGTGTTATGGGTAAACAGAAACGAGTAAGCTTCACAAAGACTGCGATAGAGCCGAAGAAAGTACGATTGGAAATGGTCCATACAGATATTTGGGGACCATCTCCTGTTTCATCACTTGGTGGATCCAAATTCTATGTCACCTTCATTTATGATTTCAGCAGGAAGGTATAGGTTTACTTCTTGAAACATAAGTCAGATGTGTTTTCTACTTTCAAGAGGTGGAAAGCTGAAGTTGAAAATTAGACTGGCTTGAAAATAAAATGCCTGAGGTCTGATAATGGAGGAAATATAACAAGTCAAAATTCAAACAATTCTGTGCAGTTGAGGGAATCAGATTAATGAGGGCAGTTCCCAGGAAGGCAAGGCAGAACAGAGTTGAAAGGATGAACAAACTATTGAATGAACGTGCAAGGAGCATGAGGATACACTGTGGGCTGCCTAAGCCTTTTTGGGCAGATGCTATGAGCAAAACTGCATACTTGATCAACAGGGGACCATCAGTTTCTATGGGGTTCAAGATTTCGAAAGAAGTATGGACAGGAAAAGAGCTCAAGTATTCTCACTTAAGAACTTTTGGATACACTGCTTATGTCCATGTTGATCCAGAGAAAGAGATAAGCTTGATGCTAAAGGCTATAAAGTGCTACTTTATAAGTTATGGTTCTGACATGTTTGGGTACAGGCTTTGGGATGACAGGAACAAGAAGATCCTAAGACATTGTGATGTGACATTTGATGAAAATGTCTTGTACAAGGACAGAGAGCAAAAGGTTCAAGAGACTACAAAGCAAGTGGGAGTTGAGCTTGAGTTGCCAAAGAGTACACCCAAAGATGTTACAGTAGAAACTCAACAAACTCTAGAGACTGTCGTTGAAGAACCAGAGGTGGAACAAGCGACACCTGAGCAGGCTGAAAGGAGATCATCCAGGACAATTAGAGCACCAGATATGTATTCACCATCATTACATTATCTGATGCTGACTGATGAAGAGGAACCAGAGTCTCATCATTACATTATCTCTTGCTGACTGAAGAAGAGGAACCAGAGTCTGTTGCTGAGGCCCTGTAGGTGGAGGATTCAATTAAGTGGGAGCAAGCCATGAGTAATGAGATGAGCTCACTTGAGAAGAATAACACGTGGATGTTGACTGAGTTACCTGCAGGGAAGAGAGCCTTGTTGAACAAGTGGGTGTTCAGAATCAAGGCAGAACCAGATGAAAAAAGAAGGTTCAAGGCTCGATTCGTAGTTAAAGGATATTCAAAAAGAAAAGGTATTGATTATGCTGAAATATTTTCTCTTGTTTTGAAATTAACTATTTGAATTTTATTGAGTATTGTTGCTTCGGAGAATTTGCATCTTGAGCAAATGGGTGTAAAAATTGTGTTTTTACATAGAGATTTGGATAAGGAAATCTATATGCAGCAACCAGAGGGGTTTGTAGTTCCAGGCATGGAACACATGGTGTGCAGGCTCAACAGGAGCTTGTATGGGCTGAAGCAAGCACTTAGACAGTGGTACAAGAAGTTTGACTCCTTTATGAGCAAGAGTGGCTTCCACAAGACTGAAAAGGATCAGTGTTGCTACTTTAAGAAATACACTGACTCTTATCTATTTTTACTCTTGTATGTGGATGATATGTTGATTGCAGGATCCAGTATGAAGGAGATAAACTCTCTGAAGGTAAGTCTGTCTTCTGAGTTTGAGATGAAAGATTTAGGTGCAACGAAGCAGATTCTTGGGATGAGGATTTCTCGGGATAGATCTATTGGCACTTTGAATCTATCCCTAGAGCAGTACGTTGAGAAGGTGCTGGCCAGATTCAGAGTTAATGATGATAAACCCAGGACTACTCCATTGGCAAATCACATAAAATTGTCAAAGGAGTAGTCACCGAAGACAGCTAAGGAGCGGGAGCACATGACACTTGTTCCATATGCTTCTGTAGTTGCTTCTGTAGTTGGGAAAAAGATGTATGTTATGGTCTGCACTAGACCTGACATAGCACATGCAGTGTGAGTTGTTAGCAGGTAAATGGTAAACCTCGGAAAGAGCATTGGGAAGTTGTGAAGTGGCTTATAAGATATCTGAAAGGTATATCCAGTACTTCACTTTGTTTTGGCAATGGCAAGGTAATTCTACAAGGTTTTGTTGATGCTGATCTTGGTGGGGATCTAGACTCAAGCAAGAGCACTTCTGGATACATTTACACCGTAGGTGGTACAACAGTGAGTTGGATGTCCAGGCTTCAGAAGTGCATTGCTCTTTCATCTACTGAAGCTGAGTATGTGACAATAGCTGTAGCTGGAAAGGAGATTATATGGCTGGCAGATTATCTGGAAGAACTGGGCAAGAAGCAGCGTGAGAAGATTCTTTACACAGATAGCCAGAGTGCCATACAGGTGGTGAAGAACCTAGTCTATCATTCGAAGACGAAGCACATTAAAAGACGGTACCATTTCACTCGCAGGGCAGTGGAAAAAGGTGATATGTGTTTGGAAAAGATAGAGGGTGCAAAGAATCCAACAGACATGTTGACAAAATGTGTTGATGTTGGTAAACTAAGGTTGTGCAAAACCTTAGTTGGTCTTCTGTAGTTGTGTCTACAGATGTTGCGGTGTGGCAAACATATTGATGATGGAGGAATATTATTTATTTTTTGAGAATGTAATTCTTGGATGACAGAATTAGTCTCTAAGTGGGAGAATTGTTAGGTTGTGGAGCCTGATTAATATGTGACGTACTGTTATATATTAATGTTCGGCTGTACCTTTTATTCTCATTTCTCTGTGTAATTGTACTCTGAGTCATTGTTATAAATAGTCCGTCTGTCGTGGAGTTTACTCACGGGTGTTACCACATAATTCATTCTTACTTATCTCTCTCTCAAGAACTTTCTCTCTAATTTTCTTAGATTTAGTGTGTGTGCACGCAAATCGATCCTAACACCTATGACCTAAATCCAAGGGCAGAACTATTTGTTAGAAATTCACAGAACATGTACAAACAATAGACTTCAAATTCTGGATCCACCTTTGCCTAAAACAACTTTTGCATTCCCTTCACTACACTAGAATCGTCCTATTGTGTCAAGGGAATTCACATGTTTATAATCGACATCAAATATAGGATTGTTGTTGTACACAAACTCCATTTTAGTAGTCTGGCTATCCACTTCACTTCACTGTATGGTAGAGTGTACCTTCCTTCTTAATTGAGAGAAGGATTCGGAATTGACTCCCCTCGATTGGAGATCCAAAAGAAGGGTATGGAGTTTATCCAAGGGAGGGTCTCAAAAGAATTTGCTTTAACCCTGTTTTGTCTCGTATCATTTTTCTAGGAACAGGATTCAATTGATCTCACTTACTTATACCTATTTCCACCCCTAATATCCAGTCCCATTGAGAAGCACTGCAAATTGCAACTAAGAGGGGTTTTAAATGAACTCAAATGAGAACAGCGAACCTCGAGCAAAAATACTTGGATGTGCCTTGTTTACCTTTAAATAGTAACAAGAAACAATAGACTTACCATCCATGAACCACCCGCCATCAGAGGATATGTAGGCTTTGGTAATTACAAGATCAAGGTCTGTCAGGATCTGCACCACTTCCAGCAGTATTCCAGGTTTGTTGATACTGTCAACCTGAGGAAAAACATGAAAATCTCAAGAGGTTATTTTTTTATTTTAATTATTAATAATAATAGAAAAATGATGTGCTATATGCTCCATTCAGCTTCTTAAAAACTATTAAAAATGATAAAAGAAAAAAGATAATGTCCAGATACTACTCCACCATAAGCATGTAAAGTCATATAAGCTTAGCTGATTATCACATACAAGACCAAATATAACTTTTGCACTAAGCTTGTAAGTAAATTTATGCACCTCTTGAAGAGCAACTGAAGGCAGTTCATTGGACATTAAGATACTTCGAAGGTTCTCCAAGGAAAGGATTATTCTTTGGAAACATGAGCATCAAAGTACTGAAGCCTATATGGAAAGCTGACTGGGCAGGTCTTACGGTACACAAAAGGTGTAGTAACCTAGAGGAACCTAAAACAGAATATTGACCACGAAGTGTAGTGCAGAAACAGAATATCGTGCCATGGCCAATGTAGTATGTGAAAGAATTTGGCTCAAGAGGATTTTGGAGTCGTCAAGATAAGACCTGTTACAACGCCTATGAGACTATACTGATACAACAAAGCAACAATCAACATTGCTCACAACCTAATCCAACATGATAAGAACAAAACAGGTTGCAGGTAAATAGACATTTCATTGAAGTAAAGGTTGAAGATGGAGAAATTTGCATGCCCTTTGTTCCAACTTCTCAACAAGCGACCGTCGTTTCACTAGGAGTTTAAAGCCGCAATTTGAACCTCTAGTAAGCAAGTTAGGAATGATTGATATCTATGAGGCAACTGGAGGGGAGTGTCGAGATTAAAGAAAAAAGATTATGATATCAATTTAGGATATATGGTGTAGATATCTAGGAAACTAGTTAAAACAGAATTCCGGAAATAACAAATCTCCTGGAGTAAAGGCATTGTTACTCTTTTTCATGTGATCCATTTTGTATAAATTTGTGCCACTTGTACAAAGATCCATTTTGAATAAATTTGTGCCACTTGTACAAAGTTCATTCAATTAATAGAAAAATATTTTCTTCTTAAACCCTACAGAACTACAAAGTTTACATGCTTTAGCCTTCTAATGTCTGAATGATGTGCAGAACCTTCACCAAAACACCGTCTACCCAAGCAGGGGGATTAAGGAGGATGGCTAGATAGCTTTTATAAACTCTCTTACAGGCATAGCCTAATGGTCCATTCTTTGAACACGCCTAATTGTTCATTCTTTGAACATGTTCATCAATAAATTGCTGTATTTTACATAGCAAAAAGATGTACCAACTACATTGACAAAGCAACTGAATGACATAGAGTTAATATGGGATCCCTTATATGACTCAGACTCGGGGTTTAAAATCATGCCTCTCAGATCACCAGGATTCAGCTTACTAGTAAGTAGTAATTCTGCTTTGACAGCATATAAAAGGTTTGACAAATAAAATTAGCGAAATATGCTCCAATGTTTTCAAAATTTCTTCAATATGCTACTTTCTTCCAGTTAAACTATTGACCATGTACATAGCTGGTTGATATGACCAGACTCTCACTAATCTATCAAGAGTTATCATTGCAAGCGTAAGAGCTTCTTGAACTGTGGCAAGAGAGCTTCATCTCATCAAAAGTTCTTCCGCGTCTAGAAATAAATATCACTCAAGATTCTTAAGGTTGGAAAAAATTACCTTCACTAGAGTGCAATCCTTACTACTCGCATTATCCACAGACACCCTAATAGCATCAAATAATCATATTAGTAAAATCACATGAAAACAATGAGGTGTTAAATATGAAGCAATTCAATTGACATCCATGATATTTTTCCATTGGTTCAAAGAAGACTGACAGCAGGTTTCCATATCTTGGTAGAATTGACATTGTAGATAGGCACCAGAACTCTGATGCTGTCACAGTGAATAGTATCTAGGCTGGCCAATTTGAAGTAAACAAAACACAGAGAAGGCAAGCAGTGGATGTGGTAAAATGGAAAAAGCTGAAAGTAGAAAAGCTCAACCTTGGAGGATTTATTCTGATACTTAAAGTCTCATATTCAGGATCAAAGTAAGGCCCATAACTCCTTGCCATATGAACAACGCTTCTGTAGTCAACAAAGATACTTCTCCTTTTCTCTTTACATCGAAAGTAGCCAAATTTTCTCTATAAGCAACTGACTGGCCTAGTAATCCATGATGTCAATGATAGCAAATTAGACCAGCATTTTACCTGCCAAAGATGACATAATAAGTGTGTGGCTGAAAGTAGCAGGCCCAAACAGATATACAATAAACCGAAGTATTTTTTCTAGATAGATTTAACTAAAGCATTTAAAGCTTACCGTTATTATGCAACATATGCATAGAGAACCAAGCAAATAGTTGTACTACTCAACAGTTCCATTCACTCAATTTTCTTGACATGCTTCATGTTATGGTAGAATATAGTCAATTCTAGATTCTACAAGAGGAAAAATCACATGCAATCCTACGATCAAGGAGAAAGCAACATGAATCCATAATCTAAAGCCATTCCTTGATAGCTTTTACCTAACAAGATTCATGCAGTTCAAAGTTTTTACATTTATCATTGCTCTGATTACGAAATTGTTAAGGTCAATCTATCAAATGCAAAGCAGAGTTTCAAGAATAATGATGAAAAACACAATCTTCTGCACTTTAACGCATAGGTCCTTGTAAAGTGCTCACAGGCCATAATAGAATACAATGTTCTTAAGCTAGCACTTGAGGTTGTTGACAAGTCATCTATTGCTTAAGATCTCAAGAAACCTGGTGTTTGTGATTTTGCATAATTGCTTATGTGAACTTAGTTCTTGAGCTTTTCCAAAAAGTGTTTGCTGGAATGTAATTGAAATAAAATACAATAAAAACAGTTCCTAGAAATCTTCAAAAAAAAAAAAAAAAAAAGAACTTGCAAAACAACTCAAACAAACAAGGTTTGCAATTGAAAAAAGAAACAAATTGCTAATTTATTTTTGGATTTCTTCAAACAAACAACTTAGTATGCTTAAAGGAAAATCTCCTACTAATGAGAAGAGGTCATTATTTTATCTTTAAGCTTCTTATTTTGGAAAGTGTTTTTGTTAGAACTCTCTTTTGGAAAACTTTTTTGTTGACTAGTTTTTGTTTGGCTAATTAATTGGAACTGCTTACAAAAACAACTTGAACAACTCAATAAGAAAAGTTTAGTTTATTTTTATTACAAAGTGAGTAGGTATCTTGACAGTTATTAGAAACGGAAGGATTTGCGTGAGATAATTCCCGCTCCACATACAAAGTAGGATAGAAAACGAACTTTAGAGAGTTCTGACCAAAACGAAAAGAAGGAATCTTGGGGGAGGGGGTAAAAAGGAAATTGAGGTGGTTATGAGATGACCAAAATAAAAAGAAAATCCGAGGGGAGAGGGGTAACAAAGTAATTAACAAGAGCAAGTAGCTCACCTATGAACATCCCTCACTTCTAACAAAAGATTATGTATTCTAGTCATAAAAAGAGATTCCGGTGAGAGATTTAAAAAAGGGGTCAAAAAAAGGAAATGAGGGGTTATGACCAAGAAGGCAAAAAAAAAAAAAAAAGAATTTGAGGGGAGAGGTGTAAATTGAAGGATTTGACTCCAAGACATTGAGACACTAGCAAAATAACTAGTAAGGGTCTTAATCAGGAGTTTGAACCACAAAATTTGCACGGTCCAGATTTAACAAGAAAAGAACTCACCACCAATTTGACCGTAAAATCTAATCCATATGGAGATGTGTATCCAACACACCTTTAACAATACATCGCCCAGAAAATAAGACCATATTTGACACAAACTTTCTCGGGAAAACGACTGCCATGAAGTTACTAGAAAACTACTTTTTTTTCCTAGTACTAGACAGAGTGTAGTGATCTCTTATATATAACAAAGTAAGAAACCTCAACGTGAATGAGCACAAGTGTTAGACCTTACCTTCACTCTTACTAGAAGATTTCTTTTATTTAATCAATTTCCCTCCTAATTTGAAGAAATAGGCAAGGGCATAAGCTTAGTCACTAAAATTTCAATACAGAAAAGCTCTAATTTTGAACTTACTGAAAATGAGAAACTTGTGGAAACAGGGAGATAATCCAGAATATAGAGGTGCCTTGCAAAGTGTTAGAGAAAATTAAGTAGAAATCAAGTTCCTCAAATTGACTTGGTGAGAGTTGGAAGTTAATGATTCAAAGTGGAGGTTATATATAAGGGAGTAAAAGGAAAAGTGGAAAAGCTTTTGACGTAAGAGTAGCACTTGTGCTGCTGCTCCTCTGCTTCCACTCTCTCTCTCACTCTAATGAATGGCTCAAGTGCAGTGCCTATATCTAGTAGCCTATAGCTAAAGTGGTGGAAATGTGCGTCCGTGTGTATAAACAATTTCCCCCCTCGCCTTTTTCAGACATTTTTTATTATTGCAGAATATATGTACTCCCTCTGTTTAAAAAAAAAAAAATGATCTATTTTTTTTTTAATTTATTTTAAAAAAAATGATTTTTTTTGTGGACAATACTTTAATTTTAATTTTTTACATGACATATTTAGGATCATAAGATTAAAGGACATTTTGGTTCATTTGACACAACTTTAATTTAAGGCCATAAAATTTAAAATTTTTTTTTATTTTCTTAAATTTTGTGTCAAGTTAAAGTGGGTCATTCTTTTTAAAACAGGGGAGTATATAATGTTCATTTTTTTAATCATGATAATGATGTGGCACCCAAATGTTTCCTTGGACAAATACAACAACGAGATGCTAAACTACCAGCCTCTAGGGTGGACTCTACTCTTATTATATTATGGAGAAAAATAAGTCTTAATAAGTACGGCCCGACTCGGGTCGGGTAAGTGATACAGGATAAAGAGGTCTCTTAACTTTCGAGGACATGATTGGAGACCAATACGTTGAGACTTGAGCTTGGGGGCTACCTAACCAAGAAGGACACGCCTTGAAGTGTCAAGAAGGCCTTTCAAAACACTCCAAGGCTGCCCAATTCTACATGCCAAAGCCGCCCCTTTGTAGTGGCTCATTAAGGGCATTTTAGTCATTTTGTAATAAGTTGTAACCTAGCTTATAAATAGAATATGTAAGGTCATTTTCTCACAACTTTTGATGATATATTTGAAAACTCTAGAGAGAGTCTTGCAAGGTGGATTCCTTGTAAACAAGTGTGGAATCACTTGTGTTGGTAGCTAGTTTGAGACGTTGATTACTTGGGGATCCCGTTCCCTTAAGGTCACTGTAACAAACCGTATTCAAGTACGCGTATTGGCGTATTCAAATATGTGTATTGGTCTTATTTATATGGAATTAATTTTTATTTTATTTTATTTATATCAGAATTTGCCCGTCGATGGTTCCATACGAAGGTTATTGAACGATATAAAGATTTCCAAAAACGGATAAGTTTCGGATATGATCGAGCACGTTCGAAACTATAAAACGGTGGCCGAAATATTGTGAATAGTAAATGTGCAGGAAAATTTTCTTCACACAAACTACTGAGGTCTGCCATTTTTTTGGGGTCAACTTTGAACGATTATAACTCCCTTAATATAATGAACTGGGAGAGCTACGACCTATCAAAAGAAAGATCTTTGAGTCTTCTTTCCAATGAAATTGGTTTCATCCAAATACAACATGTGAGTAAGGAGTTATACTCGTTTTACTTCAGCCTCTCAAAACAGATTTTTAGGGTCAACTTCAAACGATCATAACTCCTTGTACAGGACGAACTGGATGGCCTACTTTATATGAAATGAAATACCTTTGAATTATCTTTCCAACGATACCAATTTCACCCAAATACGATATCGGAGCAAAGAGTTATGGTTGATCTACTTTAGCTTATCAAAACAGTCCATCAAATGACAGATTTGACATTATTTAAATTTTAAAGGCACTTTGGTCATTCCCTATGATATTATGGACGAGAATATGTGTATATATACATGTATATGAGTTCAAAAGATCATTTTCATCATCAATCACTGAGAAAGAACAAACCCTAGCCAATTTGACCTTTAAATTACTTTTGATTCAACCGTAGAAATTCCAAAGTAATCTGATAACTGCGTTTGTCATCTCGAGAGCTTCGAAAGACACCTATTATTTGTGAAAATAGGATTGCATAATCAATAGGTGAATTCTAAGGTATGAATATTGTTTGCCTTTGTTTTCTTCCATATGTATATGTGTGATAGAGGATTATATGTATTAGTTGTTATTGAAAGGTGATGGAAATAGGGTTATGGACTATTTTGCATGGTTTGGTTGTATTGAATTATGGAAGGTGGATATGTTAATTGGGTTATGGAAGGTGGAAATGGTAATTGAGTTATGGAAGGTGGATATGGTGATATACTATTGAATTGATGATTATTTATGTCTATGACTCAATTTGGTTTAATGGATTGGTTGGAAGGATAAATGAATCCAAACTTAATATTGGAGGATATTGTATGAATATGCATGGCATGTGAATGTAATTGGAGTATAAGAAGGTTAAAGTGACACCCTTTATGGTGTAATTAAGGCTTACTACTTAACCACTAGTTTGGTGAATTCAATTAATTGAATTGTGACGCTTGATCGCTAATACTAGATTGCTATATATGTTCATTGTAGATAAGTAATCCGAAAAGACGAGAAGTCCATTTGGGACTAGTATTGAAGGTTGATAGTCAGGTATGTAAAACATACTCTATACCATATCTTTGGCATAAAAGTGAACAATTATTCTATTAAGAAAGTTTCCAAAGTTATTCAATAACATGTGATCCATAATGGTTTTGTATAATGTCCTACGTTACCAATGAACTTGTTTCCACCCTACAAGATGTCAAAACATTCCAATACTACTTGTTTTCCAAATCTTACAACTTTATTGCACTAATGAATGTCAGAAGGTATTCGGTTACTCAAACAAGATCCATGTACTATTAATGACTCCAAAACACTTTATTGATGTGCCAATGAGTTCTTACTTCATTGTTATTGCATTGATGGTCTATTTATATGTCTATTATTGATGTATCATTATTTCAAAGTATCAAAAATGTGGTGACGACCGAAATAACAATCTCAAAGATTAATTGAACTAAGTGATGGAAGTTTTCTCTTATCGGGTGGTATCCCAGGGGCATAAGCCTATCATGGGTCGATCCCTATTTATGTGTTTATGGGTGGTATCCCAGGGGCATAAGCCTAGCATGGGTCGATCCCAGTTGATATGTACTGGAGGCAGCCTAATGGTCACAGTACAGTACAGTAATGATTACAAAGATGATAAGAACGAAGGTAAAATGATTGAATAAATACAATGTACAGGTTGTCACAAGTTCTAGTAAGTGTGGTCCACTCCTATTACGATTTATTCACTTGTTTCGGGTTTCTATTGAGCTCCTATATCATATGTGATTATCTACAACTTTACATACTCAGTACATATTTCGTACTGACGTCCCCCATGGGGGACCTGCATTTCATGTTGCAGGCACAGGCACCTCAGCTCATACACCGCACAAGTAAGAGCCAGGACCCAGCTCCTTTTGATGAGCTCCAGTTTGCTTCAGAGCTTTCCGTGTCATATCCAGTCACTTTTGGTATTGTATAGAATTTAGTTATATGGCGGGGTGTGTCCCAACCTTAGTTAAACTCTGTGTATTATCTAGAGGCTTTGTAGACCTAATGTACAGTCAAGGTGGTGTTTTGTTAATAGACGTGATGGCTCCAACGGCCAAGTATTGTATATATATATATATGTGTGCTCGAGCTTATACAGGTGATTATTTTCTTTTATATGAGACATGATGTTGTCCGAATTTTGGGTTGTCATAGAGGTATGCATGAAAAGTATAAGGTTATGAGATGGTTCTCCCGGACCTCCTCGGTTACGGGTGCCAGTCTGCTCTAATAGAATTTAAGGTGTGACAGTCACGTAAGAGATAGGTTTATATTGTGTGTGGCATTAAAGGTCTAAGAGTGGAATAAGCTCTTGGGTTGTTAATATTATACCATCCACTTGTCTATCTTTTTATCTTTGTTTTAGTGTAATCTTGTAACCGATTCTATATTGTTATTATGAAGCCGTGTATATGTTGTTGTTCTTTACATTGTTATTGTTCATTTTACTCTTCATAAATTGTTGTTAACATTAGTTTGGGTTGTTGTTTTGGTGGCAAAGACACCATTAATTCTTGTATTATTGTTGTTGGTAGCGAATCCAAGAGTGGTCTCCATCTTGGTCCTCGGATCCTTAAGATTGTGGACTAATTTGGTGTATGTTTTTGTGTCTTCTTTGTCGTTCTTGTATCATTTGGTATCAAAGTCATCTTTGATTTTTTTTTAAAAAGATCAATCTTGGGCTTGAGAGTTGAATTTTTTTTTAAAAAAGTGAAGTGTTGTTGAGATTGTTCTTAACCGAAAGTTGGGTCTTGTTGTTATCTTGGCCGATACATATTTCTTGGTGACTAAATCATGTAGTCTTTTGTTTGTTTAGATTGTTTCTAGTGTTGGTTTCTTTCTCACCAGCACTAAAGTGTCTAGATCTAAAGGTTTGCGCTTATGTTGTAAATTTGAAGTTGACCGTGTGTTGACTGACTTGATCTTGGTCGTGTGTTGCAATGTGTTGTGGACTTGGAGGTGAATGCTAGTGGTGGTGGTGGTGTTCTTGAGAAATTGTTGTTGAGATCTTGTTGTTCTTCACTTTTTGACATCTTTTGACCAGTATAAAGTATGACATAGATCCAAAAAGGTGTAAGATAAAGTGAAAAAGTAGTTGGTGAAGATACTTGAACACATCACCTCAAAGACTTGCCAACCAATTTTTCATATTTCAAGGACCTTGTTTTGTGGGAATAGTACAAGTCAAATCTCACCTTTTTGAGTTGAATTTGAAAAAGTTTCAAAGACTTGAATTTTTCTACCAAAAGACAAACTCTTCCATTCCAAATTGTATCAAGACAAAAGCTTCAAGTTGGTGATTAAAAATTGTGTGGGATCGTGACTAATTGCGTGGCTGTCACATCATTACATTTTACTGTTCACGCAATATAATTAAGCTTAAATTTTAGATTTCTTAGTTTCTAATCTTTGTTTCTTAGTTGCATTTTGTTGATTCTATTGCTAATTAACAAACTAGTAATTGTCTACTAGGTTGTAAATTAGTTCTGGGGTCCGTTTATTCGTGTCTACATTTCTTTGTGTGCTTTTATCTTTTTAAAATTCGTTGTAGTTTCTTGGTTCAAGTCCGTACGTATTTTCTTTGAGTTGTTTCAAAAGAGAATCTATTCTGACCTCGAGCCCTAATTGGTACCAAGTGATCTCCTTGGAGTATAAACGAGTTACCAACACTTGTGAGGCCAATTGAGAGACATTTCAAAATATGAGAGCTTGAGAGTTTGTGAGGATGTTTTCTTTTCTAACATTAACTAGTTTTTTTTTGTATTTTTGTTTTAGAATTTCTCTTGTTAGGTACTATGGCATTGGAAAAGGTGACCATAAACGATTTGATGACTTCCATAATAGGTATGAAACATGACCTTAGTAGTCGAATTGAGAGAATGGAAAGAATAATGGGCCGAATGGACGAATGGAAGAGATGGAAAGCTCTCTTTGAAAGGAATTGGATAACTTGATATAGCATGCAAACCTTCCTAATCAAGTTACCGTGAGTGGATATGCTCCACGTGAGCTACAAATTAATCAAACTAACTCTTGCACTCTAGTGAATGAGGCTAGTAGCCAACTAAGTGTGACTGATAGTTTATCTTTAGGTGAGTCGAATGTTCCTTCATTTTGTGATGATAATGTACAACTTGAGATTGTGGATACACTAGTTGATCCTAATGATGAAAAAATTGATTCTTCTAGCAAGATCGATTTGTGTCCACCTAGTGTTAAAGCTATTGTGAGAAGTGATAGTACATTGTCTTATGGAAGTCATGAAGATTAACTTGTGTGTGAAAATGGTAATGTTGAAAATATTAGCTGAATGATTAAGGATTACCCTCTAATTGTTTTTGTTGTTGACCATATTAGTATATAGGGGACATATGATCGTATTGGGGAAAGAAAGTGTGTCCTAAACCCGTGCCCATAGACACTCCACCCATTTGATCCCGGTGATTATTTGAAATATGGTGATGATGTCTTTTGGAATGACTTGAATGTGTGTGGAATATATGGCCTTCCTATATTGATTTTCAAGTCTATTTTTTATTCCAAGAAGAGTCTATGTTTTCCACTTGATAAGCAACTATTCTTTTGTGTTTTTGGTCACGCTTATATTGATAGACTAGTTGATTCTTTCTTGAAAGGGTGTTCGGGTAAGAGGGATATGCGGTATTTAGACATGGATTCTTGTGATTGGAAGGGTAGTCTACTTCCTAAAGGCACCTTGCTTCCACCCTTAGTTGTTAGTTATTCCAACATATGATGGTTTGCTTGGTTTTGTTTTTAATGGAACTCACTTGAGGGAAATTCTTGATGTTAGTCTTAGCTAATTCCTTTGTCCTTTAAATGTTGACTTTACTCCCAATGTCGTGAAAGATGTTTGGCTATATGTGAAGTTTGAGCAACCTTGGCAGGATGCTATGATTGATTACACTAACCCTAACCCTCATACCTTGAGGAACTTGTATTTTCTTGTCCTTTTTATTATTTTTTAAGTTTTGAATTCGAGGTTGAATCCTTTTCAAGAAGGGGAGGATGATACAGGACAAAAAAGCCTCTTAACTTTCGAGGACATGACTGGAGACCAATACGTTGAGACCCAATCTTGGGGGCTACCCAACCAAGAAGGACAAGCCTTGAAGTGTCAAGAAGGCCTTTCAAAACACTCCAAGGATACCCAATTTTGAATGCCAAAGTTGCCCCTTTGTAATAGCTTATTAAGGGCATTTTAGTCATTTTGTAATAAGTTGTAACCTAGATTATAAATAAAATATGTTAGGTCATTTTCTCACAACTTTTGATGATATATTTGAGAACTCTAGAGAGAAAGAGTCTTGCAAGGTAGATTTCTTGTAAACAAGTGTGGAATCACTTGTGTTGGTAGATAGTTTGACACGTTGATTGCTTGGGGATATCGTTCCCTTGAGGTCACGTAAGATATAAGTTTATGTTGTGTATGGTATTAAAGGTCCAAGAGTGGAATAAGATCTTGGGTTGTTAATATTATACCATCCATTTATCTACCTTTCTATCTTTGTCGTATTGTAATCTTGTAACCTATTCTATGTTGTTATTGAGAAGCCATGTATGTGTTGTTGTTCTTCACATTGTTATTTTTTATTTTACTCTTCATAAATTGTTGTTAACATTAGTTTGGGTTGCTATTTTGGTGCCAAATACACCACTAATTCTTGTATTCTTATTGTTGGTAGTGAATCCGAGAGTGGTCTCTATCTTAGTCCTCGGATCCTTAAGATTGTGGACTAATTTGGTGTATGTTTTTGTGTCTTCCTTATCGTTCTTGTATCAATAAGGGAGACGATCCTCATGGGTATGCCCAGTATGCAAAACCGAGATGAAAAAGCACTCTCTCGAGCGAGGAAAGCATGGTATGTGACCATCGACGATGGTGATCGTAGGCGAAATGACAGACAGGAGACCAATTTTCCAAGGCTCTTAGATGCACAGACGATCCTTAGCAGGCCCGTATCAGATATGGGATATTTGACTGGCATCCCCTAATGGCTTATCAGCAAGTGGCTCTTACCCATTGAATGAGGTACTGTAAGGTCCGAGTGGCAGTCTCATGTTGGTCCAAAACAATCCTTGAACAATATAGATAGACACACCCTCCGCATTGTAACATCATCCAATTTTGCTCATCTCTTCTTTTAGCTGTGTCCTTAAACTTTCTATATTGTTTTTAATTTTGCTTATTGTGCTTGCTGCCTAAGTTATATAACAACTCTAGTCGAGGCCAGCTTGTGGCCTGAAGATTTCAGTTATACCTCTGCGTCATCTCTAAGATTTGTTCTCTAACGCATTCATAACTTACAATGTTACTAACCTTTAGTTGTCATTCTTTGAACTGTCATGACTAACTTGAAGCTAAGCTGTAATATGTGCTTTTGACCTACAAATCTAACTGTCCCAAATCAACGGTAAATAATTTGACACTTATTGTGGGGCCAGAGCAATTATGTGGGTCTTAGCTTATCTTTTTACCATTTTTCTGTGTTTTACTTTGCAGGAAAGTGGGTTATGAATGCCTATGACAAATATCATATAAAAGATCTGGCTCTTCAGGAAGTATTGGGGACTCAACTGACGGATCACGCTCTAATAGACTCGAGCACGCAGAGGAGGCAAAAAACCTATGGCAGTGAGATAGAAGCCCATTACTAGTTGGGAAGGAGAAAGGTATCATTTTCTAAGAAAGAGAATGTATCTTATAGTTACTGAAAAAAGTCACGTTGGCAGAATGGCCCTGAAATAGTCTTAGGGAAAGAGAACTTAGATTGGCAAGAGGGCTTTCACAATAACTCCCTGGTAATATCTTTGGATATAGACTATTGCAATATGAAAAGAGTATTGGCTGAACTAGGAGTGTAGCCAACATTATCCATAAGATTGTCATTGATCGAAAAGAGTTGAGCATTGCCATGTTGCCTGTATTCACGAACTTGGTCGGGTTTAATATGGCCAACAAGGTAACAATGTGTGAGGTGAGACTCGTAACCAGGGCTAGTAAGCTAGAAAAATTCACATTATTTGATATTTTTGACAGATATATAGGTATCTTTGATAGATATATTGGCTACAATATCATCTTAGTGAGGTTGTGGATCTATTTCATAAAGGTTGTCTCATTAACGTACCACCAAGTGATCAAGTTCCCAACTCCAAGCGGTGTATGATAGAGAAAAAGGGGTCATAATTAATCTGAAAAAGTATGTTTCATCTCAAAAAGCGGTCCAAAGTAAGCCCTTTAGACAAAAGCAATAGAAGGCCTCCTGGAGCCGCATGCTGGAGAGATAAAATGTATGAAATACAAAGAGCTTATTATGTCCTGGACGAGAAGGACACAATAAATGCCATGACTACATAGCTCAATTAGATCGTTCTTTTCCCTTGCTTGCCCGAATGGAAGGTATACCTAGGCTCTAGACTAATCCCCAAGCTCAGAATTGTTTACCTTAAATTTCTTCTAAGTAACTCCGATTGTTTGCGTGCTCCCATCTTTACATTATAGTCATTCCTCTTGAGGTAGCCAAGCATAAGCTATGAATCGCCCTAAATTTTCTTCGGTAAAGCAAAAGTGACAACAGATCTTGGGTGAGAATGATAAGTTCATCAAAGAAGAGGTCACCTGCTTATGTGGGATAGGCTCTATCCGAGCAGTCCAATATCCAAAATGGTTGGTGAATGTGGTGATGGTGCCCAAGAAAATTAATAAGTTTAGAATATATATAGATTTTAAGAATCTAAATAAGGTGGATACTAAAGATCCTTTTTCCTGTCCAAACATTGATCTCATAATTGATATTAAGGTCAAGTATGAGATCATGAGTTTCCTCGATATGTACTCTGGAAACAATTAGATCCAAATGGATCTCAAGGACCAAGAGAAAACTTTATTTTTTAATAACCATGGTACTTTTTGTTATAATATGATGTCTTTTATGTTAAAAAATGCAAATGTCACTTACCAATGGTTAACCAGATATATGAAAAGAAAATAGGGAAACAATGAAAGTTTACATTGATGATATGTTAGTTAAATCATAAGAAGCTCGAGACCATTTAGCACATCTCGAGGAGGCATTTACGATATTGAGTAAGCATAACATAAAGTTGAACCCCAAAAAGTGCACTTTTGGGTAGGATCTAGGAAATTCCTTGGTTTTCTCATATCGAATAGAGGGGTCAAAGTAAATCTGGACAAGATTAAGGCTATCAAATAAATACCAGACATACTAAGCAACATTAAAGTAGTGCAAAGGCTCACGGTATAATTCTCTAACTTCATCTGACCCATATCGAGATCCTTAGAGAGATGTCATCGCTTCTTTCTATTTCTAAGAAAGAATGTGAGCTTTGAATAGACCCCTAGATATCAGCAATCCCTATGATATTTGAAGTCTTACTTATTGAACTCATCCGTACTGGTAAAGCAAAGAAAATAGAGCAGTTGTTCTTGTACCTAATAGATATATGGTTAACCAGATATATGAAACACAAATAGGGAAACAATGAAAGTCTACATTGATGATATTTTAGTTAAATCATAAGAAGCTCGAGACCATTTATCACATCTCGAGGAGGCATTTGTGATATTGAGAAAGCATAACATAAAGTTAAACCCCAAAAAGTGCACTTTTGGGGTAGGATCTAGGAAATTCCTAGGTTTCCTCATATCGAATAGAGGGGTCAAAGTAAATCTAGACAAGATTAAGGCTATCAAAGAAATACCAGACATACTAAGCAACATCAAAGTAGTGCAAAGGCTCACAATGTAATTCTCCACCTTCATTTGACCCATATCGAGATCCTTAGATAGATGTCATCGCTTCTTTCTGTTGCTAAGAAAGAATGTGAGCTTTGAATAGATCCCTGGTATCAGCAAGACCTATGAGATTTGAAGTCTTACTTATCGAGCTCATCCGTACTGGTCAAGCCAAAGAAAAGAGAGCAGTTGTTCTTGTACCTAACAGTGGTGGAGAAAACAGCCAGTGCTATGTTATCACGTGATAGGAGAGGTCCATAAGAAATTATGTGACAACTATTTTAGGTTAGTTTTACTAGAACACAATATCGTGAGGAAAAGGTATTATTTGCCTAGCTTGGAAAAGGCCACCAAGAAATTTGTCAGGATATATAATTGCATCATTATCGTAATAATGTTACTATCTTTGCTACCGTTTACTTTGGATCTGGTGATGACTAGATGAGGACCTAAGAAAGATTATAAAGTAGCAGCAAGAAGCTTCACCCACAACTCAAGATAAGAAGCATCACAGTAAGAGCAAAAATGAAATAATTGCTTGTTTGAGAGGTTTCTTGACTTAGGGTAGAAGGTTTTGTGATATTTATTTTTCATTTTTTACCGTATAGTGTCGTATATAAAAAGTGAAGAGACTATCTGTATGGAATAAAGTGAGTTTTATAATATGGACCAACTCAGGTCGGGTAGAAATAGACATAATCCGCGAAGTATCACCCCAAATGTAAAGCCAAAATTAAAAAGCATTTTCTCGGGAAAGGAAAACATGGAACAAAACCATCAGAGATGTAGACCGCGGGTGAAAGAATAGATAGGAGACTAATCTGTTAGGGATCTCAGATGTATAGATAATCCTCAACAGGCCCATATCAGATATAAAATATTTGGTTAGGATCCCCCAATGGTTCATTAGTAAGTGGATCTTAACCATTGGACGAGATACGACAAGGTATGAGAGGAAATCTTCTATTGGTCCAAAATAGTCCTTGTACACTACAAATAGATAACCATCTCAAGAATTATTTCACCCACTCATGCAAATCCCAAATACCATAATACAACTTTGAGGAAGGATAAAAATCGTCAAAAAATACAAAAACTAAAAATTCACTATATGGTACAATTGCTAATGGTAATGACTATTGATAGAGATTATGGGTGCCAAGTGAAGATTATATAGTGATAGTTGTGGACGTTTAGTAATTAGACATAATGGTGAAAGACACTAGTAATTAGTAAAGGTTGTTAATTATTGTAGTTGCTGGTGACATCTAATGGTGGATGATAATCTAGCTAATATGAATGTTGATATATAATGGTCATTGATGCTGGTGATTGTTGATAGTGATTGGTAGTTGTAATATACTAGTGGTTGGTCGTGATCATGAATATAAAAAAAATAATTTATCATTTTGAATTTGATTGTAATTATTCACGATGGATATAATTTTGGTTGAGGATAGTGAATGGTGGTAGAGTGGATTTATGATACAAGTACAATCACGTAGATGGACTTATAAGGGCATATGTTAGACCTGAGACTTGGTATGTGCAAATGAAGTGCAAAGGAGGGCCTAAAAAGGCTTCAAAATAGTCCACATTCATACCAATGGCACCTAAAGTGAAGCATTTGACTAAGGGGCCTTTTGGACATTTCACACTATTTTTGTAACCTACTATAAATATAATATGTTAGATCATTTTCTACTTAGATTTTGATGAATATGAATGTGTAACACTTAAAAATATTTCTTTTGAGAGAAAGACCCTCCTTGGCCGAAATTGTAACTAGGTTTCAACTTGAGTGTGGAATCACTCGCGTTAGATTCAAGCTTGGAAATGTGGGATGCTTGGGAGATCGGGGTCCCTCTTGTGCCAACGTAAGAGATAGGTGAATTGTTATATGTAGTGTTAAGGGTCCAAGAGTGGAATAGGCTCTTAGGTTCTTAAGATTACATCTTCATGTAGTCTATCTATCAATTTATCCTTTGTTTTGTTGTAATCGTTGCTTCTTGTTCTTGTTAATGTAACCCGTGAGGTGTGTTATTGTTACCATATTGTTGTTGTTCATCTTGACTTCATATTGTTGTTGTTAAATCTAGTTTGAGTGGTTTTTTAGGTGTTGAAACACACCCCTATCTCGTGTATCTTTGTTCTTGTTTGTGAATTCGAGTGTGGTCATCAAAAGGGTCCTCGATTCTTTAAACTTGTGGACTTATTTTGGTGTTTGTTTCATGTTTCCTAGTCTTTATCATATCATTTGGTATCAGATAATGGCTTGATCTTGTTCCTACAAGATCAATCTTGGGCTTGTAAACTTGAAAATCAAAAAAAAAAAATTATTGAAAAAACTAAAATTTTCAGAAAAGGTGCAATGTGCCCAGGGTCCTCGATTCTTTGAACTTGTGGACTGATTTTGGTGTTTGTTTCATGTTTCCTAGTCTTTATCATATCATTTGGTATCAGATAATGGCTTGATATTGTTCCCACAAGATCAATCTTAGGCTTGTAAACTTGAAAATCAAAAAAAAAAATTATTGAAAAAACTAAAAATTCCAGAAAAGGTGCAATCTGCCCGTGTTGTGTTCTTGGCCGAGAATTGTGTTATTGTTGTGTCTTGGTCGAGATTTTTTACTTGTTTTATTTTTTCTAGTGTTAGTTCTCTTCATCTCTAACACTCTTGAGTTTAAATGTAAATTTGAGCTTGAAAATGTTGATCTTTTTATTGCGAACATAACTTGGCCGATTGTGTTGGCATTGTTATTGTGGCTACACCTCTGGCCGTGTATTGGTGACATTGTTGATTGTAGTGGACGTTGAAGTTGTTGTTCTTAATATTAGAAGTGAATGTTATTATAAATTGGTGGCCTAAGAATATTTTGTTGAAGTGTTGTAGTCTTGGCCGTGTGAGACATTGTTGTTGTGGGGCTGGCCGTGTGAAAAATTGTTGGTGTTCTTAGAGATTATTGTTGTAGTTCTTGGCGTTTTTGTTGTTGTTCTTGATGTTCATCATCACCTTCATATATTGCTGGACATAAAGTGAATGCTAAATCCAAAAAGTTGAAGGAAAAGGGGTGTATTATTTGTTAATCTTGAAATACAATACAACCAACCAAAACCTATCAATCAGGTCTCAAACACATTCTAACACTTTTTCATGATTTAAGGATCCATGTTTTAAGGAGAAGTACAAGAAAAAGTCAAGTCTTGAAAATTGAAAAAGTCTCCAAGATTTACTTTTCCCTCATAAAACAAAATTCCACCAATCCAAATTAAGTTTTTGACCAAGACATAAACATTTGAGAATAACCATTCGTTAGAAAGATTGCAACCAATACGTGGCTGCCACATCATTAAGTTACTATTCATGCATCAAATTTTGGATTAAATTTCCAATTTTGCACTTTTCGTTTGTTGTTCCTTAGTTTTAATTTTGTTGGTTCTAATACTAATTAACAAATTAGTACTCATCTACTAGATTGTTGGTTAGTCTTTGTATTCGTTCATTCGTGTTAAGAGTTTGTTGTGTGCTTTTATCTTTGGTGAATTCATTGTATCTTTGTTGGTTGAAGTCCGTAAATAAATTTTCCTTGAGTCAACTCAAACAAAAATCTATTCTGGGCAAGAGTAGACTTGACCCTCAATCGCTCGCGAAGTATAAGCTGGCTTGCAACACTTATAAAACCAAGTATGAGACGATCAAGTGTATGAGAGTGTGGTGAGGTTGTTTTGAACTAACTTGTGTTTTGTTTTGTAGGTGTATTATTTTCTTTCTTTTTTTAGGTACAATTACAAGGGAACCCGCGGCTTCAGCCTCTCAACCCATGGACAATAATGCCACCAATGTCATTTTGGCCTACCTTGACACTATATCCCGAGACCTAGCTATGGCAAATGAAAGGTTGGATCATATGGTAGTCAAAGGGAACAAGTGTCCTGCCCGAACATATGTCAATAGGAAGGTCGTAGCTCGTGTGAGCTATGATGTAAAAATTATATCCCTACACTCCTATAAGCTTAGAATGCTGTGATGTGGCTAGTAGTGGCCAATTAGATGTAGTTGTGGATTTATCTAGAGTAAAGGTGTTTGAGCCTCCCTATGGTGATACTCTTGGTGTGTTAGGTCACGTAAGGACCAAACTCTTGTTGTAAGTACGCAAGCACTAGTTGATCCTTTAGTTGACGAAATTGATTCTTCTTGTAAGAATGATCTATGTCTATCTAGTGCAAACCCTTATAAGTTTAACAAGGTTCCATTACCAATTGACAAGAGTACTCATACACTAGTGGACCCTTGTGAAAACCAAGGTGAGTCTACATTGGTATACAGGTTACCAACAACTAGTGAGGGCGTGCAAAATGATCAATCGGGTGAAGATGAACTTAATTTGTTTGAAAGTATAGGAAACCTGAATTGTGATTATACTTATGAAAATGGTTTTGGTCGTAACCCCTCGGCTGTCCGTGATAGTGTGAAGTTAAGCGCGGGTTACCCTTTTGAAATGGAGTATGACTGAAACCTATGCCCAGGGCTACTTCTCCCATTTGACCCCGGTGCCTTCTTAAAGTATGGTATGAGTAGTATCGGCCTTTGTTCCTTATTTCTTGAGTGCAGTCCCTTTGCTGCCCATGATAGTTTATGTTTATGTAGGGACTACTCTCTTGAAAGAGAAAGCATTGCATGCCTAGAAATGCTACTTACTCCTTCTTCATATGTTTTCTATGTTGAGCATACTAATGACGATGAACTTGAAATTAATAAGTACTTACATGAGGAAACCCTAGTTGGATTTGACTTGTGTGAAACCTTTCTCTACCCTTTTTATGCTCATGATATTTTCCACAGTGATATAGAGGCTATGCCTAATTTTGAGGACGATACCATAAGGGAAAGTAGGAGTGGCTGACACCTAATCCATTGGTTACGATTACCATTTGATCCTGGTGCCAACTTAGGATGGGAAAGGATTATCCTTGGTTTAGGCTCATTTTGTTTTGATGTTTATCTGACCCACTTACTTTGTAACATTTGTACTAGTCTTTACATGTTTAATACAAAGGATCCATGGATATACTTCAAATTTGTTTCCCCTCGGCATGGCATGTTGATGTGTATATTTTTTTAACCCTAACCCTCATGTCATGAGGATGTGTGCTTGTTTGTTTTCTCTTGATTTTGCAAGGTACGGATTCGAGGTTGACTCCTTTTCAAGAAGGGGGGATGATACAAGTACGATCACGTAGATGGACTTATGAGGGCGTATGTTGGACTCGAGACTCGGTGTGTGCAAATAAAGTGAAAAGGAGGTCCTAAAAAGGCTCCAAAACTGTCCACATTCATACCAATGGCACCTAAAGTGAAGCATTTGACTAAGGGGCCTTTTGGACATTTCACACTATTTTTGTAACCTACTATAAATAGAATATATTAGGCCATTTACTACTTAGATTTTGATGAATACTAAAGTATAACACTTAGAAATATTTCTCTTGAGAGAAAGACCCTCCTAGGAGAAATTATAACTAGGGGAATCACTCGCGTTAGATTCAAGATTGGAAATGTTGGATGCTTGGGTGATCGGGGTCCCTCTTGTACCAACGTTATAGATAGGTGAATTGTTATGTGTAGTGTTAAGGGTCCAAGAGTGGAGTAGGCTCTTAGGTTCTTAAGATTACATCTTCATGTAGTCTATCTATCAATCTACCCTTTGTTTTGTTGTAATCGTCGTTTCTTGTTCTTGTTAATGTAACCCGTGAGGTGTGTTATTGTTACCATATTGTTGTTGTTCATCTTGAATTCATATTGTTGTTGTTAAATCTAGTTTGGATGGTTGTTTAGGTGTTGAAACACACCCCTATCTCGTGTATTTTTGTTCTTGTTAGTGAATTCGAGTGTGGTCATCAAAAGGGTCCTCGATTCTTTAAACTTATGGACTTATTTTGGTTTTTGTTTCATGTTTCCTAGTCTTTATTGTATCAATTTATTACCTAAGTTATAGCTTATGTTAACCCCGGTCTCTATGGAACTATTAATGTATATATTTTCTAAAATTGATCTAATATTAGTTGTTGGTTCATATTCTTTATAAATGTTAAATGGTGCATTTTAGTAAATGTTGATAGGGTGATTGACTCTTTCACCTTCTGATCTCTGATTGACTCTTTCAACTTAACAAGACTGGGATCTCTATCTTGCTTTTCTTTTACCTCGGATACTAGAGATGATTTTGAACTATTCTAAACCCATATACTACCTTCTACTGAATCAAATAAGCAGACACCTAGTCGGGCAAGCTGATGGACTTCATGAGCTAACTTTTTCTTAATGTCCTCAACATGAGCAACACTACCCATAAACAGTCTACAGAGCATCGGCTACTAAATTGGCCTTGCCCAGATGATAAAGGACACTCATGTCATAATTTTTTAAGAGCTCTAACCACCTTCTCTAACGGAGGTTAAGATCTTTCTGAGAGAATACGTATTGAAGGCTCTTGTGATCTGTGAATACATCTACATGAACACCGTACAAGTAATGCCTCCAAATCTTTAAGGCAAAAACTACGGCTGCTAACTCAAGATTATGGGGTTTAAGCTGTCTGGAGGCGTAGGCTATGACCTTACCATGCTACATGAGGACATAACCCAAACCTACTCTGGATGCATCACAGTACACTATGAATCCATCTGAACCATCTGGAAGAGTCAAAATTAAAACTAAGGTGAGTCGAGTCTTCAACTACTGAAAACTTTTTTCGTATGAATATGACCACTAAAATTAAACTTTCTTCTAAGTCAATCTTGATATAGGGGATGCAATAGATGAAAATCCTTCAACAAATTATCAGTAATAGCCAACCAACCCCAAGAAACTCCTGATATCTGATAGATAGATAGGTCTGGGCCAGTTTCTCACTGCTTCGATCTTTTGAGGATCAACTCTAATACCATCACCGGAGACGATATGACCAAGGAATGCTACTAACCTTAGCTAAAATTTGCACTTACTGAATTTGGAAAACAACTGATGATTTCTGAGAGTTTGCAATACTATTCTGAGATGGTCTACATGATCATGCTCACTTCGAAAATAGACAAGAATGTCATCTATAAAGACTATGACGAACATCTCTAAGTACTGCTTGAACACATAGTTCATCAAGTCTATGAAGGCTGCTGGGGCATTAGTAAGACCAAAGGACATGACTAAGAATTCAAAGTGACCATACCAAGTATGGAAAGCTATTTTTAGAATATCACATTCTCTGACCCGAGCTGATGATATCCTGATCTGAGGTCTATCTTAGAAAAATAGTTGGCACCCTGAAGTTGATTGAACAAGTCATCGATTCTGAGAAGTGGAAAATTGTTCTTGACGGTGACTTTATTGAGCTGACGGTAGTCTATACATATTCTGAGAGAACCGTCTTTCTTGCGCACGAATAAGACTGGTCCACCCCATGAGGACACACTGGGTCTAATGAAACCAATATCTAGGAGATCCTTCAACTGATCTTTCAATTCTCGTAGTTCTGCTGGTACCATTCTGTATGGCGAAATAGATATAGGCTGAGTATCTGGAAGAAGATCAATATCGAAGTCTATTTCCCTTTCGAGAGGAATTTCTAGAAGATCTTCGGGAAAGACATCTGAATATTCATTCACTACTGGGACTGATTCGAGACTGGGAGTTTTGGAACTAGTGTCCTTAACTCAAACAAAATAGTAGGCACATCCTTTAGATATCATCTTTCGTGCCCAAAGGTAGGAAACAAGATGACCTCTGAAAACTGAAGTACTACCCTTCTACTCTAGGACGGGTTCATTCGAGAACTAAAACTGAACAACTCTACTTTTGCAGTCAACTGTGGGATTATAGGAATGAAGCCAATCCTTGCCGAGAATGATGTCAAAATCAGTTATCTCTAATTCAACTAAGTTTGCTGATATGACTTTCTGAAATGTCATTATCGGACAGTTCCTGTATACCCGTCGGTCTATGATAGTTTTACCCACTGGGGTAGAGACTCAAAGGGGCTCTGCTAGAATTTTGGGCCTGACTCCAAAATCAACTTCTATATAAGGAGTAACAAAAGACAAAGAAGATCCTGGATCTAGCAAGGCATAAACATGTTCATGAAAGATATGTAATGTACCAGTAACCACATCAGGAGAATTTTCCTGATCCTATTGGGACTAAAGAGCAGAGAGTCTATTTGGGCGTTGTCCACTGGTAGCACTAAAAGAGACAACCTGTTGATTTGGGCGACCGAACTGAGCTGGAGGGTGATTATACTGAACCTGAGGACCTGGTTGGGGACAATCTCTAACTCTGTGGCCTGGCTTACCACATTCGAAGCAAACATCACTGCCAGCTCTGCAAGTACCCTGATGGTGCTTGCCACATATCTGATAAAGAGGATAGATTGGTGTTGTGGATGAATAAAGAAGTTATGAGCTCTAGTCTGGTATAATTAGGGGTTAAAACGGGTGGAAACAATACCCAAATACCTTTTTTAAATAGCTTAAAATTGTTGATCAAAGTGACGACTGTTTAGGCAACGGTTCGTTGCTGGCTCGATGGCCCGTCGCTGGCTCGACGGTCCGTCATTGGCTCGACGGTCCGTCGATCCATCCCGTCGTACTTGGCCAGAACCTGAACTTTCTGCCTTGTCTATGATGGTTTGGACGATGGTCCATCGCTAGCTCAACGGTCCGTCGGTCCTGACCATCACACTTGGCCCGGAGATGAGTTCACTGCCATAGTCTCGATGGCTTGGGTGACGGTCTGTCGCTAGCTCGACAGTTCGCCGGCCTGACCGTCTCTTCTGGGCAGTTCAGACAGTTCTTTGTAAAACATCCAGAACTTTCTACTCTGATACCGAATTTGGACAAAATTGGTATCGTTGGAAAGCTAATTTAATTTTTCACATGATATAAGTCAAAATTGGGGAAATTCAATCTGATTTAAACATTAATCATTTAGGAAGTCATCACTAAC
Source organism: Capsicum baccatum var. pendulum (assembly GCA_030864225.1). NCBI lineage: Eukaryota > Viridiplantae > Streptophyta > Magnoliopsida > Solanales > Solanaceae > Capsicum > Capsicum baccatum. Next base: position 86,898,272 of record CM061555.1, on the reverse strand, counting down.
TCTTCTTGAGACTAGATTTGACTTAAAGAAAGTTCAGGGTATTACACTATAATAAAATCTTAACGGGTTAATGTTATGATATATATCAATTATGGTGAATATCTATCAAGATCTATCAAGATCTATTTGATGTCTATCAGTATTTGATGTATTTGTCTTTTAGTGTGAAACTAGGGGTAAATTTCCCCTATAAATAGAAGGGCTTTCTTCATTATAAATCTTCTCTCAAGAAAAATAACAATTACTCTCTATTTTGTATTCTCTTTCTTCCCTATTCTTTATTGTTTTATAACACGTTATCAACACGAGACTCTACTATCTCAAATTTAAAGGCTAATGCTACGGTATTATTTTATTTCTTTCCTTTTCCATAGGGATAACAATCTTACGAAGTGTGAGTTAGTTGCCCTTCAAAGTTCGGGCAAGAACTATATTTCATGGGTGTTGGATGTTGAAATCTACCTAGATGCTATGGGTCTTGGAGACGCCATAAAGAATGAAAATACAGCATCTAATCAAAATCGTGCTAAGGCTATGATTTTCTTGCGTCATCATATTGACGAAGTTTTAAAAATTGAGTACCTTAATCTAAGGATCCACTCATATTGTGGAATAGCCTAAAAAAAGGTTTGACCACTTAAAGATGATCATCATCCTGAAAGCATGATATGAGTGGATGCATTTAAGATTTCAAGACTACAAGTCTGTTCATGAATACAATTCTGTCATGTTCAGAATTTCTTCTCAATTGAAACTATGTGGAGAGACGGTCAATGATGACGATATGATGGAAAAGATACTCTCCACTTTTCATGCCTCGAATGTGTTATTATTGCAGCAATATCGAACAAAATGTTTCAAGAAGTATGCTGAACTGAGTTCTCATCTTCTCGTGGTTGAACAAAATAATGATTTGTTAATGAAAAATATGAGAACCGACCAACTGGATTTGCACTATTTCCTGAGGTGAATGATGTGCACGCTCACCATTCTAGGCGTGGAAAAGGTTGCGGCCCTGATCGTGGACGTGGTCGTGCTCTCAAGCACTTGGTTGATCTTTATCAAGCATTTCTAAAGAAGAAAGAGAGAAATCTCGAGGCTAACTTTCTCTCTGAAAATAATATTGACATCACTTGCTTGGATGTAGCAGATTTTTTTAGCACCCTGAAGGAAAGATTGATCATTTGATTGGTGATGGTTCCGTAAACATGGAGGAATGAATGATTTTAATTTTTTTTTAATTTATATTGATAAGAGTTAGTGAATAAAGAACCATGTAAAAGTAGTTGTTTGCATGTGTATTAGTTTTTTATGAGTATTAATTAGTTTAATTATATTATTGTAGTTTATTATTAAATTAAATTGAATTTTAATTTTGACATTATTTTCTAAAAAAAAAAAAAGAAAAAAAACACTTCGTGAGATGAATCTAAGTGCAGTTTGCCTACTTAAATAAGCAGTAATGAATGGGTCCTCAATAAAGCAATTTACTTTCTTGTATTAGTTAATTGTGTAATATTATATTAATTGCATGATTTGAGGAGATTTAATAATAATGCAACAGAAAAACAACAAATAATGAAAAAAACATCAACTTTCTACGTATGTATCATGTTAGACCACAATACACTACAAATGATACACGTGCTAATTGTTTAGTTGTTAATAAAAGATTTGCGTGAAAATTATTTAGTTGTTCACTTCTTGTATTTCTTTTAATTATTGTTTCTGGAAAAGCAAACTAAGCATCGAAGCACGTACTAATTGTTTACAACTATTGAAAAATAAAATGCTAAACTTAGCTAATATTAATTGGATATAATTTTTTTTAACAAAATGTAATTAATAATTTTTTGTAGTATAAGTTTTCACTTTGTACAAAGATTTAATAAATATTTTATTTGGTGTATGTTATTTTATTTGAAGATATGGATAATTTTAAAGTAAGTTGTCCAATTATGAAGATGTTTGTTTGATTGATTCTAGCACTACACATACGATATTGAAAGACAAAAAATATTTTTCTCATCTAAACATGGGCAATATTAATGTCACTACAATTTCTGGTAGTGCTAATTTGATTGAAGGCTTCGAAAAAGCCATTATAATCTTGCCCAAGGGAACTAAAATAATCATAAATAATGTCATATTTTCTCCTAATTCTCGGAGAAACTTGATGAGTTTTAAAGATATCAGTGAAAATGGTTATCATATCAAAACAATTGATGAGATGAATCTTGAATATCTTGGTATCACCAAGAATGTCTCTGGGCAGACATGTGTTATTGAAAGTTTCCTGCTTTATCTTCTGGCCTGTATTGGACAAAGATTTATGCAATTGAGGCACATTCTATAGTAAACCAGAAGTTTACTGATTTCAATACTTTCGTACTTTGGTATGATCGTTTGGGATATCCTGGAGCTATAATGATGAGACGAATCATAGAAAATTTCAATAGGTATCCATTAAAGAACTTGAAGGTTCTTTCGAATGGTGAATTTTTATGCAATGCTTGTTATCAAGGTAAGCTGATTGTGAGTCCATCGTCAATAAAAAATGGGATTGAGTCCCCCGCGTTCTTGAAATGCATACATGGGGATATTTATGGACCCATCCACCCACCTAGTGGTTTGTTTAGATACTTCATGGTCCTAATAAATGGATCTTCTAGATAGTCTCATATGTGTCTTTTGTTATCTCACAACTTGGCATTTGCAAAATTATTGGCACAAATAATATGATTACGGGTACAGTTTCTAGATGATCAAATTAAGTCATTCTCCTTGATAATGCTGCAGAATTTTCATCCCAAGCATTTAATGACTATTTCTTATCGATTGGGATAAGAGTGGAACATCCTGTACCTCATGTTCATACTCAAAATGGCCTTGCTGAGTCATTAATTAAACGTCTATAGTTGATAGCAAGACTATTGCTTATGAAAATGTTGAGTTATTAATTAAACGTCTACAGTTGATAGAAAGACCATTGCTTATGAAAACTAACTTACCCACTTCTGTTTGGGGTCATGTAATTTTGCATTCTGCAACACTTGTTCGTCTTAGACCGATAAATTATCATAAATTTTCTCCATTGTAATTGGTTTTGGGTCAAGAGCCTAATATATCTCATTTGAGAATTTTTGAGTGCGGTGTATATGTGCCTATAACACCACCAAACCGCACCAAGATGGGCCCCCAAGGAAGGTTAGGAATTTATGTTGGGTTTGAATCACCCTCCATTATTCGCTATCTTGAACCATTAATAGGAGATATGTTCACTACTCGATTTGCAGATTGTCGGTTTGATGAGATAGTTTTTCTAAAATTAGGGGGAGAAGATAGTGACATCAAAAGAGAAATTTTGTAGAAAAATCCATCACTATCTCATCTTGATCCACGTATTTTTATCTGTGAGCAAAAAGTACAAAAGATTATTCATCTGCAAAAAATTACAAATCAAATGCCGAACGCATTTACTAATTTGAAAAGGATCACCAAATTACATATTCCTGCAGAGAATGTCCCAATTCGAATTTATGTCTCTAAAGGACAATCCACTAGAGTCATAGCTAATGAATCTAAAGAATGCTTGAAGCGTGGCAGATCATTGGGTTCTAAGGATCGAAATCCTAGAAAAAGAAAAATTAATGGTTAAGATGACACTAAGAAAAATTCTCATATGGAAACTCAAGATTTGAGCAATGTTGATATTCCTGAAGGAATCAATGAGCCTGAGACTCAAGAAAATGAGGAACTATCCATAAATTCAAGTGATGTTGAGACTAATTTAAATCGATCTAAAATTGTAGTTGATAATGTCTTTGCATACAATGTTGCAATGAAAATCATGTAAGATAGCGAGGATCTTGAACCTCGGTCTTTCACAGAATGTCAACAAAGAAATGACTGGCCAAAATGGCAAGAAGTAATTCAATCTGAATTGAATTCACTTGCCAAACATGAAGTTTTTGGATCTATAACTCAAACACCTAATGGTGTTAAGCATGTTGGCTATAAATGGGTCTTTGTGCGAAAAAGAAATGAGAAAAATAAAATACAAAGGTATAAAGCACACCTTGTTGCACAAGAATTTTTACAACAGCCTGGTGTCGATTATGATGAGACATATTCACCAGTTATGGATGCAATAAAACTGCATTATCTTATTAGATTCACTGTCCATGAGAGACTTGAAATGCATTTGATGGGTATGGTAACAACATATCTATATGGATTACTTGATAATGAGATATACATAAAAAATTCCGAAGGATTTAAAATGTCAAAAGCATAGAGTTTAAAGCCTTGAGAAATGTATTCCATCTGATTGCAAAGATCATTATATGGTCTGAAGCAATCTGAACGCATGTGGTATAACCATCTTAGTGAATATTTATCTAAATAAAGTTATACGAATGATGAAATTTGCACATGTGTTTTCCTAAAGAAAACAACGTTGGAGTTTATTATACTTGTTGTTTATATTGACGACATAAATCTTATTGGAATACCAATAGAGCGTCAAAGGGCAATTGATTACCTAAAGAAAGAATTTGAGATGAAAGATCTCAGAAAGATAAAGTTATGCCTTGGTTTGCAAATTGAGCATTTGACAAACGGTATATTTGTCCATCAATATGCCTACACAGAAAAGGTGTTGAAATGATTCTATATGGATGGCTCACATCCATTAAGTACTCTGATGGTTGTTCGATCACTTGATGTGAATAAGGATCCATTCCGACCTCAAGAAAACCATGAGGAACTCCTTAGTCCTGAAATACCATATATTAGTGCAATTGGTGCACTAATGTATCCTGGAAATACTACAAGGCCTGATATTGCCTTTTCAGTAAATTTGCTAGCAAGATATAGTTCTGCTCCTACTAGGAGACATTGGAATGGGATCAAACACATATTATGATATCTAAAGGGGACTACCGATATGGGCTTATTTTATTCTAAAGATTGCAGTTCTGATCTTGTTGGTTATACTTATGCTGGGTACTTTTCTGACCAACATAAATCTCGATCCCAAACAGGCTATGTATTCATATGTGGGGGGACTGCCATATCTTGGTGATCAACAAAGAAACAGCCACTTCATCGAATCACGCTGAGATTATAGCTATTCATGAAGCAAGCCGAGAGTGTGTATGGTTGAGGTTCATAATACATCTCATTTGAGAAAAATGTGGCTTGAAATGTGATAAAGTACCCATGATTTTATATGAAGATAATGCAGCATGCATAGCACAACTTAAAAGAGGATTCATAAAAGGAGATAGAAGATAATGCAGCATGCATAGCACAACTTAAAAGAGGATTCATAAAAGGAGATAGAACGAAGCAAATTTCACCAAAGCTCTTCTATACATATGAGCTCCAAAAGAATGGTGATATTGACGTACAACAGATTCGTTCAAGTGACAATGTGGCTAACTTATTCACCAAGTCTCTTCCAACTGCAACTTTCAAGAAGATGGTGCACAAGATCAGAATGCAAAGGTTCAAGGAAGTTCTTATTAGGGGGAGCTAATATGTGCTATACTTTTTTTCCCTTATGAGGTTTTGTCCTAGTGGGATTTCCTTGTAAGGTTTTTAATGAGGCATCCTATATGCGTATTGTTAGACATTCGGGGGTAAGGACGGGGAGGGTGTTATGATATAATATCAATTATAGTGAATATCTATCAAGATCTATTTGATGTCCATCAGGATTTGATGTATTTGTCTTTTAGTGTTAAACTATCGGCAAATTTCCCCTATAAATAGAAGGGTTTCCTTTATTGTAAATCATCCCTCAAGAGAAATAACAATTACTTTCAATTCTCTATTCTCTTTCTTCTCTATTCTTTATTGTTTTATAACATTAATGATTTATTCAACAAGAAAATTTAGTATCCATCCCCACACCAATAAGCCGTTAATTATAAAACTTTAATTTGTTCATCAATAGTTTATCTGATAACACAATATTAATAAATTAATTTTACGACTGGCTTATAGGTTACGATTCGATATGGAACAACCCTAAATGCTAAGTTATTTACTCAAAATTCTTAAAGATTAATTCTCACTTAATACTTTCTTTTTCTCCTTTTGTTAGTGGTGCACCATATTTTGGAAATCTTAAATGCACATCTTGGTGAATTGTCATCCTGAGAGAAATTCTTCAATAGATATCTTAATTATATTAAAACTTTGTTATAATCTTAATTAATGGAATCTATTACGAATGATTATAAAATTGAAAAAGAAAGACATTTACTCCCTCCATCCTTCAATATTTGTCCGCTATTGACTTGACATAGATTAAGAAAGAGTAAAGAGAAAAGATATCAAATCCCCCCTTAACTTGACAACAAAACTTACTTTAGATCATAAACTAATCAGACAACTATTTACCCCCCTTAACAACTTTCAAGTGAATTAATTTCAACCTCAAAATCAAAATTCCTCTCTCACAATGGTGAGTGAACTACACACGCGCCATGTCATTGTCAAATCAGCGCCACATCAGTGCTATGTCATTGCCATGTAAGAAATTAGAATTTCAAAAAAAAAAAAAGAATCCCACACATATACTATTTTTATATATTTTTTAAAAAAAGTAAAATATATACTTTTTATATATATATATATATATATATATATATATATATATATATATATATATATATGCCCCTCTTTTCTTTCTTCTATACACCCCCCTACACCCACATACATGTAAAAATCAAAATCATCCCTATCCATATCAAGAAAATCAATCAAAATCCAATCTTGAACACTCTAATGATCCCCCAAAACAACAAAACAGATCAATACCCAACAAAACAAATCAAATTCGGAATCTAACTGAAAAACACATAACAAAACATACCTAAATCAAGTAAAACGAACTCAAAAATAAAAAATAATATTATATAGTGGAGACCATTTGATTAACTGTTTATAGTTGAAAATTGATAGCGGCGATTGAAAATTAAGTGGTAGGGATCGTCGATTTGTGTTAGAAATGGGGAAGAGAGAAGCCTACGAGCAGAAAAAAAGTTTCAGTTTGGGAAGTAGAAGAAGAAGGGAGTGACAAAGACTAAAGCCATGTGTTGTGCTTTACACAATGGATTTTATGCATTTTTTGAGTTTAATTTGTTGATTCTTGATCTTTATATGAAAGTTTATTTGTTGTATAATCTGTGTATTTTATTATTGTGTATTTTATTGAAGATTTTTGGTGGATAAGAGTGAAAAAAGAGAAATTTTTGATTGAAGATTTTTTATGCTCCATGATTGAAGACAGGGTGGGGGGGGGGTATGGGTGAGGAAGAAGAATAAATGGGGTGGTGAGGTGTTAGGAATAAGGAGAAAAAATTATGGTTAAAATTTTTAAAGTGGGCCCCACTTAATTTTTTTACACGTTTTTATTATTAAAACGCGCTTTGACTTTTTTTTTATTTTTTTGCCACATCAATCGTTAACGAAGCAAAATAATACATTTTAAAGTTAATAAGGGTGTGACTAATTAGAAGTTAACTTTAATGGTTAAAATAAATTTTGCTGACAAGTTGAGGGGGGAACATGTCTTTTCTCAATAATAAATGATAGAGATAATTTTACCATATAACCCTTTGAGTTTAATTAATTCTATACTTTGATAAATATGTTTGATAATGACTGTAATTAATAACTAAGGGAAAAATCGGTAAAAATGAATAAATGATCCATTAGTTTTACAAATTGAACAAGTATTGTTGGAAATCTGTCTATATATATAATAAAATAGAGTAGTCTAGCATATAATTAAGAAAATGACATCTTAAGAACAAGTCACTTGACATTTTTACAACAAAAAACTATTTTATATATTCTTAATTAATTAATATTTAGTCCATATTTATTTCATATATCTATATACTCACTCCGTTTAAAAAAGAATGACCTACTTTGACTTGACACAAAGTTTAAGAAAATAAAGAAGACTTTTGAATCTTGTGGTCTTAAATTAAAATTGTGTCAAATGTACCAAAATGTCCTTTAATCATGTGATCCTAAACATGTCACGTGGAAAGTTGAAATTAATGAATTTCCAAAAAAGGAAAAGGGGGTCATTATTTAGGTCATTCTTTTTTAAATAGGGGGAGTATATAATAAAGGAGAATAGTCTAGCCTATAACTTTACAACAAAAACATAATTTGTATGTCATTAATTTGTTCATATTTGTTTCATATATATATATATATATATATATAACAAAAGAAGAGTAATCTAGCCTATAATTAAGCCAATTGGCATCTTGAAAACTAGTCACTTGGCATTTTACAACAAAAACTAATTTTGTAGATTATTTAATATTTCATATTATATTCATATCTATATACATAATGAAGGAGAGTCGTCTAACTTATAATGAAGTCAAGTGACATCTTGAGAACTAGTTGGCATTTTACGACAAACTAATTTTGTAGATTATTTATGTCACGATCCAAAAAAGGGTCATGATAGCACTTATTGCGGCACAACCTTGATAAGCAAGTCAATCATCGAAACTGATAAACGAATACAAAAATACAATAATAAACACCCGGGCAAGATTTATACAACGTAATCAAGTCAAACATCAAATTACAACGGAACATGAAAGAAATTCATCAAATCCAATCTCAAAATCTGGTGTCACAGAGTAAGAAAATCTACTACAAAATCTGAAATTGAAAAAAATACAGTCTATCTATGGAATAGAAATAAAAATAATTCATAGATATAAGAAGCCTGGAATCGACTCTGATAAGCCTAGAGTGGCCAGTACCTCAAAATATCCCTAACTTTACTGCACCAATTAGCCTCTATGAGGCATACTCGTACTAGGATCTGCATTGAAAAGACTTAACAGAGGTAAGTATGATCCACTTTTACTCAGTAAGTATCATAGGCTGACTGAGCAAATCAGAAAATAAGATAAGTAAAATATACTAATGAGCACGTCAACTACAAGTAGAAAAGTCCCAAACGGTAGCTCACATCGTATCCACTAATAGTTTTAATATATATAAGTACACAACAACAACAACAACAAAATAGATATAAAGGAGGAGTACATGAAAATCAAACACAATTCAAGAAAACTAAGGAAAATTGGCAAAATGAGAATGTAAATGCAATGCAATTCAATGCAATGCAATGTGAAAGGGATGAATGATGAAAGTCATTGTATTACTTTCTGTATACACCAGTAGATATCGTAGCTACCAGGTAGGATCCATGGATATTTTCAACTCATATACTATATCTCATATCTCTACCTCAATCTCAACTCTCTCATTCAGCTTGGTTCACGAAGAGAATTTTCATAAAAGTGTCTCATTTTCTTTTAAAAATAGTGTTTCCTAGTGGTACCAACATCTCATGAATGTATATGCATGAAATGACGATGTAATAATCGCAATCAACTCAGACGATGATACTCCAATTCACCCAACACAAAATATATATACAAGTGAACCTAAAAATCAACTCAATATATCTATATTCATGATTATCAACTCCCATTAGGCACCATCAGAATAAATATGAATGTAAGACATCATTATTATCATATCAATCGCTAACTCGAGTATTTTATCATGATAAAAGCAACCAATGCTCAAATAAGACCAAGATTAGTAAAATAAGCCTCTACACGAGCATCATATCAAGAATATAAGGTCAATGAGGCACAAATAAAGTCAATGATGTCAAATAAATCCCCCACATGAGCGACACACAATATCAGATATCACAAATTAACCACAATAGAATATAAACCCCTACACGATCAAACAATAATAAAATAAACTCAAAATATAAACTCCATAGTTATTTTTTCAAGCCATAACATGTTTTACTTAATCGTTAACTACCAAACTCAATTTGAAAGAAGTTAAGTCATAATCTACCTCAAAACAATGATATCCCGATCTAAATTTCTTTAACACGGAGTCTTCCCCTTATGAACGACATCAAAACAAGCTACAATATTCAAATATAGTATCTTAGCATTAAAAGAAAGTTAATGATACTCATATTACCCACATTCTAATCGAGTCCAAAATAAATTCAAAAATGAGTTTGAAAACGAAAGGATAAAATCAAAATTTTATTTTAAAAATATATTTTTCAAGGTAATAAGTGTTTACAGGAGAAAATCCACGCAAAAATGAATTAAAATTGAGGTCCAAAATATAGAAAAATTCTTTTTAGACTTTATCGGTAAGAATTTCAATTTTTTACTTTGAAAATCATTATTTAAAGAAATTTTTGAAGATATAATCAATTAAAATGGTGGGATTATTAGTTTCGAAGTTATCTACATAAAAATAATTGAAATCCAAAAATTTCCTTTTTTGAAGCTTGAAGGTACAAAAATGAAGTAAAATTACGAAATAGAATATTTATACTATTCAGTGAATAATACCTCACGGACGTAGTCAAGTTTTTACGTCTGTGAGGGTTAACGCTGACCAAGCCATTATTTTGGCCTTCGCATTCGTGGCTAAGACTTTGCAATCGCGAAGACTGATGAATTAAGCCTTTGCATTTGCAACAACCTCATCGCGTTCGTGATAAAGGACCCCCATTGACCTTCGCGATCGTGGAAACCACCTTTTGATTACAACGAAGGGTGATTTTCTTCTCTGAATTTGTGGCTAGGGGGCCCGTTCGCAAAGAACGATTCATACACTAGATATTAGTTGTGCACCAGCTGATTTTTATATGGTTTTGAATATTTTGAATGGACCCTCAAAAATTATTTGAGATCCGACAGAAGTAAATCATACATTCTACTAGGCTAATTCCGATGTCTCAAACTCAATGACGATGCTAAATTTTTAAAAAAGATCATTATCAATAAATTAACCCCCAATATCATATTTTACTATTTTTCATATGAAGAATCGAAATAAGGTTTAAAGGTCTCGAAACTGAATCAACTTTCCCACTAACTCAAATTTGACTTTACATTTACTGGCGTGGTTAGTTTTGTCATTCGATACTCAGAATAATAAATATTGACCGAAGTCAACTATATGGCTTCTCAAGTCTCCAAAGAGTGTATATGTGTATGTGTGTGTATATATATATATATATAAATAAATTAGGAAAGTTTATTTCAGTTTCTTGTGTTTTTAGTTGTGCCTGATTGTACGTGCCCGCGTCGAGATTTCTATATGTCCCGGTGAATTCCAACCTTGAACTTTATTTCTTTATTTCTTTATTTTTCTAGTATATGTTGTGCTTGAATTTTGGTTGTATTTTGTTCTTTACGTGTGCCTTTTAATGTTATTATTATTTTTAGCCTTCACTGTATTTTGTGTTGAGAGGCGTGCCTAGCTCGGAGAAGATGGTTGTAGCAGGGGATTTCAACGGGCACATCGGGGCGTTACCGGGAGGTTTTGGTGATGTGCATGGTGTGTTTGGCTTTGGGGTGAGAAATGAAGAGGGGGCTACTCTTTTGGAGTTCGCAAGGTCCTTTGGGCTGGTGGTGGTGAACTCGGGCTTCCCGAAGAAGGACGATCACCTCATCACCTTTCGAAGCGCGATAGCCAGGACCCAGATTGACTTCATGTTGATCAGGAAAGGGGATAGGGTGTTGTGTAGGGACTGTAAGGTCATCCCGAGTGAGAATCTTTCGACCCAGCATAGGCTCTTGGTCATGGACTTGGGTATAAAGAAGAATAGTAAGAGGAGGAGTAAGGAGTGTAGACCTAGAATTAAGTGGGGCGTTTTGACGCCAGTGAATGCGTGGGAGATAGGGGAGAAGTTGGCGGGAATGGGGGTGTGAGAGTGTAGGGGGGACGTGGATGATATGTGGGATAGGGCGGCTAGGTGCATCAGGGAGAAGGCTAGTGAGGTGTTAGGTGTTTCTAGGGGCCGGGCTGGGCACCATCAAGGGGATTGGTGGTGGAATGAAGAGGTGGAGATGAAAGTGAGGACCAAGAAAGAGGCGTATGCTAAGTTGGTTGAGAGCAGAGATGAAGAAGAGAAGCGGGTAAACAGGAAAGAGTACAAGCAAGCTCGGAAGGAGGCTAAGTCAGCAGTCATGGCAGCTAAGACGGCCGCATTTGAGAGCCTGTATGCGGGGTTACAGGGGAAGGGAGGGGAGAAAAAGTTGTTTAGAATCGCAAAGGCTAGGGAGAGGAAGGGCCGTGATCTCGATCAGGTGAGGTGCATTAAGGGGGAGGACGGCAGAGTGTTGATGGAGGACAGCCATATTAAGAATAGATGGAAGTCGTACTTCCATAGGCTCTTGAATGACGAAGGGGATAGAGCTATTGTGTTAGGGGAACTGGAGCGCTCAGAGGAGTGTCGGGAGTTTAGTTATTGTAGATGTTTTAGGGTAGAGGAGGTTAGAGAGGCTGTTCTCAGGATGCGGAGGGGTAGGGCGACGGGGCCGGATGAGATACCGGTGGAGTTTTGGAAGTACGTTGGAGAGGCTGGGGTAAGGTGGTTGACTGGTCTGTTTAACGAAATCTTCAAGACGGCAAGGATGCCCGAGGCATGGAGGTGGAGTACCATAATCCCTCTCTATAAGAATAAGGGTGACATCCAGAGTTGCAATAACTATAGGGGGATTAAGTTATTGAGTCACTCTATGAAGATTTGGGAGAGAGTCGTCGAGGGGAGGCTGAGACGGATAGTGTCTATTTCGGAAAATCAGTTCGGATTTATGCCTGGGCGCTCGACGACGGAGGCAATTCACCTGGTACGGAGGCTGGTGGAACAGTATAGGGAAAGGAAGAAGGACCTGCACATGGTGTTTATCGATCTAGAGAAGGCTTACGACAAAGTTCCCAGGGAGGTGCTTTGGAGATGCTTGGAGGTGAGTCGAGTCCCGATGGCTTATATCAGAGCAGTTAAAGATATGTATGATGGAGCGAAAACTCAGGTGAGGACGGCGGGAGGAGACTCAGAGCATTTTACTGTCTTGACAGGATTGCATCAGGGATCTACTCTTAGTCCTTTTTTGTTTTCTTTGGTGATGGATGTGTTGACGCGGAGTATTCAAGGGGAAGTGCCTTGGTGTATGCTTTTTGCAGACGATGTAGTTCTGATTGACGAGACCCGAAAGGGTGTGAATGACAAATTAGAGGTGTGGAGACAAACTCTTGAGTCTAAAGGGTTCAGGTTGAGCAGAAGCAAGACAGAGTATTTGGAATGCAAGTTTAATGACGTGAGGTTGGAGGATGAGGTGGTAGTGAAGCTGGAATCGCAGGAGGTATGTAAGAGGGATAGTTTCAAGTATCTCGGGTCCGTGATTCAGGGTAACGGTGAGATTGACGAGGATGTCTCGCACCGTATTGGGGCGGGATGGTTGAAGTGGAAGCTCGCGTCAGGGGTGTTGTGTGATAAGAAGGTGCCGCCCAAGCTTAAAGGCAAATTCTACAGGATGGTAGTCCGTCCGGCCATGTTGTATGGAGCGGAGTGTTGGCCAGTTAAGAACTCCCACATCCAAAAAATGAAGGTGGCGGAAATGCGAATGTTGCGCTGGATGTGTGGGATGACTAGAGGGGACAGAGTTAGGAATGAGACTATCAGGGAGAAGGTTGGGGTGGCTCCAGTGGAGTGCAAGATGCGGGAAGTCCGATTGAGTTGGTTTGGACACGTGAAGAGGAGGGACATGGATGCCCCGGTTCGTAGGTGTGAGAGGCTAGCGTTGGATGGTTTTAGGCGGGGTAGGGGTAGGCCAAAGAAGTACTGGGGAGAGGTGATTAGACGGGACATGGAGCAGTTACAGCTCACCGAGGACATGACCCTAGATAGGAAGGTCTGGAGGGCGAGGATTAGGGCAGAAGACTAGGGCCAGTTTGGGGGCACAAGGGTAGGGAATTTTTTTTTGGTGGGGGATTATTCCTTTTATTCTTCCTACTCTTATTTTTATTCCTATTCCTATTCTTCTTCTTGTTATGATTTTGGTGTTCCATGTTTTATTATGTATCTGAGTGCTTCCCGATGTTTCCTACTACCTATGCGTTACTTTATATTTATATTTATATTTATATTTATATTTATATTTATATTTATATTTATATTTATATTTATATTTATATTTATATTTATATTTATATTTATATTTATATTTATATTTATATTTATATTTATATTTATATTTATATTTATATTTATATTTATATTTATATTTGTGTGGCGACTGTCTTGAGCCGGGGGTCTATCGGAAACAGCCTTTCTACTTCTTCAGAGGTAGAGGTATGGACTGCGTACATCTTACCCCCCCCAGACCCCACTAGGTGGGAATACACTGGGTTTGTTGTTGTTGTTGTTGTTACTGTATTTTGTGTTGAGCAGTGGCTTAGGTGGCTTATGGTGGAATAGGGTTATGTTGTGGAGGTATTAGGGGCTGGGGAGGATTAAGGGTTGGTGTTAGGTTGGGTTCGAGATGCGAAATGCGAGGTATTAAAGAATGGGATAAGAGGGTTGATAGTTTGAGGGTAGGGTCGTGGAACATTAGGACCCTACAGGGTAAGTCGATAGAACTGGTTAAGATTCTTAGGAAGAGGAAGATTAATATTGCTTGTGTCCAAGAGACCAAGTGGGTAGGTTCTAAGGCTAAGGATGTAGATGGGTAAAAGTTGTGGTATTTAGGTAGTGATAGGCGTAGGAATGACATAGGTATCTTAGTGGATGAGGAACTTAGGGGGAAGGTGGTGGAGGTTAAAAGGGTTAGTAATAGGGTTATGACTATCAAGTTGGTCTTGGGGGGGTTTATCTTGAATATCTGTAGTGTGTATGCCCCACAGGTGAGCCTAGAAGAGGAGAAAAAGAAGAGATTTTGGGAGGTTTTGGATAAGGTGGTTAGAGAAGTGCCTAGTTTGGAGAACATTTTCATGAGAGGGGATTTCAACGGGAACATCAGGTCTTTGTAGTTAGGGTACGATGATGTGCATAGGGGCTTTGGGTTTGGGGTTAGGAATGATGAGGGAGCTGCTCTCTTGGAGTTTACAGGGGCCTTTGGATTGGTGGTAGTGAATTCCAGCTTTTCAAAGAAGAAAAAGCATTTAGTTACTTTTCGTAGTAAGATAGGCAAGACTCTGATTGACTTTTTGCTGCTTGGGAAGGGAGATAGAGCTTTGTGTAAGAATTATAAGGTAATTCTGAGTGAGAATCTTGCAACCCATCATAGAATTCTACTGATGGACTTGATTATCAAAAAGGGCAAGTTGAGGTGGGTTAGAAAGGGTTGACCTAGATTTAGGTGGGGTAGTCTGACTCTGGTTAGTGCTTTAGAGATAGGGGCAAAGTTAAAGGGGAATAGGGTGTGGGAGTATAAAGAGGTATGGATAGTATGTGGGATAGGACTGCTGGTTACATCAGAGAGTCTGATAGGGAGTTGTTGGGTATTTTGACGGGTTGGTCTGGCTGGTATCAGTGGGATTGGTGGTAGAATGAAGATGTTAAGAAGAAGGTGGAGATGAAGAAGGCAGCATACGCTAAGTTGGTTGAAAGTAAGGATGTAGAAGAGAAGCGGGTGAGAAGGGAAGAGTACAAGTTAGCTAAAAAAGAGTCTAAGTTAGCAGTTACGACTGCTAAGTCAGCAGTTTTTGAAAGTTTGTATAAGGGGTTAGAGGATAAAGGCGGGTAGAAAAGGTTGTTTAGGATTACCAAGGTTAGAAAGCGGAAGGGTCGTGATCTGGACCAGGTGAAGTACATTAAGGAGGAGGATGGCAGATTTTGGTGGAAGGCGTCCTCATTAAGAAAATATGGCAGTCGTATTTCCATGGGCTCTTGAATGATGAGGAGGACATAGGTGTTGTGGTAAGGGAATTGGAGCTTTTCGGGGAGTTTCATGACTTTGGCTTTTGTTGGCGTTTTAAGGTAGAGGAGTTCAGTGAGACTATTTGCATGATGCGAAGGATTAGAGCGATGGGGACCGATAAAATTTCAGTGGATTTTTGGAAGTTCTCTGGAGGGGGAGGTTTGAGGTGGCTGACCAACTTGTTTAACAATATTTTCAAGTCAGCAAAGATTCCTGAGGCGTGGAAATGGAGCATGATGATTCCCTTATATAAGAAAATGGGTGACATTTTGAGTTGCAATAATTACCCGGGTATTAAGTTGTTGAGTTATAAGATGAAGATTTGGGAGAGGGTGGTGGAGCGAAGGTTAAGGAAGATTGTGCCTATTTTGGATAATCAATTTAGTTTTATGCCTGGTCGCTCTACGACTGAGGTAATTCACCTTGTGTGGAGAGTGGTAGAGAAGTATAGAGAGAGGAGGAGAGATCTTCACATGGTGTTTATTGACTTAGAAAAGGCACATGACAAGGTCCCTAGGGAGGTTCTTTAGAGATGCTTAGAAGCGAGAGGGATTCCAGTGGCATACATTAGAGCGATTAAGGATATGTATGAGGGGGCGAAGACTCGGGTAAGGACAGTGGGAGGAGATTCTTAGCATTTCCCTGTCTTGACAGGGTAGCACCAGGGATCAACTCTTAGTCCATTTTTATTCACTTTGGTGATGGATGTGTTGAGGCAAAATATTCAAGGCGAGGTGCCTTGGTGTATGCTTTTTGCGGATCATATAGTTTAAATTGATGAGTCGCGATAAGGGGTTAATAATAAGTTGGAGGTTTAGATATAAACGCTAGAGTCTAAAGGTTTTAGGTTGAGCAGGATCAAGACGGAGTACTTAGAATGCAAGTTTAGTGACTCGAGGCGCGAGAAGGGGGTAGTAGTGAAGTTGGATTCTCAGGTGGTTTGCAAGAGGGGTAGTTTTAAGTATCTCGGGTCTATGATTCAGGGGAATTGAGAGATATATGAGGATGTCTCTCACCGTATTGGGGCTGGTTGGATGAACTGGAGGCTTGCTTCAGGAATTTTATGCAATAAGAAGGTTCCCCCAAGCTAAAAGGAAAATTATATAGAATTGCAATCCAGCTTGCTATGTTGTATAGAGCGGAGTATTGGCCGGTTAAGAATTCTAATATCCAAAAGTTGAAAGTGGCAAAAATGAGGACGTTGTGTTGGATGTGTGGTTTCACAAGGGCTGACAGGGTTAGGAATGAAATTATTCGGAAGAAGGTGAGAGTGGTATCTGTGGAGGATAAAATGTGGAAAGTGAGGTTGAGATGGTTTGGTAATGTGATGAGGAGGGGTACAGATGCCCCGGTTTGTACATGTGAGAGGTTGGACTTGGAAGGTTTCAAGCGGGGTAGGGGTAGATCGAAGAAATACTGGAGAGAAGTAATTAAATGTGATATGGAGCAGTTACAGTTGACAGAGGACATGACCCTGGATAGGAAGATATGGAGAAAAAATATTAGGATAGAGGGATAAGGGTGTGAATGAGTCGTAGTCAGTAATTAGGTGGACGCTGGTGTCCTTTGTTTTGCAATGTACAATATTTTGTGGATGTCATACCTATGTTATTTTATCAAGTTCTATGCTTTTGATGCTTTTGTATACTGCCTTGTATCTTGAGCCGGGGGTCTATCGAAAAGTCTCTCTACCTCTTTAGGGGTAGTGGTATGAACTGCGTACACTCTACCCTCCCCAGATCCCACTTTGTGGAAATATACTGGGTTGTTGTTGTTGTTATATAAATAAGGTAAGTCTCTTAATTAGGCCTATAATTAAGGCAAGTATCATCTTGTAAAGTAGCCATTTGACATTTTACGACAAAAAATAATTTTGTAGATTATTTAATAGTTCATATACATTCCACATTTACTTTATATTATGATAAAAAAAAATTAAGTTTGACTCCTAGTTGATGAAAACTATTCATATTTACTTCTATTGGATGAAAACTATATTTTTTGACTCCTAATTTCCTAATAAAAACATTGAAATAATAATGTAAAGAAATGTTTTTTTATATAAAAACTAATCAATGAAACAATTACAAATGGTAAGTTTTGAGTATAAAAAAGAAAGGAGCTTATTTTTTTAAAATTTTGAATTAATATGCGTTAACCTATTTTAGTAGGATATAATGTGTATTTAAATATTAATATAAATTTTTGTTTCAATAATTGAAGTACTTAAAATTAAAAAATTAAAATTACGTAATAATAACTCACTATTATCGAATTAAGGTGAAAAACAATTTATTTCGATAGTTATTTAAACAATAAATATATCAAAATCCATAATTGTTTAGCTAATAATACGTTAGGATGATTCTAAAATCATGGTCATTTTAATTACCATGTACATGTATTTAACTATTAGGGAAAGGGGCCACATTTACTCATCTACTTTGAAAAATAGCAAAATATATTTCTTATCATACTTTGAGGTTAAATTTATCCTCGACTGTAATACATTGGGGTCAAATGTACTCCTCTACTTTTGAAAATTGGCTAAATATACAATTAGTCATACTTTGAGGTCAGATTTACCCTCGATTTCATACTCTAGGTCATATTTACCCTCACTGTTAAGAATTTTTTCACTTGTGCCCTTTCTTTAATAGAAAATCTCAAATCAACGCTAAATTGCCCAATTTTTTAAAATAAATCACATTCTAATCTAATTCGCCCAATCCGACCTACAAAAAGTACACAAACAAATATACTCCTACTCAATTCTATTGGTTGAATTTTTTCAAAGAACAAAGTACTTCTCTTTTCAACTTGAAAAATAGACACTTTTTATTTTGTCAGCGAAAAGTAGACACTTACCATTTTATAAGAAAAATGTTATGATATATATCAATTATAGTGAATGTCTATCAAGATCTATTAAGATCTATTTGATGTCTATCAAGATTTGATGTATTTGTCTTTTAATGTGAAGGTAGGAGCAAATTTCCCTATAAATAGAAGAACTGCCTTCATTGTAAATCATCCCTCAAGAGAAGAAATAAGAATTACTCTCTCTATTCTTTTTACTCATCTTTTTCTTTATTCTTTATTTTTTTATAATACGTTATCAGCACGAGAGTCTACCGTCTGAAATTTGAAGGCGAAGGCTAAGGTATTATTTTTTTATTTCTTCCCTTTTTCATATGGCTAACAATCTTACAAAGTGTTTGTTCGTTGCCTTTCAAAGTTCGGGCAAGAACTATATTTCATGGGTGTTGGATGTTGAAATCCACCTAGATGCTATGGGTCTTGGAGACACCATAAAGAATGAAAATACAACATCTAAACAAAATTGTGCTAAGGCTATGGTTTTCTTGCGTCATCATCTTGATGAATTTCGGAAAATTGAGTACCTTACTACTAAGGATCCACTCGTATTGTGGAATAGCCTAAAAGAAAGGTTTGACCACTTAAAGATGGCCATCCTCCCGAAAATACGATATGAGTGGATGCATCTAAGATTTCAAGACTATAAGTCTGTTCATGAATATAATTCTACCATGTTCAGAATTTCTTCTCAATTGAAACTATGTAGAGAGACGGTCAATGATGACGATATGATGAAAAAGATACTCTCCACTTTTCATGCCTCAAATGTGCTATTACAGCAGAAATATCAAAAAAAAGGTTTCAAGAAGTATACCTAACTGAGTTCTCATCTTTTTGTGGCTGAACAAAATAATGATTTGTTGAAGAAAAATCATGAGAATCGACTACTGGATCGACATCATTCCCTGAGATGAATGATGTGCATGCTCACCATGCTAGGCGTGGAAAAGGTCGTAGTCGTGGTCGTGGTCGTGATGACCAAGAAAGAAACCTCGTTCCGGGTGTTAATCATTCATCGAATAAAAAGAGAAAAGATGAAAAACGTGAAGCAATTACTTATTTTTGATATGGTGGAAAAGGACATTATTCACGTGACTATCGTGCTCTCAAGTATGTGGTTGATCTTCATCAAGCGTCACTAAAAAAAGAAAGAGAGAAATCCCGAGGCTAACTTTGTCTTTGAAATAATGTTGACATCACATACTTGGATATAGCAGATTTTTTCGAGCACCCTGAAGGAAAGATTGATCACTTGATTGGTGATGGTTCCGTAAACATGCAAGAATGAATGTTTTTTTTATTTTTTTATTTTTTAATTAATGATAAGAGTTGGGGAATAAAGAATCATGTAAAAGTAGTTGTTTGCATGAGTTTTAGTTTTTTATTAGTATTAATTAATTTAATTATATGATTGTAGTTCATTATTGAATTAATTTTTTTTTATTGTCATTATTTATTATAAAGAGAAAAAAATAGTATGAAAGAAAAAAGGACAAAAAAACGTCATGTATAAGAAGTAGGCGCTGCAAAAGAGAAAATGGTACTACTGCATTCCTTATTTGAAAAAATGGTAGGAAAGAAAACAACCATATTATTATATATTATTATATATATTTGTGGAAAGAAAAAAAAATTATTTAAATTAAGAAATCAGTTGATACTACTCGATCAATTGTTGAATTAAATTATTAGGTGCAGTATTTTTTTATTTTTTTTTGTCTTCATCCGTCTGGTCCCACGTGACCATCTTTTTGTCTACCTTTCAACAGGATAAATGTAACTTGCTTAATTAATGTGATCAAAGTTAAAAATAACTTGCTTAATTAATGTGTTGTCCAGTGATATAGTCTCCAACTTTGACAAAAGCGTTAACTTATTTATTTGCTTAATAAAGAGTGACTAATAATTTCTTATAGTTTTTACTTTGTATAAAAAATTAATCTATACTTTATTTGGTGTATATCTTTATTTGAAGATATGGATAATTTTTAAAGTAAGTTGTCCAATTATAAAGATATTTGTTTGATGGATTCTGACACTATACATACAATATTCAAAAACAAAAAATATTCTCTCATCTGAACATGGGCAAGATTAATGTTACTGCAAATTCTGATAGTGCTAATTTGATTGAAGGCTTCAGAAAAGTTATTATAATCTTGCCCAAATGAACTAAACTTTTCATAAATAATGTTATGTTCTCTCCCAAGTCTCGGATAAACTTGATGAGTTTTAAAGATATCCGTGAAAATGGTTATCATATCAAGACAATTGATGAGGTGAATCTTGAATATCTTGCTATCTCCAAGAATGTCTCTGGCCAGACATGTGTTATAGAAAAGTTTTGTGCTTTATCTTCTTGCCTGTATTGGACAAAGATTTGTGCAATTAAGGCACATTCTATAGTAAACTGGAAGTTTACTAATTTCAATACTTTCATACTTTGGCATGATCATCTGGGACATTCTGGAGCTATAATAATGAGACGAATCATAGAAAATTCCAATGGGCATCCATTAAAGAACTTGAAGGTTCTTTCGAATGGTGAATTTTCATGCAATGTTTGTTATCAAGGCAAGCTAATTGTGAGGCCATCGCCAACAAAAATTGGGATTGAGTCCCCCGCGTTCTTGAAACGCATACATGGGGATATTTATGGACTCATCCACCCACCTAGTGGGTCGTTTAATTACTTCACGGTCCTAATAGATGCTTCTTCTAGATGTTTTCATGTGTGCCTTTTGTCATCTCGCAACTTGGCATTTGCAAAATTATTGGCACAAATAATATGATTACAAGTACAGTTTCTCGATAATCAAATTAAGTCGATTCTCCTTGATAATGCTGCAGAATTTTCATCCCAAGCATTTAATGACTATTGCTAATCGATTGGGATAAGAGTGGAACATCTTGTACCTTATGTTCACACTCATAATGGTCTTGCTGAGTCATTAATTAAACGACTGCAGATGATAGCAAGACCATTGCTTATGAAAACTAAGTTGCCCACTTCTGTTTGGGGTTATGCAATTTTGCATGCTACAACACTTGTTCGTCTTAGACCGATAAATTATCATAAATATTTTTTGTTACAATTGATTTTGGGTCAAGAGCCTAATATATTTCATTTGAGAATTTTTTAGAGTGGTGTTTAGGTGCCTATAACACCTCCAAACCGCACCAAGATGGGCCCCTAAAGAAGGTTAGGAATTTATGTTAGGTTTGAATCACCCTCCATTATTCGCTATCTTGAATCATTAACGAGAGATATGTTCACTACTGAATTTGTAGACTATCGGTTTGATGAGATAGTTTTTACAAAATTAGAGGGAGAAGATAGTGACGTTAAAATAGAAATTTTGTGAAAAAATTCATCACTGTCTCATCTTGATCCACATGCTTCTATTTGTAAGCAAGAAGTATAAAGGATTATTTATCTGCAGAAAATTACAAATCAAATGTTGGACACATTTACAGATTTGAAAAGGATCACAAAATCACATATTCCTGCAGAGAATGTCCCAATTCGAATTGATGTCCCTAAAGGACCATCCACTAGTGTCATAGCTAATGAATCTAAAGCATGCTTGAAGCATGGCATACCATTAGTTTTAAGGATCGAAATCCTAGAAAAAGAAAAATAAATGGTCAAGATAACACTACGAAAGATCCTCATATGGAAGTTCAAGATTTGAGCAATGTTAATATTCCTAAAGGAATTAATGACTCTGAGACTCAAGAAAATGAGGAACTATGCATAAATTTAAGTGATTTTGAAACTAATTTGAATCGATCTGAAATAATAGTGGATTATGTCTTTGCATAAAATGTTGCAACGAAAATCATGCAAGATAGTGAGGATCTTGAACCTCGATCTGTCACAGAATGTCGACAAAGAAATGACTGACTAAAATGGCAAGAAGCAATTAAATCTGAATTTAATTTACTTGCCAAACATAAAATTTTTGGACCTATAACTTAAACACCTAATGGTGTTAAGCCTGTTGGCTACAAATGGGTTTTTGTGAAAAAAAGAAATGAGAAAATGGAATACAAAGGTATAAGGTACGTCTTATTTCACAAGATTTTTCACAACGGCCTGGTGTCGATTATGTCGAGACATATTCACCAATTATGAACGCAATAACATTGCGTTATCTTATTAGTTTCACTGTCCATGAAAAACTTGAAACGCATTTGATGGATGTTGTAATAGCCTATCTATATGGATCACTTGATAATGAGATATACATGAAAATTTTCAAAGGATTTAAAATGCCAAAAGCATGCAGTTCAAAGCCTTGGAAAATGTATTCTATTAGATTGCAAAGATCATTGTATGGTTTGAAGCAATCTGGATGCATGTGGTATAACCTTCTTAGTGAATATTTATCTAAGGAAGATTATGCGAATGATGAAATTTGCCTATGTATTTTCATAAAGAAAACAACATCGGAGTTTGTTATACTTGCTGTCTATGTCGATGATATAAACCTTATTGGAACGCCAATAGAGCTTCAAAAGGCAATTGATTACTTGAAGAAAGAATTTCAGATGAAAGATCTTAGAAAGACAAAGTTATGCCTTGGTTTGCAAAGTGAGCATTTGACAAACGGTATCTTTGTCTATCAATTTGCCTACACAGAAAAGGTGTTGAAACGATTTTATATAGATGGAGCACATCCATTAAGTACTCTGATGGTTGATTGATCACTTGATGTGAATAAGGATCCATTCCGACCTCAAGAAAAGAATGAGAAACTCCTTGGTCCTGAAATACCATATCTTAGTGCAATTGGTGCACTAATGTATCTTGCACATACTATAAGGCCTGATATAGAATTTTCAGTTAATTTGTTAGCAAGGTATAGTTCTGCTCCTACTAGGAAACATTGGAATGGGATCAAACACATATTAATGTATCTAAAAGGGACAATCGATATGGGCTTATTTTATTCTAAAGATTAAAGTTTCGATCTTGTTGGTTATGCTGATGCTGGGTACTTATCTAACCCACATAAAACTTGATCTCAAATAGGCTATGTGTTCATATGTGGGGGTACTTCCATATTTTGGATATCAACAAAGCAGTCTATTGTAGCCATTTCATCAAATCACACTGAGATTATGGCTATTCATGAAGCAAGCCGAGAGTATGTGTGGTTGAGGTCCGTAATACATCTCATTCGAGAAAAATATGGATTGAAATATGACAAAGTACCCACAATTTTATATGATGATAATGCAGCATGCATAGCACAACTTAAAGGATGATTCATAAAAGGAGATAGGACGAAGCGCATTTCACCAAAACTCTTCTATACACATGAGCTCCAAAAAAATAGTGATATTAACGTACAATAGATTCGTTCAAGTAACAATGTGGTTGATTTATTCACCAAGTCTCTTACAACTGCAACTTTCAAGAAGATGGTGCACCAGATCAGAATGCAAAGGTTCAAGGATATTCTTATTAGGGGAGCTAGTACGCGTCGTATTCTTTTTCCCTAACGAGGTTTTGTTCTACTGGAGTTTCCTTATAAGGTTTTTAATGGGGCAACCTATATGCGTATTGTTAGAAATTCAAGGGGGAGTGTTATGATATATATCAATTATAGTGAATGTCTATCAAGATCTATTTGATGTCTATCAGGATTTGATGTATTTGTCTTTTAGTGTGAAACTAGGAGCAAATTTTCTCTATAAATAGAAGGACTTCCTTCGTTGTAAATCATCCCTCAAGAGAAGAAATAAGAATTACTCTCTCTATTCTTCTTCTTCTTCTTCATTATTCTTTATTGTTTTATAACAAAAAATTAATTTTGTAGATTATTTAATATTTTTTATATATTCCACGTTTACTTTATATTGTGGTTAAAAATAATAAAGTTTGACTCCTATTGATGAAAAATATTCAGATTAACTTCTCTTGGATGAAAACTACATATTTTGACTCCTAATTTCCTAATAAAACTATTGAAGTAATAATGGGAAGAAACTATTTTTTTTATAAAAACCAATCGATGAAACATTTTTCAAATGGTAAGTTTTGAGTATAAAAAAGAAAGGTGCTTATTTTGTTGAATTTCAAATGTATTAGCATTAACCTATTTTAGTGGGATATTATGTGTATTTTAATATTAATATTAATATAAATTTTTATTTAAATAATTAAAGTAATTCATATTAAAAAATTGAAATGACATAATAATAATTCACTACTATTAAATTAATTAAATCAAATTAAGGTGAAAATCAGTTAATATTGATATTTATTTAAACAATAAATATATTTCAAAATCCATAATTGATTTAGCTAATAATACGTTAGGATTATTCTAAAATCAAGTCATTTTAATTACCATGTACATATATTTAACTAATAATATTTCAATTTAAATAATTTAATCTATATATTTAAATCAAAATTTATCTGTATAATAATGAAGAGTGGTCTAACCTGTAATTAAGTCAAGTGACATCTTGAAAACTAGTCATTGGCATTTTACAACAAATACTAATTTTGTGGATTAGTTAATATCTCATATATATTCCATGGTTACTTCATATCTGTATATATCTTCTATATAGAAATAAAGGAGTGTAGTCTAGCTTATATTCTTGAAAATTAGTCATTTGGTATTTTTTAAAATTAAAAATAATCTATCGATTATTTAATATTTCATATCTATTCCATAGTTACTTCATATCTAGCTATATCTATAAACTATAATCTATATCTATAATCTATAATATATTAAAAGTGTAAAGAGTTTTGGATTCAACTTTTTGTTCTTCACTAAAAGTTTTTACTTTAGACAAAATCATCTTTTTATAATTTTTTTTAATATTTAAAAATTAAAAATTAATTAAATATATTTATGATAAAATATTTATTTATTAGAACTAATGTTATAAATGGACAAAATAGTGGGAAGAGTCCAAAACTCGTAGGAGACCTTTTGGGTAAAAAGTTACGTATTTTTTTTCCAAAAACTCAAAACAGTGGACTTATTTTCTAGGAAATGTATTTTTTTAATATATTGATTAAAGTCTTGGTTCCATATGTTTTGGAAATCAATATTATGAAAGTAATTAATAATAATAATAATAATAATAATAATAATAATAATAAATTGAAAAAAAAGTGAAAAAATAATTTTGTCTATTGCGGAGTCTTTTAATAAGGATAAAATTAAAATTTCTGATGGTAAAATATATTTGTGCTTACAATAAAATATATGTTATGTTTACATTTTTATATTAAAGTGTCAAGAATCTTTGAGAAGTAATAAACCGTTTGCACTTCATTAAAAATTTTGCAATAGACAAATCATTTAATTATAGGTTTAATTTTAAATAATAAAAGGTTACACGTGCGATTAATTAATCTATAATCTATATCTATATCTATAATTTATAATCTATAAAATCTATAATTTATAATATATTAAAAGTGTGAAGGGTTTTAGAAATGATGTTTAAACTTTTTCCCCTTCATTAAAAGTATGTACTTTAGACAAAATCGATTTTCACTATTTTTTTTAATATTTAAGAGTTAAAACTCAATTAAATATATCTATGATAAAACCTTTCCTTATTAGAAGTCATTAGAATTTCAATATTTTTTCCTAATTTAAGAGTTAAAAATTAATTAAATATATTTATAGTAAAATCTTTTTGATTTAGACAAAATTTCTTTTCGTCTTTTTTCTCTCTAATTATTATATTATTATTTTTATAGGAAACAACCTTTCTACTTCTTTAGAGATAGAGGTATGGACTACGTACATCTTACCCTCCCCAAACCTCACTATGTGGGAATACACTGGGTTTGTTGTTGTTGATAAAAATTTAAGGAGTCCTAAAAATATATGGTAACAAGTATTAGGAGGATTAAATAATTAAGGAGTCCTAAAATATATGATAAGAAAAAATATAATTTAAAAATTAAGAAATCCTAAAACATATGGTAAAAGTTCCTAAAATATATAATAAGAGAAAATATAATTTAAAAATTATTAAATCCTAAATAATATGGTTAGCGTTCTAAATCAACTTATGATGTAAAAAAACAAGAACTCCTAAAGACATTAAAACGACATTTAAATTTTTTCAAATACTAGTTTAGGTATACGCGCTTGGCGCGTGTATCTCACTTTATTGAGTTCAAACGTTACACTAAATAAGATATTTGTTTAAATAATAAAGATGAATACAATAATTAAATTCAATACTTTTTGGAGAATTTATTTAATTAAACCTAACCTTTATAAAAAAAATAAATTCTTAAAGCCGATCGACATTCATCTACCACTTGTAAACTACAATAAAACAATACGATAATAGAGGCATCAAAACAATATAATTAAATCTAATATTTACACAATTTTTTTTCAAACTCATCTACTACCTGTAAACTATAACAAAATAATACGACAATGGAGATATCAAAATAACACAACTATACTTTATCTTTACACAAAAAAATCTCTCAAAACAAAGATATTAAAACAATGCAATTAAACCAAACCTTTACCCATTTTTTTTTTCAAATCCGACCAGCATTCATCTACCACCTATAAATTAATCAATCTAGACATGCAACCGAATTAAGTTAGATGGACATCAATTATATTTCCTAATAAGTAAATCAGTTTCTTCTCTAGTTTAATGTGCATCTCAATATTTATAGAAGTATTTTCTTAATGGAGTCCCATTTTAGGAGTATTTTTCTATCATATTTTAGGACTATTTTTCTAATTGATGAGTACAAAGAACAATATTATTTGATTCTCCTTGCATATATTTTAGGAGTCTCATATATTTTATGAGTCTAGTTAATATAAAAAAAATAATTAAATAATAAATTGAAGAAAATAGTGGAAAAAAAAATTTGTCAAGTCTTTTAATGAAAGAAAAAGGTTTAAATTACTTTTTTAAGGGCTTTCACACTTTTAATATATTATAGATTATAGATATAGATTATATATAGAGAGAGAAAGAGATGTATTATAGATTATAGATTAGGAAGAGTAGTATTGTGTAGTATTACTTACATTTTATTTAATTTAATATACCAATTTTGTTACAGAATTTAAATTTAAATGTTGAGCGCCTGTATCAATTATTACAAAATTTCGTTTAACTTTGTTTTTTTTATTATACCAATTTGTTATTTTAGCTTTAAGAGTTTGCTAAGGATTAGAATTTATTTAATAATTAATTGATTAGTATTACTTCAATAACCTATTCAGGTTAGAAAAAATACATAATAATAATAATAATAATAATAATAATAATAATAATAATAATAATAATCTATATCTATATTTATATCTATATCTATATCTATATCTATATCTATATCTATATCTATATCTATATCTATATCTATCTATACTATATTAAAAGTGTGAAGAGCCTTAGAAATATTGTTTGTACTTTATGACCTTCATTAAAAGTTTCTGATTTAGACAAAATCGTCTTTTCACTATTTTTTAATATTTAAGAATTAAAAATTAATTAATATTTATAGTAAAACTTTTCTTTACTAGAAGTCATCAAAATTAAAGACAACTAATACTTTTTTCATTTTAGAATTCTAAATCAACTAAAATTGATTCTAAGAATAATAAAAATATAAGAAGTACCAAATTTTTAAAAGCTTTAAGTTTTAAATTATAATTACATTTAAGTTTTATTGATTTGATCGCACCATAACTCTTAAGGTCCACAAAGATTATAATTTTCTGGTAACATTTATGAGTTCAAATATCTAATACATTCTTGATAATGAATTAATACATTTTTGATAATACAAGTAGAATAATTTTTTAAAGTTTTCAGTTCATGGAAGCAGTAAAAGAAATTTGTTATTTTTCTACAAAATATATGCATTTACATTATTATATCAGTGTGAAGTATCTTTGAAAAGTGATTTAAACTTTTTGCATTTCATTAAAAATCTTCACAATAAATAAAACCGTCTAATTCTAAATAATTAAAAATTACACGTGCGATCAAACTAGTATGTAATAAATGAGAGTAGTAATAAGAATCAAAAGAGGATTGACAAAAAAAAAAGAGAAGACAAAGAAAATAATATGTGGAATTATTGAGATTCGAATGGATTATGAGCAACAAAGGATTTGATATCTTAACTTCTCGATTGAATCTAATCAAACAATAATAATTCTGACTCAATCAAAGATGAGACAACCAAATTAAATCTACAAAA
Organism: Capsicum baccatum var. pendulum; assembly: GCA_030864225.1. Lineage (NCBI taxonomy): Eukaryota > Viridiplantae > Streptophyta > Magnoliopsida > Solanales > Solanaceae > Capsicum > Capsicum baccatum. The sequence continues at coordinate 86,869,340 of CM061555.1, read as the reverse complement.
AGAGAGAATCGATGACTGATTAAGTGAAAGAAGTTAACACGAGTAATATCGAAAATCTATTCTAATCACTCAACTACAATTAACAACTTCTTGATTAATCTAAAGTTAGGCTTCACATAGAAACTACAAGCTTAAAAACTCTCAATTTATCATAAACTAAGTAAGAAAATGGCTAAGGCAACTACTTATAGTTATTACCTTTGTAAAAATAATCTATTGCAAAAATTGTCCAAAAGTGGCTACTTTAGGAAGTAACTCACCAGGGCCCTTCTTGATTGATCAATCAGCATCTTAATCACCTATTGCCTTATGCCTTTATTGCTCCATTTATTTTTCGGGATCCAAGCTACCATCCATGTGTAGAAGCTCATCCTAAGGTTCCCCATGTTAACCATGCTTGTATCATTCTACCCTTATTTAAAAGAATTCATCCTCAAATTAAAACTTTGCAAAAATATGAGAAGGACAAACAACAAACATATCCTCATCACATGATCGTTAGTACAAGGGTTATCAACCACACCAACTTGACAAGAAGACACACATTTGAAATACAATCAATTATTCTTTGTGTTGAAGAAGATCCATTCATCATATAAGGTACAAAGGAATTGGCCATAAGTAACCATCATGAGACAATGAAACCAAAAAGGTCTTAATGGTATCAAGAATACCAAGAAATGATATCACATATGGTTTAGGACCCATAAGACATAATTGTTTCATCACCTCACGGTAGGAACTCACCAAAATTGATGCAATCACCTATAAGAATTTATTCGGGTCAAAGAAGTAAAAGACCCACATATCTCTACCTCTGTACGAAATAAATTCTATACCATCAGGGTTATCATCATAAGCAAAGAGATAGTAGAGAAAGGTGTCAAGATCACTATTCTCATCTAGGTTGTGCCAAAAATAAGAACATCGATAGATAAAAAGAGATATTTTAAGCACAAAACAACCCTATCTATCAAGCAATGTTCCAAAGAAAAATAGTGCATAAACGAAACCATGGTACTAGAAAGGTCGAGGGATATATTAGAAGTCAAATCACTCCACACCAAATAACTCTTAATAAGTTAGGTAGCCTCTTATCGTATTATCAAACATACTTTTAAGAGTCTTATTCAAAAGCTCAACTTGTACAACCCCTTGCAGGTGACTAGAAGTCCTTAATACCCATAAACTCTTCCACAAGTAAGCAAAGCACTTAGCATCTATTAGTTGTAGGGAACACAACTTAAGAACAAGTGTATAAAATAAGGATGCACACACACACATACATACATACATATATATATATATATATATATATATATATAACTCCCAAAAAAGGCAATGACATATTTTCCTTGAGGATCTCAAGAATGATACCATATTTGAACAAAAGGTCATCATGTACAAACAAGTAATAAAGAAAGGAATGAAGGACATTCAACTCATCGCAAGGGTTATCAATTATAAATACACACTTTAAGAAAAGAATATTAACAAAATGGTATTCACAATTTCGAACACGAGAGAACAAGATTAAGTATTTCAAGTACACTTCATTGTCCTTCCTCAAACAAACTCCCACAAGGAGTGGATCAATAAGTAGAGCCTTGCTTCTTGAGAGATAAAAGGAACTATAAGATGCAATTCCTATATTCACTAATCTTAGAAAGCTCCTAAGAATCCATCCTAACACCTCAACTTGTCTAACTATATAAAGTGAAATACATAAATTGGACACTATATATACATCATGGATTATTTCCAAAATAGCGAGTATAGTTGGCATTCAAAATATGAAACTCACATAACTTAAGCATTGCCAAAACCAACCATGAATACATTGGAACTATATCATCACTCTCAGGGTAGGGTATGAGGTCCTACAATTTAAAGTACATACCTACCATATGGAAAATATTGGAATTGGAGGGAAAGGATACATACCTTGGAAATAAGGGTTGGATATTATTTTCTTTTCTTGTACACATGTTTCATGAGGATTGTCCACACATTTCTTTGTAGGAGGTTCCTTTGTAGGTAATTCACCTTTTTGAGTTAATTCTTTCTCTTTTTTCTTAAGTTCTTCTTCTCTTTTAAGTTCTTTCCGAATATCTTTCAGTATCTTGTAGTCCTCACTTACTTGATAGGGTATTAATGGAATAAAATTATGCTTTCATCCTCCAACTACAAATGAGTATTTTTTGGACTTCACTTGATATTGAACACCACTATCGACTATCCAAGTTCTGAAAAACAACATATGTAAAGATTGCATGGCAAAAGATCACATAACACCTTATCTCGATACTTGCCAATGTTAAATCTTACAATCACTTTCTTGGTTACCTCTGCTTCATCATTCTTAATAATCCATTAAAGTTTGAATGATTTGGGGTATCTTTGTATAGGAAGCTTTATTCTATCAACCATAGTAAAACTCTTCATATTAGTACTACTCCTACCATCAGTGACCAAGGAACACATCCAATCCATCATCTTGAACCTTGCATGAAATAGGTTCACACTTAGATCAAGTTTCTCTTTATAAAGATTCCCTATTATTCACTTTAGATTACAAGAAAAGTTTAAATACTTCTCCAATTGCTTTTCATCTACATTTAAGGTTGCTTTATAATGCCTAACCTTAGGATTATCACAGCCATTCCCAACCCCACACTTAGTCATATTTTTAGCACAAGGTCCATCATACAAGATCATATTTGACCTTTTTTGTTGACATTCTCTAGAATTATGTTCTTCGCCTTGATATTTATAACTTCAAAAGATAGAATGAGAATAATATTGAGGTATATCATGCTTACCACCATAGGCTAGATCTTCCTCTTTTATATTGTAGTTAGTATGAATATCTTGACTACCATCTCGAAACATTGGAAGAATCTCCATGTTGTTACCGATCTCTTGATTCGAAATACTTTGATCACCATATCAAATATTTTAGTCTTCACACCTACCTCCTTCATCCCTATATCTATTTCCACTATCTCATTTCCCTTGACATCTCATTCCTTGATTCATACCAAAGCCTTTGGATCCTTTCCACTATTTATTCGATTTAATCTCTTCACATATTTCATTATAAAGAGGGGTTTGATAATGGAGATATCTTGGTAGGGTACTTGTGGGTAGTGTTTTTAGGTTGGAACACAGTGTACATGCAAGGATACATGTGATATATTTAGTGGAGGTGCTTGGCTAACTTAGCTCGAGTTCATTCAAAATATAGTTTGAGGGTAAGTTTGGTTCTAATTTAGTTGAGGGTAGTGTAGGTTAGATTCTTGACCCAAGGCCCTTCTTGTTTCTTCACTTTGACTTATCATAAGAAACCTATTTTCACTCATACTATCCATCTTTATCACCCTTTTCTTCATGCCTTAAAACCTCCCATTTGTTTCAACTACCCTTTACCTATATGGGTCACTCTCCTTGACATATTAGCATATGTTCCTATATTGTTCACTGGGATCCTTCTTCTAGGGTTATAAAGAAAGTGATTAGTCATTGTACCTACAAAACTCAACACGTGAGGTTAGCAATAAAATTACCACATCACTCGTATGTATCCCTCAACTCACCTCTATGGCTTCTTTCCAAGATTGGTTATGAACTACCTATGCTCAATTAATTCAAGGTCACCTATCTTTGTGGTGGAGTCGATTATTGCGAATCTTGAAAGAGGTCCGACTCAAATAAATATAAAAGGAATTAAATCAAAAAGTTGTATATGAATCAAGATGCTAAAAGTAGAAGAAAAGAAGCACGAAAGAAAATGATCTAACAAAACTAAGTGACAATAGTAGAAAACTTACTTAACTTGTGTTGCTTATTAATGAATTAAAAAAATAATTTGATGTTTTAAAACTAGTTAAAAAGTGAGTAAATATTTTAATTATTTTTTAATAAGTTAGAAAATTGAAGGAGAAAAAGTTAAAAAAAAAAGAATCATGAAAATCGTACACGTAGAAAATTCTTGATGCCTTAAAGATGTTTATCACTTTTAAGAATTTAATTTGATGATTTAATGATTAAAACTAGTTAACAAGTAATTAAATATGTTATTTACTTGTTAAATAGTTGAGAAATCGAATAACAAACCTAGAAAAAATTTTAGGCCCAAAAAGCTTTAAGACCCCCCCTCCCCCCCCAACCCAAAAAAAAACTAAGTGTAAAAATTGCACACTTTTGATCTCTGAAAGTGGGTCTCATGCGCGACATGGCACGACTAGGCATGTGGGCACTGAGTTGGTTGTTGTGTGGCATTCAACGGTTGACTTCGACCATTGACTGCTGATGTGCCAGTCCTTATGCAATTTTTGAATTTTCTTTCAAGATTTCTTTTTTTACAATTTTTTTAATCAAATTTTCACAAATGGCCCCGCTAACACCTTGACCATCTTTGACGTCAATTTTTTGGATCAAAGTGTACTTTTTATATCTTCTTCTTCTTCAAGATCAAGATGAAGATGCTCAGAACTTCTCAATTTCAACTCCAAATTTACCAAAATTTTCATCCACGCGTTCCTTTCAATGCCACGAGCAAACTTCACTAATCTTAAGCCTTCAAAACCAAGTAAAAAATAAATTCACTTTTCAAAATTCACAAAGTTTCAAAGTTTAAAATCCTTCAATGGTATATTTAAATCTGTACCTCCAAATCAAATAAAATTTAAGATTTAGGCTAAAAAAACTAGAGAATCAAAATCTAATATAAAAAATAAACAAAGATTCTAGATTTCTTTTGGTGGTGGTGGTGGTGGGTGGGTGGGGGGCGGGTTTGAATTTTTTCATTTTTTTTTGAATTTTTGAAGAGATCAAATTTCAAGATTAAGATTTGTGGAAACAAACATTAACCTACGCTCTTGATACAAAAATGATAAAATCAAAGGAGGAATTATCAAGATTTGAATGGATGTACGAGCAATAATGGACTTGATATCTTCATCTCTCAATTAAACCAATCAAACAAAAATAAATCTGATTCAATCAAAGACGAGACAACTAAATTGAATGCAAAAAAAATGAGCATCAATGATTGATTGATTAATTAAGCGAAAGAAGTTAGCAAGAGCAGTATCGGAAATCCACCCTAATCACTCAACTACAATTAACAAGTATTTGATTAATCTAACTCTAGGCTTCACCTAGAAACAACTAGCTTAAAAGCTCTAATTCATCATAAACATCATAAAACAAAGAAGAAAATGGCTAAGGCAACTATTTATAGTTATTACCTTTTCCAAAATAATCTATTACAAAAATAACCCAAAAGTGGCTACTTTATGAAATAACCCACAAGGGTCCTTCTTGATTGACCAATTAGCATCTTGATCACCTATGGCCTTGTGCCTTTATTACTTCATGTATTTCTTCCGGCTCCAAGCTAGCATCCATGTGTAGAAGCTCATTGTAATGTGGCCGCTCACGCTAACCATGTTTGTATCGAGTAGTCTAGCTTATAATTAAGCCAAGTGGCATCTTGAGAACTAACCACTTGGAATTTTACAACAAAAACTAATTTGTGGATTATTTAATATATATATATATATATATATATATATATATATATATATATATATATATATATTAAATAATCTACAAATTAGTCTTTGTTGTAAAATTCCAAGTGGTTAGTTTTTGGTCGAGGAATCTAATATCGACCTGAAAAAGACTAAGTTTTGGACAAAACTAAGCCATTTTCTTTAATGATATTAAAGAATACATGTAAATATTTAAAATGTTGATCAATGCTGGTGAAAAATACTAAAACATCATCAATATACATGATAATGAATTTTGAAAAAGGAATAAAAATGTCTTTCATTATTTTTAAAAATTTTAAAGGAGCAGTTTTAGGCCAAAGGGCATTACGTTCTATTCAATTGCCCGAATGGTACTGTAAAAGCAGTTTTATAACAATCTCTTGGATCAATTTGGATTTACCCAAATCTTGATTTTTTATCAAACTTGGAGAAAATTATAACAGTATAAATCCATTAGAGAAGATCCTTGTTATTAGAAATAGGATATCTAATCCATCGAAGGGCAAAATTGAGATGTTTGTAGTTGATAACAAAATAAGGGGCTCCTCGTTCGATTTCAGAACTTTTATTGACATAGAATGAAACACAACTCCAAGGATATTTACTTGGAGAGATGATTTGATTTTGGAAAAGATCATTGATTTCTGTCTAACAATGGATTGTTAGCTCATGATTCATTTGAATTGGACGGTCTTTGGTAGGAATGATTTTTTCATCAAAGTTAGGCTCGTAAGGAGGTGTGACCATTTATTTTTTATGATTCCAAAATGTTGTGGGCAGATCAGCATAGAGCTCTTTTTCATTCTTTGTTTCTCAAGCCGTGACCTTAGATTGAACAAAAGATTCCGGAAGTTGTTCCAGTCTACGGAATGCAATTTTCTCTTTGAGAAAATTAATTTGAGCCTCTTTATTTTTCAGAAAGGATAAAATTTTCTAAATGGACGGTTTGTCAAATGGGAGAAACATATTGTTGGATTCAATAGTTATTCTCGTATGAGTCACCCTGAAAGGGATTAAAGTTTCAATAAAAGAAGTGCCTAGTATTACAGGAATGGTTATATCCTTTACTAGGACAAAGGTAGTAGAGGATGACAAAAGTGAATTTCCTAGGGAATTTTATATTTTGACATCAGAAAGTTTGTAACTGATACTCATCTTGCTACCATTTGCAGCCTTAAGGGCTTCCGCAGATTTTTCAAGGAACTTAGTAGAGACAAGTCCTTCTTGGACATAATTGAGGTCTACACCTATATCAAACAAGGCAATGATATCTAGGACAAATGATTTATTGATAACCAAGGTTATTCGAGTGTGCTATTTTATGATGGTAATCCTTGAGATATATTGAAAAAAGAAATCTCCTTCTTTAATTTTCTGATCCAATGGGTCAGTGACATCTACCGGCTGAGACTGTTAACCCTTCGTATAAAATTATTGGAAGATAAAGCGATCTAAGTCATGTCTTGCTTTGATTTGCCTAACTTCCTCTTTAAGGAGTACTATCTCAGATTAGAGGTCTTGAATAGTTACTGCCTTAGGTTTACTAGAAGGAAACCACTTGAGGACGTCAGTGATATTGTAAGTATTTGTAATCTGGGAATGAGAAAATACACTAGACGAAGATGTGGAAGGCTTGTCTAGAGTCTTTTTGAATTGTTCTAGATAATAGTTCTTCTGATCGAAATCTTGTAAATTGTCAACAATTTCTAAGAGAAGATCTTGTTCTTTTGTTAGAGCATTGATCTTTAGTTGATCTTCTTAATCAGACTGGGAAGATTCTAAGTCATCATTTTGGATTTGGTTGAATTATTCATCAAATTCGTCATTAGCACTATCCGAATCTCCGCTTTTTTGTAATAAGAGGTGTTGGATTTGGCTAAGGATAGAATCATCAAGGTTAAGGTTTCCAACTTTTTAGACAATTTATAATATTTGGAAATATGACCAGGTTGTCTACACCTATAACATTTGCCATATTGGGGGCAGGAATAGTTGGCTTTACCGTCTGGTTCCGTTTAGGATGGGACAATTTTGATTTTTAATGAAAATTAGGCTTAGTAGTAGAAACTTCCATTTTTGAGGTTGGTTTTCTATAATACTTCTTCCTACAAGAGGGGGTCCGAATTGTTCATAGAAACTTTCTAAGTCTCGACGGGTTTGAGCCTTGTCCTTAGCAAGTTACCTTAGTATCTTATCTTGTCCACAGATTTTTAGGGCGACTTGTTGGATCAGGCTTGTGGGATTACCATGAGTGATTTGCTCATATGGGATGATCTCATTAGAGTATTGGTTTGTCTTCTTTTACTAAGTCTCAAAGGGACTTAGGCAATCCATCTAGGAATTTTTCTTTCCAGTTAGGAGTGTAACGACTCGATTTGTTGAAACAGAATACTACACAGTGCTCATGACCCCAAAAGGACCATAAGCTAACGCATGACTGATATCTGTACTTGTATACTGGATAAGATAACATAATAATATGAAAACATGCACTGAAAGGTCATAAGGTTCGATCATGAACATAACTGAATAACGCAACATTTGTGTGGGGTAATAGAATACCTAAAACAAAGCTAAAGTCTCAAACATGAGAGTCTGTATCTAGTTTGCATCTAGTCTGGAAGCCTCTACTGTCTGAAGAATCTGAATAAGAAGTTTATGGGACATGTCCCCAACTAACTCCAACTAATAAGCTAATCAATGAGATACTAGAAAATCATTATGTCCTCGAAGGATGAGGACTCGTTTCTACTCTGACTGCTGAATCTGAAATCTGCTGCTGATCTGGAACTCGTGTCTCTTAACCTATGGTGTAATATAAAAAACACCATAGTGCAGATGCGTCAGTATATATGTATCGAATATAAATGTGAGGTAGGCTATATGCAAGGGTTTGCATGCACGAATAATGCTAACTGACTGTCTAAAATGAATGCGAGAATATATGCATAAATACGTAACTGTAACTGACAATGTGATTTCATGATTTCTGAGTCTGTATACGGATAATGTAACGTGCTAGTAACTGATATGACTGATAACATAAAGTACTATATTTGAATAATGCTGATAACATGGGTAACTATATCTGAGTATAACTGATAATGTAGGTGACTGTAGCTGACAGTCCTAAATCTGATGGAACTATCTGAGTTTCGTACTGTATCTGAGTTGACTGTGTCTGACAGTCCTGAAATCTAAAGAACTATCTGAGTTCTATTACTGAGACTGATTGGATGTATCTGACAGTCCTGATTCTGTAACATGAAAATATGGGAAGCAGTATCTAACCGATATGCCCAAAGGTGCTATGATAGCTGAGCTGGGGTCCAATCTATTCCCTGATTGGAAGGGTGTCAATAGCGCGCCACTAGTAAGGACAACATATTAGTAACCCTCATATAACAGGTAACTCTAGCGAGAACGGTGGGAACCCTCACACAACAGGTTAAGCTACTTCATATAACAGGCTACGTTGTCTTAACCTATGCTTTCTATATAGTTTTGGAATACAAGGATTGCTTCTAGGAATCATACCATCACATAAGAGGTGAGTCCCCATCCTTGGGTTCACTCGGTGCTAATTCCTAATCCCATCTGAATGGACATTGGACATGATTTACTGAACTGAACTGAGCATGGACTAAGTTACTGAATTTTCGTGGCTAACAGATTACTACTGATATCTAACAACTGACTGAGTCATGAGATCATGGAGATTTTTCCTGAGTCATAAGACTATTTGAAGTCTAAGATTTCATAGCTTGATTGAGAGTATCGTGAAAACGTGACATGGATGTAGGCACACAACTAATATTTTGGGTACAAGTACCCCCAGGACTCGATGGAAGGAAACTGACATAGCATAATTTACTTGAAGACTTGACTATCATCATAATACATACTACATTCATAAGAGCATTTCGTCAAACATGTAATAGGCATGAACTTGTACATACATGGGGATTTCATAATATCATGCTAGTTAGACAATATTCCTTCATCTAGGCATTTAATCAAACATATGACAGGCATGGTACATGTAAACATCATTATTCAATTCTAATTTCATCATTCAAGGGTTTAAATCTTAGGGTTGCATGAATCTATGACTATAGTAATTAAACCCACATAGAAACTATCAACAATCATGGAGTAGAATCCAATTTCACATTTATCAAACATGAACATGAGCAGCCAAAACATGAAAACATATATAAAATCCATAACTTGATTTTAGAAAAGGGATTCTTGAACGTCATGGACGAAAGGAGTTCATGAATGAACACTATGCATACCTTAGTTTGTGATTTAGTGAAGATTGATGGTGAAACCTTCTTGAAATTGGACCTTCTATGAAAACCCTAGCTTGAGTTCTTGAGAATATTTGAGAAAAACATCAATATTTTAGATGAATAAGGGCTAAATCTCGTGTTTGGAATCTTATATAGGGGGAAAATTGACCCTTTTAACCCTGGACACGTAATTTAATTTTTAGTAAAATTTCCCAAATTATGCCCTTGGCGTGATGCGACGTTATCGCGCCGAGTCACTGGAAATTTACAATTAAGAAACTGCACGGTGGTGCGATTCAGAGCTATCGCGTTGCCACCTTGTCTACGACCTGGAAGTTTGGCGCGATGCACTAGTATCACGGAGCAACAGTGGAATTTGAAAATTTCCATTTGATCTATCTCCGGAGACACTGAAGGCTCAAGTCAAACACTGTCTCACTAAAAAGGCTCTAATTCTTCGCCCGGGTGTCGGATTTGGGTGAATTATATATTGATGGAAAGATTATTCAATTTCCCACATGATAGGAAGTGAAAATTATGGAAATACCTTATGTATAAGAATGAATTATTATTTTAAAGCAAGTTATAACATCCTTGAGATGATTTTCAAGCTAGGAAAAAGCACGGGTATTACAGGGAGGTTACTATCAGGACTTTCATAGATCCTCATAAGAAAAAATATTTGTACCACCTGAAACCAGAAAGCGTTTTACACTTAATATTGTTAAGTATTTCAGAGGACCTTTCTCTAAAAATCCCTGGACTACCAATGCAAAAATCCCTGGACTACCAATGCATGTTTTGATAATAGTATAAATTAACGTATTTGTGGAACTAGGAATGGTTTATCCATCCCTAAGAATTAGTTCTCCTAAGGAGTCTACATAGACACTTTGGAAGATACTTTATTTATCTTCCTTACTAAGATGAGTATCCCACCATCTTTTAAGCTAAACCGTGAACCCAACTACTAGGACATAAGTAGTGAGTTGATCGGAGCAGTTATGGGCCATTCTATAAGCAGTGGCAGTCATCATCATCTACTGAAGTATGTAGAGGATGTTATACTCAGAACAACCATTTATGTTCCATTCATAGATATTTTTGGCGTTGTAGTTATTCTACATAACATTGGGTTCTTCTTCTAAAGCTACGTATGGAGGGGTAGCTCGAGTGTAGTAAAGTTTTTGTGGCTTTAGCCAATTAAAAGATTCATTTTTGAAAAGATCTATTTCCAAAGTATATTCTTTCTCCGACTAGTCGTTATTTGAATCACTTTATTGGAGGACCTCAACTATAGCAGACGAACCAACACCTGGGGTCTCAGGAATGTCTGGGTGAGGGGATTTCTCAATTTGTATGATTCTCCACTGAAGGTTAGATAGTGGTGGAAAAGATTTTGAGTTATGGATTTTGAGTTCCCTAGTGAAAACTGTAGGAATCTCGTATGGCTTAAATAAAGAAGAGGACGAGGTAGACGCCTCTGATGACATAAGAGTTAGAAATGGCTTTGAAATTAATATTTCACCAAGTGTATGAAGATACTTGTTGGTATAGTTTTTTTTTTAAAATATTTTTAATTTCTTTGCCAGTAACTGGTTCGTTTTCATCCTTTCTTTTGAAAGATGAAGCGACGATTGAGCTATTGCCATGAGAAATTGTAAAACCTTGTAATGGAGAAAGTTCAGTAGTGATGTCCACACCGTTTATGATTTTCCAAACTTTTGAAACATTGATTGATTTAGAAAAAGTAAAATCTAATTGCTTATATTCGGCATAAGCCTCAAACCATTCAAAGAAATTAATTTATTTTTGGACAGAGTTTAGAGATTTGTAATAAATTTCATGAATATTTTTCCTCTCATCTTTCATGAAATTATTAAAAACCAAGTTCGTTTTAAAATATTTCTAGGTGAATAAAATTCTTTTCCAAGAGTTTTCTTATCAATGTGAAAATCATTACTTAAAACCCCTAGCTCTGCACCTAAGGCTGAGTAGGTTGGTGATTGGGGTGGATCATCATGGATCTCAGTGGGAGGTGTTTCAGAATTCTAGATTAGAAATTAATGGTCTCGATTCTATAGGGAAATGAGAAAACTGAACTCCTAGCCGTCTGTATCTCGGGGAGAACTGACGGGGAGCTAGAGATCTGTTGTCTAAGAGATCTCTAGAAAGAAATTGAAACAGTTTCTTTGGAGAACTATTGGATATGAGAAATTATAGTATTCTCAGTTTTTTTTGCTAGAGCTGCATCTTGCAATGTCCAACTTTGGGGCAAAGAAACTTGATTCTAGGAGATCGTCTTAGGAACTGACAAGTAGGACCATTGGAGGTCAGTTTTGAAGAATACAGTTTCTTCTTTGTAGCTATTTTTCATAGCTCCGGAGCCAAAGGCAGTATTCATGGCCTTATACTGGACTCTGTAAATGATTGCTACTGGGAAAGACTTAGATTTGGTTTTGTAATTAGATGTCTTAACATTGAGAGTTAAAGAATCTAAAATATTTAAATCCTTTAAGGAAATGGTAAATTCAAAAAATAGACAAAATAAATTGGACCATTATAAAGACTGGTTTCGACCATTCCTAGTAAGGAATCATTCAAGTCTAGGAACCTAGAGTCCCTAAGACAAAGGAGTAGAGATGTATCTAAACCTTCTCGTGAAAGGGGTTTAGCTGTTATTTAGACTAGTCCAAAATGGAGGTAATCGTACTTACGCTTCCATCTTTCGATAGTCCTAGGGTTGAGAAGCTTGATATTTCTATGATCTAATTCAAGAGGGATAGTTTGTTCAATAGTAGAAATATGGTAGTCACTTGTTAGAGACCGCCATCTGGAGGGAGCTTTGTAAATTTGGTCTTAACAATGCCTGAAAATTTTTCAGTCATTAATTGATTGCTGCAAATCATAGAAACTAATCTCTTCCTTGAGCTATGAATTTGGAGAATTATAGGAAATTGAAGTGGATGAAGAAGATGAAGAGTTCTTAGAAGTAGAATAGAAGGGACGACAGAAATACATAGAAGAATTTAAACAATAAACAATTAATAATAACTTAAAAGCTTCCTATCCTTGGATCAAGAGACCATTGGGATCCATAAAGAAAAATGCTCAAGTACCTATCTCAAAATTAGATGGAAGAGTAAGATCTGGTAATTAAATTAGTGACATTTTGCCTTAATATTATGTGTTTTATCTAGATTTATTTTGCATAAAAGGTTCAGTAGTCGGATATTCCAAAGGTTATAAATAACCATCTATAAGTCCCTAAGTTTCCAGCGGCAATCCAGCCATTTGCTTAGGTTAAACAACCTACAGTGTAGATCTGAAAGATCACAGTACTATCTTCAAAATAATCCTTTTATAAAATAGACTTCTTTAAATCTAATAGATTGAGTCAAGTTTTACTATTTATTTAAAGATCTGACAGTACCATATAATAGCAAGTTAAAAACAAGAATAATAATCTGTACTTCCCCCCATGGATCTGATACCAAGTACACGAAAGCGAACCCCCTAAAATATAAAGGAAAATACAGAAAAAGAAGGTAAGAAAAGGAAGCAAGTTATCATATACAATAAATAAATTAGGCAGAAATGACACAATAAATTAGGGGGCAGGGCCGATCATATATTAATGATCCAACTAATTAAATAAAGAAAGAACACAAAATATGAAAATTAAATTTTGATATTAATATCAAAAATAAATTTAAAGATTACAAAGAGAGAGAGCAAACTCTAATCAAGTATTCTAAAGAGGGCTTCTTCCAAAGAAAATAATATCTTCTCCTCAAGAAGAGAAATGAGCTATTTATAGCCAAAATATGCTACAGTAAAAGTGCTAGAGTAGCACCTTCAATTATTGCTACAGTGTTGCTACAGTGATCTACAGTAACATCCACCATAATTAAGCTACAGTAACATTGGCTATAATTTTTCAGCAATTGATTGTTGATGTCATGCATGACATCAATGTTTTGATGACTCCTTGATGGTGTTAATTTGATGTCAAGTTGATTGAATCTCTTCTTCATCATCCTTGTCCGATTTTGTAGATGAATATTAATTGCTGGGAATTCCAGCTTTGATTTATTGGAGAATTTTTTTCATTTGTTGAATAAAATCTCCTCGACTACCTAACTTAGACAATTGTATGGCTACAATTGATTTTTGTTGTAGAAATGAGATTTGGGCGGCGTCTATTGGGGTCGGACATTCAGGATTGCGTGGGAACCATTTTTCTACTTTCGGTAAGTAAGCTTCCATCGGATCTCAATGTTTATACCATTTGCATAAGACCTGGAGGACTAATCATGAAAGTCCTTTGTGCCCCTCTGATTTGTGAAAGGAAAATTTTCATGAAAATATCCAAAGAATATGAAACCTGTGGGAAAATTGTAAAAGTAAAGGAATTTCATGATCATCATGAAATCTTTGGATAAAATATTCATATCCTTCTCGGATTAGGGGAGGAAGGATCTCAAAGGTGCGGCCAAAAATTGGCCACCATTGGTGTAGAAATCATTGGGAGAATTTCAAAGCTAGTTGCTTTCCCAGAGTAAAAACCAAGAATGCTTGTTAGTTTTATTTTGGAAGGTGAATGCATTCATCCACACTCTTTGATAATCAAAATAATTATAATATTGGGGATCAAAAGCTTCAGTAAGCTTTTGATATTTTACTGGATGTGTACCTCACTCTCTTGGTGAGATGATTTTTTTAATCCATACTGCGGTATGGATAACATAAGACTAGGTTTGTTTTTCTTTATAGGGTTTGAACAAACAAGATTCGGTGTCTGTCAGTATGAATTCATAAAACTTCTGGGTATGGGAAAGAATTTTTTGGATAAAATTTGCTGCAGGACTAAGTATTTGCTTAGCTACCTCTTGGGGGTTGGCGTGCCAATATTCACCTTCAATTTGAATTATTGGTAAAACACTATCATTTTTGAAATATGTTGGATCATCTAAGGAGGATCCTTTACTTGAAAAAATTGGTTGTGAGATAGGTGAGGAAACTGTTTTAGTTTATACATGACAAATATTTGAATCACTTAGTGGAAAATTAAAAAACAATTAATGGGGTTTTCTACCTCCACTGGATTTTTTATGATTTCCTTAGCAACCACAGAATGAAAAGATGATGCGTGGCTTGAGCCTTCCACTTGTGAACACATGTTTTGGAAGACCTAAAAATTTCTTAGATAATCTCTTTTGTTGGCACCTGACATGGTAGATGGACCTTTCAGACCCATAAGTAAGCGCCATTGTTTGAAGTTTTCTTCTGTCCAAGGACAAACATCGTTTGGCCTAATTGAGTCTCTTCTTCTTCTTCGTCGCCAACTAAATCAACTCATTTCTTGGTGTTGAAAATTGAGATTGAATTTGTACTTGATTGCATCATGAAAGATTGAGGTAATACCAGCATGGCATAATCAATTGGGATTTAATATGTTGGCTGATTTGTGTCATCCATTACATTTAGAAGTTGCTCTGGTGCAACTGAAGTTTTTTTATATAGGGTAACAACTTTTTTGTGGTTTCTTCTGGAGGTGGAAGAGCCGAAATTTGTAGAGGTGGAGGTTCTTTTTTTTTCTGGGCATCTTATATTTCCTGCAAGAATTCCCTGGTAAGAAAATCTGGTACAAAGTTGTAGCTCCATTTGATATATTCAATATCAAAGTCAAAAACAGATAAAATTGACTGCCACCTAGCAAATATATGTTTAGAGGCAAGGTTTTGTACATCCTTTTGTAAAACAGATTTCGCAGCTTTATAATCAATTCATAGTAAAAATTTATGGTTTAACAAATCAGCTTGAAATTTGGTAATGCATAACAGTGTTGCTAAAATTTCTTTTTTGATAGTTGGATAATTTTGTTAAGCTTTATTTCAATGTTTGGATGCAAATGCAACTATATATTCTTTATTTTTTTTTGTTTTAAAATACCACCATAGCCTACGTCTGATGCATCTGTTTCAACTATTTTGAATTCGGAGGAATCGAGTAAGAAAAGACAAGGGAGGTCTTTTGCCTTTAATTTGATTTCCTTGACTTCATTGGTATGTACTTGAGTCAATGGAGGAGAAGACTTTTTCAACCTGTCATGGAGGGGTTTTAACAGATTGTTGAGCCCTGGAATAAAATTTGCTATATAATTAACATATCCTAAAAATTGTTGAAGCTGAGTTTTATCAAGAATTTGATCAGAAAATTTGTCAGCGAATTGGATGGACCGTTGAATTGGAGTAATAGTGCCATGACAATTTTTTTGACTGAGAAATCTGATATCGACCTGAAAAAGACTATACTTAGTTTTGGACAAAACTAAGCCATTTTCTTTGATGATGTTAAAGAATACATGTAAATGTTTAAAATGCTGATCAGTGCTGATGGAAAACACTAAAACACCATCAATATACATGATAATGAATTTCGTAAAAGGATTAAAAATGTCGTTCATTATTTTTTGAAATTCTAAAGGAACATTTTTTAGGCCAAAGGGCATTACGTTCCATTCAATTTCCTGAATGGTACTGTAAAAACAGTTTTATAACTATCTCTTGGATCAATTTAAATTTGCCAAAATCCTGATTTTAGATCAAACTTGGAGAAAATTATAGCAGCATAAAGCCGTTGGAGAAGATCCTTTTTATTAGGATATCTAAGTCAAGTAGCATCTTGAGAACTAGTCACTTGATATTTACAGTAAAAACTGATTTGTAGATTATTTAATATTTCATATATATTCCATATTTACTTCATATTGTGGTAATCAAACAACTAGTTTGACTCCTATTTGATAAGAACTATTCAAGTTGACTTCTATTGGCTGAAAACTACATTATTTTGGCTCCTAATTTCCTAATAAAAATATTGAATTAATAATGGGAAGAAAATATTTTTTTATAAAAACTAACCAATGAAACAATTTTCAAAAGGTAAGTTTTGGGTATAAAATAGAAAGGAGTTTATTTTGCTGAAATTTCAGATTAATATGCATTAACATATTTTATTGGGATACTATGTGTATTTAAATATTAATATAATTTTTTATTCAAATAATTAAAGTACTTAAAATTAAAAATTAAAATTATGTAATGATAATTCACCATAATCAAATTAAGGTGAAGATCAGTTAATATTGACGGTTATTTAAACATTAAATACATCTCAAAATCCATAATTGAATTAGCTAATAATAGGTTAGGATGATTTTAAAATCAAGTCAGGGTAATTAGCTTGTACATGTATTTAACTAATAACTAGTTTAGGTGTACACATCTTGCGCGTGTACTTTACTTTATTGAGTTTAAACGTTACGCTAAATAGGATATTTGTTTAAATAATAAGGATGAATATAATAATTAAATTCAACATCTTTTGGATAATTTATTTAATTAAACCTAACCTTCACCAAAAATATTGTTAAGCCGATCTACATTCATCTATCACCTATAAGCTATAACAAAATAATACGATAATAGAGATATCAAAATAATACAACTAAATTTAACCTTTACATAAAAATATTCTTAAAACACAAATATAAATACAATACAATTAAACCTAACCTTTATATAAAAAATTTCTCAAAGCCTATTGACAAAAACAGTGAAGAGGTTGAGTTAGAAAATTAAGCATCCACCATTCTAGACATGTAACCGAATCAAGTTAGATGAACATCAATCATATTTTTTCAGTACTTATATCGGTTTCTTCTCTAGTTTAATGTGCATCTCAATATTTATAGAAGTATTTTTTAATAGAGTCCTATATTAGGAGTATTTTCTTTCCTATGTTAGGAGTATTTTTCTAATTGATTAGTACAAAAAAAAAATTAATTGATTCTACTTTCATATATTTTAGGAGTCTAGTTAATAAAATAAAAATAATTAAATAATAAATTAAAGAAAATAGTGAAAAGACCGTTTTGTCTAAAAAAGGAATTTTTAATGAAGGACAAAAAGTTCAAATCACTTTTTTAAGGGTTTTCACACTTTTAATATATTATAGATATAGATTACTGATATTTCAAAATTAAATAATTTAATCTATAATTTTCGATCAAAAACAATATCATGCAATCTATTAAAATCTTCTTTATGATTTTTTGAAATTCATTGAGAACTAGCCTCTCGACATTTTACAACAGAAATTAATCTTGTAGATAATTGAATATTTTATATATATTTCATAATTACTTCATATCTATATTTATATAAATATAAAAAAGGGTAGTCTAGCCTATAATTAAGTCAGGTGGCATCTTGAAAACTAGTTACTTGATATTTTACAACAAAGGCTAATTTTATTGATTATTTAATATTTCATATCTATCTATCTGTCTGTCTGTCTGTCTGTCTGTCTATCTGCCTATAGATGGATGGATCGATGGATGTAAAATAATTAGTAAATTAGTAAACAGGGGTTTAGGGGTCTAATAGGAACAAATCTTAGTTTAGGAGTCTAAGTGAATTTTCACAATAAGTTTGAGTGTCTATCTAATATAGAAGAGTAGTCTAGCTTATAATTAAGTGAAGTGATATCTTGAGAACTAGCCGCTTGACATTTTACAATAAAAAATAATTTTATAGATTATTTCATATTTCATATATGTACCATATTTACTCCATATTGTGACTTAAAAAAACAACTAAGCTTGACTGCTGTTGGATAAAAACTATTCAGATTGGCTTATATTGTATGATAGCTGCAATATTTCAACTCGTAATTTTCTAATAAAAATATTGAATTAATAATAGTAAGAAAATATTTTTTTTATACAAAC
This sequence comes from Capsicum baccatum var. pendulum, assembly GCA_030864225.1. Classification (NCBI taxonomy): domain Eukaryota; kingdom Viridiplantae; phylum Streptophyta; class Magnoliopsida; order Solanales; family Solanaceae; genus Capsicum; species Capsicum baccatum. Next base: position 86,850,687 of record CM061555.1, on the reverse strand, counting down.
TAATCAATGAAACAATTTTCAAAAGGTAAGTTTTGAGTAATAAAAACAAAGGAGTTTATTTGGTTGAAATTTCAAATTAATATGCATTAACCTATTTTAATGGGATATTATGTGTATTTAAATATTCATATAAATTTTTATTCAAATAATGAAGCACTACAAATTAAAAAATTAAAGTTACGTAATAACAATTCACCATAATCAAATTAAGGTGAAAATAAGTTAATATTGACGCTTCATTAAACAATACATATATTTCAAAATTGATAATTGAATTTAGCGAATAATAGGTTAGTATGATTCTAAAATCAGAATATTTTAATTATCCTGTACATGTATTTAACTAATAAGATTTCAAATTTAAATAATTTAATCTATAATTTTAGATAAAAAAATAATATCATGCAATCTATTATAATTTTCTTTATGATTTTTTGAAATTCATATTGCTTCATAAGGACAGTTTTTGTGGAATGGTAATTTACTACATTAAATTAATAAAATTAAATGTAATAATATTAATTAACTATAGACAAATTAACTAGATTATATTGATTTGAAACCAATTAATTCTGAAGTTATTTTAATAAAACATATATTCTAAAATTCGTAATTTAATTTGTTCCCATATATATTCCAAAATCTGTAATTGAAGTTAGTCAACAATAGGTTAGGAATTAGGATGATTCCTTAAACTAACACATTTGAATTACGTTGTATAAGAATTCACAAAACCATCTTTCAAATTTAAATCAATTATCTATGATTTTAATTAATAATAATTGTGCTGCGAAATCAATGGGAATGGAATGAATCAATTAATTGATTTTGTACAAACTATTATGATTTTATTATAGTTTCTGAAATTAGTAATGCTACACGAGGAACGTTTTTGAACAAATGTTATATTAATTAGATTATATTGAGGTGAAAATCAGTTAATACTGATAGTTATTTTAACAATACATATATTCTAAAATTCGTCGCGTATATATCCCAAATCTATAGTTGAATTTAACTAATAATAGATTATGATGACTCTTAAAACTATATCAACTGAATTACATTGCATAAGATTCAAGTAACCATATTTCAAATTTAACTAAATTATTTATGATTAATTTTATAATAACTGTGCTATCAAATCAGTGGGAATGCAATTAATCAATTAGTTGATTTTGTACAATCTATTATGATCTTATTATAATTTTTTAAAATTAGTATTGTAACAGACGGAAAGTTTTTGGAAATTTTTTTTATATTAAAGTGAAATCAATCGAGATTACAATACAGAAAGTAAATCAGATATATCCAATAAAGGAATAATCAATTAGTAATTAAAGTGATATTTATGGAAAAACATATTGTAATTAAAGAGCCATTTATATTGTAGTGAAAATTAGTTGAGATATCAAGTGTGAAAGTACCTCAGAGTTATTCATTTAAGGAAATAATCAATTAGTAATTAAAATGACGTTTATGAAAAAAATATTGTAATTAAAGAAACATATCAAATTTCTTCTTCTTTTTTTTTTTTTTGAAAAAAAAAGAATCTCTCATGGAGAATATAATATGTATGGAATATGAATCTTAGAATGTTATATAAATATAAATTATTTTTTTAAAGCAAGAAAATATGATTTTCGAATTAGAATTAGAATTAACATTTGACCTCTTATAAGTACCTCTTCAATAATACATATATGTTGTTACACTTTCTTCTTTTCTTTTTGTTGTTGACAATTGACTCTATTTTTGCTTACCAAGTTTTTTAATTGTGAATATATAGAAATAAGAATTGTCAATATTTTGTCAAATATTAACTTTAATTATCTTCATAAATTTTAGACTTTAAAGATTAAGTTTCTGCCGAGAAAGTGAACATACATGGTGGTGGAATGCTATCATCAATGCGAATTGAGTTTAGCAGAAGAACAAACATATAAAGAGTTTGAATAACATATTCACAACATAATACAGGTTTAAAATAATGAAATCATTTATCAAAAAATATTTGAATTATTTATAGTGCAAGTGCTGATTCCGTATGCAAATACATATTTGTACTGTTGGATATATATATTTTTTGATTATATATTATTTTGAGGTGTCTTGTATGATTATAACATAAATGTGATTGACTTGTTTGATATTTTTAAAATTATTTTAATAACACATTTTAACATAGTAAGAGTCAAACATGTAGGTGGGATGTCATCACTTATTATTATTTTTTCTTATATATTGTCCTTGTATCGTGTGGATACTAATATTAATTTATTTTTAGTATAATAAATAAGTAAAGATGGAAGAAGAAAGTAATGATTATATTATAAATGATTAAAATTAACTCTATAAAATATGATTAAAATTTGAATAATTTAGATTAAGACATTTACTAAGGGAAATAAATTAGGCCAAGTATCTTGAGAAAATTAAAGGAAATGTGTCTTTTAAGTCTTGAATGAAAGATTGGTGACATTGACCAACTTAAGGGTCAAACATAATTAGAAAAATTGATTAAGTTAATTCTGGACTTGATTAGTATTTTCAAAACTTTCTAAGCTTTTTAAAAATACAAATCAACCCAATCCACACCCCTCTTCAAACCAAATCATCGACCGTCTCTCTCCTCTCTCTCGACAGCTTCTCTCAACCAACAGTTTTGCAAATTTTTCTTTTCAATCCCCGGTGACTTCAACCTCCGATGATAAATAGTTGGGCTTCAAGTTCCTTTTCGACTTCAGCCATCAATCGATATGACAATCTTGCTCTCCGGCCACAACAACTTTGAATTCTTTATCGTTCCTTTTCTTCTTTCACAGGTAAAAAGTTATGGCCTTTTTAATTTTGAAGAAAACGAGGAACTTGAGCCAACTTCTCTTATAGTATTGGTTAACAATTTCAATATTTATTGCTTTAATTTTAAATGCGGTCTGAATAAAACCCTAATTTCTGGTATTTCTTCTCTTATCTTCTTTTTTTGTTTGATTTCGAAGTTTAATTTCTTATGCCCGTTGCTGGATTGATTTGTTCTTATTTTTTGGTAAAAATGGTGATATTGGTGTTGTTCTATTGAACAAAATCGTGCTATTATCTTTTTTCCAATAGATTATCCATCTGGTGTAACATATTAACCATATGATGCAACAGATTTAGCATATGATGCAACAAATCGACCATCTGATACAACAGAGGAACCATCAGATTAAAATTTTTATGCAATAAATTAACCATTTGATGCAACAAATTAGTCATCTGATGCAATAGAAAACCATCAGATAAAAATCTGATACAACAGATTTAGCATCTGATACAACAGTTTAACCATCTAATGCAACAAATTAACCATATGTTGTAATAGATTAACCATCTGATGCAACAAATTTACTATCGGATGCAACTGAGGAACCATCAGATTAAAAATCTAACGTAATAGATTAATTATCTGATGCAATGGAAGAACCATCGAATTAAAGATCTGATGCAACAGATGAACCTCCTGTTGGATAAAATCCTATCAATTCTTCCAATAGGACATGTCCAAGACTTGATTTTTCCAACTAATCATTCATATGTCGCGAGAGACGACCCTTGTGTTAGAAGAATTCTAAACAATATTGACCGTTAATAACTATTCCAACAGACCACTCATATATTACAACAGATGTGACCTATTACACAGACCATTCATATTTGTCAACAGATGAGTGATATATTTTGTTTTGTCACAACAAATTACTCAGTCATTGCTACAAGTTAGTTAACTGTTCCAATAGATCACTCATATATGGCAATAAATGTGTAATTTATTGCACAAACCATTCATCTTTCTCAACAGATGAGTGATATATTTTATATTATCGCAACATATTACTTAGCCATTGTAACAGGTTATTTAAATGTTCCAATAGATCACTTATATGTTGCAACAAATCTGTGATCTGTTGCATAGATCATTCATCTTTCTCAACAGATGAGTGATATAATTTATATTATTGCAATAAATTACTCATCTATTGTAATAGGTTATTTAACTGTTCCAACAGATCACTAATATATTGCAATAGATGTGTGATCTGATGCACAGACCATTCATCTGTCTTAAAAGATGAGTGATATATTTTGTATTGTTGTAACAAATTACTCATCTGTTGCAACATGTTAGTTATTTGGTGCAACAGATAACCTACTTGGTGCAACAGATATGTGATTTGTTGTAACTATTATTTTACTATTTTGCATGTTAGATTTACTGTTATCCCTTTTTAACGATGCATTAATCAACTATAATATATTTATTTATGTTTCTATTAAATTTAGATAATATGGCTCCCAAAAGAACAGAAATCGAATCAAGTCTAAGCAAAGGAATAAGTGAAGCAACTAGGCTACATCCACCACTCTACGAGCTTGCTTTACAAGCGTTATCTCAATCAGGAGCATAATAAGATGAACACATAAAGGAGAAATATTTCAAAAGAGATGATCCAAATGCTAATAAGCCTTTCACCGAAGAGTTGGTCAAAACCTTCAACATTGATTGTTATCTTGTGAGAATACGGTGCGAAGATGCAATATATTTAATGGGTGATTTCATGGTTAAGTTAGCCATGGGAAAATATTTTGACTCCTTCAGAAAAATACTTCGAGAATAAAAATTGAATGCTTATTTTAGGGACAACTGCTTTGGAAAATATCTTGATTTGCCAGAGGACAACAATGCTCGATTCCAAATAAAAATGGTATATGAACTTCTCAAGTGTAGATTTATATATGAAAACAAAGATAAGATGGATGAGGTATGGATAAATTACTATGGCATGCCTGTTTGTTTTGGTTGGAAGGATTTAGCCATAGTTACTGCACTAAAATGTTGTCCTCTTTCTCCTTCTCATGTTATAACTATTCTAACCTAAAAAAAGTACCCCGCACACCCAAAAAGGCAAAGGCAAGTCATGTGATCGTGATGACCTAGTGTCCATTGTTAGTCCAAGCTTCAAAAACAAAAATTTGATAGAAGCGTTGAAAGGTAAAAGAATTTCAAAGAAGCAGAAGCAGACATTGTGCTTGGTTTGTTTTGTACATAATATTCTTTGGACGAGAGACATTAACAACAATAAGTGTTGGTTTAATAAATATCTCTGAGGATCTTGAGGTATTTAACAACTATTCTTGGGGTTATGAAAGCTTCAAAATGACTGTCAAATATTTGTTGACTCCATTAGCGCCAAACACAGTCAACTTATATGGCTTTCCATAGACTTTCATGATAAATGTTTCTTTCTTTTATTATGATGTCATTTATTTATTTTACTCAATAATGGCTTTGATTTATTAGCATTATTTTATAGTCTTGGATGTTTGAAGTCATTCCTTATTTGAGACAACAAGTGAACTACCAGGAAGAAGTTTCCTATCCAAGAATCTTGAGATGGTTGTCGGCCAAAACTAATAAAAATGCAAAATTTCTTAATCTCTTCAACCCTCTAAAGGATGCAGTAAGTATAATTATAATTAAGTTTTTATTTTAATTTATTATTTTTTTTGAATGATCTAATCATCATTCTAATATATGTAATGATTTATGTTAGATTGTGTATCCTTCACTAGTTCTGACCAATCGAGAGTTGAAAATGCTATTTTTTCTTACTTTACGGCCTGTGCAAACTTTATCGGACCCTAAGATCATTGACAGAATAAAAATTTAATTTTTTGGAGTAACAACCATTATAAGAAAAATAATTTTAGAGGGTAGGATTATTGTTATTGATGGTCTTAGTGGTGATAGAGTTGTTAGTGGTGGTAGTGGTGCTGCTGTTGGTGCTAATGATGCTCCTATTATAGTATTTAAAATAAACCATTATGAGTATGATCATACTGGTTATATAGATTTTTCCTCTATCAGCAAATGTTCTGGATGCAAATGTCAAGACTGTAAGGCGAAACATGATGTAGTGATTACTACTATTAATGCATTAACTACTTCTGTAAAGGAATTAACATCTAAGTGGGGTGTCATTCTATCAAAGAGGATTTTATATTAATCCACTGCATTAGATATTAAGGCTAAGAAGAGAAGAAAAATAATTTTCAAGGCATTATCAAGCATCCACAAAAGTAAAATTGCAACTCCTTTGTCCGTGTTTTGCATTGAGCATTGTACAATGGCCAAAGGAGAGCAGCAAGAGCTGAAGAAGGTGAATATTTGTCTATTCCCACTAACAAACAAACATATATCTATTTCAACAGATGATACATCTGCTAAAAATTATCAAACAAATATATAAATTTGTTGCAATAGTTGACTAACTTGTTGCATTAGATAAAGTATCTTTTGCAACATATATCTCATCTATTTTAGAAAATTAAATAACTCTTCGTACTGCTTTTATTTGTACCAGCATATGACCTATCTGCTGCAACAGATGAGTCATATATTGCAACAGATGGTTCATCCGTTGGAAATTATCATACAAGTCTTCCTCATTTAGAAATTTATCCCAACAGTTGATTCATCTATTGCAACAAAAAATATAATTTGTTTGGGATAATTTAAAATAGGAGGAAGACCTGTTTGATTTGCTAGAACAAATGAGTTATCCGTTTCTATTTTGTTGTATCTCCATGATTAGCATTGACCAATTCTGACTTTCCAGGTGAATGTAGAAGCTACTGCTGAACAACATTGATAATATGTTACTCCTTTTATGAAAATACAGAGAACAAAAAGCGCAGAAATCGTACGTAAACAACAATAAAGATTTACAATGATAAAAGCCAAATTTCATAGCATCGGATGAAGAACAACTTGTCCATATTGAGTAGATCTTTATAGCTTGAATATGTTAAAGTAATAATCTCACCCCTCCTTAGGAATTCTTGGCATCAATACTTAAATTGTTGATATATTTGTTGAGATCTGCACCCATAACAATTTTTTATATTTTATTTATTTGTTAATTTATTTTAGCTAATTTTTGAAGGCTTCAATTTATTTTATTTTCTCTATGAATTTTATTTTTCCTTAGATTTGAACTTATTATTTGAAATGGAATACTAGATTCTAATATTGCGACAGATAATATATTTGTTGCAACAGATGACACATCTGTTGGAAAATATCAAATAAATTTAGACATATGTTGCAATAGATAGGTAGTCTATTGGAAATTATCAAACAGGTCTTTCCGTTATTGCAATAGATAGACTTAGATAGAAACATCGACATAATACAACAAATGACCAACCTATTGCAATAGATAAACTATATGTCAGAACAGGTAGAATATCTGTTGCGACAGATAGATAATCTGTTGCATTATAAAAATTTAACTTTCATTAGACATAAAAAATTGCCACTACATGCAAAAGAGTGAAGTGACTTGAAATAAAAAAAAATGGAACCCATCGACAGTGTTCAGTTTAAACACCTAAAATAAAATAATTATCAAGTAGACAATATTCATTTTAAATATGTAAAATAAAATAAGCATCAAATGTGTCGGTTTGTCACTTTTTTCCCTGTTGGCTGCTCGCATGTAATTCACGCAGCCAAGGCTTATTGAACCCCTATTTTTGCTGATTTGGCCCCCAATGGTTATTTTTCTCCCATTGTCTTATATAATCATATTCTTCCTAAAATTTAACCCTAAATTCCTAAATCTTCTTTTTGTTCTTCATTTTTTTTCTCTATCCAAATTCATCTCGATTATTTATATTTTTTGCTGCGTATTTTTTTTATTTTCTTCAACTGAGCTTGACAATGTCGAGCTCATCTTCCACCATTTTTTATGACAAAGATTTTCGATATTGTAAGTGTGGTCACGAGGCTTTATTGAAGACTTCTTGGACTCAATAAAATCTAAGTCGTAGGTTTTTTACTTGTAAGATGTCAAAAGGTAATTTTTTTCATTTAATTAGTTGATTGCTTATTGATTTGTAATTGTGGTCTTATTTTTATAGAAGTTGGTTGAATATGATTACTTTGATTGATATGAAGAATGACACCCTTCACAAGCTAATCGTGTAATCTGGGGTTTGTTGAAGAAAGTTAAGGATTTTCAAGAGAAACAAAATCGAGCAAGAAGATACAACATTGTTGGCGTTATCGCTACTTGTTTGGTGGTCTTGGGCACATGGATATTCAAGCCTAATTTCTAAAATTTTCATGGTGGTGTATTTGTATTTGCTACTGGTTTGGTGTCGTTGAGCACATGAATATTTAAGTATAGTTGTTGGAAAATATCAAACAAATTTAGACATATGTTGTAACATGTAGGTCATCTTTTGGAAATTATCAAATTTGTCTTCCCACTGTTGTAATAGATAAGACTATATTAGCATAATGCAACAGAGGACCAACCTATTTCAACAGATAAACTATTTGTCAAAACAGATAGAATATATTTTACAACAGATGGACAATCTATTGCATTGTGAAAAATTCAACCATCATCAGACAAAAAAATTGCCCCTATATGTATGCATATGTATGTATGTAATGTAAAGTATGTAAAGTGAAGTGACTTAAAATAAAAAAAATTATTATTTCACAGGCTCTTCTTGATACACAGGCTCTAAGCGTCTAGTTAGCACCCCATAAGCCCTGACCTCTCGAATGTTTGGCACAACATTATTGCACAGAAAGGTCATTGGCTTGGCCATTTCTGTGTCGGTCAGCAAATATTCGATGTGTACAAGAGCGTGCGACCCGCACGCAACATTGATTTCATTTTTTGGAAGGTCAATGTCCTTGTTTCAACCTTTAAAATCCCATGGCTGCTTCATTAACACTTTCATTGGCAAACGATCCAACAGTTTACTCTGCTTCAATAAGATGAGGAACAACTCCAACAGCGGCTGCATGTAGGTTAAAAAATCAACCTCGTCTAAGGTAGGTAAGTTTCAGTCATAAACCCGGATCTTTTTCTTCTCAAGAAGTATCTTAATAGCCTGATACTGTATGCCATCCATGTTCATGACTCCAAGAATCCTCTTTGCCTCGGTCCAGCTCTTTCCATGTGGATTTGGCCTTTCCCCTCTAACATATTTTATCATTTCTTCATCCCATTGAAACCCAGAAAGTAATAAATAAAATCCCTTGCCACCGGGAGTTGAAGCTAAGTTACTGAGATAATCGTACCTATCCTTGAGATTCCTGTAGAAGTCAAGGTCCATTATCCTATCGGCAACATCATAAGCTTCCGGGTAGGCTAATTGCCTACCCCTCATGAGGCAAAAAATTTCTTCAGCATACTGTGATATAAGAAGTCAATTTTTAAATAGGTTAGTAATTGTAAAGAAGGAAAACATAGTGTAAGATACAACGGATGGTCCATTTATTGCAGAGGGTTCTCTGAATTTGTTCACAGATTACCTATATAATGCAACTTGTGTAGAGATAGGTAATATATTGTAATAGAACCATCACAAGTTGCACCAGAATACATATATTTTGCAATAGATGAAAAGTATATTAGAAGGCTAGGTTAGGAAAAGTAAACTTACCCTGTCCACGTACTGTGAGTGGATATCTTTCATACTTCTGAATTCTTCGATGAAAAAGGTATGGATAGGGTAATGTTTTACACCTTGCTTGGACCATCACAGATCTCTCTTCTCTTTGGCGCCAAGTTCCATGTATATTTCCATCTTTTAAATGGCCCTTGAACTTTAACAACTTTTGGAAAGAGAGGATTTGTAATTTTTTTTTTATTTTCGATTTGAGAGTACTTGGCTAATTGCTCTTTTCTTCCTCAAAACCACTACTGTAGGAGTGTATAGCTCCCTCACCTTCTTGGATGGTATGACACCGTTCTTGGATTTCAATTCCTCAATAAATTTAGCAACAACCTTTACGTTTTCAAAGAGTTTATCTTGGCTGTCCTTGCACTCTTTGTATTTGTAATAAGAACATGAGGCTGAAGAGGAGTGAGAGAGAGTAGTATATGGGTGAAAGGGACATGTGTAATGGGGAGAGGGACCTGTGACAGGTATGTTTTCAAACATATTTATTTTTTCTCGAGCATCAACATGCTCAACATCACAACTAGGAGTAGGATCAATATGCCTTCCACCGATATCAACTCCACCAGCAACACCTCTAGAAGAAGCACCTGAATCTGTTGTAGTAGTTTGGTCATGAAGAGCCTCAACACTAGGCCAACGTTGCCTACATGCTCTTCTTATGGCTGTTTCTCCACCCAATTACTTCTTTGATAACTCCACCATTGGGTCTGTTATAGTATCAACATGACCTAGAGTAATAAAAGAAGTCATCCCCAACTCTTGCTCAGTAGACACGATCCAATGATGCACAACCTATAAAAAATATATTTACATTTAAATCATATAATATAATAATTTTCACAGTGGGGTTACATGTTAAAACAAGCAACTTATACAACAAATGATCTGTATGTCGCAATAGATTAACAATATATTAATCTGATTACATAATTTGTAGTAGATGGTTAATCTTCTAAGAGTCAGGTTCATATAACCAAATCAATAAATGGGTAATTTGATGCAAAATATCAATCATATATTGCAACAAATTACCCAACTGTTGTACTAGATTACCCATTTGTTGCAGATTACCCATTTGTTGCACTAGCTGGCATAGGACGGGTAATCTGTCGCAATAGATGTCCCATCTGGTGCATCAGATAGAACATTTGTTGCATCATATATAACATCTGATCAATATCTTTTATTGAGTCAAACTATTTTACTTAAAAGAAGACGTATTGCATCATCCGGAGGGTTAAAGAGATCAACCTCCTTAATTTTTGTGTTATTCTTTGCAGCCAACCACCTAAAATCCTTGGATAAAAAACCTTATCCTGATAATCCATTACCTACTTTCAGAGGAAAGGAATGGCTTCAAATGCTCAAGCATAAAAAATATAAATAGGAAACTAGCAAAAAAAGTCATAATAACTATATTCAATATAAATTACTAAATGAGTAAAACTAGTGATTAATTTTACCATGAAAGCCCAAGAAAAGTCGTATAATGTGATTTTCCTTGAGGATAGATTTATCAGTAAATATTTGATAGTCAAGTAGAATTGTCATATCCTCAGGGATAATTGTTGAATTTATCAAAATCCTCAGCACACGCTAATAAATTATCTTCTATGACCTTGTTGACGTCTCTTGCCAATATAATGGAATGGGCAAACCAAAATAAGCACAATTGATCCCCGTACTGCTTTGGTATGGTTTTATTCTTGAGATATTTCATCAAATCTGATGCTTTGTAGCCTTGTCTAGCAATGTCCAACAACCCATTTATTTTTTCTTATGTTTGTTGGTTTTACTGGGTGGTCGCTGGGACAGTGTCTTCCCTCAATTTTCTTGTGGTGGTTTGGCTATCTGGCTTGCCTTGAACCTTTTGCGGGGTGTTCCCTTAGTGATAGGTTCTTCTGGATGATCGTATCTTAAGCCCGTCACTATGGTAAACTCTTGCAAGCCAAAACAGACCAACATGCCACATTAGTTGATCCAAATTTCATCCATCTTTTTGCCCCCCTCCTCCGAATCTTTATCATCCCCAGCGTACTTGATCTTGTGCTTGAGAAGACCATATACCATCCTCATTTGGAAATGAGCAGGAGGGGTCTTCGGGCAGCTCAAGAAAGCTCTAAAGCAGCTCCTCTTAAAAAGTCCGTCTATGTTTTCGTTCTTCATAATTTTCCTAAAATAATTAAAAATTTTCTCAACTGACATTTAAATACAAGTTCACCAGTTAGTTCTGCAGGGTTATCTATTGGCATCGCAACTTGGAATTTGTCAATACTAATAGTTTTGACAGGATCATGCTAGAATGTCGATATTAATTTGCGCCCCATTGGTAATCCATTATCATCATGTTGATGATCATCCTCTTTCTCACTCTCTAATTCCTCCTATATCTCACTTTGTTTTCTTCATCACCATCTACAACCCTTGTCCGCTTCCCTTAATGTTGTTTTCATATCTGTCCTCAGCTTCACTTTTCCCTACTGAGATTGTTTAGGAAGCTCCTCCGAATGGTCAGATGTTGATCCACTTTCACTTTCTTTTATTTTAGGAGACATGTTTTACCTATAAACAACAGAAAAATAAAAATTACATTACAATTGATTTATGCATAGATTTTAAAAAATACATTACAAACACCACCAATACCGACACACCAACAACTACTGCAAACACCACCAACCAATGCCACAAACACCATGAATACCGAACAACTAACAACCACAACAAACACCACCAATACCGACACCACAACTGCCACCACAAACACCACCAACCAATGCCACAAACACCATGAATACCGAACCACTAACAACCACAACAAACACCACCAATACCGACACCACAACTTCCACCACAAACACCACCAACCAATGCCTCTAATAATATCACAAACATCCACTAACACAACCAATGCAGCAACACCACCACCACCACTACCACCACCACCAACAACCACTAACAACACCACAAACACCATCTAATAACAACACAAAAACCATCCAACCACATCACAAACACCATCCAACAATACCACCACAGTCAATGGAATATTATGACAAAAATAAGGGTTTTATCAGGTTCTTTCGACGATTTTACCATCAAGACTCAAAATTGTTAACCTATTTTTGAAGATAATACAACTAAAAGTCTTTTTTTCATCATTAACTAAAAAAGCCTATTTTTTAGAAAAAGTAACAAATATAAAAATCTTCTCAAACTCTGTTACCTACGAATATAGAGAAAATAATGGATAAAAGCAAGAATAAAGTCAAAAATAACACCTATGTGGTCGAAAATGGAAAGAAAATCAATTTGTTGTGAAGGTTGAGAAATATGTTGAGTAGTTGTTATCTGTATTGTTGAGGGAGAAAGAAAAGAGCAAGAACTCGAGATTTTAAATGATGAAATTTTTTCCCGCAAATAGATAATTTGTATGGGTTGATTTGTATTTTGGAAAAGAATGACAAATTTTGAAAATATTAATTTGGTATGAATTGATCTTAATTATTTTTAGCTAAATCAATTTAGGTATTAGCTGATAATAATAAGTTAATGCGAATCATTTTAAGTTGGAGTGATCGATTGATCGATCGATGACTCGGGTCGGAAGGAAAGCAACACCAACACCATGCAATTGCAAAAGACTCAATTAAAGTTGTAGTTGACCCTATGTAGTCGTCCCTAGATCTAGATAAATTAATTTAGGTATTAACTTATAATAATAAGTTAATGTGAATCATTTCATCTCAGAGTGATCGATCAATAAATGACTCGGGTCAGGAGAAACACAACACCAACACCAACACCAATACAATTGCGAATTATTTTATCTCGAAGTGATTAATCGATCGACGAGTCAGGTCGGGAGGAACGCAACACCAACACCAACACCATACAATTACAAAAGACTCAATGAAAGTTGTATTTGACCCTATGCACTCGTCCCTATATCTTGATAAATAAATTTAGGTATTAGCTTATAATAATAAGTTAATGAGAATCATTTCATCTCGGAGTGATCGATCAATCAAAGACTCAAGTCGGGAGGAACGCAATACCAACACCAACACCAACACCAACACCAACATTATGCAATTGAAAAAAACTCAATTGAAGTTGTAGTTAACCCTATGTACTCGTACCTAGATCTAGAAAACCATGGTTTATACCAAACACTAGTTTATACCATACAATTGTATAAAAACAAATGTTCAACCTATTGCAACAGGTGGGGATTCTTTTGGAATTTAACACATAGATTACTGAATATGTTGCAATAGGTAGGTAACTATTGGAATTTACCAAACAGATCAATGAACATGCTGTAGTAGATGACTGAGTTGTTGGAAATTTTCAAATAGAAATTGCCACCTATTGCAACAGATTACTTATATGTTTTAAGATCTTTTTTTTATTTGAAAGCAATTTCCCATCCGAGATAAAAAAGATAAAATAAGGCGGTCAAAAATATTACTTGGTTAACTAAAAATTTCCTTCTTGAGTAGTCTTATCTTGTCTTTTCAATATCACCGTCTCCTCATGCCCCTCAAAGATATTAATGAATATTTAAAAGAGTAAATACATAATTACACCCCTGATCTTGTTTGAGATTTGCAAAAAGACACCTAAACTTTAACTTCGGCCTATTACCCCACGATTCTTCTTTATTTCGTTGCAAACACACCATTTTAACCCTCTACATGTATACACGTGCTACACGCGCGTGAAAAGGCTGACATTTAATTTTTTGACCAATTAAAAGCTGCCATATGTAAAATAATTAATATATAATTTATATTCTTTTTTAAAAAATAAAATTAACATTTATTTTTTTTTCAATTATTTCATAACCCCCTCTCTCCTCTCCCCCACCCCACCCACCCACCCTTTCTTCTTCAACACCTTCAACACCATTAATGCTTCATTGAATTTTTTTTTTCTAAATATCATTAAAACTCTAGTAAATTTCAACACAATGTCTTCTTCAACGCCATTAAATCTCCATTGAAGCTTTTTTTTAAAAAAAAATCTTTAAAAATCCATTAAAGCTCCATTAAAGTTCATTTAACTATCTATAAAACTCAATTAAATCATTTAACTATCTTAAAACTCAATTCAATCATAAAACTATTTTTTGAATTGATTTGAACAAAAAAAAACTAGGGGAAAGAAATGATGATGGAGTGGGGAGGGTTTGAGGGGTTAGGGGGAGATACTAATAGGGGTGGGGATGTTGGACGGGGGGGTAGGGGTGCTGAATGGGGGTTAGGGTTGAGGGAAGCTGCTAATGTGGGGGGAGAGGTGCTGGATGGAGTGGGGGAAAGAGGGGATGGGGTGGGGTGTTAAATTAAATAAAAAAGAAAATTTTATTTTAAAAAATATAAAATTAAACATAGTTAACACTTGGCAGCACTCGATTGGTGTATGTCTTCACTCTCTTTATTATGACTGAGATTCAGTGAAAAATAATGCGTTTGCAACAAAATAAAGAAGAATCGTGGGGTAATAGGTCGATGTTAAAGTTTAGGTATCTTTTTGAAAATCTCGGCCAACATCAGGGGTGTAATTATGTATTTACTCTATTAAAAATCCATCTGTAGGTCTTCTCCTCCTTCAGCCATAACTTAACTTAGCTCATTTCTCTTTTTCAAAATTCTCTTTCTCTCCTCTTTAGGGTAATCACAACCGTATTTTTTTCTCTTTTTTTTTGCATGAGGATCCTTTCGGATCTCAACCGATCAATATTTTTTCTTGACTGAAATAGGTGTTCTGATCCCAATGCTTTTTTTGAAATTGAGGGGATGGTTTAATATTGTTCTTTCCTTCTCATCTTCTTCTTTGCATGTTATTTAAATTAGATATTTGCATCTATTTTTTTTACTTTATTGGTGGCGCTGTTGTTGGTGTTGTTGGAACATGTGGTGTTAGTTTTGTTGATGATGTTTAAATATATGGTGCTATTTTTTATTTTTGATGCCGTTGTTAATGCTGTTAGTGATATTGCAACAGTTCTTTCAACTGTAACAATTGATGAATGAACTATTGGAACAAATAGAGCAACTGATGGAATAAATAAAACCAATAGCAAGGTTGATTTTATTTATTTCAATAGATGACCCATCTGTTACAATATGTCATCTATCGGTGGCCACAGATATGTCACCTGTTGCAATAGAGGACCCATATATTGAATAGAGTAGTAATTTATTACATCATATTACTTGTTTGTCGTATTATATTGGTCATTTGTCACAATAGATTCTTCATATATCGTAATAGATTCGTCATCTGTTGTAACAAGCGACGTATATGTGGCAATCAATTGATGACATATTGCATCATGCTGATCATCTGTTACATCACATTAATCATTTGTTGCATCAGATTATTGTAATGTATTGTATTCATTCATTTTGTGTTACCCTTTTGTAATGTTCTTTTTGTTCTTCTCTTGTTTGACATCAAATGTTTTTCTCTTATTTGCAAATAAAAGGAACTAAAACTGGATCAAATTTTGCCCAACCAGAATTAAACGCTAGAGTAAAGATGGGTTTGGAGGAATAAGCTGCTTGCAGATGGAACCACTTCATATGTGGGAAGTATGTATTACTGATCAAACCTATCATGAAAACACACATCTAGTACACTGATTTTGTGAATATTGGTTCTTTACCTATTAGGAGTTAATCCTTCAAACGAGATCCTGCATGTTATAGTTAAGTTTGTTAGGTTCAAACTGGTAAGGCTGAGGGACCAAATAGGTGGTGTCGATACCTTATTACAATTTAATAAAAGTTTTGCTAATGTTTATGTGGCAAGTTTGGGAAAGGATTCAAGTTATTAGTGACAGTGTAAATATCCAATAGTGTTGGACCAATTTTAAGGGTTCAATGGACTTTTGAAAGGCCTCCGAAGCCTTGCACTGCTATAAACAAGAATAAAAAAATAATAGAAATTCCCCTGGTTCAAATTTATATAGATGGGTTGCACGGGAAGACTATTATAAAAAAGAAGGTGATTGAAAGAATACCTATGCGGGAAAGAGATGATGGTGGAGAAGATCATATATCAACTTAGACCTTGTTAAAGAAGAAACACAGGGTAGAAAGGAAATGATGAAACTGACATGAAAAATGAAAAAATTAAATGAGCTGCAAGTGTGAAAGTATATCCAAAAATGAAAATCCATCAGTCATTCTTGAAAAAGAAAAATGATGAAGTGGATTAGAGTTGTGCACTTTGTTAGGAGACTGGAACTAGCTAGCGTGACCTTAATGAAGACCCACAAAGATGCAGAACGAGAACTCTAAGGAAGAAGCTTGGCTAACATAGAGAATTGGTAAGATTTTTAGTCAAGAATGAAACCTAAACCAACAACTTCTGAAGTAAGAATAAAGGATCAAGCCAAGGTGGAAATTTCTCAAGTTAAACTTGCATTCCCTGCCTCCTATTTATGGCTCTAGTCTGGTCAAAGGCAGTGGAAACAACAAGGCATGGGATTTTTCACCAACTTTAGACCTTTTTGTTTCTACTGCCATTGACCTGATCAGACCACAAAGAGAAAGCATGGGATACAAGTTATACTTCAGAAATTGACGCCTTGACTTGATCTCTTATTTTTACTTCTGGAGTTGTTGGTTCAGGTTTCATTCTTGACTGAAAATCTTACTAATTCTTTGTGTTCACCAAGCTTCTTCCTTAGATTTCTTATCCTGTATCTTTATGGGTCCTCATTCAGGCCACGCTCGCTAGTTGCTGTTTCTAGCCAAGTGCACAGCTCCAGTCCTCTTTACTATTTTTCTTTTTTCAAGACGACTGACGGATTTTAATATTTGGATGCACTTCCATATTTGAAGCTCATTCAGTTTTTTCATCTTTCAAGTCAATTTCATTGGCCAGATTGGCTAGAAGTTCCTTCCTTGTGTTTCTTTTTTTAATAAGTTCTAAGTTGATATATGATCTTCTCCACCCCTCTTCCCGTACATGTATTCTTCTAATAACCTTCTGCTTTATAATAGTCTCCTTGTACAACGCATCCATATAAATTGGACCAGGGGAATTTCTATTGATTTTCCATTCTTGTTTACGATAGTGCGAGGCTTCGGAGGCCTTTCAAAAGTCCATTGAACCCTTCAAATCGGTCTAATCATAATTTGATATTTAGAATTCCTCCAAAAACTTGAAACCTTCCCCAAACTTGACACATAACATGAGCAAAACTGTTATTAAATTGTAACAGGGTATCGACCCCACCTTCTTGGAACCCTTCGACCTTATCAGTTCATACCTATCAAACTAAACTATAAAATATAGGATCTTATTTGAAATATCAATGTCTAATCAGTAAAAGCCACATTCACAAAATCATTATACTTTATGTGTGTCTGTCACGATAGCCTGATCGGTAATACATAACTCCCACGCATGAAAGTGGATCCATTTATCTGCACGCACCTTATTCTTCCTGCCCCATCAATATCGGATAGTGTTTATTCTTCACTTCCCATTATTAAGTAGTGTACAAGACCACAGAGGCTCAAAGGGTAACCATCTTCAATGTCAGAGGACTACATGCCCATCAAGAAAAAACAAGTGCTACAAGTCATGACTTTTTACCTTTTTTGTTTTAAAATATATTTATATAATAAAATTATCACTAATTAGATTAATTCTCCATCTATTGTAACTGATGAATCAACCATTAGAAGAAATCAAAACATCTCTTCCAACAGATGGTCCATCTACCGCAACAGATAATCCATATGTTGCAACAAATGTATCAACTATTGCACATACAGACCATCTGTTGTAACTGAGGTTAAATCTTTTGGAACAGTGGGTTATCTGTTGGGACAAATGGACGATCTATTATAACAACTCAATAATAATGGTTGTTCTTAAGTCTCAAGTATCAAACCATTTTGAAAAGGTGAGAAGTTTGAATGTAAAAGAAAAAGTTGCATTTTTCCACAGAAATAAAAAGCCAGTAGTTTGAATGTAATTAATACAATGGACCTGAATAGTCGTGCCTTTTTTCCTAAATGATCTTTTGCAATAGCTCAATAATAATGGTTGTTATTAAGTCTCAAGTCTCAAACCATTTTGAAAAGGTGAAAAGTTTGGATGTAAATGAAAAAGTCGCGTCTTTTCATAAAAAAAAGCCAATAATTTGAATGTAATTAATACAATGGACCTGACCAGTCATGCCTTTTTTCCTAACACATTCAGAGTTAATCCTCTATAAATAGGTCCCTCCACTTTTATTTATTTCTTACATTTTGTCTTTTTGGATTACATCTTCAACCACTTCTCTTTAAAGAGCATAATCCTTTCTCACTGAGGTAAGTTTTTTTCTTTGTAAATCTACCAGTTCGTAGTATACATTGTATTACATTCAGGCTCTTTTCTTTACTTTTGCGTTTACTTTTTTTTTTGTCAATTCCTGCGTGTTCTAGATATGGCTGATACAAATTGGGATGTTGCAATTCTACAAGACATTATCCAAGAACTTGAGTTGCAGGTTCACGACTTGCAGTGGGAGTTATTTTCCATGAGATCCCGGATGATCATGGAGATTCGCAAGCTTAGGAGGGCCTTGCTTCTGTCGGTTGAAGATTGGCTAGCTAGGAATAATAATGTTGTTGCTGATAATAATAATAATAATTAGAATGTGTTTGTTTTAATTCTATATCGAATCTATACTTAATGTATTTTGTTTTTGTTTAGTGAAAAATTTATTGTTGGTCGACTTTGACTTTTTAATTCTTATTTAATTTTCATTCTATTTATTCCTTCTTCTAAATATGTTAACATATTGAATTTTGGAGAAGTAAGGAGAAATTTTAAATCCAATAGCAATAGCAATTTTAGCATTTGAGTTTTTTCAACAGATGGGCCATCTGTTGGAATAGGTCGGTTGGGTTTCTGTCATCAGATTATCCATCTGTTGGAGAAAAATATTCTGGTTTGATGGAACTGTGTTGTGTTCTTCCAACTAAGGTCGTTTTTTTGCCATAAATGGGTAATCTGTTGAAAATAATTGTGGTCTGCTATATTATTTAGTTTATATTTTGCCTCTTTTTATTGATGCATAAGTTATTAAAAAAGACATTTTATATATAATAAATGCTAACATTACGTTCACAACAATGAGTTAAATATATAAAAGTCTACAATAAACAACAACATAATTTTTTTGCAATCATAACGATCATGGTGGATTACGATCCGGGCATGTAGTTCTTTTGTGGCCAGCGCGTTTACATACGGAACACTTGTTTCTTCTTGATGAAAATGATATTTTGACTCCACGCCTCCTCTTATATGGCTTTCTTCCCGGTTTGATAGTGCTTGAGTCAATATATGAAGGAGGTATTAATCTTCTCAAAAGCTCTGCAGGAACAACCCAAGATTCTTCGGGAGGCACCAGAGTAATGTGTCCGCTATATGCCATTTCATATTTTTCTACCGAATAATATGGAGAGGAGTGCTCGTAATTTTAGGTTCACATTTTGCACTGTATTAAGCTCGAAGGTCTGCCATAGCATGTGGACAGGGTATTTTATCCTAGTCACAAAATCTGCACGTATAAGATCTTGTTTGAAGATTGACAGTGGCAACATCACCATGACAGGTGATACTGAATTTATAATCTGCTATTTGATGAGATAATAACCTATTCTCTAAACTGATGTTCGTTGATATTATTTTTTTGATTTCTAGAACAAATGGGGTTCTTCTTGGGCCCTCAAACTGCACACGCCTTTCATTAAAAAATTGGTCATACTCTTGTTTATTATTTCAAAAACAGCTTTAATGGGAGATTCACTTTCATCGCCAAACAATGAATTCACCGGTCCAGCTATGTTTGATGTCATAATATTGTACTTATACAAAAGAATCACTTAGTACGACATCATACTAAACTTGTAACTCAAACAAGACATTAAATTCATAAGAATGTACCTATCTGCCGTACAGAATGCCTAGATCCATCTCTTGAAATTGACACGTACGAGATGTTTTTCTACCTTGGGATGCACATCCTCTACTTGATTGAAATGGTCTAAAAACTCCTCTCTACTATATGATTTAGCTGCTTTATAAAAAAAGGTCACTACCCTTTCGTTGTGATAGTTGGTCCGAATGTTCTCTCCAAGATGCCTGATACAACAACCAAAGTAAGCTAAAGCGAAGAAAATTGAACCCATCTTTGAAATACTTGGATGCCTATTTGAAAGAAAATACAAATCTTCAGTATCTTTGATGCAGCTTTGCAGTTGTTTTAAAAAAATCCATTAGAGGCATCACATTCCTTGTTCGCTACACAAAAAGTGATAGTGAAGATGTGATTCTTCAGATCCTGAGCCACCGCCGGTAGCAGAACTCCATTATACCTGCTCTTCAAGAAGGTACCATCGATGGTTGTGCCTTTTCTTAAATGTCGAAACCTTGAATCCAAGCACCATAGGATACAGAAAAGTACTTGAACCTTTCGTTTTCGTCAACTTGCAATGCCGTCTTACTTCTGGGATTTGTGGACTCAATCATGTAATGGTAGACATCCAGGATTGCATACCCATGATCATGTGTCCTCCTCACCAAGTCCTTGGCAATTACCATAGCCGTATATATCATCTAATAACTGACCAGGACACCCAATTTCGTAAGGAGTTGATTGGCCATAACCCTTGTAGAAGGGCCTTTGCCATCGAGGAAACTATTCTTGAAATATTCACCGAGGACCTTTGCCATAGCGTGAGGATTTTGGCCCGAGATGTGCTCCGAACCATATGTATGATAATTTTCATATTTATGAATGACTAATTTTCCAGAACTTACGTACTTCACCACACTCAACCACCACTTGCAGTTTGGATTAGCACATTTGTAGCAAAAGACACTACTCGAATTAATCACCTTCTTTATTCTGAAATCCCTTTTCAAGCAAGAAATAAACAAAGTGGTAGATAGTTCTTTCTTGTCCTAGAATAATATTTCATTGAAAAAGTCGATCTCGTCGTCTTGAAGATTACCAGACTATGTCGATCAAGAAGGACTGTCCGCTGTATTGGTCGCATCAACGGACGTAGGTGTTTGATCATCATCTGGAATATTCATGTTTAGATCATCCAATCTATTATCAAAGATGTCGTGTTGTTGTTCTTCTTCTACATTTTGATTCTCATTCTCTCTCATCTTCTTAACCACATACACCCTTAAAATCGGCCTGGATGAATTACTAAGATAAGCATACAACCGAACCTAATCGATTATCTTGAAAGTTAGTACCCTCTGATTTTCAAAGGAGCTGTGCATGTAGCTGATGATGAGTTCTTCTGGTTGAAAATTCAGTCCACAATAACTGATGATTAAGTTTACAAAATCACCATACGAAACATCACTTTGGACTGTCATAGCTACCGTCTCTAGTATTTCTCCATCCTCCCAATGCCATACATATCGATTGCTCTTCTCGATCCATTGACCATGACAATCCACCCCTATTGTTATTGATACCTCCATTAGTGGTACCTAAATAAAATCATTTGTTAAAAAAAATTAATAGTGATTTCATAGTGCCGTATATGAATCCCAACAGATGTGTAATCTGTTGCGACAGTTAAGTGATCAGTTGCAATAGATTACTTACCTGTTGGAATTTACGTTACGCTATTTAAGTTGATTTCAACAGACAAGTCATCTGTTATAACAGGTGAATCATATGTTGCAATAGACTATATATCTGTTGCAACATATTAAGTACCTATTGGGATAGATATTACAGTGCTAAGGCACCTTTGAAGTAGATTCTAGCAAATGAGTGACATGTTACAACAAATAATTAACCTGTTGTGACAGATGACTTACCTGTTGCAACAGACGATCTGTCTATTAGAATCGAGGTCAGGCTCTATCTCAATAAGTTACTAATATATTGCAACAGATATTTACCATCTGTTGGAATCGAGTTCAGGTTCTGTTGCAACAGGTTACTAATTTGTTGCAACAGATATTTACCCTATTGCAACAGATGGTACGTCTGTTGGAATTGAGTTCAGGTTCTATTTCAATAGGTTACTAATCTGTTGAAACATATATTTATTATGTTGCACCAGATAACTAATCCGTTGCAACAGATGACCCCTTTGTTCGATTCATGTTAAGAAACTATAGAACCATAAGCATGAATCTAATATATGAGTCTTCTGTTGAAACAAATGTCTCATCTGTCGCAACAGATAATTGATCTCTTTAAACAGATGGCTCTTATGTTGCATTCATGTTTGCGTGCTATCTATTATTGAAAAAACAACACAATAACAATTACCCAGATGATAAATACAACTAAAAATCATAATTTGACTTACCAAAGTCTCCTATGAAGTAATGCCAAAGTGGAAAGTGATGCACGAAATAAAATTTGACCTAAGAAATTGGTCAAACAGCAACAATAATGGTAATAACAACAACAATGGTCAATAAGAAGAATATGAAGATGATAATGAAGTACAAGATGATGATATGATGATAATAAAGCAGAAGATGATGAATAAAGTAGCAGCAACAATTAACAACAAAAATTATTAAGAGAGAGAAAAACACAATGGATGAGAAGAGAGAGAAACACTCCTTTTTCCCCTCTGTTTTTCGTTATATTAGGTAAACATCTGGATCAAAGTATAAATTTAAAAACTTGTGGGCTATTCTGAAACTTTTCCAACTTTCTTAATCCATAATAAAGTAATTGTCACATCAACGTAATTATTAAGACTTATGTCACGTACACCTCATTTTCAAACTCTTTTGTGACTTTTAGCTCAAAGCCCCACGTATCTTTATTTCCTTGTTAGAGGTTTCAAGTGAGTTATGCTAATGGAGCCAGCTTTGTCAGGAGTGATTTATTCAGGATTTTTTTTTAAAACTCAAATCGAATTAGTAGAATCTTTAAATAAATATAGAACATTGGATGAGAAACAAAAACAAATGAATTTAATAGAATATATTGTAATATCGTAGCAAGGTGAGTCAAACCTAATCACCTATTATATATAGTACTCCCTCCGTTTCAAAAAGAATGACCTACTTTCTTTTTTAGTCCGTTTAAAAAGAATAACCCCTTTCCCTTTTTGACAATACTTTAATTTCAACTTTCCACATGACATGTTTAGGACCACAAGATTAAAGGACATTTTGGTATATTTGATACAACTTTAATTTAAAGCCACAAGATTTAAAAGTCCTCTTTATTTTCTTAAATTTTATGCCAAGTCAAAGTAGGTCATTCTTTTTCAAACGGGGGGAGTATAACATATTGTGATGGGTTAAGTTCATAATGACCCCAAAATGGTCTGCTCTTGATATTTTATTCCCCATAAAAAAATTATAAAAATGATCTTCATAAGGGTTGCTTTCGATTTTTTGGTATTCTTAATAAATTTTGCCCATAAGGCAACTTTTTAATTTTTGTTCATAAGACAAACGTTCATGACATTTCAAAATAATAATCTCCCAGAATTGACCAGAAGTTCTGCTTCATAGGCAAAAGTTAGATCTTAGATATGTTGCTCTTAAAGCAACATTTTAAGATATTAAACCTATTCAATTGACTATCGTTCTGTTTTATATGCAAATGTTAGAACTTCTCTTAAGTTAAAAAAACATTAACATTGGGGATAAAAATTCAAAATCAGCTATTTAAGAGATAATAATTCAAAATCGTACACTTTAAGAAATACTAGGTGTAATTTCCAGTATTGCGCCCAAACAAGACAGAACTGAATCACAATCGAAACTTCAACATTTGTTTTCACCAAGTGGTGACAACAACAACAACAACAAACCCATTATATTCACCAAGTAGTCACTCTTTAAAAATTTCATTACAAAAATAATTAACTTAAAAATATATAAGAATTCCCAATTTAAGTTAATAATCGCCAAATTGAATTAAATTCACAACATGAAGTGAAGTTATCCATTTATAAATAGTGCAATATTTAGTCAAATACCGTTCTCGAGTGCAAAATCTGTTCCCTACATCTTTTTTGTCTAAATCTTATAAGATTTATTGAAAAATATGTTTGTTCTTCTCTTATATAATTGTGTACAGAATTAACAATAAAATGATAATTATGTCTTATTACCATATCACCCTTAATTATTTCACATTATTTACATATTGAAAAGAATGCGAAATTGATTATTAATACTGATAATAAGGAATTAATTTTTAATAATAAGGATAACATACGCATAAGCTAATATTTTTTAAAATTTTTAAAATTGGATACATAAAAATAAACGTCTATTTTTCGTATAAAGGAACTAATAAAAATAAATGGGAGACTACATAAACATGATACTTGAAATTACATAACATCACAACTTAACTTATCATTATTACTTAAAATTTCAACCCTTTAAATAATTATATAAATTCCTTTTTTTACTTTCTCTCTCTAAATTATAGGATATATTACATCTATACCCAAATTTCAAATTCAATTCATTTTTTGCTCACTTTCTCTCTCTAAATTATAGGATAGATTACATCTATACCCAAATTTCAAATTCAATTTATTTTTTCCTCAGTACCTACATCTACACTCTTCCTCCTCATCTAAATTAGGCGCGGATCTATTAAGGCCCATGAGGGTGGCGCGCCACCCACAAATTTCGACGAAAACTCTCTCTCTATATATATAGGTATATATACACTGATGTATTCAAATAATGAACCTGCCACCCACAGTACCAAAGTGATATCTAGTGCAAGTGGTAAGGTGCATTTTTAGTGACCCTAAGGTCGCGGATTTGACCTTTGTTGGCAAGAAATGTTTTTTTAAAACAATATATAGGTATATATACACTAATATATTCAAATAATAAACCTGTCACCTACTATATTAAAGTGATATCTAGTGCAAGTGGTAAGACACATTTTTAGTGGCCCTAAGGTTGCGGGTTCAACCTTTGTTGGCAGCAAAAGATTTTTTATAGCAGTGCCTTAGCAGACGTAACTTATGTTTTGCATACATATTATGCTAATTACAGTTGACTTAATTATACAATTAATTATTATTTTTGACCTTTTTTTTATTTTTTTAGTTGTTAAAAAATAATTTAATCTCACTCATCCAAATTAAAAAAAACCTATTGCTATTCTCTCAATTTTCAAATCATGACCTCTATTTCTTGACTTCTGGACTCTGGTTTACTTGATATCCGGAGAGTTCAGATCCTAAATCCGCCTCTAATCTAAATATTTACATTTTTTTCTTTCTTCTAGGCCCAGAGAAGTTGTCATTTTCTTCAGTCATATGCAGTGACTATACAAAATTCTTAAATGTTAAACGCTTCAACAATGGTGAGCACGATCACTTAATTCCTCCATATCTGCCCTAAATTCAAACACTTTCCGCCATTAAAATACTTTTGGTGTCTTGTTGGTGAGAATTTACTAGAGATGGTGGCCTGAGACAGAGACAGAGAAAGTTAGGGGTGGAGTATGAAGGGAGTTCGCAGATTCGTTAATAAAGATTGAAGATGATGATGTTAATGTAGATGCATAAGAATGATCTATTTGTTAACGAAGTTTGGAGATACATAAGAATGATGCATCTTGTTGAAAGGACAACAAGATACATCATGCAATCCTCCACTAAATGTACAAAAGCTATGTATCTTACTGAATAGTATGTTACAAATACATAAGAGAAGATGTCTTTGATTGAAAATACGATAAAAATCATGTATCAAAATACTTTTTGTGTTACTGATACATAAGACTTATGTATTTAATGTATCTTTGTGATATTAATACATAAGAGTTATGTATCGATACTTATTTATTAGGAAGGTTGTATCCAAACCTCATCAGTAATGTATGGCAAAAATTAAAATTCAAAAATTTATATAATTATCAAAAGAATATGGATAGAATATAATTAGGTACTAAATAATTGAAATTTATGGGAGTTATCCTAAAATAATCGATTACGCAAGAATAAACTAACTAAATATCATTCTGCTTTAAGCTACTTTTAGATAGGTAGGACTCACTAACTTTTGCAATGGACTTAAATACTTAGGTTTATAAAATGATAAAATATGTCTACTTTTAAGTACTAAGGAATTCGATCATAAACTAATGATACGCATTCGTTACTATTGTGATAATATTTGTTTAGCTCCACTTTATTATGGTTCTCCATGATCCACACATTAATTAGTTCCAAAGTAAGAATCAATTTAAGCCGTACAATAACAACACATCTGGTGTTAGTATTTCATGTATGTTGGAAAAGGTAAGGTATATGCAGATTTTACCTCAATCTTTTGTGACATGGAGAGGATTTTTATCGACAAATCCTCAGCTTAAGAAAAACGTTTTAAAAAAAATAAGTTGGACAGATCCAAGAAAAAACTATGGTAAAACTACTGTAGAAAAGAAAAATATACATAGCAAGAAAATATATAATCCAAGTAATAACAGCAATAATAGTATAACACAATTGAAGAATACGATATTAATAGAATAATAACAGTGATACTAATGAGTTGACAAGTGAGTATGGTGCTCCAGAATCATTTAAACCTTGACCAGAAAAAAATGAAAATTGTTTTTTACTAAATTGAAAATGGAAACAAAGTCCAATCAACTCAAACTTTGCATATATACTTGATGAACCAAGAGAAGTGGAATCACATTCTTAATGGCTAATATATATACATAGAATCCACTAACATCAAAGAAAATTTCATACTTGGCTCTGCTCTAATGGATCCTTTCCTCATGGAGAAGAATATTTCAACACCATATTTGGTTCTTTTTTACATTTTTGGCTTTTACTTTTTCCAAGGATATTTCATTTGGTAACCACAAATCTTGAAACCTTAACTTATGATTATTCCGTTTGCCTATCCCTTTTAAAGGAATTATGAATATGATGTGAGTGTAGAGAAGAGCAGAAGAAAGGTGTAACTGAGAGACCTTCTGCTAGCCCAAGATCGTTAACTAAGATCGAAAGATTCAACTAAACAAAAGGAAACTAGAAAGGTGTAGGGAGATATTGAAAGAGAGAGCTTGGATTTGGAAGAATACTACTTGAATTGATTTGTTTTTGGGTTACAAATGTATAAAACTCATCCATATTTATACTAGTCTATGGATGATTCTAGAAATTCTTCTAGATAAATCTACAAGAATATTCTAGCAAACTTTACCCTCTACAATACTCTAGAATATCTAGATAATTCTTCAAGATAATTATCCAAGTATCTATATTAGGACATTCTAGGAAAATCTATGCTATTTCAAAAAATCATCTTTAGCTTTTTTCACACTCCCCCTTAAAGTGATTTTTGAAAATTATCCCAAACTTGTCGTGAAAGAACTCAAACGAAGTTTTGAACCATGCCTTGGTGGAAATCCCTGCAATTTTTTCTCGACACCTCTAACTTCTTCAAACAATGAAGTTTTTCTGTCATCAATTGATCCTGCAAGGATATGTGTATATGTACCAACAAAATTTTTATCACTGTAGCATACTAACTACACAATAATTTCTTTTGGCCTTTGTGAACCAAGTGAGTCATCTCCTTATCGAATTTCATGTTGTTGAGTTGTCGAGCTGCCCCTTTCTCTGAACTCCTCAACAACTATGTTCTTTGGAGAATCATTTGTCATGGGCAAATCTAAAACTCCAGATTTCAATGTTTTAGAACCCTCTCCTTCAAATACAACGCCGAAGTACAAGGAAATTTCATTAATATCAACCCCTTCATCATCCATTTCTCCATCTGAAGTTGAGTCTACACGGTTAACTTCTTCATTTGCTTGATATTTAGTTTCCTTATCAACTTTCAATATTTGCTCTGAGCACTGATTGACCTTGATCCCATAGATGATTGATCAGAGACCTCAACTACATCTTCCTTAATGCTTTCTCCAATAAAGTCATCACTGACATATAGAGTTTTAGACACTGTCTGCGCAAAGTCTACTTTAATATCCTCCATGTCTAAACTTTTATTGTCATTTTCAGAATCTACTTCTTTGATTTCCTTAATAGCAACTACAGTGTCACCTATCTGAACATCTTCAAAATTTTTTTACTTTTTGCCAGTGCCTTTCTTCTCCACAAGATGAATTGTATTGTATCCAATCCACTCTCTTTCCAAATTTGTGAAAGTCAAGGCATTTATTGCTCTACTCTTAGCTTCTAAGAATCTTTTCTAGCCTTCTTCTTCTTCAATAACTTTTTAGTACGAGCTATGTTGTTCTCCGTGACTTGATAATATCTTTTTATGTGTCCTAATTTTCCATACCATAACATCTGAGTGGCTTCTTACTATAATTGCTAAAAGACTCTTCCTTCTTTTCAGGAAAACTTGAATTACCTAAGAATTGAGAGTGAGACATATCTTTTATTTTTCCTTCAACGTTCTTTTTGTCAGCTACAAGAACATTTTCTTACCTTTCTTTGACAAATTCATCAGCCAATAATTTGGCTAGTAGCTCTTGTGACGACAACAAATTCTCAAATTCCTCAAAGAATGGTTGTTGATCCCATTCTTAAATTGATGCCACAAAGGGAATATTTTCTGGTTTCAAACCACGAATGATAATTCTTTTCATTCATAATTCAGAGATAGCTTCGTCCATATTCAATAAATAAATGTTAGAACATAAGCTCTTAATCTTTAAAAAGTACTCAGTAATAGAAAGATTACCTTGAGTGGTGTTCGCCAATTCATTCTCCAATATTTGTAGTCGGGCTTCATTCTTCTTATTGAACAACTTGTCGAGGGTCTTCCAAATTTCATAGGCTGATTTACACCTTATAATATGGTGAAATAAATTGGAGGAGATGGACCTCTACAGAATGAACTCCGCCTTCACATTAATCTGCTTTCATTCTTGTATGCACCACTATTCTCTGGTCAATCGTTCGGAGGACTTGTGTTACTCCTAACAACATCCCACAAATCCTCACCCATAAGGTATGATTCCATACAAGTCTTCCATACATTGTAATTGGACTGATTCAACAACTCCTTTTCCAGTCCATTAACGCGATCGCTTAAATTCATTAGGACAAACCATTTAAATCAACCACAAATCCAATCTTGAAATAAATACAAGTCAATCTACGACTTTGACTCTGGTACCATGTAGAGAATAGCAAAAGAAAGGTGTAGTTGGGGAGACCTTCTACTAGCCCAAGATTGTTAACTAAGATCGAAAGATTCAACTAAAGAAGAGGAAGTTGGAAAGGTGTAGGGAGATATTGAAAGAGAGAACTTGGATTTGGAATAAAACTACTTGAATTGATTTGTTTTTGGGTTAAAAATTTACAAACCCATCCCTATTTATACTAGTTCATGGATGGTTCTAGAAATTCTTCTAGATACATCTATAAGAATATTCTAACAAACTTTATCCTCTACAATGCTCTAGAATATCTAGATAATTCTTCAATATAATTATTTATGTATCTATATTAGGATATTCTGAGAAAATCTATGCTATTTCAAAAAATCATCTTTATCTTTTTTCATAGTGAGTAGCATCCTTATCAAATATCATGTGAATGAAATTATATCACTAGATAAGATGGAGCTTTATCAATGAACCTCTATCATCCAATTTTCTCTTATTTTGTGCATGATGAGATAGAAATAGTAAGATCATACTATTTTTACCTATTATGGATATATAATTCTAATAAATATAATTGTGTTAAACAAATCACATTCAAATAATATAAGAGTTTAGACACATCTTGATCCATTCATTTTTCAATTTATGAGACACATAAAGTCTTTTTCTTGGAAGGGGGGGGGGGGTGGAGATGTAGGGTGGACATTGCGATGCAAGAAATTGAAGTCTCATGTGCATAAGGAAAAAATTTAGATAGCTAATCAACCAAGCTACTAAGATTTACCGTGAGACATATAGTCTTTCTTAATTTCTATGATAAAAGGGATCAAAGTGGTTAAGTTTACCTTAAATTTAACTGTACCTAATATTTACACTAAACAAATGAATGTAAGAAGTGTTTCATTTTAATACATTCATCAGTTAAGAGATGTGTCTTAGTTAAACTTTAACTGTTTATAGGTTATATAATTAGTACTTGGTGTAAATGCCACATGCAAGTAAATATTTATCCTAATTTATGACCTCCAGAGAGATCATTGCTTACTGGGTTTTAAGTGAAAATGTGAATAGAAAATGGAGGAAAAAGTATAGTGTGTTTTCACTTTAAAGAAAATAAAGTTTTCCCACATTGGCGGAAGAAGAAAACTTTTTTATGCTTATATTGAGAAGCAATTCTTCACGTGGATAGTGAAATAAGAACAAGACAAGCCTCGCTTACTAAGCTCAGCTTTGACTTTGAATTTGGATTTGAAAAATGATTGATCGAGAGATTATCTTTTTGGATAAAATTCATTTGAAACTTGAAAATTTATGAAGTTTTTAATCCAAAAATTCAATAGAAAATATTTTCTCAATTCGCGGACACACATGGAATATGCGGATGCCTGTCACAACACACCTGAAGGGACGTGACCCTTAGAGGCACTATTTGGTAACAAAAATGTGACCTGCACGTGCACTTGACGACCTACGAGCACAGATGACAACACAATGCACGTAGATCAATACAACAATTTTTGGAAATTAAAAATTAACGACCTGTGACTTCATGTGAGCCACCTATACGCGCAGGTGGGGTCCGCAGTTCAGTGTCATTTTATAATAGTGAAACTTTTTGTGAGTCATTGCTTTTGTTTTGAATCACCATTACTTGGATATAAATACTTGAATTTTTTCTCAGGTAAAAACACAAAAATTTGAAGTGAAAAATATCTTTTTCTTCTGAAAAACTCTAGTGTGATCATCAAATCGTTGAGTGAGTTCACTGTTCAGTAAATTTGAGATACCGCTATTTTATGAAGTGAATTATTTTATCCTGGGAGGATATACTCCATAACCTTGGGTATATGAGAGAAATTATATTTCTTTAGGACACACCATGAATTCGGTGGACTTGATTCTTCATCTCTTTCTTATAGTTAGCTATTTTTTAGAAAATAGTTGAAACTTTATTTTGATAGTTCATAAATTGTTTGAACTTATGTTTAAAGTTGTTTGAACTTCTTTGTAGCTCTTGAAGTTGTTCTTGAACTTAGTGTTGAAATTTTTATTGTTAATACAAATTTTGTACCTGAAAATAATAATCTTAAAAATTTATTAATAATTTATATTTTGGGTTTCTGGAGATTAAACTTTTCTTGACGTTTTACTATGTTTGAACTTAACACTAATATATAGATATAAACGCTGCATCATGAGTTAAAATTTATTCGATTGACGATTTGAAGAATATAAAAACTTCATAGTTAAACTAGAAATAAGTTGTTTAAAGTTGAAAACCTTTACTGTTAGTATTCTAAAATATTACGTGTTTGTTTATTTGTGACAAAAAAAATTATTGATAACCAAGTCAGATGAAACGACGAATGTTGCAGGAACTAACATTGCTACTTCGAGTCATACGAATGCTACTCCTGCCATGACACTGACAGAAAATTAAGAAAATTTTCTAGTGTGGATTTTAAAAGATGGCAGTAGCTGTTCTTTTATATGACTAATTTGAGTCTGCAAAGGTTCATTACAGAAAGTGTTTATGAACTGCCGGAAGAAACTCAAAAAAAGAACGCTTTATATTAATGGAAGCTTGGAAGCCCTTAAATTTTCCGTGTAAGAATTACATACCGAGTGACTTGCAAGATGACTTGTACAATGTATACAGTACTATGAAGACCTTAAAGGAACTTTGGGATTCTTTGAAAAGAAGTACAAAAAAGAGGATGCCAAAATAAAGAAATTCATTATTGTAAAATTTCTAGACTTTAAGATTGTAGATAGTAAAACTGTATTTGTCCAAGTCCAAGAGTTGCAAGTCACAATCCATGATCTCCTAGATAAAGGTATAAAATTAGTTAATACCTTTACTGAGAAAATTAAATTTATTCTTGATACTCAAATATGTAGGTTTGATTGTGAACGAGCCTTTGTAAGTAGCTTCTGTAATCGAGAAGTTACTACCTTTGTGAAAAAACTTCAAAAACTACTTAAACTATAAGTGCAAGGAGATGTCTGATGAAGACCTCATTGTGAGGTTAAGGACTGGATAGGACAACAAGCCAATCGAAAGGAGGTCTCGAGGGAATTCTACAATAAGTGGAGTAAATATTATGAAAGACGACCTCAATAGATCAAAGAAGAGAAAGAAAATATTAGGACAACAAGGCAATCCTAAGAATAAATTCAAAAGAATTTACCTTAAATGTGGAAAAGTTAGTCACAAGTATGTAGATTGCAAGGCATCGAAGAAGGGCAAGAAAAAGGATCAAGCAAACAGGAATGAATCCCTGAATGATGTGGGCGATTTGTGTGTTATGCTTTTGGAATGTAATCTAGTTAAAAACTCTAAAGAGTGGTGGATTAAATCAAGTGACACCCTCCATGTGTGTTCCAACAAAGATCTATTTATATCATATGCTCTAGCTCAAGCTGATGAGAAGATATTCATGGTGAACTTTGAAACAACAAAGATTGAAGGAATAAGAAAGTTTTATTTGAAGATGACATCGAGTAATGTGGTGACACTAAACAATGTCCTTCATGTTTCAAAGTTGCGAAGAGCTTAGTTTTTATTTTACTTTTGACTAAGAATGAATTCAAATGCATATTTATTTTTGATAGAGTTATAATTAGTAAGGGCGAAGTATATGTAGGTACAGGTTACCTCATCGAGGGATTTTTAATAATAATGTAATGAATGTTAATATGCATAAAAGTTCAATATCTTCTTACTTACTTGAGTCAAATAAATTGTGGCATGAATGTTTAGAACATGTCAATTATAAAACCTTATAAAAACTGATTAGTTTAGAAGTTTTGCCCAACTTTTAGTGTAATAAATTAAAGTGTCAAACATATGTGGAATCTAAGTATGCTAAGTATTCATATAAGTCTGTTGAAAGGAATTCTATTCCCTTACACAATCCACACAAACATTTGTGATATAAAGTCAACATCATCTCGTAGTGAAAAAAATAATTCATATCTTTTATTGATGATTGCACTAGATATTGCTATGATTATTAATTGAATAGTAAGGATGAAGCAATAGAAGCATTTAGACAATATAAAAGTGAAGTTGAAAATTAGTTTTATAAAATATCAAAATAATAAGAAGTGATAGGAGTGGAGAGTATTAATCTCTTCTTGCAGAGATATATTTGAAAAATAAAGTTGTCCATCAAACTACTGCCCCGTATTTGCATCAATCAAATGAAATTGCAAAAGAAGAAAATCAAACATTGAAGGAAATGATGAATGTCTTACTCATAAGTTCAGGTTTATTAAAAAACTTATGGGAAGAATCTATCCTTACAATAAATCGAATCTCAATAGAGTGTCACGTAGCAAGACACAATCTATTCCATATTGATAAAACATGGGGGTTTGCACCACACTATAAGGGACCAGGTCCCTTAGAGCCAGTTAGAGGAAATCAAATAGTAAAGAACTGCAAAACTAAAACTATTCTAAAAACTAAAGAACACAATTATTTAACGTGGAAACCTCCTTGCTCAAGGGAGCAAAAACTATGGCTTGCTCTCACAAGCACTCAATCATCCACTATAATCGAACTCTTGATTACAGACTCTAATGAATCTAACTCTACGCTTCACTTTCTTGTAATAGCACTACTATAAGCCTACCTTGACAACTCTGTCATGAACAAACCTCAATACTGATTAACTCTAACCAATATTAAACTCAGGTAACTCTACTTAAGCTCTCTTAGGAATGCAAGGAAGACATTACTCTTATAACATAAGTAATTCATTTACATACCATGACATGACTCAAGAAGACTTACTCTTCCAGTACATAAAGAAATTAATAACTTGAGAAATATTGTAAAGTTGAGTTTTCACCTATTTCCTCTCCTCTATTCTGATTTTGCAAAAACTCACCAATTGAAAAATATTCTTTTCCTTTTATAGTGGAATAACGATAAGGGTAGAAATTTGATTGGGCCAGGTGTGTTGAAAGGTACAAGCTCACCTGTGCAGTTTGTTACACTAGAAAACAAAATTGTGCAGGCCTTATGACAGTTGTATGTTTCCATGAAGACCAAGGGACCTGGTCCCTTATTGTCAGTTGATTATCATTAAAACAAGATATAGCAATTTTCTCTCTTTTTGATGATGACAAACCACATAACATGACCAGAGAACTTTGGAGCATCGAATTCATTCACCTTCTTTAGTCAGAGTGATTACCATTGCTGTCAGTGAATGTTCACCTATCATTATCCACCATGCTTCCCTATGTCAATATGTCAACTTAAGGACTTGGTTCCTTATTATCAATTGATATCAGAATTCATTCACTGTATTTAAATATTCCTTCTATCAATATACATGCACTCATCAATGTTCATTTGAGTATTCTTCCTCCTTTCAATATGCCAGCATTACTTCACCATCATTACTTTTAATATATATCACCTATCACCTACTTTCATTCAACATATATGTACCTACTTGGTACCTGGCCCCTAACACATCATGTAGGTGTACCAAACCACATCATTCAACACACCTGGTCCCTACCTGCTGAATTATGTATTCTTCTTTTTGGCACCATTGAAACGTGATAACAATAAATCAAAAGTAAAACAAGCATAGGTTAGTTAACTCATGGCCAGTGGGGCAACACTAACATGAAAAATAACTTTAAGGAAGAAACATATAATAAATAAATCGAGGATTCATTCATTATTAAGTAATATCAATACCAGTACAACCATACGAAAATAATCGTAAAACAACTATCTTCAAAAACCACAATAGACACAAGAATTTGAAACTGGCACAAGGATGATATAGTGACACATGGATGATTGGACTTAGGTCGAAGGGGGGATTAGGGGAGAAGAACTTGATTAAAATCTCAATTATAGAACACTCTGCAGCATGGTAATTTAACAATTGCTTAGTGAGGTCTTTAACTTCAGTATTCAAACCTTGAACCTCCTGAGTGAGTTCTGCAACCTTGATCTGGAGCTTAGCATTTTCTGGTGCAAGTTCCTCTGTAGAACTAGGTCCCTCTGAAGACAACTTCTAATTTTGCATCTTCAAGTGCACTATCTCATCATCCTTAGCAGCTAGCTTATCCTCATCTCTTCTATTTCCTTGCTTAAATACTCCTGAGCAGCCAATAGTTCTGATACTTGGGACACAGTTCTCACCTTTCCTTCAATGCATTTATTTTCCACCAATGATGTTAGACTAAACTTTTATTTGACTGTTCCTGGATTCCTTTTCTCCCAATTACTCCAAAGTGATCAAAGACCTTGTTCAAGAAGTACCCTTAAGGTATTTCATATTTGTCTTCCCTATCATGGATAACCTTATGAATTTGCTCTAACATTAGAGAAGGTAGAATTATTAACTCAAATTTACTTAAACACTCAATAAAATACAAATCAAAAGCAGATGCAATGGTCCTTTTCTATGACCTACGCAAAATGACCTTTTTCATAAATTTAAACACTAATTGGAAATCACTTGTGAGAAATTTCTTTCTTACCCCAGCTATTGATGTTCCTCCTACCTTAGAAGCATTTATCATGATCTCTATTCAGGCTTGTTTTAAAATAGTCCTCACCCCTACAATATGGACATCTAGGATTTTCCCTAATGACTCTTCATCCAGTCTGATTTTTTTTCCTTATACTTTAATAGTTAAGCTTAACCTATTATCTGAGAACACCATTGTATAATAAAATTCTCTTACTTCCTCATCAAAAATCATGGGATCTGGTTCCTCCAGGAGTTGTAACCATCCCTGGTGTTTGACATATTCCACTAATTCAATCATGCCAGTTTTTTCATAAATCCTGGATCAAACACTCTCCTAGATAATACTTTTTGTGTTTTCAAAATCCCATTCCTTTGTTCTCTAGACCCAACCTTATTTTCTTTCTCATTTATTCTTCTTTTGAAATCACTACTTGGCACAACCTTTTCAACAACTTTTCTCTTCTTGGGAACAGGTCCCTCAGAGACGTTCTTTTTTTTCATAGCAGTGTGTTTCTGCTTTATTCCTACAAGTCTACCAAACTTTGAGTGGGAGGACCTGGTCCTTCTTGAAACATAAATTTCTTTTCTTCTTTTATCCATTGCCATAGCAACATCAGGATCAATGTTCTCATAATCTCTAACCTCTACAACTTCAAAATTTTTCTCCTCTACTACAACTACTTTCTTAAGTCTTCTTCTTTTAGTAGCAGAAGATTTGCTAGCCTTCATAGCATCAACTAATAATTTCTTTTCAAACCCCCTGCTAAAATACGATTTTGCAACCTTTATACCAGAATCAACAACCTTTTCTTTCCCTTTGGTTCCCACTGGTTCTTCATAGACCACCTCAGAGGTGGTTCATCCTTATCTTCCTCATCCTCCTTGTTTGGAGGTAGCATAATATCTCCATCCTTAGTCACAACATCTTTTTTAGTAATTGTTTATTATTCAACAATAGCTGAGCTTTCCTTGGGATCATATGCAAGCAACAATAAAATTTTAACTACCCAATTTTCACTTTTGGAAAGATCAGAACTCTTCACTGGTATTTTTTTATCATAAAGTTGGGAAAAGATAAGATTTGACTCAGAGGGAGTAGGGGAACTAGGTACTTTTAGAGTTTCTAAGAGTTTTGTATTTTCTAGTTCTTTAGAAGAAATGGGGATTTGAGAGTCTTTAAATAATTTAGGTTCTCCTGATGAATAAGGAATTTCAAATTGAAAGATTTCTTGTTCATTCGGTAAGACAAAACCTTGATTTAAATCCTCTACTAAGTTTGAGTCAGCAAAAATTTTGATGGTTAAGGAAGTTTCGATGGGGACAGACTCAGTTAAGGGTTTTTGAATTTTTAGTAAAGTTAACATAGGTTGTATTTGAGGACTCAAAGAGATATCTTCTATGGGTTGGGGTGTTAAAGAAACAAAGGTTTGATTTTTGATCGTTCTAACTATTTTTTTTGAAGCTTTATTGACTTTAGGATATTTAACGGGTGTTGAGAAAGTCAGAATATTTGCCATTTTGAATTTTAGTGTGAGAGAGAGAGAATTAGACCAGTTTAACTCAAAGATGAAGGATGATTGAAGAAGATGATTTGAGTTAATTTTGGAAAATAATAAAAAGAGATAAATTTGGTTTAGTGATATCTGTGAGCTGACCATTGTTATTAAAAAGGGGCCTTTTTGAAATAATGCATCTAAATTTAATAGGTGTGACTCTTCTTGTTTTTCATAAAATGACAACTTTTGATCATATGAGATAAAATGTGTGGCTTTTTAGATATAATGTTTATGACTATCAAAGTACACTGATTTAGTACTAACTTGAGAGATAGGACCAGGTCCCTCTCTTTCTTTAGAGAATGCTCAGATTTGTGCAAGTCACATATGTCCTCTTCCAAAGTTGTTTCCATAGGTGTATACCTACAAAGGTATGGTACTGAGTTATAAGAATATGTACCTACTTTACCAAGTATACCTGCCACCAGATCATAGCCATTTTTAGGGAAAAAACTGATTTGTTTAGTAGGCCAGGTTAATTTGATCAATCCCAGCTTCAACTTTTTGTTTCAATACACCACTTTATTTAAGAGATTATTCTGAAAATAGGTCTGGGGACAAGGTCCTGGACTTAGCATCCTTTAAATTGACAAGGTTCCTTCAGCATTGCATTAAATTAGACAACATCTCAGAATCTCTTTCATATTTTTGGGCTTACTTTGGGACCAGAATACTAAGAAAGCCATAAAATTTCTGACTTAAGCTCTTGTTTGGACTCCAGTCTCAGAAAGTAAAGTTAGAATGTCAAGGGGTGAGAGGATTTGTGCTTCCAGTTTGACCTTCTGAGATGTGTCCCATTGGGACCAGTTCTCTGTGAATTTTTACTCGACTCTTCTTGTTGTTCTTCTACTGGAGCTAGGGTTTGTGACTGAGATCATGGATCACCATCACTTGTATCATTCCCTTCTGCATCAATTTATCCTTGACCATCATCTTCAGTAATATCATCCATTTAAACAGGAATAAGTTCTTCAATGTCACAATCTTCCTCTTCACCATGACTCACCAGCTTTCCTGACTCATCAAAGATGACATGCACACTTTCTTCAACACATAGAGTTCCTTTTTTGTTGAAAACTCTGTATGCTTAGCTTAATGAGTTGTAGCCCACAAGTGCAGCTTCATTTGAGTTTGCAAGAAATAATAACCAGAGCCTCATAGATTTCACTCTTGGTTCTCAAGAACATTTTGCAGGTAAAACTATAGAAGTCATCCATAGTGACAACCACATACTTTTTTCTCCTCTACTTTGGAATTGTTATTTCAAATTTCAACTTTGGCATCCCAAGGATCAGGTCATTTGAAATCAACTGATTGCCTTTTCCAAATGAGATACCTCTACCTTGAAGTGTCTTGGGAGAGAAAATATAGTTAGAGAGAATATACAGTTAGACTTTATAGTCATATGATTTTAATAATTATTTATCAAAGAACTAGTTCTGACTGTAATCCCTTTTTCCACCTGTAAACAAAATAATTTTTCAAATTTGGGAACCCACTTGAGTTTGTGTTTCCAGTAGAAGGACAAGGGTATGATCTAGTTTTTCTTTGCCCATCTAGGTAATGAGATCATTTTCATATTTTTCAAAGGTTTGAAACCCTTATGTTAGGTTTTCCCCTACTAGATATATCTAACACTATTTATTCTAGCTCTAATCTAACTTTGAAAGTTTCCCTTCATGTGACCGTCTTTTACATAATGAGTGCATAGACGCTTGTGGACTTTATTTCTGACATCTTGAACAACTTTACCTTGAGACCCACGTGATTAAGTTTTGTACTAATACCCAAGGCCCTTACCATTTCTGACACCTTGACTAGTTAAATTAGAAAGGATCTGGAAGGATATGGTATATTGTAGAGATTTATTACGTTCTTCTCTCAGACAGAATAGGTCCCTTTCTAACTCTTCATTCTTATGGAGTGCAGACAGGAGATGCTTTTGAGAATCCCTCAATTTTTCTTCAAGCTCAATTTGAAGCTTTGAGGCTTCTTTCTTTCCTTTACTATCAGAATAATCTACTTTCTATAGTTGACTCACTAAACTCAGATTTTCAGATTTCAATTTAGCAACCTGTTCCTCAATTTTAGATATCTGGAGAGTTAAAGCTATTAATTCAAGCTCCTGATCTTCTATTTTCTATTCTAGAGAATTTTTCTTCCCTTTATTATTAGTATTATCTACTTTCTCCAGTTGACTCACTAGACTCAGATTTTAACTTAGTAACATGTTCCTCAGTTTTAAATATTTGGAGATTTAAATTAATTAATTCAAGCTCCTAATTATCTACCTTATCTTCTAGAGTATTTTTCACAGCAGTCAGTTCATACATAGAATCAATCAACATATTTGCAAGCTTTTTTTATATTTCTGGCAGAGTAGTTTTCTAAGTTTTCTTTAATGTTAAAAAAGTTACCTCATTTTCTTCTTAATATTCAGTGTTTGCTATGAGAGCAAACAAGGAATCAAAAGTCACCTTCTCATACTTCACTGCCAGCATGGAAACATCTTTATGCTTTTCATCTTCCTTAGATTCACTGGAAGAATTCCCCCATACTGTTATGGCTTGCTTAACTGCAAAATCAACTGCAACTTTTTTTCTTGACTTTACAGGGACCTGGTTCTTGTTCTTTCCTTTTTTTTGTCACCTTCATTCTTGAGATATTCCTGATAATCCATTTTGTGCATTGGAAAGTCCTTAATAAAATGCTCAGGACTTTCACATTTGTGACGAACTTCAACATTGCCACCCTTTTTATTGCTACTTCCTCTTTTTTAAAACTGATCACTTTTCTTCATAGATATAACAATTCTTTTTGCCAAATAGGCAATATCAGTGTCTTCTTCACTTGAATCTGACTTAGAATCCTTTAATTCCAGAGATTTTCCTTCTTATCTTGCTCTAGCTTCTTCTTGAGTTCATGTGTCTTTAGATTACCAATAAGTTCATTCATAGTGAGAGTTTTCAGGTTCCTTGCTTCACTGATACAATCCACTTTTCTTTCCCAGGATTTAGGCAGAACCCTTAGAATTTTTCTCACCTATTTATACAAAGGAATTACCTCTCCTAAGCAGTGCAACTCATTGGTGATTGAACTGAATCTTGTATGAATCTCTTGGATAGTTTCTCCTTATTTCATGGTGAAGGTTTCATACTAAGTAGTTAGCATATAAACTTTGGAATCATTCCCGCCAGTGGTTCCTTCATGAGCAGTCTTCAAGCAATCCCAGATTTCTTTAGCATTTTCATATGCAGAAATCCTATTGTATTCATTAGACCCTATGCCATAAATTAGCAGTTTTTTGGCCTTATTATTTTTCTCAACTTTTATTTTATCTTCATCATCATACTCTTCCTACTTTTAAGAACCATTCTAGTTATGTCTCCTTCATTGACCTCTCTAACTGGCATATGAGGACCATCCAGAATTAC
This sequence comes from Capsicum baccatum var. pendulum, assembly GCA_030864225.1. Lineage (NCBI taxonomy): Eukaryota > Viridiplantae > Streptophyta > Magnoliopsida > Solanales > Solanaceae > Capsicum > Capsicum baccatum. The sequence goes on along the minus strand of CM061555.1, from coordinate 86,809,487 downwards.
ATACATCAGCTCATTGTCCTTAACCATAATGAAGTCATACATCCTTATTTTCCACCACCCATAGAACTACCCATTGATAAAATATGGGGGTTTGTACCACACTATGAGGGACCATCTCCCTTAGAGTCATCCATAGGCAATCAAACAGTAAAGAACTAGAAAACTAAAACTTTGTTGAAAACTAAAGAACACAAAGATTTAACGTGAAAACCTCCTTGCTCAAGGGAGGAAAAACTATGGCTTGCCCTCACAAGAACTCAACTATCCACTATAATCAAATTCTTGATTACAGACTCCAATGAACTAAACTATAGGCTCCGCCTACTTATAATAACTCTACTACAAGACTATCTTGACAACTCTGTCAAGAACACACCTGAATACTGATTAACTCTAACTAATATTAAACTCAGGTAACTTTATCTAAGCTCTCTCAAGAACACAAAGAAGACATTAATCTTATAACATGAGTAATTCAGTTACATACCATGAGTTGACTCAAGAACACTCACTCTTTCAGTACATAAAAAAACTAAGAACTTGAGCAATATTGCAAAGTTGAGTTTTTGCCTATTTCCTTTCATCTATTATGATTTTGAAAAAATCACCAATTGAGAAGAATTCTTTTCCTTTTATATTAGAATAATGATTAGGGTAGAAATCTGATTGGGCCAGGTGTCCTGATAGGTACTGTAAGACCCCGTGAGATCTTAGGTTCATTTCATCTCATTCTTACATGTAGAAAAGGGACCAAAACTTAGAATATTTTACTAAGTGTTAGGACTTAGTCATTTCTAAATCCCTCAAAGTTTGATGAATTTATTCTCGACCTTCCCGACATTGTAAAGTTAGTGTTTAAGTTGATTCATGATCGAGAAAGTTAGTAGTACATCTCAGGCGAGTTTTAAAATTTTCAGACAAGGTAAGGGAGTGTTTGAAACTCCAAAATAGTAGCTCAAGGGCATTATCCCACGACGTCCTGCCCAGTTCAGTGCTGGGGGGAGCCCATGATAGAGCCCGCAGCACCCTGCCCAGAGCGACACTCCAGATCCCGTGGCACCTTAGCCAGTTTGGTCTGTGTATTTTCTTTAGTTTTGTACCATATTTTTAAGGGCAAATAGGTTATTTTCCCTGCACCCAATAGATCCATAATACGGGATTAAAGCCCCAAATAGAATATTTGGCCATTTTTTTAGAATTTCCTCAAATTTAAGTCATTCCCCTTCAAGAACACAAACCCTTGCTCTTAAGCTTCAAGTTCAATTTTCAAGCGATCACCAATAACCCGCACGAATTCAACTACTGAGGTATGTTAGATGTTCATCCTTGGGTTCCTTCCACCCTTGGAGTTCAAGAACCCTTTATAAAAATAATTTTATGTTTCATATGTTGTAAATTGAAATTGTGTTTATGTATGTGTTGTTGTTGGGTTTAAACTAAGATATTTATGTGTTCCACGTATACAAACTAGTAGGTATGTGGATTGATGTAATCTCTTATGTCAAACCGTTAAATTGTAAGTTGAATGTGGTAGTCATATATTCATATATTGTCCATCCTCATGTATAAGAATTGTGCTCCCCAAGTGTTTGAAAAAATGTCTATGTGAAAGAATTATGAATGGTGATCTATTTGTTATGCATTTAAAGTTGTTATATGGTCCTATTGTCAATGTTATTGAGTCCTGGGGGTATTGAATACCCAAAATTATTTGTGTACTTAGTTCCAGTCATAATAGAATGATCCCTGTAGTATCGCGAATAGCAGTATTCAGATAGTTAACAAAATCAGTACGAGTTCATTCAAGATTAGTACAGCTTAGTGATCAGTATTGGTTCAGCTGGGAGTAGGATTCAGCACCAAGCGAACTCAGGGATGGGAGAATTCCTGCCAGTTAGGGTTTGACCCTTAGTAGCAATCCTTGAGTTACAGAACTATGTAGCCAGCGTGGAGTAGTATGTCTTTCTACCAGTTTACGGTTAACATACATATTTACATTACATGAGCCTTTCTGCCATATTAGGGTTGACCAAGACATTGTTAGTAACCCGTAGTATGGTGCTAACACTCTTCCAACTGGGTTACAGGTTAGACCCCAATCAATCTACATTGGGGCATGTCGGTTAGATGAAAAGTCCCACAGTTTTAGTTTCAATACTCAGTTCAGAGCTCAGTTCAGTCTCGTTTGACCATAGCATATAGTTACTAGTTGATTAACTATCATCTTTCAGAACTCAGCTCACAAACTACTTTAGTACTTGTTTTATGCGTGGTCATGCATTTTTTGTCTTTATAGTTTTCATGCATTTACACTCTGTACCTCATGCTATACATTCAGTTACTTAATACTCATGAACATGAACCTGTGCATATTAGCCTGAACTCATTTAGCATACCAGTACATTTAGATGTACTGACCACATACTTATTTTAGCATACCAGTACATTTAGATGTACTGACCACATACTTATTTTCTTGTGCTATGATATTTTATATCATAGGTTCATACGCTTCGATCCCCGATCGTCCTTAGATGTTCCATCCCATCAGCAGCAGCAGCCGTGATGAGTCCTCTTCTTTCAAGGATGAGTTATCTTTCTTTCAGTATTTTTTTCAATAGTTCAGTTATTTAGTTAGTTGGGGGCTTGTCCCATCAACTCCTTTGTCAGACAGTTAGAGGCTTTCAGACTAGTACAAATATCTGGTTAGTTTTTAGTTGTTATTATCATACGTTTATCTGCACTTTCAATTGTTTGAAAACGTTTTAAACCATTATTTCAGTATTGTTTTAGTTGATAAAAACCTTATGGAATTTTAGTGAAAATTCCGTATAAGTTGTTATTAGTTTTATTCAACGCTCACAGCAAGTACCAACTCATGGGTTAGCTTATGGTATCACGGGACCATAAGCATCGTGTGGCATCTAGTGTGTACTCCTAAGGCGTTACAGGTACAAGCTCACCTGCGCAGTTTGTTACACTAGAAGACAAAACTACACAGGCCTTGTGACAACTATATGTTTCCATGAAGACCAAGGGACCGGGTCCCTTGTTGTCAGCTGATCATCAAAAAAACAAGATATAGAACATATGAAAATGAAAATAAAGGAGAATCAACTTAAAATATTTCAATTTTTGGTGGTATCTAACTAAATTCCAAGTTCTTATACCTAAAAGGGTGAAAATAGGACCAAAGACTGTGGACTGTGTTTTCATCGGATATACTACAGCAGTAAAATATGTTGGTTTTTGGTTCATAAATTTGAAAATCTAAATATATATGAAAATACGATAATTGAATCATATAATGCTAAGTTCTTTAAACACATTTATTCATATAAAACTAAACATGAGCTATTTAGTGGAGGATCTAAACGACCTCGAATGAACTAAAGAAGAATGTACTTAATGATGAGAATTCAAGAAATAGTACACGTCAAAGAACGTCGACTTTCTTTGGATCAGATTTTATAATATTTCTTCTTGAAAATAATCCTCAAATGCTTAAAGAAGTGATGTCATCTTCAGACTCATCCTTTTGAAAATAGGCAGTCAATAGTGAGATTGATTCAATCATGAGCAATCATACTTAGGAGTTGGTTGATCTTCCTCTAGGAAATAAACTTTTAGGTTCTAAATGTATTTTCAAAAGGAAAAATAAAATTTGATGGTACTATTGACAAATACAAGTCAAGACTTGTTGTGAAAGACGTTAAACAAAAAGAAGGCCTTGATTATTTGACACATTATTGCCAGTAACAAGGATAATGTACATTCGGATGTTGGTTGCATTAGTGATGGTATATGGTCTTGAAATTCATCAAATAGATATGTAAGAAGCTTTCTTGAATGGAGAATTGGAGAAAGAAATTTACATAGAATAAACCAAAGGTTTTGTGTTTCCTCGTAAAGAAAGAAAAGTGTTCAAACTTGTTATGTCACTTTATAGAATAAAAAAAGCATTCAAACAGTGACATGCATAGTTTGACCAAACCATGTTGACAAATGGATTCAAGATAAATAAATGTGATAAATGTGTTTACATTAAAGATACTCCAAATTACAAAGTCATTATTTGTTTGTATATGGATGACATGTTGATCATCAATAGCGACATTTCTGACATAAATACTATGAATCGAATGCTTGAGAGAAAGATTGATATAAAGGACCTTGGAGTTGCTGATGTGATCTTAGGGATAAAAATCTACAAGGGTTGGTATTGTCACTGTCTCATTACATTGAAAAGATACTTGACAAGTTCAAGTATTTGGATTTCAGTATTGTCAAAACTCCATTAGAAGTGAGCTTTGCATTTCAAAAGAATAAAGGTAAAAGTGACTCACGCTTGGACTATGCAAGAGTGTTAGGAAGTGTGATGTATATCATGAATTATATTAGTAAATTGAGCCAGTACAGGAGAAATCTCAATCCAACTCAATGGATGACAATGAAAAGAGTTTTAGGATATCTACAACATACTAACGACTATGCATTGCAGTATAACAAATATCCAACTTTAATTGAAGAATATAGTGATGCCAATTGGATTGTCAGATCGAATAAAGTAAAATCAACGAGTGGATATATATTTACTGTTGATGGAGAAGCGGTCGCTTGGAAATCATACAAACATACATATGTTGCTTGCTCTACAATGGAATTCAAATTTATTACTTTAGATAAAGTTGGTGAAGAAGCTAAAGATATTCCTTATTGTCCCAAACCTTTGGCACTAGTATGCATATATTTTGATAGTCAGTAGGTAGGGTAGAGAGTATGATGTATAATGATAAATCTTGTTATATAAGATAGAGACATAATATTGTTAGAGAACTACTCTCTAGTGAAATTATCACGATTAGCTATCTGAAGTCAAATGATAATATGTTAGATCCACAAACAAAAGTCCTTACTAGAAACGAAGTTCATAGATCATCGAAAGGAATGGATTTACGGCCTAGAACAAGTCATCACAGTGGTAACTCTACCTAGTAGACTGGATTTCCAAGAGTTAGGTTCGAGGAGATCAAATAAAGTTGTAACTGACGATTCAACATTGTCAATATACTCAATCCATTCTCATGATGAAGACAATGTTCAGAAAACAAGAATAAGACACATGGTTTGAGGCTGGTTGTATGACTTGTATCATCTAGATGTGCATTAAATTTCAACGGTACAAAGATATCACATCTACTGATTGACCGAGTGTTCACTACGAAAAGTTCAAAGAGAAACCTACTTATCCAAATGCCATTAGTCTTTTCTTGTAGATCACACACTTGTCCATAAATCTTTTATAAAATAGCATTCTCCATTCATATGGGGGATTTTTGTATTCTAAGTAGAAATGTGAATGGAAAATGGAGGAAACATATGGAGGAAAAAGTAAAGTGTGTTTTCACTTTAAGGAAGCAAGGTTCTCCACATTGGTGGGAGAAAGAACTTTCTTATGCTTATGTTTAGAAGCATTCCTTCATGTGGATTGCAGTATCAAGACAAGCCTCATGTCGTCGTTGTCGTGCAGCAAATTTGAGGTACAACTATTTGCTAAAGTGAATCATTTTATTCTAGGAATATATATTCTATAACCTCGGATACTTAAGGGGAATAAATTCCTTAAGGATACACCCTGAATTTAGGTGGACTTTATTCTATCGTTTCCGTCTTTATCTCTTTCTTATGATTTTGCTATTTTTCAGAAAATAGTTGAAACTTCATTTTGATAGTTCATAAATTATTAGAACTTGTGTTTGAAATTGTTTGAACTTCTTGTAGTTCTTAAAGTTTTCCATAAATTTAGTATTGAAGTTCTTGTTGTTAATACAGATTTTACCCGGAAAGCAACATTAATTTTCATTTAATCTTCAAACAGTTAAAATAAACATTATTAAGTAATAATTCTTTTACTAAAATGGAATAGGAAAGATAGAAGGGGGTAGCTAGGAGCTATAGACTAGGGTGTTAAAGATGTAGAATAGCTTCTACTGTATGCTTTATACTTTTTTACCTTGTTAAGTTATGTTGTACTAATGCAATACTTACCTTTTGTAAATGTATGCAGCAATAGCAAATGCAAGTCATATTGTATTATTCACACAAGATTACATTTTGCATATAGCTGGAGTGTTAATTCCGTCGCTGTTATTGTAAAACGAATAATTGTACTGTCGACCGACACAAATCGAGAAGTTCTGGTTAGTGCAAAGTAATTGATAACACGAAATAAGAAGTAAAACTAGAATTTCACCTAATAAATAGAACATTATCATATCAACTTTTGTCATTTTATTTAGAACATTATCATATCAACTTTTGCCATTTTATTTCAGATCACCCTAATATTGTGTTCCAAGGGAAAGCATACGCATGATTACATTTTGCCTAGAGAGTTCCTTTACCAAAAGTTCTTCACTTTTTTTCGAAAGCGGCAACCACAATACCATAAACATTATTTCAACTTGGTGAACTATTTGTTACGTAGTGGAGAACTGTAGAAGATTCAAAGAGGACATGTTGGTTGAATCGTACAGGGTTATGTTGGATCATTAACTATTAATATAATTGGCCCTCCAGCACTGCTCTTTGACATTCTCAAGGGGTGGTTAGCTAGCTATAAAATGCGCTGACACCACTTTGCACTATCTCATGTTTTGCCTCAGCTTTCACTGCTCTAAAATAAGGAAAGTTTCCAAATTATTCATATGAATGGAAACAAGATTACCAAATGTTATCTTTTAAAATGCTCATCTGTTGTGAAAAATATGCTAAAATAAGGAAGGTGGATTTAATATCTTAAAATCACCCACGGGAGTTAAATGTGACACTTCTGGCTACGGCCGGTAATGAGTGAAGGTCAATCAACAATATCAATATACTTTTAATTAAATTAATTAAATTAGCAAGCTTTTAAAGAATAAAGTCAGGTGCATCACATATAAGGTGAATTTCACATCAGAATAAGAAGAAAGTGATGAGTTTTATAGATTAATTTAGGTCTAAAACGAACAATACGTGTCATGAAATTGGATAGTAACAATCAAATCTAAAAGAAAGGTGCCAGAATTCATCGTTCTCTTTTTGAAAGTTCAATTATACTTTAAGCAAGCAGTTGTTGGATCAAGTTGGACATTATTGAAGCACCAAGAACCTAGCTAATTTATATAGGATTTTGTTCCCTTTTTTTTCTCTTTAGCGTTCTTTCAGTAGGTAGGGAATCATACATGACTTGTACAAGATTATATATACTAGTTTATTATAAGTGCGTTGCACGTGTGTTGAATATTAAAGAAAAAAGCTGAATGTATTCAAATCAATGAGTAGAAGACTTTAAAATATATGTAAATAAATTAAATAACATATTTAAATTAAATACCAAAGGAAAAAATATAAGGTCTTGAAATTAAATATATCTGAACTCTTAGGAGTTCCAAACGAAGATATTAATACTTTTACTCTTGTCAATCACAATTCTTATCACAATTCTTTCTCCAATCAAAATCTAGTCTTAACATATTCTTAGTAAAAAGCATTTTCTTTGTATTTTTAAATGGTGAAAATTCATTCAGACGTGCCCGCAAGGGCATAATTGAGTGGATGAAAGTGGATATCCCATGTGGGAGACCTGTGATCAAACATAGTGAGCAAGTTACCAAAAAGTGCTCACCACTAATGCGAAAACTAATAATTGTAAATTTTAACAATAAATCAAATGACAAAAAAACTATATTAAAGAAACATAATATTAAAAATGGCGATCAAGCGACCAATATATTCAAAAAACTTTTATTAAACAAACAAAAAGAATGTGAAAGAATAATCTTCCCTAAACAAAACTTTTAAGGACTATAGTGTTTATGTGAGAGGAATGAATACTTAATTTATAGAAGTTTAAAACTTTTTCTTTAAGAAAAGATTAACCGAATATGAAAGAGATTTAATTTTTTTCCACTAATTAATTTTAATTATGATGAGAATCAAAGAAAATCCTACCAAAAAAAGACCCAATCTTTTTTAAAAATATGTATCAAAAAATAGAAAGTTAACTAAAAATATCCAAATAATACTAATAATCTAATTTTTCAATATTAAAAGGCCGAATAAATATGTTGCAACCTGCATTACCAATAAAATAATCATAAACCTAATTAAAGGGATATCAAATCTCAATAAAGAAAAATACGACATAATCTACTTCACCTTTCTAATAGTTGTAATACTTAAACGACCTACGGAGGTATATACTAATTAATTAGTCATAATATTTTTTCTAGTGATATCAAAGTCTAAATAAGGAACATAGAAACTTAATAAAACACAGATGTATGTACACATTAAACTATAGTACTAATCAGTACCCAAGAAGTCTATATACTAAAATAAAAGAGAAAATGTAAAATAGATGTGAATTAAACGTAAATATGATTATATTAAAAAATCTAAAATTAATATTTATCAAAATAAAACAATATTCTTCAATAATCATGTTTTATATATTGTTTAATCAAAAAATTCAGGGATCAAACATCATAATTTAAGATATAATGACCTATAGTGTAGGTGAGTCACTGTTGAAAGGATACTCAATTGATCTAAGGTTAAACTCCATCCATAATCATTCTTGTAATCTGCTTTCTATCAAACAAGTTGAAGAAATAAGTTTAATATTAGAATTTTTAATTAAATCTCATTGAATCCATTTAGATAATTTAATCTATCATCATAAGCCAAATCAAAATCAAATAATAGATCTTTTCAAAATATCTTCATAGCAGAACCATAAGGAAATCATTAAAAGAAATACAATGAAGAAAAAAGGAAGAAGAAGAAGGAAGGGATTATCAACGGACAACGAAGAACAAAAAGGCAGTTTGGTAAAACGTCTGTTTCCCTATTTTTATATATACTTAACAAAAATTAATAAAGAAAATATATTTTCTTGCCATATATTTTAGGATTCATTAATTATTAATTTTTTTAATATATTTTATTGTATATTTTATTCTTATCATATATTTTAAAATTTCTTAATTTTAAAATAATTAATTAATAATTAGAAAAGTTAAGTGAAAAAACGATTTTGTCTATTGTAAAATATTTTAATGAAGGGCAAAAAGTTCAAATCACTGTTTTAAGGGGTTTCACAGTTTTAATATATTATAGATATATATTATAGATTTGACACATGAAATGACAATATTTGACAAGTATCAAGTTTGACTTTATTTTTTAAGGCATATTACATGCATTTTGTGAATATATATATATATATATATATATATATATATATATATATATATATATATATATATATATATATATATACGATACTCTATTCATTGTAAATATAGGCTTCATGAATCACAAACAATATAAAGGAGAAGGACCAAGAGTTAATTACATTAATTTGGGAGTCTTCAGGAATCGGGAGTTTGAAAGAAAACTTACCTGCTTAATAATTTCTTGTATAATAAAAATAAAAATTAAGAGTACTCAGTCAAAGTTACGTCATAAGATTGAAGAACTTGCAAAATGGCTAAACAAGATTTTCATAAACTATGTACTTATAAAATACTTTCTTTTTGTTTGTGAAAAGGATAGCTTCAATTAGGAAAAGTTTAACTGTTGTCGAAATTAGTAGCCACATCCCGACATATTGGGCTAATGTAGTTACTGGGAATTGTTCTCCCATAAGTAGTACTCTATTTATCTTTCACCAAAATAATTGCAACACTAGGGGGGGATAAGGGGAAGACAGTACATGAAGGTTATCAAAAAGAGCTGCAGTAGCTGTCATTTTTGCCAGTGCATCTGCCACTTGGTTTTGTTCTCTAAAAGTGTGGATAGGTGGAGCAGCTTGGGTTTCCTTCAGCAATGACCTGCATTCATACAAAACATTGTGATAATGAGTTTCTGAGTTTTTTAGGGAGTGTCTAACTTCAATTGCATCAACATTAAACTCAAGAGGAATAATGTTGTTTTGTACAGCAATGAGCAACCACCTTCTTAAAGCAAGGATTTCAGCATGGAGGGGGCTGATTTATGGTATTGTTTTATAAAATCTCAAAACCCAGTTCCCCTCATGGTCTCTTATCACGCCTCCCAATCCTGACTTACCCTCACGACCGTTACACGCCTCATCCGTGTTAAGCTTAAATACTGGATGAGAAGGAGGCTTCCATCTGGTTTGAATGGTGACGCTATTTTTGGGGTGGGTGTTGTTCTTTTGGATCGGCAGGGAGTATTCAATGGCATGATTGATGGGAATTGTCGTGCTAATACTCTCTCGATTGTTGTTGAATTGATTATCATTCCTACTTAGCCAAACTACCCACAGACATTGAGGAATTAGATTACCCCAGGTGGTGTAGTCGTTGAAAGATTTATTCTTGATGTTTTTCCAAGTACTTAACCAAGAGACATTATCCAAGTTATTAAAAAGGTTCATAGGAGTAATCCCACCATTTTGCTGAATGTTTTCCCAAAAGGTAATGGCTTTAGAGCATTGAAAAAAAATATGGTGAGAGTTTCCAGTTTCGTATTGCAGTAGAGTCAGTAAGGGTCCATATCAATCCCTATTCTGTTAAGGTATGTATTGGCAGGGAGTCTACCATGAACAAGCAGTCATAAGAATATTTTAATTTTATTTGGTACGTTGGCTTTCCAGATTTCCCAGAAGTAGTTAACGTCGCCATGACAAGGTTTCTCTATGGCATGGACAATGGCCTCGTAGACACTGGAAGTGGTAAACTTACCATCATTTGTGAGTTTCCAATATGGATGGTCATTCATGTTGGTCAACGGAGGTGGTTTTGAGTGGATGAAGGTTTGATTGATATGTTCTGGGAGTTCAAAAGATAGATGAAACAAATCCCAGCTCCCATTTGTAACCATATCCTTCACTTTTAGGTCTTGTTTCTCAACATTCAAGGAAACCAAAATTTTGTGTCTGATTGGATTAGTGTGGGGTGGCCAAGTATCAGTTATGAACTTGGCATTGTTTCTTTGATGAACGGACCAGGCAAGTCCTTTTCTGCAGTCTTTCCAGCAGCTTTTGACATTCGTCCAGGTTGTAGAAACCCAGGGGTATGTTTGGTTGTTCCCTTCCAGACTATGGTACTTGGTAGTGAGTACCTTAGACCAAAATTTATTGGGGTTCTTGAAGAGACGCCAATCTAGGCTAGCATACAATGCTCTATTTTTGTATTCATCTTTTTAGAGTCCAAGGCCTCCATTGAGCTTACTAGTTGCAATAATGTCCCAGCTTAGGAGATGAATCTTTTTTTTTCATCCTTGCTTCCCCAAACAAAGTTTCTTTGGATTCGGTTTATAGATTCCAAGGTCTTTTGTGGAAGCTTGATGAATTGCATTACATGGGTGGGCATGCTATTTAAAGTAGATTTAGCAAGTACAGTTTTGCCCGTTATATTCAGCATGTGAGTCTTCCAACCGGATAGCTTATTATTCATGTTATCAATGATGTATTGGAAGTCAGCATGGGTTGGTTTGCTATCAAGGATAGAGAATCCAAGTTATTTCCCAAAGGAATTGCCTCTTTTTATGTTTAGAATGTCAGAGCATTCTTGGGCACAGCTGGCACTGCAATTTCTAGAGAAGAAAATACTAGACTTAGCATTATTGATTTTCTGGCCTGAATCTTGGCCAAACTGGTTTAGCGCTTGAAGAATGGTAATGCAATTTTTTTGGCCAACTTGGTAAAAAAGAATTAGGTTGTCTGCAAAGAAAAGATGGGAGATTTTTGCCCCACTAGTGGTGATCTTTTTGGGGTCCTATTGCTTTTGAAGCACATCTTTGTCAATAATTCTAGAAAGTCTTTCCATGCAAAGAATAAATAGGTAGGGTGAAATGGGATTCCCCTGTCATATGCTTCTAGTGGGTTCGAAGGAGGGTAATGGCTTCACACTAATGAGGATGGAAATCCTAGAGGTGGAGACACATGACATAATGAGTTTGATGAGATTGGTGAGGAAATTAAAGTATAAGGGGGTGTCATGGATAAAAGACCATTCTAGTATATTGAAAGCCTTCTTTAGGTCTATTTTCAAGATTGTTGGCTTTCTTGCCTCTTATTTTCCTAAAGTGGCTTATGTACTCCCTGACTATGATTACATTGTCAGCAACTCATCTGTTAGTTATGAAGCTTGCCTGATTGGTACCATCGAGTTGGTCTAAGTAAGGATTGATCCTCCTGATGATGATTTTGGTAATGAGTTTGTAGCTGAAATTACCCAATGTGCCTAAAATTTCTGATTGAGTTGGCATTTAATCTTTTTGTAATGAGGTAGATGTACGTTGTGTTGGCCTCTTTGGGCATGCACCTATCTCTAAAAGTTTGGTGACAGAATTCCAAGGTCTTCTACCCAACTGTTTGCCAGTATTTTTGGTAAAATAGTGGGTGTAGACCATCAGTCCCAAGGGCTTTCAAGGGTTGGAAGGATTTAAGGGCTCTAATCACTTCACTGTCTCTTAGGGTTTCATCAAGAATACTTTTTAGTCTTTCGAAAGGTAAGGCTCATGGCATCTTTGTTTATGAGGGGTTCTCTTAGAATTATTCTAATCAGTAGTGTAGAGAGAGGTAAAAAAATTAGAGATGTGGTGGAGATACCTTCTTCTCCATTAATTAGCTGGCCAGCATCTTCCTTTAGGGTAAGGATTCAGTTTCTTCTTCTTCTTATGTTTAGGGTAGTGGCATGAAAAAAATTTGGTGTTACCATTGCCCTTACTAAGATAATTAATTCTTGACTTGGTCCTCCAAAAATCCTTCTCACAGTGAAAGATGAGATTAAACTCCTCAAGCAATTTCTTCTCCAGATTTTTAAGGAAATTGCTATGGGGATAGTAAGGGAATTTATGGATACCATCTAATCTAGCTAGTTGTCTTTTTAATTTTTGAAAGATATTTTCAAAAACTCTAGTGTTCTAAATCCTGGCTTCAGTATGGAAATGGTTGATGGAGTGAAGAAGGTTGTGGTTACTCTGAAAACACTATTGGACAAGGTTTTAAAAGGAGTGGTGATTAGACCACATGGGTTCAAACCTGAAAGATTTATTGGAATGGTTTAGTATAAAGCCTAGGACATCAACAAGTATGGGGAAATGGTCAGACTTAGTACTTGGTAGGCGTGTGATAGTGGACTCTGGGTATTGGTTTATCCAGAGGTTATTCTCCAGGCACCTATCAAGTCGCTAAAAAATAAGTTGTCTTCTATTCCTATAATGCTTATTGGTCCACGTATACCTATTACCTTTAAAGCCTAGATCTACCATGCTACAATGATTTATACATTGTCTAAAGTTGGCAACTCTATTAGGATTAATAGGAGATCCTCCTAACTTTTCCTTGGCTTGCAGAACCTCATTAAAATCCCCAACCATGAACCATTTTCCTTTGTGGTTGTCAGCTATACTACACAGTTCATCCCAGAGATTCAGACGGGTAGTGTAATTTGGACTAGCATACACAACGGAAAAAGCCAAGGAGGATTATCAGGGCATACCTTAATAATGACATGAATACCTTGGGCAGAGGTGCAGAGATTTTCTAAGTACAGGATGTCATCTTTCCACATGACATCTATACCACCAGAGAGGCCAACAACACTAGCTGAAATGTAAGTATCAAAACCCAGAGCATTGGTCAGGGACCTATGTTCAGCCATTTTTCTTTCTAAGAGGACTAGCATTGCAGGTCTGTGAATGTTGGTCATATCTTGATACTTCCTCCTAAAGGTTGCACTATTTTCTCCCCTAGTATTCCAAATTATGAATTTTATCATTGACATTAGATTGTTGGTTCCTTGAGTCATCGAGGTTTTTCCTTTCTCTCTCGATGTTGTTTGGGGGATCAGGATAACAACTGGAGGTGTCTTCTCTGTTGCACTCTTCACCATTAGAGAGAACATTGTCATTTTCATAACTGAGTAAGCAATATTAGTTGCGCTGAAGGGCTCTTCGAAGCTTCTGTGAAGAGTTTCCAGCAGGAATGGTTCCAGCTTTGTTTCCCTAAAGGTATGTAAGAAACTTTCTATTTTATTGTTGCTTTGTCTCAGTGGTTTTGCTTCTTAGACCTTCTACCCTTTTCGAAGGAATTGACAGTGGTTGGGCTGGTGGATTCAGCAGTGTGAAGTTGGGTGACTGGTTGTTTGAGAGGTACAGAGTGGTCGGCATGAATGGCAGATTTTGGATATTTAGGTCATCAGTGAGTTAACCTCCTTCATGGAGCTCAGATGTTGATATTCTGCCAACAGTATTAAGAGAATTATTTATTTCCATACTTCCACCCCAAGTCCCTGCACCGCTTGATCCATTATCTCTTTTTCTATCTGAGCTAAGTAGGTTGGGTCTTGAAGGAAGATGACTATAGGTTGTGATCCCACTATTATCTTGAGTTGTATCTATTTTCCCTCCAATACTGTTTCCATCCACGATGTCGGTTGGCGGTTCGGATGTGTTGGAGTGGTTACAAAGTAGAGGGGTTCCAGTGTTTGATTGGTGGCTGTGTTCTTTGGTAGTTGATCCGTTTGAGAAATTTGGCAGGGAAGGATGTTAATTGGAGTGGTGTTTGTTTTCCGTCCATGGAGGGTTAATTAAAGGAAAGGTATTAATGGAGTTAATGAATCTGATTGTTGAAGTCTTTTCTATAGCTTGGGGTTATGATTAAACTAGGTATCAGAGGAATTAATTTTCCCTGGGGAAGATGGAAAGGAGATGTCCATAGGCTCTTCCAAAGGAGAGAGTGTGGTACAGGTCTCGAGGGCTGCAAAAGAATTAATGGAGTTATTGGCTGCGTATTTAATGGAGTTGGTTTTAGGACCAACTTTTCCACTACTCTTAAAAGCATTTTTAATTTTTGATATATAAAATTATTATTATCTTCTCCTTCTGTGGGCCTTGATGGTCCACAGGCAACTTCCTTTCCTTCCCTTTGAGTATCAATATAAGTATTATTTTTAATTATTATTTTTTTTGTTCCATTTTGGGAAGGTGGCTCCTCCATCAAAGTATTTTGAGGATTTAATATAGAAGAAGTGTAAGTGAACTTACCTGATTGAGTTGCTGGATTTCTTACTTGGCCTTGGTGAGCATACTTACCATGTTGATTCGTTCCTGCCTGTGCGTGCCTCTTTTTTTTTGGAAATGTCACTATTTTCCACTCTCTGTTTGATGGCGGCATATTAGATGTTGATGGGGTGTCTGGGTCCAATGGTGGTGTTTTATAGTATGTGCAGTTTCGTAGTTGGTGACCAATTCTCCCGCAATTGGTGCACAATATGCCTTCCCTTTCATACACCACTTTTTTAGTGTGTGTACCAATTGCAATTAAGATTTTGACTGGTACTTCGATTGGTACTTGGACACAAATTCTAGCATATCGGCCTCGTAGAGCAGCTGATGTGCAGGTATCGATTGGAAGTAACTTTACCAATTTTTGTCCCACTTTCTCAAGTATATTTCGATCGTAGAATTTTGTAGGAATTGCGGCAGCCTTACCCAAATTGTGGTATGGGTTAGAATGGCCTTCTCCGGCATGAAATTGGGTTCCCAGCATTTGACTGATAGGAATCCCAAGATCAATTAGTGTTAGTGGATCCATCAATTTCCATAGCTCTTGTAACTTGTTTTTGAGATATGGGTGGGCTAGCTTCTTGCCAAAGACTTTGAGAATTATGGCGTGCTTCTATGGTTGGTAAATTCTCTATTTGTCCTCCCCTGTGAGCGCTATTGCATCATCGTTGTGATTGCGGGATTCTAGAGAATACTCCTGCTGTATAGAATAAGTTTTGCTGTTATGAGATTCTTGAAGTAGCAAAACTTCTTTGAAAGAATTAACTGTCATAGCAGTATCCATTTGGTCCTTGTTTGCAACAAATTTTCATAGATGTGCAAAAAATTAACTGCATACAAAAATAAATAAAAAGAAATAATGATTTTATATAAACTAAATTTGTGGGTACAATTCTGTTATTCTCTCGATTCTTCTCTCCTAAGTTTTTTTGTGATTCGAGGGCCTTCACAGCGTGATTCTCGAATGTAGGATGATTTGAGCCTCCTAGAAATGCATTTGGATATCCAGGAATTGTCTGACAGCACTTCGTCTTATCGAGTTAACCTTCGGGCTGAACTCTGTTAGTCAATTCATTGAAGAGTTGTGTAGTCAATGCAGAAGCTTCCTCCAATGCTTGCAGAATCACCCCAGAACATTATGTAACCCTCCTATTTATAGTTGTAGGAGGTAGGCAGTCCAAGTGTAAATAACCTCTTCTTCCTCATTCCAATTGGTCCATTCAATTTTCAAGCTTATCACAAATGTTATGTGACAAGGTTGCTTGTGATTGGCCAAAAACATGTCATTGGGGACACTTGGCGATGTTTCATTGGCTCTTGAATTTGAATTGGATTGCCACCTCATTTGATCGTGTGGCCTTGCCTCATTGGTCTTTAATTTGACTGGAATGCCATGTCATTTGACACGTGGCATGAGTTTGGGCCTCAAGGTGAGATGGACCTTGATGAAGAATAAAATGGGTTTATAGCCCAACCAATTTTAGACCCAATAAAATATGGATCAAATCCAAATTTTATATGAATTTGATTCAATAAATTTTACGTGTCTACAGATGCCCCCTACTTCAAGGCTTGTCAAGGTGTTTGATTTGTCGGACCTGTTAGAGACGAGATTTGAAGTATTTATGAAGCCCTATTTTTTCTAAAGACTTGGGCATTTTATCAACGTCCGACTCCTCAAAGTAAAGATTATTCGTGTAGAATAACGTGAATCCAGTGTAAATTCTATTTAAGACTAACTATATCCAAATCATGTAGAATTCGGCTATTAGTCCTATATCGAATTTTAATAGGATTGATTAATAATGTTATCCCACTTCAAAAAGGATTAGGAATTTGACTTATTTTGGACACTTAAATGTCCCATTTCTTGTTGAAGACAACTTTGTTCAGCAGATTCCTTTTTAAAATCAAATTAGGGCCTTTCAGAGTCTATAAAAGGACATCAACTCCCCCTTTAATTATTGTAATTCAGCCTCAGCAGAAATTCAACTTCCATTCTTCTCCTCTTTTTGCTCTCTTTTTTTTCATAATTGAGCTTTCGGCACTTTAGCGCGTCTGTAGAAGAAGCTTCATAACGCATCGTGGAGATGTCTAATCACGAACAACTTGTAGTTTTGGAAAGTAGTCTCACAAGGCTACGTTCTACGTGAAAACCACACTTATCTTATCACCAGATCTGCCCAGGTATCGTTTCAAAATCACACCTTCAGTTCTGTTTCGTCACTATTTACTTGTTTTGTGCAATCTAACGAAAACTCTCATATCTTGACTTAGGAACATCAAAATCAGGAGCCGTTTCTTGCGTATATATGTCTCACTCAGAAACTACAATCATATTGCATCTGAATCGTCCCAGATATTGCTCCAAATACGGCCTTCTAATTCTGGTTCACTTGTTATTCAGCTTTGCGCAGCATCAAAAGAAATTTCATATCTCAACGTGGAAATGTCGAAATTAGGTGCCGTTTTCTGCATTGAAAATTATATTCACAGAGCTACTTCTCACAAGGAAATCACAATCATATTGTATCTGAATCTTCCCAGATATTGATTCGAAAATAGCCTTCTAATCCTAATTCGCTTGTTATTTCAGCTTTGCGCAGCGTCACGAGAAATTTCATATCTCGATGTGGAAGTATCAGAATTAGGTGTCGTTTTTTGCATTGAAAATTAGATTCGTAGATCTATGTCTCATATGGAAATCACAATCATATTGCATCCGAATCGTCCCAGATATTGGTCTGAAAATAGCCTTCTAATCATGGTTCGCTTGTTATTTCAGCTTTGCGCAGCATCACGAGAAATTTCATATCTCGACGTGGAAGTATCGGAATTAGGTACCATTTTTTGGATTGAAAATTAGATTCATAGAGCTACATCTCACAAAATCACAATTATATTGCATTCAAATCATCCCAGATATTTCTCCAAAAATAGCCTTCTAATCCTGGTTCGCTTGTTATTTTAGCTTTGCACAGCATTATGAGAAATTTTATATCTCGATGTGGAAGTATCAAAATTAGGTTCCTATTTTTTCATTGGAAAGTAGACTCACAGATCGTTTAATTTAATATATTTGGAAGGCCTTCAAACACAGAGAGTCTATCTTTAGTGCTTTGAAATTATGGTGAACTTCTGCGACCAAACGACACCATACCTCTACTTGAAATAGCAAGCGATGAACGATATTCTTCTGCTAGCGTCCTTACCTTGAAATTTCATCCTCCGGTAATAGGTGTCTTCCCTCTTGATAGAGGTTTTCCTGACATGTCTCTTCATCTAGACAAATGGTCGACAAAAGAAGAAATTGAGGTCCTTGACTCCAAAGAGGTCATTAATACTATTGCTTTTGTGCTGCATTCATCTACACATGACAAAGAGTCTACTGCTACATATCCTAAAGGCTCGAATAAGGGCCTTGCTACTGGAATTATCCCCAATCAGGCTTTGGCGAGTTTCATTATGTTACTTGTTATTGGGAGTGGGTAGAAGATGTCCTTAGCTGTAGCAAGGAGGCACTGGAGCAAACTAAGATTTATGATGCTGTTTTCATTCTTTATTCACTTACGACGTTAACGAGAATGTTTTGTAGGCCTTTTGTGAACTTTGGCATTCATCGACCAATTCAATTTGTGTCGGCATCGGTGAGCTTTCTATTTCATTGTGGGATATGCATATGATTGGGGGCCTTCCAGTACACAGAACTTTCTTTGATGAAGTCGTCCCTTCGGCCAAAGAATTGTCACAAGCAGATCAGCAAGGGAAGCCCTTTTTGCCTAAAACTTGTGCTTACTTATTTTCAGCATTCTATCGGCTTTCAAATAGTGCGTTATCTAAGGAGTTTTTTGTCCGTGATTGGGTGAATTTTTGGTTCAAAGTACTGGAATGGTACAAGGAGCCTTCACCACGAGGCCCTAAAAAACCAGCTAAACCAAAGTCAAATCACAGTCCAAACGACTACATTGATATGTCATTTTTACTGTGAATGGAAGAAGAGAACGTCCCTTTCGTCGAGTTAGGTGTAGAAGGTCTCTTAGAGAAAAGAAGAACTTAGCTGCTTTTCTTGCTTGCTGGATTTGCAAGTTTGTTCTTCCAATTAAGAAACTTGACAACATCCATCCTAGCATCTTTAAAATTGCAAGTCTAATGGCTCATGGGGAGAGGTTTGCACTAGCAATTCCCATTTTGGCTAGTATCTACAGAGGCTTGAAAACGATCACAACTTCAACAAACTTAGGTGCAGACGACATAATTTTTCCTATACAATATGTCTATGGATGGATTGGTGCGTATTTTAACTCCTACTATCAAGCACGTCATTACAATGGTGCTCGTATGTGTAGGATTGTTGGGGAAAGGATGGCTAGAAGCTTTGATCTTTCTGGTGCAAGACGGTTATTTCAAAATATCGATATCTGCAGTTCCCCACCTTGGCCATGCTACAACCCGAGGAGTTATTTATAGAAGACAATGGAGAATTGTTTAGTTCTTGGAATGATTATTTCATTAGTCTTCGTTCGAGCTACGTTACTCTGCGGTGTGATGATCACTTTGTCATGGAGCCTTAAAGTCCCCATAGATTCAGCTGACAGATTGGATTTGTTCAAGACCTGCCTGGAAACTTCATCAAACGATCGTATGACGACACACTTGAAGAATTGGTACGACTTTGGGACTCTTGCACCTGTCTTAATAGTTCTTCAACCATTAGTATACCGCCACGTCCCGAAAGGCCTCTAACAACCAATAGGTATGTAAATTGGTGGTATATTGGTCGACCAAACCTTGTTGGGAAAAATAAAATTGTCTTAAAAGTCCCCCTTCATCCATTGGAATAAAGTAAGTCTTCCACTTCCTACCTTGTTAAGTCAAAGACGAGCCTGTTGTCTTCTAAGTCTTCCCTTTCTAGGGGTAAGTTGGTGAAAACTGGAAAAGGATAAAGTTGTCCTTCATTGAAATTGAATGACACTCCTTCTGTGGATTCGAATAAGACTCACAAGAAAAAGAACAATTATTCTTTACTTGAGACTAATAGTGAAAATATGCCAACCAAAACTCCACTCGACGATAAGATTCCACCTATCCGCATAGTTAATAAAGTTGTAGATGCTAATGATTACACTAGCTCAATGGAATGAAACCAAGACCAACATTAGAAGTGCAAAAGAAAGAAGGCCAAAGATCAATCTAGCGAGTTTGTTGATTTGGACAATGCTACCATAGATAGCGAGGCATTTTTTGTTAACGTCCCTAGATCCACTATGCCATTGACTGAACTCGCAAAACAAGTAAGATTACTTTCTTTCGCTCTCTTTTTTATTTAAGAAAAATAATAATACCCTGTTAATTTAGTTTTTCTTTTTTGAAACTGAATCTCCAAGGTATTTCTACCAATACGCTTAATGAAATTTTTGATGGTGTTACGAGTCCAAGTTACCTTGATACATCTTCTCTTCCTATCACAGAAGCTTTGAAAAACAACATGGAGGTTGTGGATGCCCAAGCTAAGTCGCCTAAAGTTCATGCACCTTCATTGTGTTTATCGTCATTTGTGGCCCCAAATTTTGAACCACAAGAGACGATCTCTACTTTCAAGAAGTCTTACATTCTTTAGATGTGTGGTGCATTGTATAAATGGCTAACCATGTTCTCCGTTGAATCTTCGGACGACTTTTCAAAGTTGAAAAATGGTGTGAACATGCTTATGGAGGAGATTAAAGGAATTAACACCATCAATACCTCTATTCTAGAGGGCTCTGTTAATACTTTCATAAAAACATATGAGGAGTACAACGCTATGAAATCATCTTCAGCCCTGAAAATAACTAAATATCACCATCAAAAATTGCTCTCTGACATACAACAAAGCTTTGTTAATGCAAAAGAGGAAAACACGAAGAAGAGAGGGCGCATGGAGGATCTATAATCAAATCTTGCTAAGTTTGATGAAGAACTGAAACTCTTATCTGTGAAGAAGGAGAAGACTATTTCATGCGTAAAAGAGCAGAAAGAACGATTGTCTAAAAGCTAAGAGAAGATCATCACTTTTGAGGGCGAGCTTCATGCTATCTTATCTAAAGACGAAGTGGAGACACTATCCAAACTGAAAGAAACGGTTGACGTGAGTCATCAGGAAATTCTAAAATTTCAAACTTTTCCATAGTTTAGATACTTGCTTAGGATTTTTTTTATTGCTTATTACTATGATGTAGTGACATTTTTGCCTTTGGTGCAATAAAAGTGACCTTTAGCTTTCATTCAAATAATGTTTCATCTGTTTTTTTTTAAATGATCAAGCTAGATGAATTTGCCCCAATCACAAATAAACTTTGAGTTCTATTGACAACATGTATCACAATCATACTCCTTTCCAATTAACCAGGATTAATTTTTTTTTAAGTTAACCATGAATCTGTCTGATTTCATAGTTTTGCGCGGATATGGTAGAAAATTCATAATTCGATGTACAAGCCTTTGAATTATAAACCTTCTTTTTTGTTTTGAAGATAAAACCAAGATTTACAACATAGGTAAAAATCATAACCATATCCTTTACGGATTTGTACAGATTCGTCCTTGAAGTTAGCTCAGTTCGAAACGTGAGTGTCTCTTTCGCAGTTTTGAGTGGCTATGGTAGAAAATTCATAACTCAATGCAGAAGTCCTTGAATTATGAGCCATCTTTTTTTTTTTGCAAAGATAACACCAATATATACAACATATGTAAAAATCATGACCATATCCTTTACGAATTTGTACAGATTCGTTATTGAAGTCAGCTTAGTTAGAAACGTGAGGGTATCTTTCGCAGCTTTGAGTGGCTATGGTAGAAAATTCATAACTCGACGCAGAAGACCTTAAATTATGAGCCGTATTTTTTGTTGCAAAGATAACACCAAGAGATGACACATATGTGAAAATCATGACCATATCCTTCACAAATTTGTACAGATTCATCATTAAAGTCAGCTCAGTTCAAAACGTGAGGGTATCTTTTGTAGCTTTGAGTGGCTATAGTAGAAAATTCATAACTCAATGCAGAAGTCCTTGAATTACGAGCCATATTTTTTTTTTGCAAAGATAACACCAAGAGATGCCACATATGTAAAAATCATAACCATATCCTTTACGGATTTGTACAGATTTATCATTGAAGTCTTCTTTACTTTACTTGTTTCTTTATTTTTTTGCATCTGTGGTAAACTAAGCGAAGAAACGTTCAATTCATGCGACATCTATGTCACTTCAAAGTATTATTGTCATGCTCAAGTAATGACGAATCCTTTTCCTTTACTCTTTTTTTTAACTCATATGACTGAACTTAGAGTAAAAGCATACTCTAAGTTGCCTACGTACCTCGGGAGGATCAAGTCAT